>CM068840.1:90870182-92070182 GCA_028554795.2 Sinohyriopsis cumingii | reverse complement strand
AATTCATAATAATTCAAAATTCATGAATTAGTCGAAGAAGTATTAATTAGCACTTTTTAATTTCCAGTGAATAATTTTAAAAAATAAATACAGCCAAACTAAACACTGATCACCAATAAGACTGATTCCACATCGGATGTTAAGGGAGTAATTTTTTAAGCAAACAGCATTGAAACCAAAACACAATAATAGTGGCAGGATATAGGTCAGTCTCCTCTCTAAAACATTCAACGTTGTCAATAAGTTTAGGAAATTCAAAGTGAAAAAACTAACATCCTACATTCAGATAGAAGTAAGCTTGTTTACCTACATTAACAATGATCTATTTAATCTATAATCACAGAGAAATATTAGCTACATATTATGTTCATTACAAAATAAATGTTACTGGTCAGGTAGACCATTAACTTGATTGTGGACTAAGGTCAGTTACAAAATACAGACATACAAAACATAATCATGGAGAAAAGCCAGCTAACAATACAGATTAAATATACATGACAATATGAATAGCATATTATTTCACCGATCATTTCATAACACTGTAAAATAATTTGATCATTAAACTCAAGTGGTATCCTATCAAGTTCTCCATACAAAATTTCAGACCTTACAATTTCTTTGTAACAATCTAGATGTTATTGAATGCATGACATGCGTATCTTTCAATGAACTGTTGATAAATTGAAGCAATTACGAGAACGGGACTAAGATTCTTGGAAACATAATACTTGGAACACTTAGACATTCTTGGAAACATAATACTTGGAACACTTAGACATTCTTGGAAACATATTAGTTTCATGTATAGTAGAAACGAAGATCAGTCAATAAAACAATGCGCTGATATACAGTATGGATATACTATTGTAAATGTTCATAATACACTTCGTATGTATGAATATACTGATTAGAAAGTACGGAATAACCCTAAATTATATGTTTATATATGCAAGGATATGACAAGGCCACACACACACACACACACACACACACACATATATATATATATATATATATATATATATATATATATATATATATATATATATATATATATATATATATATATATATATATTCCAGTATCAGCAACAAACTGAAATAAACTAGTTGACAGATAATAATAACTCTTTAATCAGCCCGAGTGCTTTCGGGTGTTGATATATGAATCCGTTTCCTAAAAGCCGATAATTCACATGTAACAAAACAAGGAATTGCTTACAAATCATTTATAGATCGATACCACACAGGGACTATATTTAACACGTGGTCTACGCTGATCATTCATGTATATCATACATAATCAGATTATGGCAGAGACTGCTTTTGAGTTTACGTTTAAAGATATAGTATAATGTAACGACTGTTATTGTTGCCGGCAATTAGACACTTCAAATTCAAATCGCTTACCTTTCAAATATACCGTTTATCTTTCTCAGGCACAGCAAGGACTTCAGGGACACGGGGATAATGTTCTTTAGTGGCGACTCTCGAGGTCCTACTTTATTAATAAGAAGAGTTTTTATATCAATAAGAACAGCTCCCTTAGGTCCCACTGGATAGTTTCGCATTTTGACACCTACCTAATTTTTAAGGTAGAAGGCATGAACATACTTATCATGAGCCTAGCATTTATAAATTCACACAGAAGCTAAATCTGTAATGTGGTTTAGATTTACCTTCAGTTAGGCTTGAAAATGGGTTGTCTTGTTTGGTAACTGCCTGTCACAGTTAGACTAGCACTGGAGATCCAGTGCATAACTTGTGCTGCAAATGAACAGCCGACTTGGCTTACGTATTTACGTATGTCTGCTACAGAGGTAAATATCTAAAAAATCAAGACGGTTGATGGGTGATGAAAAGTATGCTAATTTGTTATAGTACTAGTCAACTTTATTCATGCATAAGGCACATACTGATTCTTTTAGCTGCCTTGTCACAGGAAAATATTCAAAATAGCTCTTGCTATCAAAAATGAATGTAAAAAAGAAGGGCTGGTGGCAGTGTTGGTTCAGTATAAAAGCCACCATTTGCATCAGGAATTAACCTGATTGCCAGATTCAAAATCTCGCATGGATGCTTTCTAAAAAAATTATTAGTTTGTTTTTATTTGTATCTTCAGTGTAAAATTATTCTCATTTTTCTTCAATAGGTCATTGTCGGATGAAAATTCACGAGATGAACTGTCCAGTGTGACCTTAGCCTGGAATACGAGGACAAGTCCCACCCTATCGCGTCGTTACTGAGATTTTCCACGGTGAGTTTTTTTGTTCTTGAGAGTCTTTTATCACATAACATTCTTCCTTGAAAATTAAATCTTATAGTTTTACATGATCAATGTAGGTTTTAAAAAATGCCGTTTTGTTCAAACAAACCCGTTTATCCTCTGAAAAGTTCTTTTTAAGGTGATGCGGAAGTGGTTCCGCTGGTGAGAAATTTTAGTAATCGTTAAAATAATGGAAATGTCTTCTCAACTTACCCTTCTCAACGTATGTAGTTCTCCGGTCCCTCTTGTACAGACACGTTAAGTAAAAGCTGTAAGCAAGGAATTGAAAATTCTGGTTCAAATTACCTCCCAAGGGGACTAAAACAAAAAATAATGTCGAATTCAAGTAAAGCGCAAATCGATGACATTTCAGGGAAACATTTCAATATGTTATATTGAACCCACACATTTAAACTTAAAGAAGAAATAAATTTAAATTTATTCAGAGGAAAGATTAACTTTATGTATTTCACGAAATTTGCAATTTACAAAGTTTTCGCAGTATGTTTAAGAGCGTACTATTTCTAATTAAGGTGGAAATATGGAGGAAAAATAAATTTCAGATCAAAATTGGCATATCTTCTTTTTAGAATAGCTAATTTTATTGAGGGAATGGACGAACATTGTATTTTAGATATAGCTGTCTTGTATTATGAATGTAATACTATTTAAAGTGTGTTCTTTTCTGCAAACTTGTTGGTTGACTAACATGGTACCAGTGTCTGTCTTACTATTGCCATGGAACGAGTGAAAAGCATGATAGAGTTGTCTCTCTTATATGCTGATTACACATGCAATAATTGAAAAAGGCAAAAACAATTGATGTTTGCTAAAGTTGTCCATTGAGTGGCCATGTAACTGTGTCACTTCCACATCCAGGTACACGTGTAAGTCGGGAATTTTTTCTCTCACCTGTATCATAATGCTGATATCACAAACCAGCTCTTGAATATCACAAATCACTGATTATCGTCCTTAACAAAATAAATCTTTGATTGTATGAGACAGTTGTCCAGCCTTACCAAAAACATAGCTGTCTTTGGACTGAGACTATTGAAACTGAGTTACAGAGGTTTGATTCATTATAATTTGTTCACAGTCAATGACACACCGTACTAATTGTATTGAAAATGGAAACTAGACTGGAAATGGGTGAATATAAAATAGAGTATAAATGAATTTGGGTGGCCAGGATTGGCTGATAATAAAAGTTATTTTGTACTTGAAAGAATCTTTTGCGAGCTTATCCTCGTTGTAACTTTATAAAAGAGACATTGTTTTCTTGATGGAATTTAAGTTCTTTAAAAGTCTTGAGTTTGGAACACGCATTAATGATATTAGTACTCTTTGGCGTGGAATTGAAGCACATGTTTCAAACACATGTAGGTCCAGAAAATGCTGCGGGGCTCATATCCTTTTCTCTAGACAGAAGCTGTTATACTGGTTTCGTCTATACTGATAAAAACAACTTTGATCATGAGCACTAAGAAATGTAAAGTTTTTGAATTTTTAATATCATGACGTTTGCATAGATTTACTATGGGAACTGAATTAGAACAGTGAGGCTTGAAGAGACTAGTGGCTATCTGACTCGCATAATTCTGATTTGCTGCTGTCGTTGTTTTGGTAAATGTCCGACTCAAAGAACGAGTTGGGAGAGTTACAACTTGACCAGATATGGTGGCATCTAAAGGAACATTCTATCTAGTGCTTTTGCATACATGATGAGATGAGAGTTTTAACATGGTCAACATGGTGAGAATCCAGAAAGCGCCATTGGCTTTTGAATTAAAATGGGCCGTCTCGCTAGTATGTGATTAAGCTTACTGACAGTCATCGATGTATCACTTGTAGCTCCCAATGTCTCCGACGAGTGACTCTTGTTGTTCGGTATAATTGTTACCTATTGATTTGGATGCTCTCTATAGAACTCCTTTACAAACACGTGACTGTCACAACTGGACAAATTATGAATGCATAGTGGTACTTTTCTTAAATATTGGATATTTAAATTGCATTCGTTACGAGCTAGAGCTCTATCCTTGTCTGTTAAATGATCTTGGTCGCAAAACTTTCTTTGCGCCACAGTTTCTAGAGATCCTTAGTTCCAGCTTAATCTTACTTTCACTCATGTTGTCTAAAAATTATCAACATGTTATTCCTTCTCAATTTTGACCACTTCAACATGTCAGACGTCTTTACCATCTTAATACCTAATGCATATTTATGGAGATACCAAATTCATTTTCAAATCTGTCAGTATTCATGATTTTAAAGAACCCAATACTGTAGGATTTGTTCCATATGAGTTACAATCAATACAATTTCATAAAGGAAGCATTTATTATCATTATTTTCTATGGTTACACGTACTTCTTTTCTTTGGTATTTTTTCTCTTCATCCAGAAAGAAGAATCTATGTATGAGTTTTCCTTGTGTAAGTTCATATGTGTCTGTGTGCAATATGAAGTGTTAGATCTGTCCAAAACAAGTTTTATGCTAACTGAGAATATATTATGTTCAAATTTTGCACGAATTTTATCAGATGAAGAGTCCTTGATAAAGATCATCTCTAATTTGGTCGTAATAACTTTGTAATATGTTGCATGTAAGCAATTCTGTGTTTATTTTCACTATATCTAATTGATTTATCTTAGTCTTACAGCTAGTACAATCTGAATTAGTACAGATTCTACTATTCTGAAGTTTCTGCTAATGACCGGACCAAACTATACGCAAAGTCATGGCCATTGCCACTATAAAATGTGGCATTCTCCCTTAACAATTCACAGAACTTTCTAACTTTCTCAGAGACTTCTTTGAACATTCGACTTTATTATCCATCAGTAAGAGCTTCTCTGATTTAAATCGCAAAGATTATTTCAATTTTTCCCCCTAAGATTTTCATCAGACTTTTAAAGACGTTGAACTTTGTCCGACATTTTTTGCAAATGTAGCTGTGATTTAATGTATAATTCATTGACTGACCTTGTTAATTCTTTTCACACTTGTATCCTACCAAACTTTGGTACCTATGTTTCGTTACTTTTCCTTTCCATTCAGCTTTATGTGTATTAGCAAATTTTGTACATCGCAGCCATGAATTTTCCTTTTTTACATTCGCCTGGATATGCATGTTTCTGCAAGTTATTTCGATCACTTCTGCATACGTTTTTCGTATCAACAACTATTCTGACGACACAGTGATTACGTGTACATTTCTTCATTATAAAAAAAGTGAAAACCTGAAAAGATTTTTTGTGACTGAAATTTACTGCTGGAACGTCTTTATTGGTGACTTTCATCCCTTTTTGTGACCCTTTGTGTCCAACTAAGTGATTTTAGGTGTCTATTTAAATATCGTATAGTACTTAAAGAAATAACTTGTAACGCCTATCTAAGTAACTCATGGTTGCTACCTAAGTGACCTACTTTTTATTTAATAAATTAGGATGGGATACCAAACAGCGCCTTTATTGGCCCCACTCAACAGGCATCATTCTCGGGATGTTAAAAGTAATTAGCCAAACAAGATAAATCAATTGAACTCACAAAATGTTGAAGAATTCAACAGAGAACAGAAAGAAAGGAACTATTATATATATATATATATATATATATATATATATATATATATATATATATATATATATATATATATATATATATATATATATATATATATATATATAGAGAGAGAGAGAGAGAGAGAGAGAGAGAGATATTTAAATATTGTAGTTGAAAGAACAAAGCCAATAAGGATATTGCAACTGAATTGGCATTCAATTTACTCTCAATGGAATGAAAGATTCAAAGAACAAACTAGATATTTTATTTATCAACCTTGAAAAGACAGGGAGAAATTGAACATGTTCATGCTATTTGAAAAGTATAATGGACCGGAGAAGGATATAGAATAAATCGAAAATGAATTATGATCAAAAAGAAAAAAGAGAAGAAAAAAAGACAAATGAAAAGGTTTTGTTTGGATCAGTGGACGTTGCAAATTTCCTTTTGCTTCTACTATAGGACCTGAGCCTGTACAAAACACTAAGTACTAAACAAGAATGTACAACTTGTGTGCCTATGGCCTATATACACGAAGCATCTTTCAAAAAATCAATACACGAAACTATAAAATTGATTTTACTAGACAGTACTATAGACTATTTTATTATACATGGCTCATATCTGGTGGAATATTTCTCTATGCATATATTGTCATGTTTGGTAATGATGGTTTATTCCTGCAGTGTTTGTCATAATATCTAGTCTTTAACAACTTGCGAACAGTTCATAATGAATTGTATTGAATTCAGCAGGCTGTGTATCGTTATATTTATCTTTTTTTACAACCTCTATTACGTCCATTATGTGGGATGTAGACAGAACAATAGCAAATGTGTCCTCATCATTATAACTTGCATCATGAAGGCTATATGTTAATTTCATTGTTGGGTTATTTATATTTTTGGTTTATTAATACTGTTGATTTATTTATATTGCTGATTTATTTATATTGTTGATTTATTTATACTGTTGATTTATTTATATTGTTGATTTTTTTATAACGCACACTATAAAACTAGTTTATTACAACTAGCGTACGCATTTTTCGTCAATACATCTTCTGATTTATTAGGTAAAGTTTTGGAATATTAACAAGTCATTCAACCGTAACATTGTTGATAAGACAAACAAAACGTTTAATGCAGTAAGAATAAATCTTCCATCAAGACATGTATTTATTGGATGCGTAAGAGAATACATAGAACAAAACAGATCGATACTAAGTAGACAAAGTATCTTCATATGCTCTTTATTTTGTCTTTCGGTTTACAAGTTTTCGAAAGATTATGGATTCATTGGTCATTAAATCGTTTATGCAGGTACTGCAGTTTGTCGTAATTTGCAATTTAGTTCTTATTTCTTGTACAGAAGGTGAGAATTTTGACACATTGGAAGGTTTAGTTTGAAATCCAATTTTAAACGATATTAGCAACTCTGCTAATTTGCTGATACGTATCATTTTTGAAACTTTGAAAATGATACTCTTGTGTTCCAGAACAATTACCTTAGATACTAGTAGTGTAGGACCGTACTTGTGGTGTCTACGGGAGCCCCGTTTTAAACAGGTTCAAAATGTATGGGGGCAAACGGGAAATTAACATGAAATCACCACTTTGAGAAGTGTTTTGCATGTTTTGTAACAATTTAGCATGAGGCTACGGTCTACCCTCAAACGGAAATACCATATGGGGCCATCCATTTAGTACGTACGCAAAAATCTGGCAAAGCTTGACCCTTGCCCCTCCTTGTACGCATGCGTACTTTTTTACACCCTAGGCCCACCTGCGTACGTACGCTTAACGTCACCCTCCCCCATTCTATAGAACGGCCTATATTTAATCCACGCAGAAACCATCATGGATTAATACTGTTAACTTGTTTAATAAAACAGATAGTCCACCGACGTTGAATGTCTGGCTGCATCAAAAGAAATAAGCTGCGTAACTTTAAACAGTTTGTCTAGTGTCCGCTAAAATTCAAACACCGACTGAACCCAGTCAAACAGGTTACGTATTACACAAATTATTATCGAGGTTTCACCACCACCACCCCGTTTACGCACGTACGTACGTACATTATCAGTAGACACCCCACCCCCATACGCACGCGTATGCATTTGGGTTACCCCCCTCCCCTTCCATGCGTAAGTACTAAATGGACGGCTCCTATGACGTTATACATTTTACATGCGGAGCTGGTCTGTTGGTTTTATTTGGGTGGGAACTCAATGTAGCATGTGTCGGTTTAATTGTTGTTGTTGTTGTGGGGTTTAACGCCATTTTTCAGCACACGATAGGCTATACATGGCGGCCAGTATTAATGGTGGAGGAAGAACCCGGGAAAACCCCGGAAAGAACCACCGACCCACGAGAAGCTACTGGCAAGCTTTCTCACATACCCACATTGGCTGAATCTTAGACTCGAACCGCCGCAGACAGAGGTGAGATGGCAGTGATCCGTAACGAAGAGCGCTTTAGACCACTCGGCCACTCGGGGCCCCTTTAATTGTAACTTGTTGCTTCATATTTGGATGAAAATGTGATTTTTCCGCACTCTAAATGCAATGACAGTTTGTTTTTCTGCATAAATATAGTGAAATAAAAGTAAATCTAAGTTGTGTAATTTAACAGAGGTGTGCGTGATTGTGTTTGTTTGTGCGTCCGTGTGTATGTGTGTGCGAGAAACAGAGTTAAAACTGTTAATGTTCTAAAGAAGTTACCATAATTTTTGTTTTATAGCAACATTTGTATTACTCTCTGTTCGCTTAAATGTTAATAAATGAAGAGGAAGACTTCTCGCTTTTATTTACAAATAATAAACATAAACAAACTTGCAACGTTGACAGCTCTGTATGGTAGTACTAAATTTCCAATGATTTAGTACATTGTCATTTTGACATGGATATGCACGTTTGTAGGTTAAAGAAAATCGATTACTATACTGTTAAAATAACCTACCCTCTACAATCCGTCTACTCCCATGTATAATAAATCTAACCTCTCCTGCTATCTTATTTTAAACTCATCTAACATCCAATTCATGTTTGTTCTATTTAGCTCATACATAAAGTTAAAATCACCACCTCCATCTATGATACTCCAACCGTACGACTGTTCTATCATGTTTGTACAGTACCCCACCCTATCAATGCTCACTGTACCCCACCCTATCAATGCTCACAGTACCCCACCCTATCAATGCTCACTGTACCCCACCCTGTCAATGCTCACAGTACCCCACCCTATCAATGCTCACAGTACCCCACCCTATCAATGCTCACAGTACCCCACCCTATCAATGCTCACTGTACCTCACCCTATCAATGCTCACTGTACCCCACCCTATCAATGCTCACTGTACCCCACAATGTCAATGCTCACAGTACCCCACCCTATCAATGCTCACAGTACCCCACCCTATCAATGCGCAATATACCCTACCCAATCAATGCTCAATATACCTCACACCTCTGTCTGCGCTTGTTCGAGTCTCGGATTCAGCCAACGTGGGTAGGTGAGAAAGCTTGCCAGTAGCTTCTCGTGGGTCGGTGGTTCTTTCCGAGATTTTCCCGGGTTCTTTCTCCACCATTAATACTGGCCGCCATGTATAGCATATCGTGTGCTGAAAAACGGCGTTATACTCCACAACAACAACAACAACATTACCCTATTAATGCTCACTGTCACAATCCGCGCAAGAAATGCGTTAACGAAAATAAAAATCTTTTCACGTTCCTATGAAACCAGTTATTCATTTGGCCAGATAATTCAATCATTATGTGCAGAAGCTAAGTTTAAAAAAAAAACTACATATCCTAATATTTTCTGAACTTCTAATATCGATATAGCAATACAGCCGTTAATCTACTCTCATAAAATGGAGAAACCATGCAAATAGACGGTTTTCGCTTTAAAGATATATAATAAAACTAAAATCTTTACTGTGCAATTGATCTACATCCATCAATATATTAGTGTCTATTTTAGTTATATATATAAAAATTATCAGTTCATTTGACTTGTAACTAGTCGTGAAGTTATAACGCTTTTTAAATATAAAAGTTATTTTTTCAACTAAAGATGCAAATAAAAATATTAAAATATATTACTTTTGTTCCACTTTCTTTTCTGAGGAAAAATTCTCCTCACAAATATTTCCTCAATCGATCCCCATGCCTTATAAGTGCAGAGTGGTCGACGGATGGACGTTGTCAACAAACACATCAGATGAAATCAAAGCGAAACAACAAGGAAAGTACATAATACATTTCAACAATCAATTAAAACAGACAACCAAGGCCGAACTTTACTGTCAAAATCCAACATACTCGCCGTGCTTAAGCTTACTTGTTTGCAGACACGTGCTTCTGTTTACATTTTAGTGTGAATACATGAGGTTGCGAAATAGTAATGAAGATTTTAACAGGCGGCCTTCTGGTTTTGCCAAGACGGAAAGCAGTTGTGTTTGGCTCGCAAGAGAAGAGCCTTATTGGACCACATTGTAACTAATTTTTATTTTGGAAAGCAAGATGTTGAATGGGAATAAGGTATAGGTAAACTATCACAACGAAATGTATGAAAGTGTGTATGGAATGAAATTCTGCAGGTTGCTGTTCTTTTAACATCTACCTCCGTTTACGAAGAAACTTATTTAACTTTGAGAGACAATGGTATCCAAACATAATTTGAGGAGCATCCCTATATCCACTGGTGTGCATGTCAGTCGGGTTGAAAACAAATCACACACAATTATAGTTGAAGACTAGCTACGAGTTCGTAGCCTCAACTTGATTTGCTGTGGTTGAGGCTACGAACTGATCCCATATCATGTAATGGAGCAAAAAAAAATCATCACTAAAGTCAGAAAAACAAACCGTGTAGAAATCAACTACATAAGTATAATCATGTTGTGAAAGAAGTTTGGCTTATTTTGAATTTATTAAGCCCTTACACGATAAAATAAATTGGCATGGTTACTCTAACCTTATCCTGTCCACCATGACAGATAACGCGAGACTCTCGCCGTGACCCCTTTTCTACGTAAGGCTTGCCAGACCATATTTTGGATATTCTACGCTATATTATTATCAATCAAGTGCGAATAATCGCTTCTTGGTGGAATTTCAAAGTTGCCGATAAACCGTATTTACTTTTAATGCTCAGAATTTATGACGCAATCGGCGCCAAATTTTTACTACGATTTGTTTACATTTCCAAATAAGGCGTCAATGTCCTTATATGGCACACAAACAAACAAGGCTGAGAACGGAAGCAATCATTATTTGAAATAATATGGCGGACAAACTAAACGAAAATATCGGCTAAAAAAGGTAAACGATTTCTACAATGATTTTCGATACTTCCGGTATTAAATAAGAGGACTACTCAATTGATGGGATTCTATGCAAGGAATTTGTTTAAAGTGTTATTTTTAGGCTAAAAGAGCGCCGGGTGTGATTCACACCCGGCTTGCTCCATTAACACATATATGCTCATGTTAGTACCCTGTCCACGAGGTACGAGTAAGGGTACTAATATTAGTACTAGTTGAAGACAAACCTGGAGAAACAATGTGGGGTGGAAATGTCACCGGTATATCTGATGGGCGTATCTAATGTTGGTAGTGAATGTGTGCTTGAAACTGACATGGGGAAATGTTGGTTGATAAATGTTTTACTAAAGAACTTGATAAGAAAGCAGAAGAAATATGTTAGGCCCTTGGGAACTTCAAGAAGGGAAAATTATTTTGGAAGTTCAATAACTCTCTACTTAAAGACCAAACATGTGTTGAAAGTATAAAAGAAATAAACAAAAACACTTTATTACAATATTTGTCAGATATTTATGTCCAAATGTCCAACACGATGTCAACGATATTCCAAATTATGAAATGCAACTTAAGATAAATGACTAATTTGTTGAAGTTTTTCTAATGGAAATTAGAGCAAAAACAAGATGAGCCCATTCAAGTTCTATGCTGCCCTTGTCTCGAACATGTAGGAACAGTGTTCAAATTTAAACAACTTAATTTTTGTTGGATGCGGTGGCTTACTGCCGCATCCAATTAAATTCACAGACTCGAAGCACAGATACATCTGCTGGATCCGCCATGATATAGATATGATTAACATATCAGAACCTTGGCTATACACAGTACGAACACAAAAATAATTCAACAGGTAATAGAACAACTACTTCAATCAAAGGTCATGATAGAACAATTATTTTTCATATTAACGCCAAAAAGGAAAACCAATTTCAGCGACAATAACAACTCATTTTAATTTTGCTTTTAAATGTTTGAAACATCTGTCCAGTTAAACTTATGATATATAAAAACCATTGCATGAATTATGTAATGTAAGATAAATTTCCAGCTAAAATATTGACTTTTCCAGTCTGCACAATTTAATATTTTTTAACTTCTGTAAGAAGAGATTGATAGAATGATGGAGAATGTTTTGATATTAAAATCGAGTAAAATCGACAGGTACCAACAATTATCTTTTTGTAAGGCATCACATTCAATACAAATACGTTAGTACTAGAGGGCATCACTTAGATACATTAGCAGTAGAATGCATCACTTAGATACATTAGCAGTAGAATGCATCACTTAGATACATTAGCAGTAGAAGGCATCACTTAGGTACATTAGTAGTAGAAGGCATCACTTAGGTACAATAGCAGTAGAAGGCATCACTTAGATACATTAGCAGTAGAGGGCATCACTTAGATACATTAGCAGTAGAAGGCATCACTTAGGTACATTAGCAGTAGAAGGCATCACTTAAATACATTAGCAGTAGAAGGCATCACTTAGGTACATTAGCAGTAGAAAGGCGTCACTTATATACATTAGCAGTAGAAGGCATCACTGAGATACATTAGCAGTATAAGGCATCACTTAGATACATTAGCAGTAGAAGGCATCACTTAGACACATTAGCAGTAGAAGGCACCACTTGTATACATTAGCAGTAGAAGGCATCATATAGATACATTAGTAGTAGAATGCATCACTTAGATACATTAGCAGTATAAGGCATCATATAGAATACATATACGTTAGTGGTATATGGCATCACACAGATGACATTAGTAGAAGAATGCATTACATACATTGCATATACGTTAATAATAGAAGGCATCACTTCGATACATTAGTAGTAGAAACCATCATATAGAATACATATATGTTAGTGGTATATGGCATCACACAGACGACATTAGTAGAAGGCATTACATACATTGCAGATACGTTAGTTGTTGTTGTTGTGGGGTTTAACGCCATTTTGCAGCACACGATAGGCTATACATGGCAGCCAGTATTAATGGTGGAGGAAGAACCCGAGAAAACCCCGGAAAGAACCACCGACCCACGAGAAGCTACTGGCAAGCTTTCTCACATACCCACATTGGCTGATTCGTAACGAAGAGCGCTTTAGACCACTCGGCCACTCGGGGCCCCAGATACGTTAGTAATAGAAGGCATCACTTAGATACATTAGTAGTAGAAGGCATCATATAGAATACAGATATGTTAGTGGTATATGGCATCAGACATTGACATTAGTAGAAGAAGGCATTACATACATTGCAGATACGTTAGTAATAAAAGGTATCACATACAATACAGATACGTCATAGTAAAAGACATCACACAGAGTACCCAGAAGATCTTAAATGGGTAATGACTTGATATTGAATTTATGAAACGAGTTGAATGATGTCCAACGTTTGCTCGCCAAGTCTAGCAACTCTTTTAATAAATTTAAAATTAAATCATTACCCATTTGAGATTCTTTTTAATTCTGGCAGACGTTGCACCCTTCGTTTGTTGTGTTAAAAAGTTATCCATAGCGAAGTTGTACTAGTATTTACCTTTGAAAGTAGATGAAACTTTTTAAAAACTATTAATCAAAGAACAAGCGTCCTTCAGAATAAACAAAACATTTTATACAAAGATTTTTTTCTTCACCACAGAATATTCAATGCACATGATGTCACATTGTTCAAAACAGTACTGCACCGCTCAGAGTACAGTAGATGCTCCATGTTTACCCTAAGTGTCACTTTCACAATGAGACATTACATTGTTGCGATATTCATGTGACAGGAGGATTACTGGATGCAGAAATTCTAATATTTACTGTAATGAATTTGTGACCGGATATTTGCAGTATTTAATTTAGAATAGTAGACAACAGAAGACGTCAACATATCTCATTTTTAGACTGAATTGCATCACGTATTCACCCCGTAAATTTGCTGTGATTGGATAAGTACTGTCAGTTGGAGATCGGGTTATGTCCACATTCTGCTGTTAACAGGGGTAAGTTTATTTATTTGCTCTAAATGATGTAGGAAAACTATTCTAATTTTAAATAATAGTTACAAAATATAGTATTGTGTATATTTTCGATCTTGTTTGATTAGACATATCCCCACAATTTTGTCCGTAGCCTAAAATTGGAGAGACCATTTTGTCAAATAGGTTTAAAAAGCCAGAAACAGATTGCGCTCCAATTTTATTTTGAATCTTTCAAATCGTAATTAATGCTTTTTCGTTATGTCAGACTTTATTTAATTTTTATTAGATGAGTTAGGAGTAAACAGAAGCCTCATATAGTATATACTGTTACAGTTTTAATTCAATTACTAGCCTCAGAAGTACCACCAATCATTGTTTCCTAGCAAACTTCCTTTCCCCAAACCAAAATTTTTATTTTTATCAAGATTAATATTTATTCTTATTTCACGCAAAATTATACCACAACTTTCAAGAAGCCGTAGATGTGTCACAATATATGCACAATTAGCAACTTCATCGGCATAAAATGTGACAAATATTTAATGTGCATTAGGAAAAACAGAAATTTATGTCTACATTTCTCTCTTAATTTCGTAAATAAATTATTTATGAGTAGATTTAAAACCAGAGGATTTAAAATACAACCTTAATTAGGTCCTATATTGCAACGAAATGATTCTGCATACAGATGATCAACTTGGACACGTTGCGCATTTCTGTATTATACATCGATGATAGGATAATTAAAATTATTCCGCCCATAAACTGTTGTACTTAAGTATTCAATAAAATTGAAAGATCTAACGAATGCAGTTACGATAATTTTGAGTTTATCCTTTTTGTTACTGCTTCATTTTATAAAAGTTTGTTTAATTTACCCTTTAAAGTAAGATGTGATTTCAAATTTTCTTTTTAACTATATGTTTCAAATTTTGTAAAGGGCATTGTTTACCTTGTCTCAGTGCCCTGTATTGATAAAAGTACCAGCGTTGATTTGAAGATGATTGTAACAGGCCATGGATATGCTATTTCATGGTTTGGGCTGACAAGTGATACATATTGACAATCTTGTTGATGCTTCATCAAAATTGACAAGAACAGAGTCCAAAATTGTATAGTTTGACTTCTGAAAAAATTAAAATAATTAAAGATGAATACAACATATTTTAACCCATTTTTTTAATATAAAAAATCTTAATGAATCGTCATCGTCCTTATGAAAAATCGTGAAAAGATTGTCACTATTGCAGAAGGTCGGTTGACATATTGGTGAAAAATGTACTGATTCACAGCGATCTCTCATTTATGTCATGATATAATACACTAGAGGCGATACCACGATCTGCTATGCTTGTACCTTCATTTGCGCGGCATCTAACATTTTTAACTTCATAGCAATGGAACGCGTCATTTACGATGTATATTGTATTGGTTTAATACAATTATATAAGAATATTCTTTAACTATTGATCTCTTTGTCTTTAGGGATTGATTTGGTGGTGGAAATTGTAGAATTGATAGGGATCCCCCCCCCCCAATTAAAGATATCACATCCTGCATGTCACCATGGCGGCCATTAAATCTTCCGTCAAGGTTAAGTCAGCTGCTGGATAGTCTGTAGAAAGTTGTTTTTGCTTTTCGTTTAATAGCTCAATGTCATTTTGATTCCCTTCATTTTGATTCCCTTCATTTTGATTCCTTCCCTTCATTTTGATTCCCTTCCTACAAGGATGATCTTTCAGATCAAAAGTAAAATACACATAAAATATCATTTTCAAGATCAAGCTTTTCACAACTGAAGTGAACAACAACACATTCAATAAAGTTCCAACAAATTCGTCTTAGAGTGTCAACTAAAGATAAAGACTGTCACACCTGCCCCCATAATATATACCTGGCTCAGATAACAATTTTTTTTTTTAAAAAAATGACTTTATCAAAGCAGCTTAAAAATCCATTACAGCCTGAGACATTTTTGCTCCAAGATTTACAAAGTGCAAACATATAATGACCTATAAATGTTGTCATTTAAATGTTACATTTGCTTTACTTATGAATCAATCAGCTCCTCGATATTCCAATCCGATATCGAGATATTATTACCGGTTACTGAAGTTCATTTGGTTTACAATGAAGTTTTTGACTTTGTCTAAATCAAAGACAATGACTGAGAGCGTGCTTCGTAAAGACATTTCTTATCACTATGTTGATTGAAATGAGAGCTTAAAACATTTTTAATGAAATTGTTTCCAAGACAAAAACTGGACAAATTATTAGTCTTTTTACATATGTGTGCTATCGAGGTTTATGCACTAATTGTCAAAAGAGATTATTCACCACACACATTTTAAGGCAAACCATGATTAAAAATGTTAATTAATGTTAGATATATTTTATTTCCTCATCATGTATAAATAGGGGCATTCCGGAGGTACATTATGGTAAATGAGCTATAAAAGTAGGTCAGAATGATAATATATAGGTCAGACGGTGTCCTAAGACTGAAAACACTGAACTTCAGAACTGTAAAGGAGATCAAGACTCAGTCTGTATATTGATGTACTTACATTATAACATATAAAATAAAGTTCATAACGCCAAGCATGACATTTGTTTACAAAATAATTGCTAATGCGGGAGAATTGGTTTGTTTTGTTATTGTTGTTTTAAATTTTATGGGGAGTGCTTAAAAGAATTATAAAAAGACAAAACAAAGAACAAGTGGTAAAATGGAAATAAAAGGGTGGAAGAGATTACATTATTGCATCAAATGTAAGAAAAATAATATAAAATGGCAAAAGAATAAGGTGAGGAAAGTCGATTCTATTACAGAATGCATAAAGCTAACCTTAGGATTTAAATACTGGAAGAACTAAGTTGAGCGGAAGCAAAGCCAGTAATGCTTTGAAGCAAACTTTCGCGAAGTCCCGAGCCCTCATATATCCCTCATCATTCCCCACCCCTTCCTTATCCCCTTTTCCTCACATCCCGATACGTGTGAGATTTTGTGCCAACTTGTTATATAATTATGCGATAGACAGTCATATTACTCGGGACATATGGTGACCTTATTTTTTCAAATCTCGAAATAACTAAACATCAATATGAAGGATGAAACTAATATCATCGAAAGTTTCAGAGCAAGACCGAGACACCTTTTGTAACGTGACTGGAGACCTTATTAGTCATCTATTATCGGTAGTGAAATATTGTAGCTTTCCGTTCATCTCAGCTATTTCCTTGTACACTCTCTTCACTGAAAATAAAAAATAAACGCGTTTTGATTTTTTTCTGATGCGGAAAATCAGAAATGTCTTAGAATTGCATGGACATTAAGAATTATCAGAATGCTGATCATTCTTTAAATAAAGTACAACATTTTCAGCTGGACAATATTGCAACATAATTGTTCATAATGATACTATTTTACGAATACATATACATACATTTTACTGTTCACTACCTTAGTCTTCAAATTCTTTTCAACTTTGTTTAAGTTAAATGATGTGTCGTACAGAGATAACTCTTGTTTGTCAATCATGTCCTCTGTAATCTCACTTTTAAGTCATACATGTCTTACATGTCCTCTGTATCCTCATCTTTTAAGTCCTATATGGCCTATATATCTTCATATTTTAAGTCCTAGGTGTCCTCCATGTCCTCATCCTTTAAGTCCTACATGTCATCTATATCCTCATCCTTTATGTCATACACGACCTCTATATCCTCACCCTTTCAGTCCTATATGTCCTCATCCTTTATATCCTACATGTCCTCTATAACTTCATTTTAAGTCCTACATGCCCTCTATATCCTCATCATTTAAGTCCTACATGTCCTCTATATCCTCATCCTTTATGTCATATATCCTCATCCTTTATGTCCTACATGTCCTCTAAAACTTCATTTTAAGTCCTACATCTCCCCTATATCCTCATCCTTCAAGTCCTACATGTCATCTATATCCTCATCCTTTAAGTCCTACATCTTCCCTATATCCTCATCCTGTAAGTCCTACATGTCATATATATCCTCACCTTTAAGTCCTACATCTCCCCTATATCCTCATCATTTAAGTCCTACATGTCATCTATATCCTCATCCTTTAAGTCCTATATGTCCTCTATATCCTCATCCTTTATATATGTCCTCATCCTTTATGTCCTACATGTCCTCTATAACTTCATTTTAAATCCTACATCTCCCCTATATCCTCATCCTTTACGTCCTACATGTCATCTATATCCTCATCCTTTATGTCATACATGTCCTCTATATCATCATCCTTTAAGTCCTATATGTCCTCTATATCCTCATCCTTTATGTCATACATGACCTTTATATCCTCATCCTTTAAGTCCTACATGTCCTCTATATCCTCATCCTTTAAGTCATATATGTCCTCTATATCTTCATCATTTATGTCCTATATGTGCTCATCCTTTATGTCCTACATGTCCTCTATAACTTCATTTTAAGTCCTATATCCCTTATATCCTCATCTTTTAAGTCCTACATGTCCTCTATATCCTCATCCTTTAAGTCCTATATGTCCTCTGTATCCTCATCCTTTATGTCATACATGACCTCTATATCCTCATCCTTTAAGTCCTACATGTCATCTATATCCCTACCCTTTAAGTCCTATATGTCCTCTATATCCTCATCCTTTAAGTCCTACATGTCCTCTATATCCTCATCCTTTAAGTCATACATGTCCTCTTTATCCTCATCCTTTAAGTCATACATGTTCTTTATATTCATATCCTTTAAGTCCTAGATGTCCTCTGTATTCTCATCCTTTCAAGTCCTACATGTCCTCTATATCGTCATCATTTAAGTCATACCTGTCCTCATTATTATCATCGTTTTAAGTCGCACATTTCTTCTATATCCTCATGCTTTTGAGTCATATACGTCTTCTGTATCCTTATCCTTTAAGTTATATTTTATATAGTTGGTAAATCAATGGGTCACGCGAAAATACTTGCATGATTTTAAAAAATTCATTATTAATATTTGGAATGTAGTCCTTTTTAAAAATTGTTTTATACTTTAAAATCATGCTTCACCAATTTAACTTTTAGACGTTCCAAGTGTATCATATGTCGTTTAAATGAATGGATGGATCCGTGTATTTGATTTGTTTTCCTGTTTGCTTGCTTTAGCATGAGTATTGCCAATTAATCTGATGAATTATTTGCAGCCAGCAATTACGTTTGGTAAAATGCAGCCCGTTCTTTAATTTTATTTTGAATTAAATAATTCAAAATTCTAGACTTGAATGTGGTACTCTCCGTCTCCATTAAGTCCCTACGCTTTTATTGTAAAACTCTTTTCCCTCGGGACACCGTGTCTTGTCAGATTTTATCTAAAAAGATTTCCCTGAAAGTATATTTTTGGCAATTTTTGTAGAGATAATTTCGCCGTACATTATGTCGTGGTCAGCGTGACACACAACATTAAGACTGATGTAAGGTTATGACTCGAACTAAATTGTTGACTGCGAGGGACGGGATCTGCTCTGTTTATGGCATGAATTAAATTTGAATTAGAGTCCGTTCGATAAAAGACCGACATTTATGTCAACGTAGTGTTAAGTGCAGAGAATTACAGGGTTGAGACAAACCGGAACAAAATGTCGTGAGAAAGTTTTGGCCATTTGAAACCGGTGCCACAAAAAAGGTATTTTCATAATCGTTATTAATAAGGCGGATTAGAGAGGATTGTTCTGACATTATTCGATTGGAATGTTTAATTATTGGCGGTTGGAGAAAGTAATCCTGATTGGCAAAAATAAACGGGCGGGGGGGGGGGGGGCAGATGAAACTCAAGGTTTTAAAGTAATCTCCCTCGTGATATTAGTCAGTCTGAGGTTTTGTGCCGAACGGAGAAGCTTGCCTTCGAGATCAGTAAAACGTACTCTTCTCGTTCAACAAATCGTCCAAGGGACAGGGGGTCTGGAAACTTGAGAGACCCCAAGTCCAAGATGGTGACATAGGAAACTCTCTGACGATAAGAGAGCGAGTGCTCTGGAAGGCACAAAAGAACTGTCTCAATTGTATACGATATGTTCATTGATGTATGTTTGTAATTATTTGTTGAATTTATTCGTTTAAATGCATACTTCAATTTTCCTTGAGTTCAGAAGTTAACGCTTTGCATGCTTTTTGTCGTAAATGTTATATAACTCATGGATTATATGAATTTGTTCGAATTACCCTACTCAGATGTAATAGAAATCGTGTATTGCAAGAATTTCATAGATTACTCTGATATCTTTAATGATATGTATCATGTATGCTGAAAATTAATTTTAATGTGTATATTAGCATCGCTAATTAGCAAAATAACGTAGTTGGGATCAGGAGTAAATATCATAATTTCATTTGTCTAATTAAATTGTGAGTTCTTTTCAGCCAAGAATCGATGGTGGTAGCATTAGGCACACGTGTCGACCAACGTTGTCAGATTGTGATTTACAGCCCACGGGGGTGCAGTACTGGTCTAATTATGTCACGATTTCCGTTAGAAATGCTTGGACCAGCTAGAAAAGACATTAATTTAGCATCTAGAGTGAATATAAAGTAGGCTGCAAACTGGCTATATCTTAGCTTAGTTGAATTACGATAGACGATATCTGACGTAGAAGAGCGTACGAATATTGTTTGATCCCAGGAGAAGAAAAACTGACACGTGTTTAGGTTGAGTATTATATTGTTAATGGAAGTAAAATAGCTCCATACCTGTTTTACAATCTGGAAAAGAGCACAGTCTACAGCCAAGAGGGTTAATGAAACCAAGAAATTAAAGGAAGAGAGATATAAGGAAATAAATACCACAACGCCGACCTATCACCAGCAGTGATTTGGAAAACATATTATTCATTCATGGTTTGTTAAACATATTATTCCATTCTGTTTAAGAACAGTCTGTGGAATCCTATGCATCTATGTTCATTTATAAAATAAGACGAATTATGTATTTAAATTAGTCATTGGAAATAAAATGTGCTCATTGACTGAATTAACACATTATTATGGAAATATTGTGAGCTCAATCACAGACCTTCTGGATTATAGCTTTGGTACATCAGGACATTCAAGACTATTGGTATATCAAGACATTTTGGTTTATTCATTCGGAATAGTCTATACTTTTGGACTTCCGATAAGTTATTTATGATTATTTGGATTTAAGTCACAATATTATAAGTTTTTCTTCAATTATCACTTCGTAACTCAAATAAAAAACTATTGATTTGACTGAACCTTTTTCCGTTGCAGAGTCTAAGACCTAAAGTTGTAGCAGTATATATATATATATATATATATATATATATATATATATATATATATATATATATATATATATATATATATATACATACATATATATATATATATATATATATATATATATATATATATATATATATATATGTATATATATATATATATATATATATATATATATATATATATATATATATATATATATATATATATATATAGAGAGAGAGAGAGAGAGAGAGAGAGAGAGAGAGAGAGAGAGAGATCATCCACGTACGTAACATAAAGGTCATTGTGTATTTTTTCAATCGTGATTTTGTATGGTATAAGTAGACTTTACAGTTTATGATTATTTGTATTCAGAATTATGTTATCTTTGGGCTATCTATTTATTTAGTTGCTCCCAAATCGACTGACAAGGTCGTAATAAAGGTGCCTTACATACCGTTCTTCATTGGTCATTTAAAACGGCATAAAGCATCCTGAGAGTACGTCAAGCTTTAAAAACTGTTTTTAAGTGTTATGATGACAGTACAAAATAGGGTCCTTCGTTTACAGAATATTGAAAAGTTTTCAATCCTTCGAAACTCTTTGGCAATTGTGTTAAATTTTGTCAGTTATTTGGTTGAATTTAGATCGACAACGTTTATGTCGTGATGTTTTTATTTGAACTGTGCTTTGAATAAGCTATATGTTGTACTCGAATCATTATTTGAACTGTGCTTTGAATAAGCTATATGGTTTACTCGAATCATTATAGACTGGCCTTGAAAAGTTTTCGAGATTTTCATCGTGTACTGTCAATTAGGCAGAATTTAAATGTATTTATTTAGTAATATCAAATATGCATTGTGTTCCGTCATAATACTACCCTGCAATCCTAGTCGTATTGTGTTCCGTCATAATACTACCCTGCAATCCTAGTTGCATTGAATTCCGTCATAATACTGCCCTGCAATCCTAGTTGCATTGTGTTCCGTCATAATACTGCCCTGCAATCCTAGCTGCATTGTGTTCCGTCATAATACTACCCTGCAATCCTAGTTGCATTGTGTTCCGTCATAATACTACCCTGCAATCCTAGTTGCATTGTGTTCCGTCATAATACTGCCCTGCAATCCTAGTTGCATTGTGTTCCGTCATAATACTACCCTGCAATCCTAACTGCATTGTGTTCCGTCATAATACTGCCCTGCAATCCTAGTTGCATTGTGTTCCGTCATAATACTGCCCTGCAATCCTAGTTGCATTGTGTTCCGTCATAATACTGCCCTGCAATCCTAGTTGCATTGTGTTCCGTCATAATACTGCCCTGCAATCCTAGTTGCATTGTGTTCCGTCATAATACTACCCTGCAATCCTAGTTGCATTGTGTTCCGTCATAATACTGCCCTGCAATCCTAGTTGCATTGTGTTCCGTCATAATACTGCCCTGCAATCCTAGTTGCATTGTGTTCCGTCATAATACTGCCCTGCAATCCTAGTTGCATTGTGTTCCGTCATAATACTACCCTGCAATCCTAGTTGCATTGTGTTCCGTCATAAGACTGCCCTGCAATCCTAGTTGCATTGTGTTCCGTCATAATACTACCCTGCAATCCTAGTTGCATTGTGTTCCGTCATAATACTGCCCTGCAATCCTAGTTGCATTGTGTTCCGTCATAATACTGCCCTGCAATCCTAGTTGCATTGTGTTCCGTCATAATACTACCCTGCAATCCTAGTTGCATTGTGTTCCGTCATAATACTACCCTGCAATCCTAGTTGACGAGGTTATGTATAATAGTACCGTCATTTATTGTAACTTGTAAATCAGCATCTTTCCAACGCACTCGTTAAATTTGTTCCAAAACTATTTTCAATCAATAATCACTTTTATTTTCTTGTATGTTATTTTGTAACACAACAAGTACTGGCCACACTTTTAGACCATCCAAGCTTGTAAAATAAGGCACGATATTTTTCTTGATCCAAACATTCTTGCTTTCATGTTAAATAAATGAAATGTAAATACCACCGTGGATTCGAGTTTCGGGTTCGGCTAATGTGGGTATGTGAGAAAACTTGCCAGCAGCTTATCGTGGGTCGGTGGCTCTTTCCGTGGCTTTCCCGGGTTCTTTCTCCACCATTAATACTGGCCGCCATGTATAGCCAATCTTGTGCTGAAAAAATCATAGTGATATTATTCAAACCCTTCATTGCCATTGCCTAACGGTGGCGGATGTCATCTTCATTTTTTAAGTATACTCTAGCATAAACGGACAGGCGAACATTTGTTATGGAGCTTTTTAAATGTTTTAAAATGAACTCACCTGTAGAACTTCATTAGACAATCGGGGTTCAAACAACTGAACACATTTTCCTCTCTTCTGTGCATGGCGGTGAAGCAAATGCAGAATGGACATGAAACAACAGTAGGAATTTCGGCCATCTTTGGTTCTTGTTCTTGTAATACGAATTCCTTACGAATCAAATGTCCATCTGGACATGATATCATATTCTGCATAACAAAAGTGTCACTAACACTGTGGGCACGCTGATCACCTTGCAATTGAATAAAATATATTATGAAAAAGTTGTCAAGTCATATACTTTCTAAACAAATAAATTCCATGTACGAACGTTGTTAATGCTGTTCCCAGGGTATAGTGATATATACAAATAGTATAACAGCGTTGCCCATGAACCAGTTTGCTATCAAAACCAGCTTTAGTAATTGTTCGAATCTGATTGCACGATTAAACCTATGAAACCAAGAACAAAGAAAATCAAAGCAAAAGTGTTTTGCTTGAATTATATCGGAATTATAGTGCTCTCCAGCAGCATAGTTAATTAACAAGTGCACATGTCATATCTAACAAAACAGCGGGCAAAACTCCATATTTATCCATAATTACCTTCTACCTGACATTTCTGCTGAGATGAACATCATTCGATAGCATGCTTTGTGGATGAGGCTTAGGTACCTTCAACATAATAGTATCGATGTACAAAATCATACCCACATCCAGCGGGATCTACTTCACAGGTAACGGTGGGATATACATAAAAAAAGTATGTAAATAATTAATCAATCAAATAACCGATTATGTTTCTGTGCAAGTCTGCAGACTGTGACAACTATTACGAGACCACTCTTACTTTCATAGTTAATTCAGTTTACTGCCCATGTTGATTAACAATTAGAACTAACAGTTTGAAGACAAGAATAGTTAGTTAGAAGCAGATGTACTTCACTGGCAAAAATTATGCGTAAGTAAAACATCCATATAAATGATTCTTACTTCTAAATAACGTTATGATATGTTTTGATTTTCATAAAACGCGACGTTTTCTACCCAATGCATATGTACTCGATTGGATTCTATTACGAAATCACATATAAAGTAGTCACGTGTGACTGCATGACTGATTTGTGGTCACTGTTAAGTTTCTCTAAGACAGGTAATTCAGCGAAATATGTATTAGTGTCCGCACAGTTTTATAAAATAAATTAAGGCTCCGTTATCAATAAATAAATACGTTTAAAAAATATCCACTGTTCTCAACACAAAAAGTAGCTGGCAGTAACCTAGTTGGACGATATTAATCATAACAGTAACGTAAACCATGATTTTGAGTCCAGTCCCCTCCTCCTTCCAACACGGTGGTATTTTAACAAACATAATTGTCAGTAAATCTTGCAAAATAAAAGAGAGATATACATTTCTCGACTATATGCGCGTAACCTGTTGCCACGATGAATAATAAACAGTTGCGAATTGTTGAGCTGCACGCTTAATGTTATCAATTAATCCGCAGGCAATTTTATACGGGTAATTGTCTAGAGTGATTATAAGGTAACGCTATATACCCTAGGCAATTTTATACCGGTAATTGTCTAGCGGTGATTATAAGATAACGCTATTACCTCAAGTCAATTGTATACCGTTGACTGTCTAGAGGTGATTATAAGGTAACGCTATTATCCCTAGGCAATTTTATGAAGGTAATTGTCTACAGGTGACTATAAGATAACGCTATATACCCTAGGCAATTTTATACCGGTAACTGTCTAGAGGTCATTATAAGATAACGCTATTACCTCTAGTAATTTTCTAGAGGTGTTTATAAGACAACGATATTATCCCGTGGCAATTTTATACCGGTAATTGTCTAGACGTAATTATAAGGTAACGCTATATACCCTAGGCAATTTTATACCGGTAATTGTCTAGACGTGATTATAAGGTAACGCTATATACCCTAGGCAATTTTATACCGGTAATTGTCTAGCGGTGATTATAAGATAACGCTATTACCTCTAGTCAATTGTATATAGGTAATTTTCCAGAGGTGTTTATAAGACAACGATATTATCCCGTGGCAATTTCATACCGGTAATTGTCTAGACGTGATTATAAGATAACGCTATTATCTCTAGGCAATTTTATACGGGTAATTGTCTAGAGTGATTATAAGGTAACGCTATATACCCTAGGCAATTTTATACCGGTAATTGTCTAGCGGTGATTATAAGATAACGCTATTACCTCTAGTCAATTGTATACAGGTAAATGTCTAGAGGTGATTATAAGGTAACGCTATTACCTCAAAGCAATTTTATACAGGCAATTGGTAACGCTATTACGCCTAGGCAATTTTATACGGGTAATTGTCTAGAGTGATTATAAGGTAACGCTATATACCCTAGGCAATTTTATACCGGTAATTGTCTAGAGTGATTATAAGGTAACGCTATATACCCTAGGCAATTTTATACCGGTAATTGTCTAGCGGTGATTATAAGCTAACGCTATTACCTCTAGACAATTTTATACAGGTAATTGTCTAGAGTGATTATAAGGTAACGCTATTATCCCTAGGCAATTTTATACCGGTAATTGTCTAGCGGTGATTATAAGATAACGCTATTACCTCTAGTCAATTGTATATAGGTAATTTTCCAGAGGTGTTTATAAGACAACGATATTATCCCGTGGCAATTTCATACCGGTAATTGTCTAGACGTGATTATAAGATAACGCTATTATCTCTAGGCAATTTTATACGGGTAATTGTCTAGAGTGATTATAAGGTAACGCTATATACCCTAGGCAATTTTATACCGGTAATTGTCTAGCGGTGATTATAAGATAACGCTATTACCTCTAGTCAATTGTATACAGGTAAATGTCTAGAGGTGATTATAAGGTAACGCTATTACCTCAAGGCAATTTTATACAGGCAATTGGTAACGCTATTACGCCTAGGCAATTTTATACGGGTAATTGTCTAGAGTGATTATAAGGTAACGCTATATACCCTAGGCAATTTTATACCGGTAATTGTCTAGAGTGATTATAAGGTAACGCTATATACCCTAGGCAATTTTATACCGGTAATTGTCTAGCGGTGATTATAAGCTAACGCTATTACCTCTAGACAATTTTATACAGGTAATTGTCTAGAGTGATTATAAGGTAACGCTATTATCCCTAGGCAATTTTATACCGGTAATTGTCTAGCGGTGCTTATAAGATAACGCTATTACCTCTAGTCAATTGTATACAGGTAATTTTCTAGAGGTGTTTATAAGACAACGATATTATCCCGTGGCAATTTCATACCGGTAATTGTCTAGACGTGATTATAAGATAACGCTATTATCTCTAGGCAATTTTATACGGGTAATTGTCTAGAGTGATTATAAAGTAACGCTATATACCCTAGGCAATTTTATACCGGTAATTGTCTAGAGTGATTATAAGGTAACGCTATATACCCTAAGCAATTTTATTCCGGTAATTGTCTAGCGGTGATTATAAGATAACGCTATTACCTCTAGTCAATTGTATACAGGTAAATGTCTAGAGGTGATTATGAGGTAACGCTATTACGCCTAGGCAATTTTATACAGGTAATTGTGTAGAGGTGATCATGAGGTAACGCTATTACCTCTAGGCAATTTTATACAGGTAATTGTGTAGAGGTGATCATGAGGTAACGCTATTACGCCTAGGCAATTTTATACAGGCAATTGTGTAGAGGTGATCATGAGGTAACGCTATTATGCCTAGGCAATTTTATACAGGCAATTGTGTAAAGGTGATCATGAGGTAACGCTATTACGCCTAGGCAATTTTATACAGGTAATTGTGTAGAGGTGATCATGAGGTAACGCTATTACGCCTAGGCAATTTTATACAGGCAATTGTGTATAGGTGATCATGAGGTAACGCTATTACGCCTAGGCAATTTTATACAGGCAATTGTGTAGAGGTGATCATGAGGTAACGCTATTACGCCTAGGCAAGTTTATACAGGTAATTGTGTAGAGGTGACCATGAGGTAACGCTATTACGCCTAGGCAATTTTATACAGGTAATTGTGTAGAGGTGATCATGAGGTAACGCTATTACGCCTAGGCAATTTTATACAGGTAATTGTGTAGAGGTGATCATGAGGTAACGCTATTACGCCTAGGCAATTTTATACAGGTAATTGTGTAGAGGTGATCATGAGGTAACGCTATTATCCCTACGCAATTTTATACAGGTAATTGTGTAGAGGTGATCATGAGGTAACGCTATTATCCCTAGGCAATTTTATACAGGTAATTGTGTAGAGGTGATCATGAGGTAACGCTATTACGCCTAGGCAATTTTATAATTGTCTTGGAGTTTATTAGAAGGTTAATGCGGTCATTGGCGTCAACAGGGTTGGTGTCACCCAGTGCGGTAACTCATGGTGTCACCCCCATGGACATCCTTCCTGCACAAAAATTCAAGCATCGTATAGCCAGCTATGTGTGGTAACTCATGGTGTAACCGCCAGGGACCCCCCTTTCCTGCACATAGTTTCAAAAATTCTATAAACAGTCATTTTTGTGTCACATCCTCTCATGGTCTCACCTGGAGCGGTCCGCACCCTCCCCCCCCCCCCCCGTGACCCGTGACGCACTGAATGCGGTTAGAGATAAACAACTAGCATTCGACAGATTATTTAATTTACTCACAATAGCTAAAGGTGATCTTGCATGCCGTATTTCTCTAAGCACTGATTAGGGATAAACCCTTCGGCTGATTTGCACAGATAAACTAAACGACGTGGAACAACCCATTGTTTTAAACTTCGGCAAGTCGTGGGTTGAAGAAGCATGGTTATTACACATTGTTACCTTTAATAAAAATGTTAAAAAATGTCTTATTAAATAATATATGCTCGTTCGTCATCAACTGTTCTGTTTCTTTGAGGTATAATGTTTCTCCACGCATAAAATGCAATACATAATTAGTTCGGTCGTTGGAAGAGTAAAAATTGCAGTGTCGATGTGTCATTTGACTTCGAAGGAAAATATCGAAACTCGAGGAATGATAGTCCATTTGTGAAGAGAATAAGACTAGCAAAATAAATTTCAGATTTCCTGATTTAGTGAGTCGACACAGCAAAATTCCTGATCGATTGAGCACAGCAAACTCATCAAAACAGATGTTAAAAGAGCTCAGACAAATTCAACAAATCATCGGGAACTTTTGAACAACGGCAACCTCCAGCCTCTGAAGTGGAGTAAGACAGCAAGGAGTGGTACTTGTGTCACTTTTGATCGTCTTTAAAATACCCCATGGAGGCTCGGTATCTAAGTTTGCAGAACATCGGACTTTTAATAATCCAAGCAGCAGGAAGGTTGAACAGACCATTTTTAGAAGGGTCCATTTGCAAAAATAAAGCTTCCTACGCAAAAATGAAAATTCAAGGTCTATAACGCCAAACCTCTAACCGACCGAGATTTCTTAAACTGGGTTAGCTGATTTTGTTATTTTATTTTATCGTTTGTTTTATTCAAATGTGTATGCGTGTTCGTTCACCCACCCGGACACACATTTTATGTTGCCACCCTCCCTGCTGCTTTCTCTTAACCGAAAATTCTATCAAGACCTGCACGATATTGCGACCGAGAATCATGTAAATTTATCCATGTGCGGTAGTTTGCGCACGTGAAAATAAGTTTTTGAACTTAATCATATCCATATCCCCTGAACACCAAGCCAGATGAATGTTTCGTAGAGTATGTGTATCGACTCCACTAAACACAACTAAAATATTGCAGTTATCTCTGATCACTTTATGTATTTGTGTATGTCACTGAGTAACATAAATCACGTCTGTGTTTTGTGCCTGCCTCGAGTAAATATCCGAGCTGGATTTGATCGTTTGTCCAGCATCACATCATCGTATACTACGTGATTATTAATAAATCCATCGACGTCATCTACAGATGGGACTCCATCAATATTGGTGATAAAATCAATAATATCATTACCATCCTCGTCCAACAATTTTGTATTTTCATTAAAATCTTTAAGCACAACGTCATTGTACGCGGTATATTTCGACGCAAGATATTTCATTTCCTCGTGGAGAGATTCTGTACGATAAATATATCCATTAGGTCGTACAAAATGATCATAGTTTCCATCATCGGAACTTTGAAACAGCCTCGCAGATACATGATGACTTTCCTGATATTTCTGACAAAATCAAACGTTTCACCGTCATAGAATTTAAGTTTGATTTAGTGGAAATATTGTTATAGCCGAAGTCCACGCATGCGCATTATGATCGGAACTCCTTTCTATTTATATTTAGATTTGTACAAAATCTCTTCGGTTGTTGTTTTTACCATTATTGGAAATTTTAATTTCTTTCCCAGTTCAATGATATCTTTGATAGACGCTCCTGTATCTTTACCTGTTTCTGCCCACTCATTTAATTTATTACGTCTTAGATCTGATAAACTATTTCCACGTATCGCGTTGGTAAAATCTGTAACTTGCTCAGCTGCACAATTTAGCGTTGAAAATTTCATCGGTATGAGATCATTAATGTTATGTTTATGATTCAGCGGATATATCGCATAAACAACTGTAGTCACGGGATACGCTCGTTCATAATATGACTTGTCAATACCAGTCAACATTCCTGGTTTGGAATTTTTATTTAACGTAACAATATTTCCAGTGTGATGTAATCGAACAGGGTCACGTTTGTCACGGATAATCCATGTATCGTCTACTTCGGCGGTATCTACCGCTACAATAAACTTTATTCTATAACTTTATTCTATAATCAATAATCGTCGCTGCTCGTTGGTCATACATTGTAGCATAGATGCGACTTTTGTCAACGTTGTGCATAATTCTGAATGCTGACCACACACGAGCTGCACCATCGCCGCGATATTCTTTCTTGGCGACACGAATACTTTTAATCAGAGTTTTATTCGTCGGATCAACCAGAGTTCGCCTAGCTTTAGAGGATTTAATCGCAGATAATCTCTCAAATAATTGCAAATGATTAATGATCGGTTTTTTAGTTTTAGTTCCCTGTAATAAAGCTTGCGTAAATGACTTCTGTGGATATCACGTGCAAAGCGTATGAAGAGGAAGTCTAGGACCAAAACCGTGTTTAAAATCTAGGAAAGGAGTTAGAGGTGAAACGTAGCTGTTTGTAAACTGAGGTGGTAAAAAAGGAGAGCTGAAACAATATTAGGATAACATGACTACGATGAATCTCCCATAAAAACTCTAATGACTATCTAGCCAGATTTTCAAAATAATTATTTAGACAAATAATATTATCATATAAATAGAGCAAAATAAATTTATGAAACATCTCATCATCAAGAATTATGAAGCATCTCGAGATGGTGTAATTAGGAACTGTCATTAAAAGAGCCAGTCGGTTCTGTCGATAAATCTGGTTATCTCAAATTCACTCAGTGGAATAAGAATTATTACTCATATAGGTTTGTGTACGAATGTTTCCACGGACTAATCGAAGACGGTCTTGTGATCGATCATATTGATTCAAATCCGGAAAATAATAATTTGTGTAATTTACGAGCTATTACGCAAACTCAAAATCGCAAATTTGGAAGAACCGGTAAACACCAACAATATGAATATAGAGATTGGTGAAGAAATAATATTTTAATCTATGAATACAGCTGGCAAATATTTTGATATTTACATGACTTCGGTACAACACGTCGCGGATAAAATATACAACTCAGCGTTTTCAATGAATTATAAAAAAAATAACATTTCAGTAGTTCATAAGCATGAACTGTGAAGGGAGATAACTCTGTCAAACAACGCTTTCTCCGATATAGTGATTAAGCAGTAGTCTCCCTTGCAAATGCGTAATATTTTATGACTGCAGCGATTATTTTGTGACATCGTAACTGTTATATTCAATACATTAACTGTCTGTGTGGCAATTAGCTGTCAGTGGAGCAGCCTAATTTGTAACAGTGCAAATTAGTAGAAGAATATTTACACCTTTTAACTTCGTTCCTGATAAATTCAGGAAAACAACAAGTATACCTCACCTGCGTCAAATACAGCAAGTTATTTTTAGATCTCGAGGTAATATAGCTGTACATAGACCTACATGTATTTTAACACACCATGACATGTGGCAGCAATGTATGTGTGATTATTAAATGCAGATATTTTATACGGTGTGTTTGGGAAATTCAATTAAATCCACGCTGCAGTTTACAACAATTATGATTTATTCAGTATAACGATCACTTGTTGAACTCTAGTATAGATAACTTCATAAAATTGTCTGAAACATATATCAGCAAGGATGATCCGTGATGCAGCGTTAGCGTGGCGGGATCTCATTCTCGAGATCTGGTGTTCCGATCCCGTGACTGACAAATGTCGACGGTGGAAAAATGTTTGCAATTTTTCATTTAAAAGTGGGAGCCCGCCCATTTGCTCGAACTTGAACAGACAAGCGCACCTTCCCAACATGTCACCACGTGGTGGTTGCTCTTTTGCACTCTCCCGGGATTGATTATGGGAAAGGATGTGCAGACTATTGTTGAACGTAGAGAAGGCACCCGTTCGTGTATGTTGTGCCGGCCAAATAATTAAGATTATATGTATTGTGCCGTCCTTAAAAAAAAATAAACAGTAACAATGATAAGCACTCAACCTCATTGAAGGGTATACCCATACAAAGACATTCAGAAATAACGTCGCCAGAAAGATAAACCTCGTGAAGGGTGCCCCATACAACATTCAGAAAAATGAAGGGTATGCCCATACAAGGACATTAAGAAAGAATGTCGCCAGAAAGAAAAGCCTCATGAAGGGTGTCCCATACAACATTCAGAAAAATAACAAAGAATGTCGGCCATAAGAAAGGCTTTGTATGAAGGAGCCCTCATTAAACGACAAATACTGGCAAATGAAGGATACCCATGGAATGGTAACCACTCGTCATTGCTACTGTTTAATTTTTATTTTTATTCTTTTATAAATTATTCAGTTCTGATGAAATATTTTAGTTTTTACTGATTATTACCCAAAATGTTTCGTATTGCACGATTTTGATTAATAATTTGATAAAAAAAATTTCTGAAATAATTTGTATTATGAAATAATTTTGAAAATTCAGCTGGATTGCACGATTTTGAGTACTATTTACCCAATCAAATTTAGAATTTCAGTTGGATTGCACAATTTTGAGTACCATTTTCACTATCAATTTTAGGATTTCAACTGGATTACACGATATTTTATAATTCCAAATCTGATTCAGGAATACAATTATTCAGATTCAGAAATAATTTTATTTTAAACAGATAATACATTTCGAAAATATTAATGTTACTATTTCTGCGATTGAAAAATTACGTCATGACAGTATGCAAATTTATGATCAACTTGATCCTGAAAAAATTATTTGTGATTTTGAATCATTACAACAGCGAAGATCCGAAAAAAGATATACATTACCAGCAGAATTCCGATTTATTAAGCTGATTCAGCAGTCTGTGTTACTATTATTGGCGACAGTCAGAGATACACAAGCTGAACAATTCGTTTCACTCGCGATTGAGAAAATTAGATAAGAATTATCTCACGAATACGAAACAAAAATGATTGTGAATACGTGAGTATGACAGTTGAGAAAGATTATATCAACGAGTGACAACGTCCTTGACAGTCAAGAGTCAAATTATTCATTATAAAATTAAAAATGGTGTCACCAGTGACTGTGAAAGGGAAATTAGTGAAAACGTCAGTAACAGATAAGCAAAGTGAAAGTATGAAATCCTTGACAGAGTCGATGATGAAGTCATTAAGGAATAGTTCATTCCTGGCTGTAGTATAAAATTTTTTATTTCTGAGAATTTCTTTGATTGGATATCATCGTGGTTTTCAGCGGTGTTGTATTAGCTACGATGTGTTGTAGTAATTCGTTCGACGTTGACCATTATTATTATTTATTATATCGGAGGTCTAATACCGTTTCTCGTAGACAATGACTCCGTCCTCGACGTAGCTATTGCCTCATGATAAATCTTAATCATTTCTGTGAATTCCTGATCTGAGACTTGATGATATCAATAAAGATAATTTAGAGTATGCTAGCGTCGCTGTATGTAATTTTATTGTATACTGGTGTACTTTATCAGCCGCGCATGTGGTTTTGTCTTTTCCGATGATATTAAGAACATCAGCAACTCCTGTTACAACTGCAACGCCGATTACTATCACAGGTGCTATTGCATATGTAGTTGATAATGCACCGATGACCATTACTGTTCTAGCGATGACAGCAGATGCAGAGTATAACATTTTATCAATAACAACGACATGTCTGCGGTATTTTGTTTTTGTTTTAATGTATAATCATCGGTGATATTTTTTAGTTGGGTATGCCACGAACACACTTGCTCGTATCTGAAATGCTGAACTTCGATTGGGTTTTGATTAATTATATTTTAAATAGGTATTGGTTTAGCGATTAATTCAAGACACCAATAGTACAACACTGGGGTGCCTTTTTCTTCGGGTTCCACCACAAATGTTACTTCATCGTTGTGATCTAGAACTGCCAACAATACAGAAGATCCAGTTAGTGGATAACGCCGTGAAATTGTGGTAGATATCGTGAATCTTGTAACGCTGAGTACTGAGAACCTGTATATACCGGTAACCTCATCGCGATGGTTGATGGATTTATTGGGTGGTACCCATAATGCTGATCCAGACGCTACTGTATATACTACACTATCGGTAATTTGTTTTTCAGAGAGCTTACTATCAAGAACTGCTGGATTCTCAAAAATTTCATGATTGGTCCTATTTGTGTTTCTACCACAAATTTGTAAACGCTTTTACGTGAGTAGAAACTTCAGATCTAAATGTGGTCAATCCATCATTGCTTGTCATTAACGATGTCATCATCTGGATGTTGATATTGTCGACGAATGTCTTCGTTACATCGTCATAATTTGATTCTGGTTCTCTAAGATCAGTAATCTTATTATTAGCCATATTGAGAGAACCAGTCATTGTATCATCAATCTCAGTTCTGAGTGTGTTTTTGTTACTGTCTACGTATCTTATTTATGCCACATCATAATCTGATTTTGGTTCTCTCACACTAATAATTGTATTTTTACTCATGTTGGGATCGCCTTACATAATATCCCCACTTCTTCTGATACGTCTAGTAATCTCTCCCACGAGTGTTAAGACTGATTCAAGTGCATTTTAAATTTTACCGTTCTTAGTAAATACGGCCAAATTATCTTCAGTTGGATCTGAAACCCGAAGGATAATATCTATCAACAGGATATTGCTCGTCTTTAATCACCATTGTTTATCCTGAAAATCAGCTAGTTCATTCTTGGCCTTGTTAATAGTTGCAGGCGAGAAGATCTTCCGTAAATATCTACCATTGTATATTAACTAAGACCTGTTTAAAATGTTGCAGAAAGTGGTATACTTGTGCACGACGTTATGAGGTGGTGTCAGCGATCTTGACACGGCATTGATCACAGCGAGTACTTCACGTCCACATATCGTCGGATATGTTATTGCCTGTGCTGGTAATGTTGAATACCAGATTGGAGTGTTGTGAAGTCTGCTGTCATATTTAAAAAATTCTTTTGGTTGTGACAGTTCATACGAAACAAAATAACAAATTCCACGTAGATCAATCTCTTACGCAACCCAATTAGTACCTTTTTCAGAGTTGTTATCGCGATTAATGATAACGGTTTCCCGGATATTTGGTTGTTTTTGGTAATTGATCATGGATAAATACACATCTTAAGTTTTTTGTTATTTTTAATGGCTTAGCAGCATCAATTAAATCAAAATTGGACATAGGAAGAATCAACGAATTGTCCCGGGAATTCTTAAACCATTTCCGTACCTGGCAGTCTTGGACCTTTCCCTTTGTTTTGGAAGTCTTGATTTCGTGACCTGTTGTTTTTATAGTGCCATTCCAGCACAAGTTAAGCTGCTTTTGCAACAGCTGGGGCTGCAGCTGCTATCAACGCTGGTATAACTGCGAGAAGTGGAAATATACCACTCGTCTTAGCGATGTCTTTAATGGCTCCCGCAGAAAGATTAAGTCGTATGCCGGTCTTTGATCTTCTGGCTTCACTGAAGTCCCTGAGCTGAGGTTCTGACAATGATATGTTATTCGGACCACCTGCGATTTGTTCCTTTATTAGTGATAATTTTAAACCACAGTTCCTTTTTTATACTGATTATAGCTTTTTGATCTGACCAGTAGTCGGAGTAACACTAACATGATGACATGACATTATAATATCATGAGCGATTTAATTGCTGATCGCTCGTATCCAATTACATGTTTTCTACTGGAGCGTCAATAACTCTCATTCGTCCACCAAAACCTTCATGTAGCATTGTTTTGTCTGAGATTATAACAGCGACTGATCTGTAACCACCAGGAATAACTGGTGGACCAGGTATACTTGGTGGTGATTGTGCTACACGAGCTCGGAAGTGTATATCAACGACAGATTGCATGAATAAATCTAAATGTTCCAACGAAAAGTAATAGATTGGATACAGAGTTGTAAAAATCACGCTGTGATATCTGCAAATCAGAATCAGCATTCTGATCACGCCCCATAAATGTCATCAAACGATGATATGCGCGTGCTACATTATTGCGATCAAAACTTAGCAATACTTCTTCGGATGGTTCTTGATACCCATTTATACTTTAAAAAAACACCAGAAACTCCAAATGTGTGAAATGCCGTTGAATTTCATGCTTGTGTGTTTTCTCGTGCATTTTCCTGAAATGCGATGAATATAGTTGCGGTGCAGAAACACCTTGCAGTGATGCTATCTGCCATGTAAATAAGCCAACAACTTCACTTGAAATACTGACTGTTGTCATCGTCAACCATGACAACGTTGATTTACTACCTCATAAAAGAGCGATGGAGTCATTACTGGCATCCATAACTAAAGTTTTTAGTCTTACTATGCATGCACCAAGTGCGTCTGATCGCCAGATTGCATTATTGTCGTTGTCATTTCTAACAAGTACAACTGTATGCTTGGCTCCAAAATAACCTTTCTGACATGTCTGCAAAATCCAAATGTATGTGCTAGTGGAATCACACATGAAATGTCTTCTTCATCATTTAACATTAATCTACGTGCCGCAAATCCTAAGCTGAATACATCGCTCATTGATATTACTGCACCAGTAGGTCCATCCCTGCAACGTTTCTTACGTTTCCTACGAACTTCTTCGGAAAATCGGGCTAATGGTTTCGGTCTTGGTTTGGGTTTTGGAGTAACAAGATCCCTTACATCGCCTCCCTCCTCATGGACTTTGTCAATACTCAAAAGTATTTGTTGTATTTCTCCTTGTAATTGTGGTTGAAGAGCAGCTATTTCACCTGGAAGTTCTCGTATAGTCTTTTTCTTTGTATAGTTCTTTCTGCATTTTTCCAGTTGCTTTAGCGTTTTGCTCCAACGTGGGGACGTCTTTGGTAGCCTTTGTAACTCCTTCAGTAGCCTTGGTAACCGGTTTAATTAATTGTTATGCACCTTCTGCCAATTCCACCTGATACTCCTGACGCTCTTGTAATTTTTGTTTGACAGCATCACTTACTGGAATATATTTCTTAAATAACTCTAGTCGCTGTCGAGCTAGTTTAGCTGTATGATATTCCGTTATTTATATAATAATGATTTAATTACACCACACTACAGCCGCAGGGGGAGTGACAACAAAAATTGAGTCGGTAAACGAACACGCATAAAAATTTGAAACCACAAACGTCAAAAATAAAATAACAAAATGTGCTAACCCAATTTGAGAAATCTCGGTCGGTTAGAGGTTTCGGTTTGGCGTTATTGACCTTGCATTTTAATTTTATTCTAGGAAGCTTTATTTTCGCAAATGGACCCTTCTAAAAAATGATCTATTCATCCTTCCTATTTCTATCCAAGTGTTGCGGATTCGATATCCGACAAAGTCAGTCATGGGAGACTGCCTCGGTGTGTCCTTCGGAAAGTCACGTACCTCACATTTCCGCGACATGATATAGCCAGTATTCTGTTAGAATATGCCTTTAAAATCAACACACCGATCTAAATATATATATATATATATAAAATCCTGCAATGACCTACCAAGAGCAGAAAAGATAGCGAATAAAAGTAATAATATATTCGACTTTCCGTGGATTTGAAAGACAGAAAACAACACAGCATAATGTGTGTGTGTGTGTGTGTGTGCGTGTGCGTGCGCGTTGGTGATATATGACAATGCTAAGTCTGACAACTATATTTCTTTGGGGGGAGGGGTGGGGGGAACCAGTAAATGCTTCATTTTCTTGTATTAATATTAAATTTCCCGTCATTTTCTAAGTAGGTACTTGTACAATGTCGTTTGTTTGTGTCGTGTGCACTGCCCCTCCCCGGGTAGGACCAAAAAAGGCATACCTTTTGAGTCTCAAGCTACCACCACCACCTCCACCATCACCAAACCTTATATGGAAGTTTGGCACGTAAGGATGAATTAAACAAGGAAAATATAATCAGGTCATAGATATACGTGTGCATAATAAATACTTGTTCCGAGATAAAATGGTTTATTCTAATCATTAAATGGCGTGAGCGTATCCACAGAGCGTGAGAATCTATTAAGATAATCCACATAAAATAATATCATTCCTGTTTAATTCTTTTTGACAACTTTCTTTTGATAATAACGCTAACAACCTTTGCAGTGATAAGCGTCTTAACCCAGGAATGAAATTAAATTTTTGAAAAATCTCCAATTCATTAAAGACGATCTCAAAATCTAAATATCTCAGTCATATTTAGGCTTATTCATGCCTTTGTCTATGTTAAGTGGTTCTTGCGTAATCCTGCAAATAAGCTTACTGACACAGACAGACAGGAAGAACTGATAAAGATTCACCTCCCAGCTGCAGGCAATGAGGAGTGAAAAAATTATTTGATCGAGTTTCAATAAATAAATTCCGCGATAGCATAGACTCTGAAATACAAGTTGAAAAGCTGCACCATATATAAACTCACCTGAGGCTATTTTGACCATGTCAAGTTTCAGTTAAGGTGTTTATAAAATATATATCCCTGCGTTCTCAGGTATGTCTCACCCACCCCCACTCCCTAAATGATTGCCTCAACCGTCAAGCCCCTGGGATAAAAATAGAAGCCATCCATTAATATTGTTTCATCTATGAATTTATCATTTTATTCCTAGCATGTATGTATGTATGTATGTATTTATGTATACACGCGCGCACGACGTAACCTTCAAATAGTGATATACTGTAAAAGACGATGAATATTAAATATATAAAATATTGTCCTTAATGCGGCATCTCAAACATAAAAGCAGAAAAAGAAAGAAGGAAAAAAGGAAGGATTACCATCTGGTGGCTTTTGTGCAGAATTTGATGAAATCTTCCCCAAACACTTCCCCATCTTCGCCAAATTGAGTTAATACATATCTGTCAGAGATAAATGTTTTCGATTATTACTTGAGCGAACCCACCTTTGTCTGAAAAACGTCGAAACGTCGAAATTAAGCCTTCCTGCAAGTGATTTAAAAATAAAAAGCGTCGACAGATTTAAAAAAGCATCGACACTTTCCTGAGAAAATCTCTCAGGAATTTTTCTAATTAATATTACTCCATTGTCGTTGGTGATTTTTTCTAGTTTATTATGCACGCTGTTTACGCAATTACGTCTTAATTGAGGTCGCGCCCTTCCTGCTGATATTAATTTATCCAAATATTTTATCGAGACCTACACGATATCGGGATCTAGGATCATATAAACTTATTGTTATAAATTCATGCGGAGTAGCTTGCGCTCGTGAAAAGAAATTTCTAAATTTAATTATATCCATATCTCCGCTACACCAGGTCTGATGAATATTGCGCAACGTATGTGTGCCTACGCCATGAAACACAACTAAAACATTACAGTTATCCCTGATTACTTTCGGAATCTGTACGTATCGCTGAGTAACATATATTACATCAGTGTTTTTATGTCTTCCTCGAGAAAATATTCTATATGGATTTGATTGTTTGTCCAGCATCACCTGATCGTATACAACTAAATTATTAATAAATCCATCTAGATCATCTACAGATGGTGCTTAATCAATTCGGTTATAAATTTAATGACATCGTCATTCAGTAATCGCGCGTTTTCATTAAAATCTTTAAGCACATCGTAGCATCTCTGATCATCAACTGATGGTGCTACCAAATACAACTTATCCCATTTCAGCCATCTCATTATAAGATTGAGTAACAATTGCGTCTTACCCGATCCAGATGGTCCTATTATTTTCATTCTGATCGAATTTGGCAACGCAGGATGATGTTTAGCTGGCTCTTGTTTTCGAGTCGCTGAGAAATCAATTATATCCATATTATATGAACATATGAATCTATATTGTTTACGCTGTAGAATCAAAACCCCAACTAATGATCTATCCACGGTTACAACAACAAATGCGAGAATAGCATATGGTGGAAGATGTGCAGTATGTAACAGAAAAACGTTTTCATTTTTACCTATAAAAGATGGTGGTGATATTGCTAAATTAATGTCAAAGTTCCCAGGAACTCCGTGGGCTAAATACCCAGGAGAAAAACATCTACCAGGATATAATTATTGTGGTCCTGGTACTCGACTTGATATCAGACTTGACAATGAAGATCAACCAAAACCAGGTGAGTATCCGATAAACGCTATTGATGAAGCGTGTCATGTTCATGATGTAGCGTATAAAAGTGAAAATCTACAAGACAGACATATCGCAGATGTGAAATTAATTCATGCGTTAAATTCTATAAAAAAAATAAAAATATAAGAGAATCACTAGCTAATTTGTTAGTAAGATCCGCGATGAAAAGTAAATTAGCGCTAGGTGCTGGTAATTAATTATAAATGGAAACGATTTATTATTCCCCAAGAGGATACTGGAAAGGTAACGCAGCGATTAGTAAACTCGCCGAGGCAGCAAAAGTTACACGTATTACTGCTAAAAAAATGGTTATCCAAACAGGCAATATGGCAAATTTACCTACCACCACCGAAACAAATTCAGTACGCGTATTTCGATGTCAGCGTCCCTAATGAAGTTCATCAAGCTGATATTCTGTTTTTGCCACATGATACTGTATGTAGAAAAACGCACAAATACGCGCTAACTGTCGTTGATGTTGCAAGTGGATATAAAGAAGCAGAACCATTATTTAGAAAGACAGCTGCTGAAGTAGCTTCTGCGTTTAAACGAATTTATCAACGTGGACCCTTGCAATGGCCACAGCTGCTACAGGTTGATCCTGGCAAAGAATTTGTTGGTCCAGTATCATCGTTGATGAAGTGATATAATGTCAAAATACGACGAGGACACACTGCAATTCACCGTGATCAGGCAATTGTTGAAAGATTTAATCGAGCGCTAGCTCAGCGGTTATTTGGATATCAATACGCGAAGGAATTCATTCAGGATAAAAGATCTCGCGAATGGGTTGCAAGATTACCAAGTGTGGTAGCCGCGTTAAATAATGAGATTACTCGAACGACCAACATGAAACCTACTAATGCAATTACACAAAAAAATATACCCGTAAAACGACGTGATTTTTCAACGCAACCAGTATTAGGTAATGTTACTGTAAGGTATTTATATGAACTCGGTGAACTCGAAGGTGGTAAAAAAAGAGCGACTGATCCTACTTGGAGTGTTACCACACATAAGATATCTAACGTAACAAGATCCTCAGGTAGACCCGCAATCTACAGATTAGATTCAACTGCTCCTCAACGTGGATTTACACGTGAACAATTACAAGTAATTCCTGAGGATACGCAATTACCACCCAGATCACTTAACTAGCAGCCCTACGTCGATTACACTCAAGACAGGCCAACATTACATTTTCTCGTGTATGACCGCGACTGTTATCTTTTCTATCTACGGTAAATTGTCTTGGATTATTATTTGAATATCTCCATAACATCACACAATTACAACTTGTACAATGATTATTCTGCTGTTGTTTCAGCGCGTTGATAAATTCAACGTCGAGATCAAATTCTCGATTATTTTTTTTTATCAGATTGTTTATAACCAGCTAATTTTTTTTCTTATTATATCATTGTCAATATCATCACTAATCACTGACTCGTCCAAGACAATTCTCCGCAACTGAGATATTCTTCTGACTCGAGACACTGCGAGATAAACTAAGTTTGACCACTCGATACGATCATCTATAATCCAAACAACTGTATCGGTAATAGTTAATTCTTGAGATGAATGTATTGTCATTGCATATCCTAGTGTCCACGGAGATTTGTTCAACGATAATGCATCTTCAACAGCGTTGATATCAAGTGTGATAATATCATTTAATACTAAATTCTGTTTCTCGGTCTGTCCTGGTATATCAACGTCAATATTTTGCCGCCGTGTATCAGCTGGTCGATAACATAACGGATCTGGCAATGTTGGAAATTTTTCTTTATGTAACTGAAACAATTCCCGTTGAAGTATATCACGAACTATTTTTCTACTTGCAACTATCAGATCATTTGGTCTCCACGTTTGTAGAAAGTCGTTCACTGAAGTTTCTGAAATTATCCCACGCATTACTTCACATTGAATTTTATTCGGATGTAGTCGGATTAATTTTTTAAATTCTCTTAATTCTGCATCAAGAACTCTATGATCATCAGTTATTTCTTCATAGTAATCAACGAAATTTTTCAACCAATCATGTGGAGATGGTCTAACAAAAGGTGGTGGTTGACCATGATCGCCGCACATTATCACAGCAGTATTTCTTGTTAACAACCAATCTAGAAATGTTTTTGATGTTTCTAACGGCACAGTGCATATTTCATCCCAGATTATAATCCTTGGAATATATTTTTCTCTTATCTTTAAAGATGTCCATATATCACCTTTCCATCGGAAGAAGCTGTGATAGGTACATGATTGTACTCCTCGTTGTTTCATCTCTCGCGCGAGTCTGTGTGTGGGTGTTAGCACGATCATATCTGATTTCTGAAATATTTCGATCGCACGAGTGGTTTTACCAGAACTCCAGGTCCGTTTAGATAAACTGTTTTATTTCTAGTTATTGGATCGTACACCGATGGTGCAGACGATAGCTTTAATATTTGATGTTTTTTACAATAAATATCTTTAACTTCAACATCAGCTGATTCGGAATAATTGAGTATATTTTCTTTTTTCATTCTCCACGAACCCCATGATGCACAAGTACCGATATGTAGTTGTTCTAGTAATCCTGCATATTTTTTATTGATATAAAACGAATCCGTAGCGACTCTGACAGCGAGTGTAGAAATTCTGTTTATCATCGATAATAGAAACGTACGCGAGCATTGAAGATCTTAAATGAGTAAACTGCGGTGACTCACCGTCCATATAGCTCACAATTGTACCTAATTTAGTTCCATTTGACAAGAAAGCTATTTCTCGACTTATAAACGTATTTCTATTCCTTGTATCAGCGATTATAAAATCTAACTCAGCATCATCCATAATCAATCTTGTACAATGTCGTCTGTGATCATATATTCCTCCTTGGGTGAACTTGCCGATTATTTTTCTACCAAGATCTTTTGTAATTTTATTCTCGAAATCGGTTTTATCGGGGAGTTCATCATCGGAATATTTCTTTTGTTGTGGTAACCAAACATCGGTTTGTTTCCGGTATGATATAATTGCTTCACTTACAATCAGCGATGTTAACATCGCACAATCAAGCATATATCGTAATAGTACAATTGGTACCCAGCGTTTTTCTGAAAAATGCCTACCGAACCAAACATAACAAATCATATGGAGAGCTTTAGACATTTCAAATGACTCGATACAAGCAAATCCAGTTAGGTCAAAATCCGGTAATGGTCCATTTATCGATACTCGTTTCATCTCGTGCGTCGGATGACCGAATCGCTCAAAGTACACAGAACAATCTCCGTATCGAATAAAACTTCCAGGATAACATGCAACCATATCAGCCGAAATAACATCTTTATAATTATACTTGGTATTCCACAATCCACCGTGTCCGTATTCGACACAATTCAGCATTATATCATCAAGAAAATCAGACCGAGTTGGTTTCCACGAATTTTTCTTTCTAGTAAAATGAGCCGCAATTGACGGGACAGTAAAACAGTTGCTCAATATTTCGTCAGTATCATCAGTATATTGCAGCGCAAGATTTTTCATTTTTTCGTGGAGAAGATCTGTTCGATAAATAACACCATTTGGTCGTACGAACTGATCGAACTTAATTTTTTCTTCGGTACAAATACTTCCATCTGATTCGCCGTTTTCAGAACTCTGAAACAGCCATACTGACACATGATCGTTTTTACTTATTTCGTTAATAAAATCAAACATGTCTCCGCGGTAAAATTTAATAGTTCGATCTCGTGGAAACACTGTTACTGCGCTGGTCCACGCGTGAGCGTTTTGGTCAATGATATTTATTGGAGCTCATCCTTTTTTATAATGTTTCGAATTATATAAAATCTCCCCTGTTATAGTTTTCACTATTATTGGAAATTTTAGCGTTTTTTCCAACTTAGCAACATCGTTTATTGTAGCTCCAGTATCCTTCACTAAATCAGTCCATTTGTTTATTTTTTCACGTCGTAAATTCGTCAGACCGTTTCCGCGCATCGTGTTTGTAAAATGCTCCGTTACTCGCTCGGCTACACAATTTATTTTTGAAAATTTCGTCGGCGCCAGTTTATTAATGCTGGGTTTTTCATTTATCACATAGATTCCATAAATAACCGCGGTCACAGGATATGCTCGTTCATAATACGGTTTGTCAATACCAGTCAGCGTTCCTGGTTTGGAATTTCTACTTAATACAACGATTTTTTTTTATTACCGATGACAGGATCATATTTGTCACGGATAATCCAATTATCTGTTTCTGCAAGTACAACAAATTTTATTCTGAAAAGATAACTTCTATCATCGACTTTTTAATAATAGCTGCTGCTCTTACGTCATTCATCGTAGCGTCGATTATATCTTTGTCGCGTATAATCTTGAACGTTAACCATACATGAGATGCACCATCTGCGTGAAATTCTTTCTTGGCGTCGTGAATTTTATTGATCAAACTTTTATTTTTCGGATCAACTAGATGTTTTATTGGTAAATCAGAAGATATCCTGTCGAGATTAAATTTACTTGTTTTCCAAGGCTTGATTTTGGATAATCTCTCAAACTCATCCATATTATATTTCAGACAAGTATTTAAATAAAAAATATTATATATACAATGTCTCAACAGAACAAGTGCAAATGGTTGATGATCGGATCATTAACTCCCTGCAATAAACCCTGAAGGAAGGAATTCTGCGGGATTCACTTGCAGTCCGTTCGCAGCGGAAGTCTAGGACCGATACCGTGTCTGCGATGTGGTATTGGAATACGAGGTAAAACAGAGTTATGTGCACGTTGTGGTGGTAAGAAATACAGAGAACTTAAGAGATATTATGATAAAAAAATGTCAGTGACGGAGCTATAAAATCCGTGAAGGATTATTTACCTACGTTTTCAGACAAATTATGATTTAAACAAGTGATATTATTGTATAATGGAGCAAAATGAAGTCTCACATCCTATAATGACAAACTACGAAGCAAATCGTGATGGTGTAATTAGGCATCGTCGATTGAAAAAACCAGTTGGTGTTGTTAACAATCATGGTTATCTTAAATTTGGTATTTGGGGTAAGAAAAATTATTTCTGCCACCGATTCGCATACGAGTGTTTCTTCGGGGTGATCAAAGACGGTTTTGTGATCGATCATATTGACGGAAATAAACTTAATAATAATTTATCCAACCTTCAGGCTATTACACAGAGCGAGAACTCTGCATGGGGAGGGACTGGTAAATACTCAAAAAATCCTAGAGCAATTAAATCCTTCAATACAGGGACTTGCGAAGAGAGAATTTTTCAATCAATGACTTCAGCTGGCAAATATTTTGATATTCATCCGCATTCAGTACAGAATGTCGCAGAAAATATATACAAATCTACATTCTCAAAAAAATGTAAGCAAAAAATCACCTTCCAATATTGATAATGAGATAAACTATCAGTAATTACGTAGAATTATATTTATTAACCATTTTTTTTAGTTTTTATTTTGGGTCCCAGCATTTTCCACTTAGTTTTACGACTTGAGCGAAAGGGAGAAATTATGTAAATATATTTCTTTGTAGATTTCTGATTTTTACGGTCGTAATTAGTCAATTAACCATCTATGTCGTAATTAACACCAATAATTATACTCGTAGAAAGATATTTATGGTTTTTTAGCTTATAAAATAGAGGAATAAACGTATTTTGCATCGTACAATATAGCGAGTTACTTTTAAACCTGTTATGAGAAATCGAGGCAGAACACGCTGTTAGTGCAGATATTTACAATCTGTTCAGAAACCGCTGTTTTAGTGCAGAAATATGTATAACTTACAATCTATTCAAAAACCGTAGCTATATAATAATTTCTGGAACGTATAATTGTTAGATGATTCGATAGCTCAGTTGATAACGTATCGGACCGTGATACTCGAGGTCCGGCGATCGAGTCCCCAAGACTGACAACTGTCGGTGGTTACACTTATTAGCGATTTTATAATTAATTGGGGCCCCGCCAGCCCTCGAAACTCAACAGAAAAAAGATACCCTCCCACCACGTCAACAAGTGGTGGATACATGTTTTGTATCACCCACGGGCTGATTATGTGGGGGAGGGTCAAAATCTGTTGCGCGTAGAGAATGGCCCCATATATGTTTGTGCCGTCCTTCATTAAGATTGTAATTCATTCATTGTATATATTCCATGTACCCCCTGAACTTGCTAAAACACTCGAATAGAGGTTCATGTGGGGACTGTCATTCATTCATTATGTATGTTGTGCTGTCCTTGAAACATCCTCCTGAATTTGCTAAAACACTCGAATAGAGGTTCACATAGGGATATATATATATATATATATATATATATATATATATATATATATATATATATATATATATATATATATATATATATATACTGTACAATAATGAACTACGAAACTATTAATAATATTATTTCTGCTAGTAAAAAACTAAAAAAAATGGAATTAATAAGTCTGATGTACTAAATCCTGAAAAAGTAATTTCTGATTTTGAAATTTTACAAGAGCGTAAAAATCAAGGGATAGATACACTATCATCAGAATACAAGTTCATAAAACGGATTCAGCCGGCGATGTTCCAGTCGCTGGCTACTGAAGAAGATGATCAAGTGAACGAATTCGTTCCTCTTTCTGCTGCAGTAGAAAAAATTAGATCGGAATTATCCCGCGAGTACGAAGCAAAGAAAATAATTATTACTCGTATAAGAAATTAAGAAAAATTATGTCAGCGAGTAACTTCCTTACTGGTGAAACGACCGAGCACGTGTAATATTTTATCAGAAATATTTTTAATTTTTTCTGAAATACTTATTTTTTCTGAAATATTTTTATTTTTTTTCTGAAATATTTATTTTTTCTGAAATATTTTAATTTTTTCTGAAATATTTTTTATTTTTTTCTGAAGTATTTATTTTTTCTGAAATATTTATTTTATCAGAAATATTTTTAATTTTTTCAGAAATATTTATTTTTTCTGAAATATTTGTAATTTTTTTCTGAAATATTTATTTTTTCTGAAATATTTTTATTTTTTCTGAAAATTTTTTATTTTTTTCAGCTATTTTAGTCGATTTTGTCAAGGAAAATTGATGAATTTTCCAATATAATTCTGGTTAAACCTCAAGCGGTTATCTAATTGATATATGGATAAATTGCTAAAAATCCTCACTTTTTTCGAAAATCACCAGAAAAGTTAACAAAAATCACATGAAAATCCTCATTTTTTGAGCTAATATTGCTGATTTTTAGTGATTTATCTATAAATCAATTAGAGAATCGCTCCAGGTTTGACCTGACAAAAAAATGTAATTTGGTGAATTTTCTTTGACAAAATCGACTAAAATAGCTGAAAAAAATAACAAATTGACTAAAAATGTCGGAATATTTCTGAAAAAATATTTCTGAAAAAAATTAAACAATATTTCTGAGAAAATAAAATAAAATATTTCTGATAAAATAAAATATTTCTGGAAAAAATAAATATTTCTGATAAAATAAAATAAAATATTTCAGAAAAAATAAATATTTCTGATAAAATAAAATAAAATATTTCTGATCAAAGATCTATGGTAAAAAATCATTACGATAAAAGTCTTTAAGACTTTACAAGCAGATTCACAATTAATTGCTACCCAGTCAGGTCAATTAATTGTCCGAGGTGGTCGGTGAGTTTGAAATTGATTCGTGACAAATACTGATTATGTGTACGTAGATAAACAGGATTGGCTGGCTCTTGCACGATCAAACTCCCAGGAGATACTTCAGGAGTAAATGTGTTTAAAATATATCCTTGCTGAGCCTGATTTGACTTTCCAAGATCTATTTGATAGCTACCATCGATTACGTCACAAACAAGATTGACTGCGATCGTTGATGTTATATTAACGATTCCTGGTGAGACGTGACGTCCGTCATTTTGTTGACTGTTGTTATATCTAAGGATATTATCAGTCTGTGGAGCTATTTTCTCCATGCCTCAACAATTTTAGGAAAGTTGTTATTGACAACATTATTAACCGATTTTTTCAATTCATCTGTAGAAAATCCTGGTAGTCTAAATTTCAATATATCCGCGTCAGTTATCTTATAATGACTGGTGAATAAATCCTTAAGTCTTATTGTTTCCTCTCTAGTTTTTGGAAGAATAATATAACTCCCTTCCCCCAAATCCACTCCTTCATCCTCCAATCTGTGTATAATTCTTTTAACTACCTCATAACCATCCAGAATTACTTCTTCAGTAATAACCCTATTAACGAACTCAAGATCTGATATAACCTGATTCAAATGTTCTATTATTGAAATTATTTGTTGAATTAATTCACTGTTGTAATGCTGTATAATACTTAAAAATAATCTCTGTAGAGTCATAAGTGATCGCATGTGTTAATGTTTAATACTATTAGAAAAACTGCCGATGAATTCTTCGCCAATATGTGGATCAGTAGGTGATTCAGGTTTGTAACTGTATATATTTCTGTCTACCAAGGAAGTTTTGTACCATCTGATGATGTATAATATCGTTTGAAATCATCAGGATTTCTACCAATGTACAACCATGGATAACTTTTTCTGTATTCCGGAAGCTCAATGAACGATTTTTTATTTGTAATAAAATCATTCAATGTTGGTTCTGGTATCGGTGTAGGTACTGTGGTTCTATTTCAGGCCATCCTAGCACGTTTCTTATCGAAGATTGATAAATATCAACGGCGTAATCAGGTAAATGTATTTCAATCGTTGCTGATCAAGTTGGCTCATGAACGTCAATTGATATTTTTGCTACTTTTCCTGTTATTGATTCTATTCTACGTTGAAATTCGTCGTTGATTTCTTGAATCTCATAACTACCAGTTGGTGTTCCAACAACGACCCAATCAGGTGTTCCATCGGGTTTGTTTTTGTTAGCAAACACAAGCGAATTATTTGCTGGTGTTCCATTAAATGATTTCGATCTGATATTTGGCCAGCTGTAATGTACTCGTAATTCTGCTAACGCGATTTCATTCGCGCGAATCGCAGTTGGAAAATTAACACTAAATTCAGGATTAGTCGAGCTTACCGAGATCATTGTTGTTTTTGGTGGAGCTGTGTTTGTCACGATCTGTTGAAGTAGCTCTGCTGACGTTGTCGGTGATGTCATTATTAATACTCGTACTTTTAACAGCACTGTTATATATTTTAATCATTTCTGAAAACTCAAAATCAGAGATAATTCCATCACTGAGGCTTACTGATAACAACGAAGATAACTTCGAGTATGCGACCGTCGTTGTGTGTAATTTTGTTATGTAATCGGATAATTTTTCATTCATACAGGTGCATATTTTTTTTGCTACGATATTAAAAACACCTGCAATTGTTGTTGTGGCTGAAATACAGATTGTTACGGCTACTGGTGCCATCATTGTCATTGTTGATAATATAACACCTGTTCAGCAACAACAGCGGATACTGAATAAACAGTCACGTCGACGATAAGCTGTCGTAGTCGATATTTTTTTATTTTTACTGTATATCGTTCGATGATATCTTTTAATTTTACTTGCCATTCACGCGCTTGATTATACCTAAATTTCTGAACGTCGATTGAGGTACTCATTATATTTTATGCAGTATGTAATTGAGGTGTTTCAGCTAAAAATTCCAAACACCACCAGTAAGATGTTGCGTTTAATGTCTTATCAGCTGCTTCCAGTATAAATTCTTCTTCGGTTTCTTTATTAATACAACAGACACAACCCCGGAAAACCAATCGGTGGAATGTCGCCATAGATACTTTGTAAATATCTCAAATTTTGCAGCACTGAACACAGATAGCCTGTACACGCCAGTGACTGTTGCGGTATATTTAATAGTTTTATTCTGCGTTGACCATGTTGCAAATCCAGATGATACCGTGTATACGATGTTGGTAATATGCCCGGGAGTAACTCCAGGTGAAATTTTAATCAAACTAATTTTGTTAACGATCTCAGGAATCCCCGCTACGATGTCTTCGAGTGTTTTTATAATCGTGTCGATGTTAGTTTTGATATCAGAGAGTTTCGTATCAGCGGTGGGCGGAGTACCAAAAAATTCCTCTGCGGTTTCGTTAAGTTTTCTAAAATTTCTACGGAGATTTGTGAACGCGTTTACGTGAACATCATACTCGGCCCGCAACGTGGATAATTTACCATCTACGGTCTTGTAGTTGGTGTCGACGTATTTCTTCGTTGCGGCATCTTCGTCGGATGTTGGATCTCTGAGCACTACTATCTTATTCCTGTTCATGCTGAGTTCTCCCGTCATTGTGTCGCCGGTGTTTTGTCTTGCAATTTCATCTCTGATAGTTGTAAATGATATACTTGAATCCCTGATTTTTCCGCCGTCAGTAAACATAGGGATGTTATCCGTGACCGCACCGAGTACTCGACGAACTATGTCATTCCATTTGATGTTACTCGTTTTTAAAACACCATATCGGTCCTGAAAAACAACAACTTCAGCTCGGTCAACTCCAGCCAGGTTCATAATATCAGCGAGTTCATCTTTAGTCGCGTACTTTGACAAATCGATGTCATCGGACTTTTTCTTACTTTTCTTACTTGTAGAGGAAGATCTTCCGTAAATATCAACCATTATATAAGATCCTTGATCTGTTTAAAATACCTTACGCGCAACGAAGCGGTTACTTGTATAATCATGCACGACTTTATGTGGCGGTTTGCATGATTTTGATATGGTGTTAAGTATATTAATTGCTTCACGGCCGCATATTGGAGGATCTATCATTGTTTGTGTTGGTAGCGTTGAATACCAAACTTTTTTATGAAGTGGCTCGACATACTTGATAATTTCAACAGGTGGAGCTAATCCGTACGAATCGAAATAAACAATTCCAAGTGGATCAATTGCGTACGATACCCAATGAGTACCGGGTCCTGAATTTGAATCAAGATTAATAATATCCGTTTCAACGCTGTTTGGTCGTTGTGGTAATTGATCTCGCATGAAGACACCTCTAAAGACAGATATTTTTAGTTGTTTAGCAGCATTAAGTAAATCAAAATTTGATGCTGGAACGTCTAACGGATTGTTCCTGGAAGCCTCAGACCTCTTCCCCAACGAGATCCTGGTAATCTTAGGCCGCGTCCCTTTTTTTGTATCCCTTTCCTGTTGCTTTCTTTAGAGCCATTCTAGCAGCGGTTCCAACAGCACCTAACGCAGCTGCTTTTGCTACGACTGGAGCAGCAGCAGCTATTAACTCCAGTATTGCTGCAAGAAGTGGAATTATACCACCTTTTTTAATCATATCTTTAATGGCGCTCGGAGAAAGATGAAATTGAACTCCGGTTTTTGATTCTAGGGCTTTATTGAGATGTTTAATCTGATTATTTGCCAACGATAATTTGTTTGGACCGCCACTAGAAATCTGATCTCGCTTTAGTGATATTTTTGTTCCGCATCTGTTGCGTTTTTTAATTGTAATTTTTTTCCTGACCGGGAGTCAGAGTGACATTAACATGACTGTACAACATTTTATGACAAATACTTACCTCGCTCCAAATAATGATTAAAGATTTTCCACTGGTGCATCAATGACTCTCATTCGACCTCTACCACCTTCAAGTAACATGGCTTTATCGCTAAGTATGACCGCGATTGCTCTATAATCAACACCACCACCTGTATTTAATGTTCCTTTAAGATGTATATCAACGACAGATTGTTTTGATAGATCAAGATGCTCCAGCGAAAAGTAATAGATAGGATACAAAGTTCTAAAATCATGTTGTGATATTTGTAAACCGGTATCCACATTTTAATCACGTCCCATGAATGACATCAAACGATGATATACACGTCCTATATGATTTTGTTCATAATTAAGTTGTATATTTTCTGTTGGTTATTGTTGTCCGTTTATCCGTAAAGAAATATCTGTGATACCTAGTTTGTCAAATCTCATATGAGTATGTTCTTGATTATTTAAACGATCATAATTTTGAAACGCAATAAAAAATATGCCGTGGTGCAGAAACACCTTGTTGTGATGCTATATGCCATGTAAACTGACCGTTAGTGTTACTTTGTATACTATCCATGCTTGTTGTTAACCATGACAACAGGAATTTACCACCTGTGTCCATGAAAGAAAGTAATCGCTGTTCTTCTGCGATTGTTGGAGTCATCACCGGTATCCACAAGGAAAATTTTGTTAATGCTACCTTACCAGCATCACCAGCAGGTCTCCACAGAGCATCGTTATCATCACCTTTTCTTACAAAAACTACCGTGTGTCTAGCTCCAAAAATAACTTTTCTAACATTTCTACAAAATCCAAAAATATGCGATAGTGGAATTGTACATGAAAAACTTCTATTGGCTCCTAGCACCATATTTTTACGCGTTGCAAATCCCAAGTTGAAATTTGAGTTAGCACCATGAACTACTGGCGTCACATCAGCATCAGCGTTTCCGGCAAAATTTCTTGGTCGTCTTATATTATACGGATCGCTTTCAGGGTGACCAGTATTATCTTTTACAAACATCATCGTGGGACCTGCTGATCTTGTATAATCATCAGAATATCTTGCTAATCCTATTAGTGTTGTAGCAACGTCGATATCTTTCTGAATCGATTCAAAATATTTTTTCCATCAATCATATAAGTGGCGCTATCAAACAGTGCCATGATCCCGTTGTTGACAAAACCAACTTGTACTGCATCTGCATAATTGGCATTAGTTGTTCTTACAATTGTACCTTCTACCTCAATAAAAGCCTCAGCGGGTAGAAAGTATCTACTTGTATCATGAACTTGTAGTTCAATTCTTCCACGTTGATCTGGTAATCGTGTGTCATAAGAATAAAACTGATAATCACGTACCGATTCATCTTTAAGGACAGGTGCTTCCATGTCAAATGCTGTGTCGGACATGCGCTTGAACATATTATTGTAATCATTTTCGTCTAACACGTTGATTACCGCGTTCGGGAAATTCCACTTCCTGATATTAAACTTGAGATATTATTTCCCGATTCACCGAGTCCCTGATCTGCTAGTTCTGCTAGTTTTTTATTTGCAGCTTGATTTATTATTTTACTGACATCTCCGGGCATAATTTCAGTACTCGGTAATTTTACTGGTTGTGATTTTCGTCTTATTAATCGTGCTTGTCTATCTTTGATCGCCGAGAACGCCTTACCTGCAACATTGATAATTGCACCAGGAGCTTTTTCACGAACAACATCAATAGCTTTCATCGATAATTGTTTTGCAACAGGTGCTACTTTTGGGGCTATCCTTGTAAATAATCCCCGTACAACATCACCAAGTCCATCTCCGTAAATTGCTCCTTTGACTGGAAATCGTGAGTTTACTACTCTGACCGGTACAGATCTACGATAATTATTGTGCATGATCATCTTATCTTATTTATCGTTTATCTAATCGCGGTGACTAATCATCAACAAGTTCATCAATAAGTTCCCGGTAAACACCGATATCCATGATGTCACCGCGAAATAGTCGCTGGCAAATATCAGCTGCTTCATTAATTAAATTCTGGTGAATTATTTCCGGCTCGTTTTCCTCCTATAAGAACTTCTAACCGTTGTACGTCATTGAGAATATTATCAGGACAAATAATATTACCTCCGAAACCACTACCAGTAGCACCAGAAGCGTCATGAAATTCTTCTTCTGGAGATTGCGGTCGAGGAGGTTGTTGTTTTTTCTGTCGTTGAGGAATCTGAGATTTTTTCTGTTGCGGTGGGGAAGATTGTGTTGTTTTTAACGATGTTTTTAACGGTGTTAACGGATCTGCGGTTACAACAGGACTTGCAGCGATTCTTGCGTCAACATCTTTCTTAAATTGCATAAATTCATTGTCGTACTTTGTCGTGACCCACTGAATATCTTTATGTGTAGCAAACACCAACCGTCGCCACTGCTCATAATTCAACGGTGGTGAACCCGGTTCCAGGTAATAGTCACAATTAGTATATTCACCTACAAGATTAACCGCGTTATCGTAATTTTTCAACTTGATATTTTTTGCCATATCTTCCCTGATTTTTGCTTTACCACGTTGGTATTCCGGCGGAGCTTCGGCTTCAAGTGGCGTTTCTGGTGTATCTACGAAAACGTCTCCGGACGGTCTTGTTGTAACTTCCCTGATAGCAGTGGCCGCCGTAGCGGCTGCTTCAGCGGATCTTTCAGCTGAGGCTGCTAACCGCCTTGTTGCAAAATTTTGTTGTTGAGCAGTACGCGCTAACGATGTAGTAACAGGTTTAAATAACTTTTTAGTGTCTTCTTCATATTCAATTTGTGCTTCCTGCTGCACTTGTAGGTTTTCTCTAAATGAATCTCTAACAGGGAGAAATTTTTTGATTGCTTTTAATCGTTCTCGAGCTATCCTTGCAGTGTGAGATTCTGGGTGTACCATTATTTTGATATAACATAATGATTTTAATTAATAGCAGCAGGAAGGGCGCGACCTCAATTAAGATGTAATTGCGTAAACAGCGTGCATAATAAACAAGAAAAAATTACCAACGACAACGGAGTAATATTAATTAGTAAAATTCCAGAGAGATTTTCTCAGTAAAGTGTCGACGCTTTTTTAAATCTGTCGACGTTTTTTATTTTTCGATCACTTGTAGAAAGGTTTATTTTCGACGTTTCGACGTTTTTCAGACAAAGGTGGGTTCGCCCATCCTGCTGCTGCATCGCACTAGAACACCCGGCATAGTCACAAAGGTCTTTCCTGACTTATTTTTCTTTAAACGTTGCTAGAATTTCAACAGACACGTATTCTTGGGCACCGATCGAATTGGTTCTGTTAGGAAGAAGTAATACAAGCCGTATGCCACGCATTAGAGGGCGACGCGGCGTTTACCTATTTTGTCTGATCTCAGTGGTACTCATTTTTTTTCCAGCCCAACATCACAACATTAGGACTGGGGGAAAAATCAGTTTAACACAATTATTTGAGAATAGCACAGCACAGAGTATACATCCAAGCAGGAAAATATGGTTTGCACGTATACTGGACGTGTAGATGTGAAACACTATAATCGGTATTATTCAGCCCTAATATTTCACCAAACAAACACCTAGACTGTCTATATACCTCGTAATTGCTGTACATTGTCTCTATGCTTATACATCGGTGTCGTTATCGTTGTACAAAACAGAACGAAATGTTTACAATACAGAATCAAGGAAACGACACTTACCTTACTTTGAAGCTACATAGCTGTCACAGCGCACCTACGTCACCTCAGATAATACAGCTTTTCCACCCTCTTCGTTTGACTCCTGTAACATGTTCGGGAAGTAAAAATAGCGTTGTAAAAACATTGTAAACAATAACTAGAATTACATGTGTGAATTCGTAAACAATCACATCCTCGCACTAATCCGTCTAGAACTTCGTCTCCAATTTCGAGCATGTTAGTCAAATTTGTGGACTAACCCTGGGTCGATATTTGCTACTGATAAGTTGTTGTTGTTGTAGGGTTTAACGCCATTTTTCAGCACACGATTGGCTATACATGGCGGCCAGTATTAATGGTGGAGGAAGAACCCAGGAAAACCCCGGAAAGAACCACCGACCCACGAGAAGCTACTGGCAAGCTTTCTCACATATCCACATTAGTCGAATCCGAGACTCGAACCCACGCAGACAGAGGTGAGATGGCAGTGATCCGTAACGAAGAGCGCTTTAGACCACTCGGCCACTCGGGGCCCCGCTACTGATAAGAGTTTGTTTGCTTTTTTCAGCAAGTATATAACTGATTACTGTATGGTTACAGCAATGGGATATTAATAAATTTATGATCTAAAACCAAACGCGATCAGCTGTACGAATCGAGTTAGTTTGTTTTTTTTCTCCGTGGTATTGCTAATGATGATGTCAGTGTCATGGCGGTCACGTGCATCACTGTTCGTAAATAATCTATAAATTCAAGTTAAACGCCCTTTTCCTCGCCCACCATCCCCCCCCCCCCCCGACGTATCCTTTGATTAGTCTGGTAAATCAGCCACCCAGCCACCAATCTGTGTTGATACTGATGAACGTTATTTGGGTCTAATTATTAAAATATTAAATTTTGCTGCATGCAAATCGTTCCGGAACACACATGCGTACAGTTTTAGACACTTATCGATATTTGGCAATAGCCGTTGGACAGAGGGTTGTGTTATTTCCTTGTGGAGTTACAGGTCGCCAAACATAGGATTTGGTCTAGAAATATTATGTAAATATCGCCAAATCGGTACTTCAAAAGCCGCGAGAAACACTGGTAAGTATATAAAATTACATCGATGTGTACAGACAAGAGTGGTTTCAAATTTTTGCAGGTTTAAAAGAATAGGTGATATGAACCCAAGCAGCGAGCCAGTATCTCCACAGGCGCATGGCATATACTCTGATAACCTCCTCAGCTATGATTGTGTTTCAAGAAGGTACGTTACAAAGTTGTGTACTAAATCCCATTTTATTCTCGTTATTCATTATTGATAGTATTGAAGTTATGCTTACAAAATGTCCCCATGATGTAAATGAAAGCAAAGAGAATATATTTAATATTTTGTATCGACGATCTTGCGATGTGCGCCGAAACAGTAATTTTATCGCCGAAACAAATATGCATTTCAGATCAAGTTTGTCCAAATTCAAGTACGAACATCAATCGAGATTAAACAAAGAATAATTATTTTATTACGAGCGACTGAAAAAGTGATATTTTCCAAATTGAACGTTTCTCCTCGTATAAATATATGCTATTAGTTTTTACACCAAATGAAGTATAGTCAAATATACGTTGATTGCCCAGAACAATGATCTATTAAATGTCTTTTAGATATCATCGTAAGTGTGGCTACTTCAGTAGCCTGTATATTTGTAAACACTCGGATAGTTTTGTTAAACCAACGTTGTCACATGGTTCAGAATCATGGGGCTATTAATATTCAAAAGTAATAGAAAAAGTATAACAGAAGCTTTGTAAGCGTTGCTATAATCTCTTGACAATTAATGCGTATTTAGTTGGAAAATTTTCCGGATACCCAAGATGTGCTATCTATTATACAAAATGCATTAAATTTTGCCTGTTTTAATTTACATGGATCAAAACAGGTATTCTTATTTTTTTTCCCGATGTTTAATGCGTCTTACTGAAAATAGACGTATGACATGGGCAACACACACGAATGCATTATATTCATATGGGTTTGGTTTAATATGGATTGAAGAAAACGTTGGAAATGTGAATCTATTCATAAAGATATTTCAGCAAAAAGTTAAAGGTTGCATGAAGCAAAAACGATTTTGTGAAACTATAGGTTCAACGTAAGGAAGTTATAAGTGCTTAAAAAATATCTATTAAATCCTAAAATTACATTTATCTCCTGGTCTTCCTTTAAAATATAGAAATGCATTTTTTTTATTTCGATGCCCCAGTCAAAGTTTAGTTATAATGATAAGCCGTTATCGTGGTTTGGATATATCTGATAGACTTTGCCCATATTATGCAAAGAATCTTTTAAGATTTGTAGAAAACGAACATCGTTTTCTTTTAGTATGTAACGCATACGACGATCGCAGAGAAAATTTACTAATCGCATAGAAAATTGTTTACATAAAAAATGTCTAAATAAAAGCATCTTCATAAAAAGTTAATCTGATGTCCGATGTTAATCTTTGTACATTGACTAGTCAAGCCTCCTTTCTGTACAATGTCTGATGTTAATCTTTGTACATTACCTAGTCAAGCCTCCTTTCTGTGCAATGTCCGGTGTTAATCAGTGTACATTGATTAGTCAATACTCCTTTCTGTACTATGTCCGGTGTTAATTATTGTACATTGACTAATTTAGCGTCTGTGCTGTCCTATGTTCGATGTTAATCTTTGTACATTGACTAATCTAACCTCCATTTTGTCCTATGTTTGATGTTAATCTTTGTACATTGATTAGTCAAGCCTCCTTTCTGTACTATGTCTTCACCAGAAGAGAAAGTTTTTTATGAGTTCTGTGATCTAATACTTATATGAAGCTACGTTTACACTGTTTGGGTGCTCTTTGTTCAGACCTGTGCCGGTATAAGATTGAAAAGTGACCCCTATTGAAAACGTGACTAAGGTTCATTTTCAGTTGCTGTTCACTGAATGAACCGGATATGACCAGTCGTACAATGAACAATCTACGGAAATATTAATATGATATGAGAACTGGGGGACAAATAATAATTGTAAAATTCAAAAGGTTAATATGCGGGGGACTCTTGGGGGACAAATCGTTATTAAATAGGCCCCATAGGTTAATGTGCAAGGGATTCTTGGGGGACAAATGATATAGGCCACAGGTTTAACATGGGAATGGTATTATAGGGACAAAAGTGTTTATGGCCCAGTGTATCCCCCAGGGGTGTAAAACTGAGGGTAAAATAAAAAACCTTGGTGTCAGAACTGGGGGTCAAATAAAAAATGTGGGGGTCAAAAATGTACTGACAAACTTTCATATGACTCGTACTTTTTCAGCTTGAAATAGGATATTGCAACTTACACAACATACTCTCTCTCTCTCTCTCTCTCTCTAAATGTACAAATAAATCAACATGTACAATTAACAAACAGATGCATTGTCCATTCAAAGAATAATTTTATTAGTTCATTTTTCTTTTAAAGTTGTACTTTTAACAGTTTCCTTATAATCAATATGAAGCAATATTATAGCCCAACACAGTACATACATGCCTACACAAAAAGCCAAATAAATCGTTTTAACCAAATGGCAGTCAAATTACTGCCTTTCATAAAATGTGTACTAGCATCGGTTTCATTGTACTTCGTTCTAGAACATAATTATCCAGATATCAAGGAGGATAATGATTCGTCTTCTTTCTAATAAGTTACACTTGAACTGTAAGATCTATCTTTTATTGCAGCAAAGTTAAAAACCAAAAAAATCTGCAATGACCCGCTGACTTTGTAATCCAAATAACGCATTTGTCTCTACAAGTTTACTGATTTCTTTGTTGTGAAAGAATGTCTTGGGTTATAATGTGTTCTCCAGATATCCTGTGGCGAACGAGGACAGATTGTTTAAAATGCTAAAACCCTGTCAAGAACGGATTATTCACTTTTGTAGTCTTCGCAATCACGCGATCATAAGTCACACCGGTAATCCTAATGTATGAATACCGAATTCCAGTCAAGGGCATTATTTTCTCCATTTTTCATTAAAGTTAGATCCACAGTTACTTTTTTGTGTTCTGTTTCTTTCACTTTCTTCTCTAATGATTTCTAGTGCACGGGTTTTAATCTGGAGATCGCTTTCTAGTGCAACATGGATTGAGATTAAACATCTAGATGACAGCTTGCTGAGCTCGATGGAAATCGCGTGAGAGCTAGCGAGATTAGGGGAAGCTACTCCGTCATAACATTGCCTATGCTAGTCTGGTTCATTGTTTCGAATGTTCCGTGCGTTGCACTCTGCTATACGAATAGAGGAGCGCAAGGCAAGGAACAAACAAAGCGGGGAACCAGTCAATGCATATGCTCGAAGTATATACAATGGCATCCATCACTGGGTATTAAATAAATCCTGATCACATTATGAAAATCCTTTGCGTCAAAAAAAACACGGCAACAAAATGTGTGCGTCAATGTTCTCCAGCGCACAAATGTGCGTAAAGGGAAACACTGATAAAGTTTATGGAGACAAAAGGGAACGGTGATGCTAAAATGGTGCAGGAAGGAAGGGTCGATAGTTTATGGGACCGAAGCAGAATGGTAATGTTAAACTGGTGAAGGGGGAAAAGGGTCGACAGTTTATCGGGACAAGGGAATCTGTACTGTTAATTTTTTATTGCTATGGGCCGTTTCCATGTCGAAAACTTGATAGAATCGTACTGAAAATAATTTGTTAGTACTATCCAGCACGCGTTTATTTTTTTATTACAACCCAAACACACCACATATACAATTCAGCACCCGCTATCAGATTAGTATTCAAACACACACAACTACCATCCAACAATTTTGTTGTCTGACAGCTGTTTGTGTGTGCGTTTATGTATTTGTTTATGTATTTGTTTATGTTTATTTCCAAGAGATTTCTATATGGTTTTCTGTATTTATATATCTCATTTTGTAAACGCATTAGTTGACGATGTATATATCATGCTTGCGTTCTCGTCTATGATGTGTCTCATAATTCTATGATATGTATAATATGTATCTTAGCAACCTGATATACTCTTTGTTGTAGAGGTAACTAAGTCATTTAGACAGTCAGTCATAGATAAATGCATGCACGCACGCATACGCGCAAACAAGTATATATATGCATAAATACATGCGTCATATGAAGAAAAGAAACTACATATAGAATTACACTGTTATAAGTTTTACATTTCATTTTCGTTGCTATCTCAGACTTAATGTTAAGCACATAACACTATAGACGTATTAACTTTTCGAAATATTATCATCATCAAGCAACTGTTAAAAGATCAGTGCCATGCTCCGCCAAATGATTGCAGATTTGCATAATTGCAGGTATTGATATATTTCGTTTTGTCAATACGGTAGCTTACACAGTATTACAATTGTATTACTACTGTATCTTTGTCACTTTTCTGTTCTATTTTATGATCTTGTATTATTCTGAATTTGTTTAATCTGATGTAATCTCTTTTTAAAGAGGAAATAAAGTCAGTCAGTCAGTCAGTCAGTCAGTCAGTCATACATACATACATACATACATATATACATACATGCATGCATACATACATACATACAGACAGACAGACAGACAGACAGACTCTAAGTCAAACTTCCGGCGACGTCGGTTTTGAGTTCCGTAAATAGCGCGCGGGAATAATGTTTAATGTGGCTGTTACAATAGAATCACATGATTCCATGTAAACATTAAGATTATCGGAGATGCACATTCCAGAAGAAGAAATGTGTTTTGTTGAAAATCTGCCCGTGCATACCGGATTATTTTGAGCAAGAAGACGGAGAAAGAAGAATTAAAAGACAGGGGTAAAGACACAAAGGAGCTAAACGCTTTGAACCTATATGGAAGAACGCTTAAGTAAGTTGATATGAGAGAATGAGGGGTGTCTCCAAACGATTATAAAAACGCTGGGTTATTACTGCTCTAGAATCTTAATGATACCGAAATTCCAGTCGATGCTTGCAGCAAATTTAAATCACAGTGATATTTTACATTAATGATGGAAGAATGGATATGCATTCATAATAATGAAAAAGTTAACGTGGAAATTAACGTGGAGAGTGAAGGTGTAGATATATACATTCATTGTTTTGACCTCTAACTGAAAGTAGGGCTACAGTTCCTGCTATCTACATAACCAGATGTCATTAATATTGATTAATTCAAAGAACTGTCACTAGTAAACCACAATTCAGTTCCTTTACTTAACATTTCCATACTGTGCATTGTATGAACTTCAGATGCATTCAGTAGAGTATCATACTTTATGAATTTGTTTAGGTTATATTCCTTATTTATTATCTTTTTCAGGTATCACATCGCATAAGGGACCTTTAAAACCATTGTTTAACATAATTATTCAAACCAGCTTAGCAGAGGTCTCATGAACTTCCGTGGGTCACAACTTGGAAACTTGAGATCCCCCGGTCAACAACCATATATAGGTGTGAAGGACATGAAACAGAACAAGACATACTGCCATATCCAATACAGACCATGGGTCATGGTCCTTAGGTTGCGGACTTGCTAACTTGGAAGCAGTTGAGATCCACACCTTCTAACCATGTACTGGTTGAAGGACATGAGAGAAATCAAATTTCCAGTACCGGAAGGAAACATGACCTTCGGTCATCACATGGAAACTGTTGAGATCACCAGCCAATACCTATACATAGATCTGAAGGGAAGAGGAAACAGAATTAGACTTACATCTCGCACAGACCCAAGGCTGTGCCTCTATGGTTGTGAAATTGACCCTGCCCCAGTCGTTAAGATCTCCTTTCTAGAACCATATATACATTTATTGGACACACACACACACACACACACGTACGTCACAATCACCACATCTATCAGCTTTCACAGTTCTGATATAGAAAATACATGTTTCCACATATCTCCCCCCCCCCCCAAAAAAAAAACGATACACTAATAACATTTGTATTAAAGTATTGGATGAAATTTTTTATGTCATAACCTACAATCAAATGGGTATATTGGTTTCAATGACAGCCAGGTGAAGAACATAATTTTCACATCTTCAAAACCACTTATATTAATGTTGTCAAACTTTCAAGAAATGTTAAGATGTGGCATGCTTTGGTTAGTGTTATATTGTATGCCTCCATAGCAACCAAGCATCTGTGACATCAGCCAGGTTGAAACTTGTTTGAATTTTTAATAATCTATAACTCAATTTACGTCGCACTTCAGCAATAAAACATACATCTTTTACATTTTGTAAAATTGTTGTATGTATGGTGAACAAAAAAAATTGGTGGTGCTAGAGGACAAACCAGTTATTTGGGATGAGAGAAGTACGGATCTTGCATGTATTTTCAAACCAGAAATATTTTTTTATGTTACCTCAAGTTTTTTTTAATTCTATTCAACTAATAAAACTGGATATATAATGTTCTTTCTCCACAAATTAGGGCGAGCTCTCTGAAGGCTGAACATGTGTAGCTTTGGTGTTAAAATATTCCAGCACACTCTATTCAAACTCTATTTCTAGATGAGGAAACACCTGCGTACGTCGAAGTTCGAACGTCTTTAATTTGATGGAACATAAGCTTGATTTCAAACTCTTTTAAGCAAAGCTAATTTTTTTTTTATTTATGCAGCAGAGACCCTTTAACGCTATTTTCAGCACGTGATAGGCTATACATGGCGGCCAGTATATTTGGCGGAGGAAGAACCCGGGAAAACCCCAAGACGAACCAGCGGCTCACGGGAAATTACTGGCAAGCTTCCTCACATACCTTATTAGCCGAACCGGAGAGTCGAACCCACCAGGCGCTTGTGTGTGTGTGTGTGTGTGTGTGTGTGTGTGCATGTGTGTGTGTATCTATCTATCTATCTATCTATCTATCTATCTATCTATATATATATATATATATATATATATATATATATATATATATATATATATATATATATATATATATCCTAAGACCGGATAGAAACCGATTCAAATTTTCTACCAATCCAAACGCGCGTTATAAAATTCATTCAGTGCATGGGGCTTCTCGTCCAGTCAGAAGTCAGCGGACACGTGACGTCACGTGGTATATAGGCGCATCAGCCTACGTATGGTTTACCATTGCGATATTGAGTACCATACAAATGGCATAAACAATGAAGACAACGTATTGAGGTACACCAGCTGCTGATACCTCATATATTCGGAGTGACAGTACGATGACTACTACTACCAATGCAGCTGTAACCAGTATTCTTCTTCCAGAAGACCGTGTTTTTTCCGATTCTCTGTCGTCTCCACAAGAATGTTCTTCTGCAACGGTATTACTACTTTCACCTCCTTCTCCATCATTGCCATTAGTAAATGATTTCAGAAATATACAGAAAGACGATTTGGAGAAAGTTTTTATGACACAAGAAAGAAGAAGAAGAAGGGAGTGAGAAGGAAAAAAAAAACGCTGTGCACATTACGATACATTTTGGCACTCTCAAAGTATCTGAGGCAAATGTTACAGATATCGTGAGTTAAACCCAAGAATAAGAGACCTTCACCTGCCAAGATTTTCAAGCCTTTCAGCACTACATCCACGTTAACCTCCGCTGAAATGGCAGCAGCAGCAGTTACTGCTACCACTATCAAAGCAGCAACAACACGAGGAGTAGTAGTACTTGGAAAGGGATTGAGACAGTGAAACTAGTATCAAGTGCATAAGATTTATTTTCAGATGAAAATACGCCTAACGGTCCTTTTTCGGGCCACCTGGAAAAGAGATACTACTCAATACTTGCCATATCAAGTAAACTTAATCCCTTTCCCGTGATTTAAGAGGTTTGTTTTAGTATTTTATCCATAGTATAAAATAATAAAGACAAAGAGACACGTTTTCTTTGGTATATTCGCTTTTGAATGACAATGGAAATTTCAAAACACATCACTAAATTCCATTTTCTTTCACATTTTGTTTATTTTTTTTAACTTCTTCAATGGCATGGGTTCTGATTCTTCATCGTCTTCTGTCTGTCTTGACTTCTTATGTTGCTTGACCGGTATGGGTTCGTCTTCTTTTGTTTCTGAAGAACTCTTCTGATAATTGTTTTCTTTTTTCTTAGGACACTCTGAATCTAGGTGTCCCTTTTTTTACATTTATAGCTGGTATATTTACCTTTGTCTTTTTTAATCCTATCTTTCCTTTGTTTTGACATTGTGAACATTCCGGAGACGAATGTCCTATCTCTTGAAATATATCTCATATATCTTGACTTTTATGTCGAGCGGAGTAATTCGTAGTCTTATGAAAAGTTTACTTTCGAATAATTCTCAGTAAATCTATGACCAGAAAGGCAATCTGTTCTGACATTGCCATCTTCTTCTTCACAGTATAAAAGCTGAATTAATTATATACTCTTTGGGTATGAAGCTCTCTGTGTATAAAGGGAGCGCGTGTGTGTAAAACTTATCAAAGCAAATTTTAGAATTAAGCTCGAAGGAGCACAATATTCCAGAGAGAAACTAGAAGAAGAAGAAACCAAAGGACGACTACATTTTGTTCCGCCTCATACACAAAAGGTTATCCCAGGTATATGCCAATGACTTTGAAGATAATATCAGTGATCCTCCTTTGCCACAAGACCAATCGTCTAGATCCATAAAGAAAGAACGTCGTTCATTATCTCCCGAAAATTATTATCACATCCGAGAGACGCAAGTACTTACTTTCAGAAAGTTTAGAATCACGGCTTACACTTACACGGTAAATTTTAAGGGGTTCAAGTTTAAAGTGTCGACCGAGAAAGAGGCAGGTTTCATTACATATATCTGGTCTTCCTTCTTAGAGACATTGAAACGATAACGCCAAACAGAAGAGAATTATCGTTTGAAACTCTCCATTGATCAACAGTTTGATATCTCCTGCCTGGATTGAATTTAGTACAACGGCAGAATTAACACCATCCAAGGTCATTAAAAAAATCGGCATGTTCAACTATCCAATGGCGCGTTTGACATTACCGATGCAAAAGCCACGCTTCACGTGACTCACGTTTCACTTTAAGAGGTAACGGACCACGCAAAGTGATATTTGTGGACGAAATTCGCAGTATCAAACGCAATATGTCTTTGGGGCGAACGTATGCCGACAAGAACGAAATAGAAAACATCATGGAATATCATGCAAAAATCGGACAAAGCCAAATTACGAAGAGAAGCAGAACTTCTTTTGCTGAAATACAAAATCTTCAAGACGTTTTGGCTTCTCGCTATATACTGAAAAGCTACCATCGTGTGGTTCGCGAAGCTTTCGTGTTTCAAGGACCAGTTTTCCCAGACGGAAAAGATGTTTACGTGTATTATCATGAACAGAGTTTCAATGCCATTACTAGTATCACAGGATTTCTTGGATGCGTATACTACTGCGAGAAATTTTATCAATGATTTAGAGGCCAACATATGTATTGCGGAGATAGAGACCGGGGCTGTTTAGCATAAAAACCATTCATTACTGAAGAAAAATAACGAATTTATTAATCATCTTGCAAATTGACCTTTCTCTGTTCTACAAGTTAAGAGCAATATTGCATGAAACAAGATTCAACAACAGAAACGTTCTGGCGAATTATTGTGATTGTGCTACACTAGTGCATATCGTTTTCGAACCAACAATAAAAAGCGACACGTTTATCCAGGAAAAACAGATGCCGTTTTTGTGATTAAATCATGGACTTTGAACATCAATGCTGCATCCGAAAATACGAGAACGAACTGAAGGAGTGTTTGTGCATTTCGGGGGGGGGGGGGAAGGGTGTATGTGTGTGTGTTTGTGTGTCATTCGGATTTTTTAACTTAGCTTTAATAAATTTTCAGTCATATCGCTCTGATGTCTGCATTGTGACAGTTTATAGTGAATTATAGGAAGACTTCTAGACAGTCCTGCATAAGAACAAAGAGAAACAAGTGGATGTAATCCTTTTTACTTTCAATGTACGATAGAGCCTGACATTCACGTCCCTAAGTTCTGCGCAGCTTATCAGGCTTGTGAGAAATGTATACAAGATCCTATATTTTTTATTGTCCAAATTGTAGTAAGATTCCATGAGGACGAGATAAAATAGACAGTTTTGCCGATTTTGCTGAATGGATCGTCGATCCTACCGACGACAGTTAGCGGATAGGACGTCGAGGGTTACGTATACTGTCATCGATAAGTTACATCTATGGCTCATGATTTCTCTCGATACGACGTACAGTTTCTTATGAAATATTATTCAGAATAAGCTACCGAATGTTCCACAGTCACCAAGAAGGGACCCAAACTCATCTCCATGAAAATATAACAAGTACAGTTTAAAGATCCCATGAGTAATTTGGTCATCCCTCTGAGTAGAATGCATAAAACGTTAGGAAATACAGAAATGGTCAGACGGATGTTTTCCACAATTTTTCAATGCCAACGCTAATCAGCAAGTTATGATCCCGCGTCTGCCTGACGCTTGCTTCTACGACCAGAAGGTAAACACACAGAACAAAGAGAAACATTATACGCTTGGTACAAAACTCAGTATTCAAATCCATTTTACTTTCACAATGAAATGTTGAAATACTGCGGATCCAATGTGGACATTTTACGCCGCTGCTGTGGAAAATGTTGACAACTGTTTCTGGAACACGGAGGTATATGTCTTTTGAATAAAGCTTCTACCATCACTAAATTTTCTGGATTATAGTACTGAAAGAAGTTCATGTCTGAGAACAAATTAGCCACCCTAACAGTCGATCCTATCTCTCGGTCAGCTGTTAATATTCTGCCAACGCTTTGTGCTGCCACCATTGATTGTGTAAAGGTGAAGACAAAAAATAGATACAACATGCTAAAAATGGTGGAAAAGAAGATTTTTTTGTATTTTTATGGATGGCTGGAATTTAGAAAAACCCCAGATCATCAAAGAATTCCAGGGATATTTATTTCACGGATGCCACACTTGTTTCCGTTAACAAAACCTGAGAAGTCCTTTCTCAGAGTATATCATGGAGTAGTTGTACCAGCAAAAATAACAACGACACCCGAGGTTAGAAAGAGACAAGAATACCAGGTAGTAGAAATATGGGAGCACGAGCACGACCGTCATATAAAAACTTATCCAGATATCGAACCTTTGCTTTGTTTGCTGAGAAAGCCAATTTGAAACGCTTTGTGAACGATGTGGACGAATGTCAAGGATAAGAAATTAAATACATTGATGTGTGTTATTTTTATCCTTGGGTGTACAAATATGCTTAATTTCCTACCGATCACCCTGATATGTGTACGTGGAACACATTCGTCAACTCGAAAATTTAATAAAATGGAAATTCTTACCTACAATCCACTTGTACCATCCTGCCCTTCCGCATCATTGCCAAAACAAATGATGTTTCCTTGATGCTAGACGTGTACAGCAACATGTAGAATCACAAGGATAAAGAACGCGCTTCAATGAGAATGTGAGTGAGAGTCTAATTGTTTCAAGCTCTCGATCGTGGATATCAACTATTAAATATATACGAAATTTGACACTTTCCTACCACAGAACAATATAGTAAGGACGACGAATCCAGTAAAGATTTTTTCGCGGCTACATCAATGAATTTTTCAAAATGAGGCAAGAATTCAAAGAAGGAATCACTTTCGAACATATGGAAAATAACGAAGGAAGACTATCTTGTGCCAGAGTCATTTGCCACAAATGCATCTGTGCGCAGAAAACACTCATTGAACATTATCTAATACTTGCCAAGAATTGTGTATAGCTAGTTTGTTACAACAACAAATGTAGGAATGGAACAACGTACGTGACTGGAAAAGTCTTAGCTTTGATGTTTTGGATAACTTTTAGGACAATTTGAGATTTAATTCGCAATACTCTAAGTTCGATTTTTAATTTTAACTTTGCGATCCAAGGAAATAAACTATTTCTTGATTTTTACTAAACTTGTTGGTTTTTGCACTGCTCTGCTGCTTAGTTTAAGGCCATATATTCGTGAGAATACAATACAATAGTAACATTTTAACAGCTTGTCAAGTCCTAATTGTATATATGAAGATATATATGTAAGTAATCAGATAAGTCGATATACAAATATGTTACATTCTTCATGAACATTTATATTTCAGAAAGCCACACGAATGTTAAACCCTGGTGTAAATCTCTTCTGGAATTAATGAACAAAAGAACTCTTATCTAAATTGAATGAGTTTAACCAATCAAAATCAGGCAAAATAATATGCCTGTAGTGATGAAAACTTGCACTAATTAGACAAATCCTGCAGTGATATGTTGATTGAAATCTGGTAAACAGAAGGTACAGAAATTGTCTGAAGAAAACTTCAGAAATGCTGAAGAATACCGAAAGGAAGCTTTGTGTCCTAAAAAAAGATAGTTCACTTTCATCCCTAGCTCAGTATTTCCATTTGATTAATACCCTTCAATATTTCCATTTGATTAATACCCTTCATTTGTAATTAATACCTTCATTTGTAATTAATACCTTCATTTGTAACTTATACGTTCATTTGCAATTAATACCTTCACTTGTAATTAACACCCTTTTTTGTAATTAATACCCTTCATTTGTAATTAATACCCTTCATTTGTAATTAATACCTTCATTTGTAACTTATACGTTCATTTGCAATTAATACCTTCATTTGTAACTTATACTTTCATTTGCAATTAATACCTTCATTTGTAATTAATACCCTTCATTTGTAATTAATACCTTCATTTGTAATTAATACCTTCATTTGCAATTAATACCTTCATTTGCAATTAACACCTTCATTTGTAATGAATACCCTTCATTTGTAATTAATACCTTCATTTATAATTAATACCTTCATTTGTAATTAATACCCTTCATTTGCAATTAATACCTTCACTTGTAATTAATACCCTTTTTTGTAATTAATACCCTTCATTTGTAATTAATCCCCTTCATTTGTAATTAATACCTTCATTTGTAACTTATACGTTCATTTGCAATTAATACCTTCACTTGTAATTAATACCCTTTTTTTGTAATTAATACCCTTCATTTGTAATTAATACCCTTCATTTGTAATTAATACCTTCATTTGTAACTTATACGTTCATTTGCAATTAATACCTTCATTTGTAACTTATACTTTCATTTGCAATTAATACCTTCATTTGTAATTAATACCCTTCATTTGTAATTAATACCTTCATTTGTAATTAATACCTTCATTTGCAATTAATACCTTCATTTGCAATTAACACCTTCATTTGTAATGAATACCCTTCATTTGTAATTAATGCCTTCATTTATAATTAATACCTTCATTTGTAATTAATACCTTCATTTGTAATTAATACCTTCATTTGCAATTAATACCTTTATTTGCAATTAACACCTTCATTTGTAATGAATACCCTTCATTTGTAATTAATACCTTCATTTATAATTAATACCTTCATTTGTAATTAACACCCTTCATTCGTAATTAATACTCCTGATGATGACGTTACTGATTTTAAGGAGCGTTATGCAAAAGCTGAGTTTCAGAACATTTCTCAGATTTCTCAAGATTAAATTATTTAAATACGCAATTTAAGAGTTGACAAAGTTGTGGCCCAGATATGATTTTATATCTTTTTTTTTATTTGCGGCACTGACGCCGGTTCATTTCGATCGGAACATCACTTGACCATTTTTATGAAATAGAGAAATAACCTCAGACGTGGTTGATAGGTCGGGTCATTCAGTTTCTGAACGTGTTACACTTATGCTACAAAAGCATCCGTTGGTTATGTTCCGCACACTTGAGTGGGTTTCTGAGTAATTTATGATAATTAAATATTTTTTAAAAATAGTTCAGCCTTCATTAACGAGGATATTGCCAGCAAAATCAAACTGGGAAAATGTCAGCAAGTCCACGTTTTAACGAAGATTGTCATTTTTAAGGCGGTGATGATATAATTTCTTTTCTGCAATTGTAAAAAAAAATGTTGTTATATCATTTTATTCAAAATTGAAATAATAGTTTTGGTGAATTCATCAAGATCTACATTTTCTGAACTTCTGTAAAAAAAAAAATTCCTATCATTTATATCCAGAATAGATTAGTATCCTAGAATACAGAACTACGTTAACAAAATGAAGTGTATCGTCACGCAGACAAGAAATCGAATGTGGTAGAAGACAAAGTAAGATTCCCTGGGAAAATATATGTGGGATTTGCTCAACTTTAGAAGGTGACTCTCATTTCTCCACGAATTGTACATTGAATTTGGAACATTGGAATAAGTGTCCACCTTGTTATTGTTGGAGAAAAGCAGACATGTTTAATGTGTGGTTTTAATATATAAGTCAAATTTATGTCGTTGTAGAAAGTTTGGTAATGGTAATAATTTTTACAACACTATCTTTAAAGATACAATAATGATAATTCTGATGATGCGTAGTTTAGAACTAAAATATTTCTAAAAACGGGGGAATACCTTTATTAATAATATTCTTCATACACACGCACGCACGCACGCACACACACACATACATACACACACATACACATACATACATACATATCACTGCCTGATATTAATGTGGCTAAGTTAACAGTATATGTATGCTCCAAAGCCACTTGGTTCGTTGCAATAAAAGATTTCTTTCTTTCTATAAATAAATAAACAGGTACGTAGGTATGTGTGTGTATGTGCGTGCGTGTGTGTGTTTATTTGTGTGCGTCATAAAAAATCATACACAGCAGTCACTTACGGTCACAACGAGGTTATGCATTGCAAGGCAAATCATATAATAATTTGTCACTGTATGTTTACTGAGACATTTTCCTTAGATATGTATACATGGGGAGGGGTCATGGTATTATGTACAGTTTATTTCGTTTAAGGGTCTGTTTTTGCTGAACTGCTGGTCAGGTTGGAGTGGGGGTTCTTGTTTTTCTTCACTGGATGAGCTGTTTTTGTACCTGTTGGAAGGTCATAAAATCCAACGGTCTTACTAGTGTGTTGCTTAAAACAGTTGCCTCCCCTGACTTAACTTCTGTACAGCCTGTATAGCCAAAGCATGAACTATTTCTTCAAATGGATTATCTATCCATCGTACTAAATCTCTTTAATATTCTAACTGTATATCGTTATAAAAATAATTATTCCTTGTTACGTCAGAGCCGTCGTTATTGTTATCATCTAAATCATCATCACCATCATTATTATTGTATAATCCTTCAAACCTCATGGATAAGAATCCACAATAAATCGATCATTCTTTTTGTGAGCGATAATGTTATATTAATGACAAGTCGATACCGTTCACATGTATCGTTTTGATTGCAGAAATCCGTTATGTGCAAAACCAACATAATATGAATAGCATATATACTTTTCTTCCATGGTGTGCCCTAAAAAAGAAATGATTGCACATTACTGATGTGAAGAGATTTAAACATAGTACTTACTTGTGCTTATCGCACACCTCATTGCGCGTATAACACACCCCATTGCGAGGACGTAGACCCCAAGTCTTCTGGCTCATTATGCGACAGCACATGGAGGAGCGTTGTAAACAAACAAACACGCTATACGAACAAAGTCAATGATACGCTTCTAAGATCTTTACGTCACAAAATAATAAATGTACGAATTGCGCCGAGACATGGCGCGGGATATATTAAATATATGAATTTCGATATGTATTTCAGTCGGTTTTTTTTTTACTACATAATGTATTCGAAAACCTTATCGAAAACTCGGATTGGCTGAAGTATCAAATTGACAAATCGGTTTAGTACTAATTTATGTATCATATTGGTGCAAGCGAGGGTATGCAGGTTTTACAGTCACGTGTGTTGCATTTAGCTATGAAGGTGTCAGACCAAACCTAAGTTGTTACCGATGTCTATTTTACACACCCGTAGTGCTTCTGTGCAGACCTGTATATTAACCAGTACATGTCGCTATCAAACACCTCTCCATCATGAGCAATCTGAAAAATGTACTCATAATCACTAGAACATAAGAACGTATGTCATTTTCTTTTTTCATTGACACAAATAATTAGTGATACTAACGCAGAATCCCAAGAATCCTCCAAGGTTTAAAAAGCAGTCATGTGTTCAATAGACAATCCAACCGACTTCCTTTGTCACCTGCCACTTTTGTTTATGTTTCTTTTTTTACTAACTAGATAATGAATTATATATATCGACAGCTTCAAGCTCTTTAGGAAGCTAATGTTTGTATATATATATATATATATATATATATATATATATATATATATATATATATATATATATATATATATATAATTTCATAGTATACGCAAATGAAGTACATACTGTGCTTAGGTCCTACCCAAGGAAGACTATTTTGTGATTTATAGTGGTGATACAACGTAATATAATGTACCAAAATTCTGAATAAGAGCATGTGACATGCGAAATAGTCAAATCATACGAGGCTATGTTAATGCAAATGATATGCTGCCAGAACTGCTGTATTTTTCAAAAGTAAATTAACATTATAAAGAAATAAGGTTTACAAGCGAGGAAAGACCATGACTTTTGAATGCCTTAATGACAGCATTAGCAGATTTTCCTTGCAAATTTCCGACTTTTTCAGAGTTTGCGGATTTGAGAGCCAATTGCCAATTTCACCGAGTTCTAGTTTTGTTGAATTGAGTTCAGCCTCGGTAACTTTAATTCTCGCATTTCATCAATAAATAGAATATATTTGTTTGTACTGAGCGAAAAACGGATATATTTTACCAAATGAGTGAAAATACTGAAGTTTTTCAACCACAAGATAAAATAAATTTGCTATTCACTCGAAACAAGCAAGTTTTCTTTTAATTTTGGCTACCTAATGTATTTAACTAATTTAAATACCAGGGTTTTTTTACGATAATGTATGATCTTTACATTTTATGTTGTGCTGTTTTGAGTACAATTCTCTTTCCAAATCCATTATTAAAATTTCAAATGAAAAATGAGTATAGAATAGGATTATAAACTCGTGCTCTTGACTGACAGTTCACTACGCATACCACTAGTACAAGCAATGTATACTATGCCGAAAATCTTTGGTCATAATTATTGACGTCTATTTACTGCAGTGAGAAATATACTTTAGATAATTCACTCCAACTGACTGTTAAATTATTTCTCTTGTAAAGCCATTAATTCACAGACTAGCATAACATAAAGTTAAAATGTTTTGAAAAGTTACAATGGATAGATTCCGCTAATAAATAACGTGAAGATTCTTAGTTTAGGTAGCTTTCAATATTAAGCGTCTTTTGTAAGAAGGGAGAGAACATTTTTAACTCGGCAATTGTTGTATCCAAACCGAAATTTGCGCGCTTTGATTTAAAGTTCTATTTTGTTGCTTTTGGTGATTTTTTTTATAATTTCAATGTATAACTATGTATACCTGTCTCATGTTTTTCGCATATGTAAATTATTTAAAATACTCTTTTGCTAATCAGGAAAGAAAACTTGTTCTGATGTCGAACGTATTTGCAATCTATCGTTCTGTAAACATAAAAATTAATTTAAGTGAATTCCATTCTTTGCATTCCAATTTAAATAACGGTATAGACAAGTCTTAACCTCTCGATGAAGGTATAACATAGAGTACGTCATTGTAATTTCATAGACAAGTCTTAACCTCTCGATGAAGATATAACATAGAGTACGTCATTGTAATTTCATAGACAAGTCTTAACCTCTCGATGAAGGTATAACATAGAGTACGTCATTGTAATTTCATAGACAAGTCTTAACCTCTCGATGAAGGTATAACATAGAGTACGTCATTGTAATTTCATAGACAAGTCTTAACCTCTCGATGAAGGTATAACATAGAGTACGTCATTGTAATTTCATAGACAAGTCTTAACCTCTCGATGAAGATAGAACATAGAGTACGTCATTGTAATTTCATAGACAAGTCTTAACCTCTCGATGAAGGTATAACATAGAGTACGTCATTGTAATTTCATAGACAAGTCTTAACCTCTCGATGAAGGTATAACATGGAGTACGTCATTGTAATTTCATAGACAAGTCTTAACCTCTCGATGAAGGTATAGCATAGAGTACGTCATTGTAATTTCATAGACAAGTCTTAACCTCTCGATGAAGGTATAACATAGAGTACGTCATTGTAATTTCATAGACAAGTCTTAACCTCTCGATGAAGATATAACATAGAGTACGTCATTGTAATTTCATAGCCAAGTCTTAACCGCTCAATGAAGGTATAACATAGAGTACGTCATTGTAATTTCATAGACAAGTCTTAACCTCTCGATGAAGGTATAACATAGAGTACGTCATTGTAATTTCATAGACAAGTCTTAACCGCTCGATGAAGATATAACATAGAGTACGTCATTGTAATTTCATAGACAAGTCTTAACCGCTCGATGAAGATATAACATAGAGTACGTCATTGTAATTTCGCCCATACAACGTTTGTCTATCTTTGACGCAAGCTTCTTTGTATAGGAAACTATATGTACCGCGGCATTTTTGTGGTCTACATGTGTTTAAAAAAGGTGTTTTCAAACCCTACCTAAGGAATCAGGACGGTGCAAATTTCAGTAATGAGTGTCCCAAAGCCAAGTCTGTAGCAGGACTTGGACTCATTCATGTCACTAAAATTTTACTTTTCATTATTGATCATTCATGGCTTTCCGAACCCATATATACTTTATTTTATATTCATCTAATTCTGCACCGGTCTCCATATTTCCATATAATTATTATAGAGACGCATGAAACACTGTCCAATGTTATTTTCAAAGCCTATCATTTTATAAGGATCTATTCGTTGCACGTCCAGACGGTTAATACGGTACAAAATGTTTTAAAATGCTAATCGTCCCTTCCTTTATAAATGTCAGTTCAGTCAAACTCGACAGGACAATAAACCTCAAACCAGACTGTTAATGATTCAGCCTGGGGGATAATGACTATTACAAATATAGCTGTAAACATTTTAAAACGCTGCAGAAGGGATACGAATACACAGAAAGAATCCAACAAATCCATAAACTCAATTTTAATTTTTCTGTTTTTAAATCAGCTTCACATATACAGCAGTTGACTGCGATAGCAAACAGCCTTGCAGATATCGTTTATTTAAAAAATGAATATTTCTGTCATCTACCTTCAACAACAAATGAACGAATCAACACTTCAATGGCCATTACTCTTACACATTGAAGAGTCTCAAAGGTCAGTGATCGTTCGGGCTTAAACGGTCTACGTTTAGAAGCGAGCTTAGACAAATACAAGCTGAAATAGATATGATGTGAACAAAGTTATGACTTTGTGTGCTATGAAATGACAGCAATTCTTGCATGTTTTGTTTATAGCATCAAATTAATTTTCTCGACGCATCTGAGTGAACATTTGGTTGAACATCATTAAATGACCTCTGACCTATTGCATAGAAACGTAAGTCGTGTTCCTCATCGCAGATAGTGAATATTGGTCTATTTTATCAATGTATGTACCTTCAACAGTTCTGGCCATGCCTTTGTGTTGGAGGAAAACCAAAAAGCAGACTACAGCTGCGAAAATAGAGTACATTAAATAGCAGATTAACCACTGGCTACCCGTGTGCTGTACAACAAAATTCTTTGAATTGTTGTAAAAAGATCGCTAATTAAAATATACACCCACTGTCTATGATGGTTTCATAGACAGAGCTTTAGTTTCGTTTGGATCCAATCCAATCATTTCTACGCTGTTTGAAAAGATAACTGTTTATTATTAATTATTAAATACAGTCGATAAATCAATATTGTTTTTAATGCAGCGGTGGATTTCAATGTTGAAAGTTATTTGCCTGTTTGAACGCTTCCAGCTTTACAAGCATATCTGTTGTCTTCTATTTAAAAAAATGATTATCAAATTTTGATCGCCTTATACACATTTATATTATTTATTTTGCACATTATTACCATTTAAGGATTATTTGTCCACATGTTTGCCATTTCAGGATTAGATGTGCATGTGTTTGCCATTTCAGGATTAGATGTGCACATGTTTGCCATTCTAGGATTAACTGGACATATTTGTTCTCACGCATGCGACATAGAACTTTACCTGTTTCGCTCACCTTACTTTTCATATCTCTGTCTAGTTACCTCAGTCCGGTCGTCTCAGTCAAGGTGTCCACGGGCTAGGAACTACTTTTACAAAGAAGCAACCCTTGTTTTCTGCTGTGCCTGGCAGAGTTGCTATAAAACCCAACGACAACAACAAGTATATAACAAAGAGAAATTCACTCATAAAGAAACTTAAAGTCTCTTTAACTTTGAAAACACACACACACAGATTCACACACACACACACACACACACACAGCTATTTTAAAGAGCTCCAGACACACAGGCTATATACGTGTCACTGGCAACACAAATCCAAACTCTCACAAGAGCTACTGCAAAGCCGGCAAAAACCAGAAATGTGTTGTCAAACCGTTTTTCTTTACTAATTTTGTCAAACACCCACAATCGGCCCCCCTGCAATCAAACATAATAATGCGACTGCAAATTAAAACTCCTGCACTTGCCAACCAAAGTGATTTATTCGTCATTTTACGTGCTATACACAAAAAGATTTCCATGTAGCGTATCACTGCACTAGTGGTAGCAACACTTGCCATATTTCCAGGACAGAAAATATACATTTCCAAGAAAGTCAAGAATTAGACATTTTCTCTTGTCACTTCCCACTTCGTTTGAACTGTACCCAGTAGGCATTGTATTGCACAGTATCATACCGTTGCCTACCGTAGAAAGTTTTCCAAATTAGAACTGTACCCAGTAGGCATTTTGTACAGCACAATATCGTACAGTTGCCTCCATAGAAAGTTTTCCTAATTGGAACTGTATCCAGTAGGCATATTGTACTGTACAGATCGTACAGTTGCCTCCATAGAAAGTTTTCCTAATTGAAACTGTATCCAGTAGGCATATTGTACTGTACAGATCGTACAGTTGCCTCCATAGAAAATTTTTCTAATTGGAACTGTATCCAGTAGGCATATTGTACTGTACAGATCGTACCGTTGCCTATCATAGAAAGTTTTCCAAATTAGAACTGATGAAGGTTAAACTTTAACCGTATAAAATATATTAATTACTTATTGTTAATTTTATGTGACATTCGTCGATTATCTCTGATAATACACTAATTTCATGCGTAGAAGTTATGTACTTAGTTAGGATGGACAGGTCAACCCAATACACTTATTAATATATTCCTCTTAATGAGCAGTATTTGGAAAAGCAAGACCATGTGGCTCGAAATGCTCATTGCGCAATACTTCCAACACATAACAATTACATTTTGTCTTGCTTTGTTCTTTCTAAGAGCGGCATACATGGCTGGATTCTACTTAGAAAATTATTCTGATTGTCATAAAAGGTTACAAAGCCTGATGGCCTTTATACAGAGTGAGAAGCAACAGCACCCGATGAATAGACTAAATTGCAAAAGTGCAGGGTTGTCTTAACTTTAGTTGGAACAAAAATTGGGTGAGAAAAATAATCTATGTCGGTGTTTGTACCAGGAGAAGTAAATCCCAGACAATGGATCCCAGACAATGGCTTGTATCAATGCAATGAAATCCAGTCACTGGGTTACATTATTGCAACCCATTGACTGGTATTTCCTTGTCTGGGTCCAAACTCCAAAATAGATTATATTAGTCTTGCGTTATGTCTTGGTCTCCCTTTTGTCGTTTATGATTTAGTGTCATTACGAATCGGAATATGAGAGTCGGACAGGAACGTTTACAGTGGGTGACGTCACATGAGTCATTGGTAAGCTTTTTGAAGCCGAATAATGATACTTCACGCTATGCACCACATGACACGACCCAAACACCTAACACAATTAATTAATCCTATCTTCAATTACTAAACATGTATACTTAACCCTTTCCATAACCCTTCCTACATGTAGTCCGTAATCTGTCTGTATTCCAGTTTATAGAGCTGTTACCGAAAGAACACTCGTATTCTTAAGTTGGGTTAGAACAATAGCATTAAATGCCCTTAAGAGCGTTTAATCAACAAGAAGTGGTAACCAATTATTTGTTGAATTGGGTATAAGGAATAAAACGCCAACTGGACATGAATCAATAAGTAGCTAAATTTGCGTGAAAATAGTTCGAACTGTAATTAGTAACTGGTTACTTATTCCTTACTGAATCGGGAATAAGGAATGAGGAATAAGGAATACGTAACCAACTTGGTTTAAGTTTCGGCAGGTGGTCGTAACGTTGATGGTGGCGGCTGAGACGGCACTTTTCCTCGTTTCCTGTATGTACGTTTCTCTGTCTACATATACTTTGCATGCCGTAATTACACAGTTATGAGCTATTTTATTCCAGTTGAAATTTGAATTGCGATATTAATAAGAAAACCACTATTCATGCATAGTTACCATGAAAATGTAAACAGAAATGTACAAAGAAACACAATGCACGATTAATCATAAACGACACCATAAAGCAAGCCGTAAACATAGAACCACTGAATGCGAGTTAATGCCTGACAATTGCCAGACTAGTGCTGACCTCGGCTACTGACCACTTGAGTTCCGGTGTTAGGTGTATCAGGAATGAATTCGCATGAAATATGGCGAGGTAGTTATAACATCAACAGTATGAGAGAGAGAGAGAGAGAGAGAGAGAGAGGTATCTTTTAAATAACATTGCTTTACAGGGAGCCAATTATGTCAATAAATGTTTATCAGTTCTGGGTAAGAATTTGTTGTTATTGTTGTTATAGGGTTTAACGCCATTTTTCAGCACAAGATAGGCTATACATGGCGGCCAGTATTAATGGTGGAGGAAGAACCCGGGAAAACCCCGGAAAGAACCACCGACCCACGAGAAGCTACCGGCAAGCTTTCTCACATATCCACATTGACCGAGCCCGAGACTCGAACCCACGCAGACAGGGGTGAGATGGCAGTGATCCGTGACGGAGAGCGCTTTAGACCACTCGGGGCCCCTAAGAGTTTGTAATAGAAATAACAGTATAATACAAAGGCCCAGATGTCAGTGTGATACAAATAACAGTATAATACAAAGGCCCAGATGTCAGTGTGATACAAATAACAGTATAATACAAAGGCCCAGATGTCAGTGTGATACAAATAACAGTATAATACAAAGGCCCAGATGTCAGTGTGATACATGGCTAGTTTAGGTACGATAAATTAGATACATTTGATTGTTAACTACTTTTGAATTAGCTTTACAGAGTATAGCTGATATATGCTTGTCAATGTACAACGGGGTCAAGAAGATTATGACTAAGTAACAGCAAAAGATGGGGGGGGATCTATATTTTATACCTACCTCTAATATCGGTAAAATAATATTTAAATCTAAAAATGTTTTGCAGAGCAGTGTCCTTCTGATAATTTTTCTATTCAGATTTCCGATTAAGACTTAGAATGAATGGGTCAGGCATGAAGCTACCTGTTTCACTGTGCTTGGTGTACTTTATTAAGGACAATAAATAAGGACACTGGAGTAATATATTTAGAAATGGGTGTCATGTGTTCACAGAACGCACCAAAATGGACGGTACCTCGGACCTAGCGAAGGCGTGACTTCTGGACATTTGGATAATGTCATTGGGATGTGACATGTAATGTGTCATGGGAATTTTCTTCGGGAGGTGATGCCATGAAGGACATGTTAGGTGTAGCTGGGTTAGTCAAGGAAACTTACCTTGACAGGTGATAGGAAATGAGGTCATGCTGCATGTGCTGAGGGTTCTGTAATGAGCATTCTGTTTGCTTTTATGTATTACATTAATGTAAAGTTTGGATTTACAAGGAAAAGATAGATTTGGATTAGCTAATGAGTATGTTTTCTTATATGGAGGTATATCGGGCTAATACTTGTTAGTGAATTAATTATACATGTGTAAAGATCTAAGTTGTAGCCAGTGTACTGTTTTAACATTATTTTAAGGGCAACAAACGTCCTCAAGAATTTTGAGCTTCTTTGAGTTTGCCGTATTTGACTCAGTCAGTATAAACAGAAGATACCCCTACCTTCCACCACCGTCAGAAAACTCGATTAAGGGTTGAAAAAATTATCATAAGTAAACAGTATATCAAAAGGTTGATTCTTCTCGAAGGTCAGTACGTTGATAAACATTACAATATTATACTGAACACAGTAGGATGAAATTATGTAAACAATAAATAAATACATTATGTTTATTAAGCATTTATATGTAATTTACATTCTGCATATGAACAATGACGGTCCAAGTAGTCTGAGTTGCTGAGTCAAAATGGCCGACATCTTTAAGTGCTTGTACTATAGATGTCATCGGAAAAGAGAAAGAAGACACACAAATATTACCAATAAGATATTTGCAATACAATCTGAAACACCATTGGCGTAATTCTCTACTACTTTGGCCTTTGCGGGAATATATCCGAAATCATTGTAACTTTTGTCAAACACAAATGCCCTCCACACGGTATAGCTAGATTTCATATACGCATGTCCGTAATAGGGGTTGAAGAAGCGCTGGAAGCGGCTGCTGGTAAACCAAAGGTACCCTGTATCATCCAGTGCTAATGAATCTACCCACTGCATGTATTCGTTGGAGATCACAAGAGTGACACTCTCCATCTTAACATTGCCCTCTGATCCATAAGTAATAGTGTCGTTGCTTAAATCCCATTTGTAGATTGCATTCTCCGACAGCGCAGAAAAATACATATTTCCTGTCTTGCTTATAATCATGCCTTCACCCTGGGACGGTTTGAATCCTACTTGTCGTACAGCGTCTCCAAATTTGACTCCCCCTTTCGAGTTCCTGAGCACTGAGGTTGGAATCTGATATACACTGATTCCTGCCACGGCGCTGTAATAGACGTGAGTGAAGTTGGGTGAAATTGCAATTCCATTAATTCCTGTTATTACTCGAACTACCTCGTGAGCGATGGTTACGTTACTGTATTGCATGACAGGTGCCATAGACTCCATATGATGGAAGAAGTAAGAACTATCGCGACCTATGTCGTACACCACAAGCTTTAGGTCAAGGGTATCAGTTATATATAGGAAGGAAGCCTTTCCATTAACGTAATCCAAAACAAGATCGTTCAAGTAATTGTTGTCCTTCTTGGCGACCTTTTCGGGAAATATGTGACGGTGGACTTCTTTGTCGTTCACAATATCATAAATGACTAGTTTTGCCGGACATTTTACTCCAGAAATGTTGTTTTCAAATGTATGACCAATGTCTACAATATACATATATCCTTGAAGTGGATCTATCTCAACGTTCTGGACCGACTGTAAAGCATTGCAATCGCCCAATTTCTGCATCTCCCAACTTGGGTAGGGTCTCAGTAAAATATCATACCCAGTCACAGAGGTGGCTGAGGCAACTTGTACAAGAAAGTTTAGAGTAGAGGGAATGCCTTCTTTGAGACGTGGTGTGGTCACAAAACTCTTATTTTTGAACAATCTGATTCCATAAATAGCATTATTAGCAGGAATGAAGGCCTGCTCGTCTATTGCCTTGTGGCGCGTCATCTCATTCGGCCACGTGTAATCCACTTCCAGCCAATCGTAAAGAACCTCCGCAACGACGTTACCATGGTCGTGTCCTTCGTGACTATGGCATCTATAAATAGTTAAAAGAACAAAAATGACGTTGTGTATCGTTTGCCTCATCTCATCAGTATTAGACATATCCATGGACTTTGAACACAGTTGGAGAATAAATCACTCGCATTCTATATTCCAGGTTTTTCTTAGAAGTCCTAACGTCCAGTCTAACATATGCTATGGATTTTTTCGGCTGTTATAAGTTTCCTTCCGGGTGAGTGTTGTCTGAAAATAAATCGCCGCACCCTTACATTCCAATATTTCTTTTCCTACCTTGAAACTCGGTATATTTCAGTGTAATGCACATTACAGGCTTTCTAAACCAAGTGGATTCGATATGACACCAGTACAATGGAAATGTTAACAATAACTTGTCTTCTTTAAGTCAGGTGACTTGAATCTCTGCTCCAAAGGTCAATACACCACTACTAGAAAATGCATATTTTACGTTCATATACATACATTATATATGCAAATGAATACTATTATGATAATATGAAAATAATGAGAGCTATTCCTGTCAATTATAAGGATGTTTATTCTACTGGTACGTTATTCATGTCTATCAATCTTAAATCAACATGTTTTAAGTATTTCAAATTCACAAGTTATTTAATTCAGTTTGTTGTACATGCGTTCTTATTGTGTTGTCGAAAGTAAGCTATAAACTAAGGCTACATGTTTTTTTTTAACACATATGAAGGCCAAATACACACACACATATGCATATATATATATATATATATATATATATATATATATATATATATATATATATATATATATATATATATATATATATATATATATATATATATATACATCTCCTAGTAAAGTCTTTATATCTGACGTACAAAGTTTCCAAACTTTTATGACTGCGTCACCGTATCGTATCACAACTAAACCATAACACGGGGTTGTCTCCTTAACCATGACTCCGAGAGTTCGACGTCGACCGAGAATTTGTTTTGGGTGAAGGTCCGTACAATCATTTAATCGCTACGCATAAGTGCCATTCATTTTTCTTTATTTCTTCGTTTGAAAATACTGTAAAGTCTATCGGCATAAATGATAAATGTAAGGATCTACCTTAAATGGGCAATGCGTGACTTTGTTATTTATGTAGTGAGGTCTTATCACAGTCTTTGTATGTAGAGAAGTCTTTTCACAGCCTTTTTGTTATGTATGTAGTGAGGTCTTATCAGTCTTTTTGTTATGTATGTAGTGAGGTCTCATCACAGTCTTTTTGTTATGTATGTAGTGAGGTCTTATCACAGTTTGACAACTTGTAAGAGTTGGGTGAGCAAGCGAAAATGTTTTACCTATAATATTTTCAGTGGTAGGATGAAAACAAACAAAAGCGTGACACGTGTGAATTTAGCGATGTAAGATTTGATTAAGAACCATGATTAACCTTCCAAATTTACAAACCTTCCAGTGACTTTACCAGAGGGATTATCTTTCAACGCTCGTGTTTTGAGTGCTATTCTGGACTGTAGACCTTTACCATTAGGAACTTTCTAGTCAGTCCTATAGATCACAAGTTATGCTGCTGGTGGCCATTCGAAATACCTCGGCTATTTTTGAAACAAGTATTAACGGGAACTTGCGAATGCATCGAACTATTTTTTGTATTAGAGCACTGAATCATGATGTCATTCCAATCGCAGAAATAGCAAAGGCATTTCAAATAAATTGTGGGTTTTTTTCGCAGGCATTTCCGGCGAACAAAATGTATGATTTTATTTCATGAAATTACTACGTCGACATATATCCAAAGCATATTTTTTCCTCGCAAAAATTTACGGTCCGAATGAAACCTTTGCAAAATCCTTGCATGACGAAGATGTTACGTAGCCACGGTGAGGCCTGGTTGAGCGAGACTAAATAATAAGTAAATCACTCTTGGTCAGTGGCTGGGCTTAGTTGACATATCACCAGAGAAGAGATAACCACATCTAGTCATTGCCAAAGCACATTATTTAAAATCAGAGTGTTTTATGCTGATATTTAGTGTTTACCTTTTGTGCATACGGAAATGTTCATGAAAAAAAAAACAGTTGAAATATGTTGAAGTTAATAACTGATTCGGCAAGTTATATATACCAAGGGTCGATGTACAACGAGGTGGATCGACAAACACAAGATGGTTCATAATAGATGTATCTTACTAAACTCTGACACTGTGCATCTTTCAATAATTAAGACAGATGATTCAAAATCGATGTGCATCACCAAGCTCTGACACTGTGCATATTGCAGTAGTTTAAGAATATTTTATTTATGAAGCAATGATAGTTAATGTTTTATTGATTATGTAAGAGTTTCAGCGAAAGGTCATGGTCACGTCGAACAAAAATAGTTTCCGCCCAATTAAATTAATTCTAAATCACAGCCTTGGACTAGACATTGTAGGTGGCTTGTATCTGATATAAAAAAAAGCCTTTCCATGTTGAGATCAAAGGGTCAAAAGTCATGGACACTGTGATTCAATTAAGAAAAATGATTTCTACACAAATATTGGAGTTATTGACTATCTACCGTCATCAGCATTTGCGGATGACTTACACGCGGCAAAAATGTTTTTTTTTTTTTTTTTTTTTTTTTTTTTTTTTTTTTTTTTTTTTTTTTGGCGGGGGTGAGGGGATCAAAAGGGCAAAAGGTCAAGATCAATGTGACTGAACGAAGAGAAAAATGGTTTCCGCACAATAACGTTAGTTCCACATTACATACTTGGAGAAAACATTGTTGATAGATAATATTTGGGTTAAGAAGGAAGCCTATCAGGTAGTGGATCAAACGATAGACAGGTAAACCCACATTAACTGAAAGTAATAATAGTACCTTCGCACACTAACATCAGTTTTACATCACAAACCAACCGCTCAGGTGGCCTAGTGGTTAGAGCGTCGGCCTCGGACGCGAGAGGTTGTGGGTTCGATCCCATGCCGAGTCATATTAAAGACTTACACAAATGGTACTAACAGCTGCCTCGCTTGGGGCTCAGCATTAAGAGGTCAGTGTTAGGACTGGTCGACCTGGTGTCAGGATAATGTGACTGGGTGGGACATCATGCTACATGTCTGCTGCATGATGCCCCAGTGATAGACATCACTATAAATTGCCACATTGCAGGGATCGTAGCGAAATGACAGAACAATTGTTAAAGCTACGTTAACAATCCGAATCACATTAAAAAACCACATCACATACCCACATGAAACTGTCTGGACGGCTTACATTCGGGCAAAGAAAAGACTTATCAATTATGAAATCGAGAAAGGTCACTGGCATGGTAAGTCTAATAAGACATTAAAGGTTTATGCACAGTAAGGTTATTTCAAGATTGCGTGCTTTGACCAAAGGTCCAGGAGACTTGTAGGTCAATGATCTCCAGAGATAACCATGCCTTACTAGTATTATATATTGGAGCATTAAATACCAGACAGGATTTTAATGTCCATCATCACTATAATTCATAATCACGATGTACTTGACCGCCTTATAATGTGCATCATCACTAATGACGATGTACCTGACGGTCTTATAACATGCATCATCACTATAATTCATAACGATAACGTACCTGACAGTCATATAATGTGCATCATCAATAATGTACATCATCACTATAATTCATAACGATGATGTACCTGACCGTCTTATAACGTGCATCATCACTATAAAATATAACGATGATGTACCTGACAGTCTTATAACGTGCATCATCACTATAATTCATAACGATGATGTACCTGACCGTCTTATAACGTGCATCATCACTATAAACTATAACGATGATGTACCTGACAGTCTTATAACGTGCATCATCACTATAATTCATAACGATGATGTACCTGACAGTCTTATAATGTGCATCATCACTATAATTCATAACGATGATGTACATGACTGTCTAATAACATGCATCATAACTATAATTCCTAATGATGATGTACCTGACCGTCTTATAATGGGCATCATCACTATAATTCATAACGATGATGTAATTGACCGTCTTATAATGTGCATCATCACTTATGACGATGTACCTGACCGTCTTATAACGTGTATCATCACTATAATTCACAACGATGATGTACCTGACCGTCTTATAATGTGCATCATCACTATAATTCATAACGATGATGTACATGACTGTCTAATAACGTGCATCATAACTATAATTCCTAATGATGATGTACCTGACCGTCTTATAATGGGCATCATCACTACCGACGATGTACCTGACCGTCTTATAACGTGCATCATCACTATAATTCATAACGATGATGTAATTGACCGTCTTATAATGTGCATCATCACTAATGACGATGTACCTGGCCGTCTTATAACGTGCATCATCACTATAATTCCTAATGATGATGTACCTCACCGTTTTATAATGTGCATCATCACTATAATTCATAAGGATGATGTACATGACCGTCTAATAATATGCATCATCACAATAATTCATAACGATGATGTTCCTGACTGTCTCATAACGTGCATCATCACTATAATTCATAATGATGATGTACCTAACCGTCTTATAATGTACATCATCACTATAATTGATAATCATGATGTACCTGACCGTCTTATAATGTACATCATCACTGTAATTCACGACGATGATGTACCTGACCGTCTTATAACGTGCATCATCAATAATGTGCATCATCACTATATTTCATAATCATGATGTACAGGACCGTCTCATAACGTGCATCATCACGATAATTCATAACGATGATGTACCTGACCGTCTTACAATGTGCATCATCAATGTAATTCATAATGATGATGTACATGACCGTCTCATAACGTGCATCATCACTATAAACTATAACGATGATGTACCTGACAGTCTTATAACGTGCATCATCACTATAATTCATAACGATGATGTACCTGACAGTCTTATAATGTGCATCATCACTATAATTCATAACGATGATGTACATGACTGTCTAATAACGTGCATCATAACTATAATTCCTAATGATGATGTACCTGACCGTCTTATAATGGGCATCATCACTATAATTCATAACGATGATGTAATTGACCGTCTTATAATGTGCTTCATCACTAATGACGATGTACCTGACCGTCTTATAACGTGTATCATCACTATAATTCACAACGATGATGTACCTGACCGTCTTACAATGTGCATCATCAATATAATTCATAATGATGATGTACATGACCGTCTTACAATGTGCATCATCACTATGATTCATAATGATGATGTATATGACCGTCTGGTAACGTGCATCATCACTATAATTCATAATAATGATGTAGCTGACCGTCTTACAACATGCATCATCACCATAATTCCTCATGATGATGTACCTGACCGTCTTATAATGTGCATCATCACTTATGACGATGTACCTGACCGTCGTATTACGTGCATCATCACTATAATTCATAACGATGATGTACCTGACCGTCTTATAACGTGCATCATTACTATAATTCCTAATGATGATGTACCCCTGACCGTCTTATAACGTGCATCATCACTATAATTCATAACGATCATGTACCTGACCGTTTATAATGAGCATCATCACTATAATTCATAACGCTAATGTACCTGACCGTCTTATAATGTGCATCATCACTAATGACGATGTACCTGACCGTCTTATAATGAGCATCATCACCATAATTCATAACGCTAATGTACCTGACCGTCTTATAATGTGCATCATCACTATAAATCATAATGATGATGTACATGACCGTCTTATAACGTGCATCATCACTATAATTCATAACGACGATATACCTGACCGTCTTATAGAATGCATCATCAATTTAATTCCTAATGATGATGTACCTGACCGTCTTATAATGTGCATCATCACTATACTTCATACCGATGATGTACCTGACCGTCCTATAACGTGCATCATCACTATAATTCCTAATGATGATGTACCGGACAGTCTTATAATGTGCATCATCACAGTGATTCCTAATGATGATGTACCTGACCGTCTGATAACGTGCATCATCACTTTGATTCATAACGATGATGTACCTCACCGTCTTATAATGTGCATCATCACTATAATTCATAGCGAAGATGTACCTGACAGTCTTATAACGTGCATCATCACTTTGATTCATAACGATGATGTACCTGACCGTCTTATAATGAGCATCATCACCATAATTCATAACGCTAATGTACCTGACCGTCTTATAACGTGCATCATCACTATAATTCCTAATGATGATGTTCCTGACCGTCTTATAACGTGCATCATCACTATAATTCATAGCGAAGATGTACCTGACAGTCTTATAACGTGCATCATCACTGTAATTCCTAATCATGATGTACCTGACCGTTTTATAATGTGCATCATCACTATAATTCATAAGGATGATGTACATGACCGTCTAATAATATGCATCATAAATATAATTCATAACGATGATGTACCTGAAGGTCTTATAATGTGCATCATCACTATAATTCATAATGATTATGTACCTGACCGTCTTATGACGTGCATCATCACAAATGACGATGTACCTGACCGTCTTATAACGTGCATCATCACTAATAACGATGTACCTGACCGTCTTATAACGTGCATCATCACTATAATTCACAACGATGATGTACCTGACCGTCTTATAATGTGCATCATCACTATAATTCATAACGATGATGTACATGACTGTCTAATAACGTGCATCATAACTATAATTCCTAATGATGATGTACCTGACCGTCTTATAATGGGCATCATCACTATAATTCATAACGATGATGTAATTGACCGTCTTATAATGTGCTTCATCACTAATGACGATGTACCTGACCGTCTTATAACGTGTATCATCACTATAATTCACAACGATGATGTACCTGACCGTCTTATAATGTGCATCATCACTATAATTCATAACGATGATGTACATGACTGTCTAATAACGTGCATCATAACTATAATTCCTAATGATGATGTACCTGACCGTCTTATAATGGGCATCATCACTATAATTCATAACGATGATGTAATTGACCGTCTTATAATGTGCATCATCACTTATGACGATGTACCTGACCGTCTTATAACGTGTATCATCACTATAATTCACAACGATGATGTACCTGACCGTCTTATAATGTGCATCATCACTATAGTTCATAACGATGATGTACATGACTGTCTAATAACGTGCATCATAACTATAATTCCTAATGATGATGTACCTGACCGTCTTATAATGGGCATCATCACTACCGACGATATACCTGACCGTCTTATAACGTGCATCATCACTATAATTCATAACGATGATGTAATTGACCGTCTTATAATGTGCATCATCACTAATGACGATGTACCTGACCGTCTTATAACGTGCATCATCACTATAATTCCTAATGATGATGTACCTCACCGTTTTATAATGTGCATCATCACTATAATTCATAAGGATGATGTACATGACCGTCTAATAATATGCATCATCACAATAATTCATAACGATGATGTTCCTGACTGTCTCATAACGTGCATCATCACTATAAGTCATAATGATGATGTACCTAACCGTCTTATAATGTACATCATCACTATAATTGATAACCATGATGTACCTGACCGTCTTATAATGTACATCATCACTGTAATTCACGACGATGATGTACCTGACCGTCTTATAATGTACATCATCACTATAATTGATAATCATGATGTACCTGACCGTCTTATAATGTACATCATCACTGTAATTCACGACGATGATGTACCTGACCGTCTTATAACGTGCATCATCAATAATGTGCATCATCACTGTATTTCATAATCATGATGTACAGGACCGTCTCATAATGTGCATCATCACGATAATTCATAACGATGATGTACCTGACCGTCTTACAATGTGCATCATCAATATAATTCATAACGATGATGTACCTGACCGTCTTACAATGTGCATCATCAATATAATTCATAATGATGATGTACATGACCGTCTTATAACGTGCATCATCACTAATAACGATGTACCTGACCGTCTTATAACGTGCATCATCACTATAATTCATAACGATGATGTACCTGACCGTCTTATAATGAGCATCATCAATATATTTCATAACGCTAGTGTACCTGACCGTCTTATAATGTGCAGCATCACTATACTTCATAATGATGATGTACCTGACCGTCTCTTAATGTGCATCATCACTAATGACGATGTACCTGACCGTCTTATAACGTGCATCATCACTATAATTCATAATGATTATGTACCTGACCGTCTTATAACGTGCATCATCACTAATGACGATGTAATTGACCGTCTTATAACGTGCACCATCACTAATGACGATGTACCTGACCGTCTTATAACGTGCATCATCACTAAAATTCATAATGATTATGTACCTGACCGTCTTATAACGTGCATCATCACTAATGACGATGTACTTGACCGTCTTATAACGTGCATCATCACTATAATTCATAACGATGATGTACCTGACCGTCGTATAATGAGAATCATCACTATAATTGATAACGCTAATGTACCTGACCGTCTTATAATGTGCATCATCACTATAAATATTAATGATGATGTACCTGACCGTCTTATAACGTGCATCATCACTATAATTCATAACGATGATGTTCCTGACTGTCTCATAACGTGCACCATCACTAATGACGATGTACCTGACCGTCTTATAACGTGCATCATCACTATAATTCATAACGATGATGTTCCTGACTGTCTCATAGAATGCATCATCACTATAATTCATAATGATGATGTACCTGACCGTCTTATAATGTACATCATCACTATAATTCATAATCATGATGTACCTGAACGTCTCATAACGTGCATCATCACTATAATTCATAACGATGATGTACCTGACCGTTTTACAATGTGCACTATCACTATAATTCATAACGATGATGTACCTGACCGTCTTACAATGTGCATCATCACTATAAGTCATAATGATGATGTATATGACCGTCTGGTAACGTGCATCATCACTATAATTCCTAATGATCATGTACCTGACCGTCTTATAATGTGCATCATCACTAACGACGATGTACCTGACCGTCGTATAACGTGCATCGTCACTATAATTCATAATGATGATGTACCTGACCGTCTTATAACGTGCATCATCACTATAATTCCTAATGATGATGTACCTGACCGTCTTATAATATGCATCATCACTAATGACGATGTACCTGACCGTCTTATAACGTGCATCATCACTATAATTCATAACGATGATGTACCTGACCGTCTTATAATGTGCATCATCACTATAAATCATAATGATGATGTACCTGACCGTCTTATAACGTGCATCATCACTATAATTCATAACGATGATGTTCCTAACTGTCTTATAACGTGCATCATCACTTTAATTCCTAATGATGATGTACCTGACCGTCTTATAATGTGCATCATCACTATAAATCATAATGATGATGTACCTGACCGTCTTATAACGTGCATCATCACTATAATTCGTAAGGATGATGTTCCTAACTGTCTTATAACGTGCATCATCACTTTAGGTCCTAATGATGATGTACCTGACCGTCTTATAATGTGCATCATCACTATACTTCATAACGATGATGTACCTGACCGTCCTATAACGTGCATCATCACTATAATTCCTAATGATGATGTACCTGACAGTCTTATAATGTGCATCATCACAATAATTCCTAATGATGATGTACCTGACCGTCTTATAACGTGCATCATCACTATAATTCGTAAGGATGATGTTCCTAACTGTCTTATAACGTGCATCATCACTTTAGGTCCTAATGATGATGTACCTGACCGTCTTATAATGTGCATCATCACTAATGACGATGTCCCTGACCGTCTTATAACGTGCATCATCACTTTAATTCCTAATGACGATGTCCCTGACCGTCCTATAATGTGCATCATCACTATACTTCATAACGATGATGTACCTGGCAGTCTTATAGCATGCATCATCACTGTGATTCATAACGATGATGTACCTGACCGTCTTATAATGTGCATCATCACAATGATTCCTAATGATGATGTACCTGACCGTCTGATAACGTGCATCATCACTATAATTCATAACGATGATGTACCTCACCGTCTTATAATGTGCATCATCACTATAATTCATAATGATGATGTACATGACCGTCTTATAACGTGCATCATCACTGTAATTCCTAAAGATGATGATGATGTTCCTGACTGTCTTATAACTTTCATCATCACAACAATCATAACGATGATGTACCTGACCGTCTTATAATGTGCATCATCACTATAATTCCTAATGATGATGTATGTACCTGACCGTCTTATAATGTGCATCATCGCTACAATTCATAATGATGATGTACCTGAAGTGGCTGACCTCAATCGGGCCAAACAGTGTGATGGGAGCTGACCTCACTCGCGTTACTCTGGGGACTATAGATACATAGACAGAGACGCATCTAGAGACGGATTGAGTTCTTTCACCAATCCTAACACTGGTTACAAAATTCAGTCAGTGTGGAGTCTGTCTTCCAATCCGAAGAGAGTTGCCTGTAACGTCACATTCCTATACATGTATAAGTTCGCAGTGAATCAATGCGACAGATTTAGAACATAACGGAAACTAAGAAGACAATGGATTGGGGTACATCGGTCGTGGAGACGAGAAGTGATGGCATAGCGGCGGTTACTAAAACAAGCACAATTCTATTTCCAGAAGAGAACGATTTTAATTTTGATTTAGCGGCTTTTCTCTCTTTAGAAGAATTTGTTCTGGTACCAGCACATTCACCACTTCTCCTTCCTTCCCGTACGTCCAGGATTTTAAACAGAGGCAGAAGAAGAAAAAATTGGAGAAAATTTTGCAAAAGCAAAAAGAAGCAGAACAAACCTTTCTCATTCAACAGTAACAGCGAGAGGAAGATTAGGCAATAAGAAAACAATAAGAAGAAAAATAAACCGACATACTGATCCCCTTCCATTCGAAATAAAAGTCAAAATACTTGCTATATCTGTACGGTACATTACCCTGAAATGGCACTGGTCTCCAGAATGTCCACAACGTCAAAGCAAGACAGGAGTAAAAAGAGACAAAGATCAAGATACCTATTATAATTGTCGGTAGAAATGACATTGGTCTTCAAACTATCCCTAATTTAAATCATCATCTCCGGTCTGGCCATCCATTGTTAATGCGTCAACCTATGAAGATGTCATCAAGACAAGCGAAGCGTTCAGCACACGACGATTTGCATCGTGTCTGGCAAAACCCGACACCCAAGCCTGAAGAAATTGAAAATGTCAGGATGTTAAAAATGGCACAAGACCTGATAGAAGAGGTCTCTAAAGACGAAATAAAAAGAGCAAGAAGAACGAACCGAGAGATACAGACTTCAGACGCAACATATCAGCAGCAACAGCAACAAGAGCCACAGGAACCAGACACAGGTTTTTTCGACTGTAGAGTGGAAATGAAAGAGTTATTCTCCTTCAGAAGAAGCAGACCCTATTCTGTCGTAAAGCCTACAGCCAGACGGGTAGGCAGTCTTAGACGATAAGAATTGCCACAACCCCAAACAAAATAGCCCTTTTCAGGGCTACACGCAACAATGTAGAAAAGAGATAGTTCTCAAATTGCCAAATGTATCTGTATTTGTGTGTTGGTAGGAGAAAAATACAAGTGTGCCTATAAACACTTTGTTTCTTTGGTTGTTTATAAATAGTGTGTGTGTGTGTGTGTGTGTGTGCTTGTAAGTAATGGGATAGAAGTGTGCCCATAAGCACTTCGTTTCCCTGACATGTAAGATAGTATAAGATAGTATGTATGAATGGTAATAAAGTTTGTAGGTTAAAAAAAATGAACTTGTTTCTTTTAGGTCCGCGCGCTCCATGTTTTGATGGTGATGTGGTTATTAGTTTCCTGTAAGGGGCGTTTTCCTTCACGTCCTTGCTTCAGAAATATAAAGAGTAGCGTTCGTCAGTCTTGCTACCCATCGTTCAGTGATTAACTTCAAAGAAGATTAGCAGAATCAGCAAATTATTGGAACTCCAAATGCATCTAGAGTATGCCAGGCGACTCCTGGATGAGTTGGCCATCGAGGCCATTTCAGAAAATGCCAGACTTGAGGAAGAAGAGGCAAAAAAAGAAAGAAGAGGAGAGGGAAAATAAAAAACAGATCTTCCTCAACAACAACGTCAGCCACAGCTACAAGAGGTACCGAGAGCCGTGATCCTTCAAATCGAAAGTTGAGAAGAAGAACTGGAGAGACAGAGGCAAGAATGAGAGCCTCAGCGAGCCTTGCAAGTAAGGAGATCACAACATTCACAGACAGGGTGAAGGATAGCAAGGGAGAGAGACTGCAGAATCCCACAAGCTGAATATTGGGGTTCTGAAGCGACTGACGTGGCCTCTGCGCTCCCAACCACAACTGTCAAATGGAACAATTACTGGAGTAGGCAGTACGTGTGTGGCATCCGGCCTGGGAGGTATCATCATTAATCAGGTGCATTTGGAGTTAGAAATAACAGCCCTTCGCAGGGCTAACCAGATCTATAGAAAAGATAGACTAATCAAGTTGTCAATCATATAATTGTGTGTATGTACGCGCACGTACGTGTGTGTGTATGTGTGCGCGCGTACGTTTGTGTGTGTATCTGTGTTTGTTTTTCCTTAACAAAAAACCTTTTCCCTAAATACAAAAATAGTGATGGTGTGTGTATGTGTGCACGCTGTTACGTGTTTAGGCTCGAATAAACAGTAACACAAAAAAGAGCGAAAACAACAAGCTTTGAAAACTTTAACAAATTATTTATTTCCCTGGAAATGTACTGTAAAAAAATAAAATTACGGTTTTAGGAATCAAATCCAAAAATAATCCAAGAATAATCCACGAATAAAATTTTAAATGTCGTAATAATAAAATGTTCTAATGATTTCAAGTTTGAGTCCCGACGAAGAATCCAACATGGAAGGCCATGACGTATGATGTATCCTGTTCAATGTTGTTGTCTACAGTTCCTTGTGGAAACACAAAAAATAATCCGGTGTTTGAATTAATGAAATTTCATTGTCCAAGACTTTTGTATGAGCACACAAAATATTTCCAGAGACAAAAGAATTAATCCTTTAGAATCCAAATAATTCGATTAAACATTAAAATGTCATTCCCAAAATGACACAGCAAAAGAAACAGCTTTACGTACCAGTGTTTAGAAGCCCGACTGAGACATCTCTATCTAAGCATCACTATTAAAACTAAGTAATGCGCAATTTCGGAAATGCCTGATTGCATAATAGAGGATCACGTGGCCATGTCTACATATAAAAATTACGTAGCCCCATTATTACCTTGATAAAAAGCCAATAATTTTACTCCGATAAAAATATATATTTACTTCACTAAGATATATTTACAAGTCAAGGGTCACGTAACCAACACATCATACATCTCAGCCTAATTATTCCCACACTAAAAATTAAATAAACAAAAAAATTGTTCACGTGATTTAATTTTGAATTAAGGTCGGGAACTAGGTCAGCTTTAAGTGTTTACAACCATAAACAGTCAAGGTCTAACTATTTTTTAAAGAAAAAAAATCGAGTTCCTAGTAAACAGAACTACATTATTTTGACACAAAATGAAATTAAAAAATAAGAAGATTTTAAAACTCACAAACAATTAAGTCAGATATAAATTAAATCAAATATACATAACACTTTCCCCCATAACGAAAAGGAAAGATGTATATGATAAAGCTTTTGTTTTACCACAGACTAATTATACATGGGGTTAAAAAAAATTCTTATAAATTACACACAGTGTAAATGAAATAATACATTGCTATACACGGGAAAGTGCGTCTGCTATTAAATTATATTTTCCCTTGATGTGCCTGATGTCAAGATTAAATTCCTGTAACAACAAACACTACCTTAGTAGTCTTTGATTTTTATTATTCATCTTGCCGATGAAAGTGAGGGGGTTGTGTTAACTTAACACAATAGTCGGAGAAGGAGCTGAACTAAGGTAAAATTTTGTAATGCCAATATCAAAGCCCAACATTCATTGTCGATTGTTGAATAATTTCATGGGGTGCTTATTTAAGTTCTTAGAAGAAAGAAAAGCACACTGGATGATCATTACCATTTTCATCTTCTTGAATAAAAACTGCTCCAACCCAAACATCACTTTCATCAACGATAATTCAAATGATTGGCTGAAATTTGGAGCTGTAAGAACCGGCGCACTTTTAAGTATTGCTTTTAGCTTGTCAAAAGTATCCAAACATTTTTCAGTCCAAAGGAACTTGGTTTTCTTACTCAATAAATTTGCCAGGGGTTCAGCAATTGTAGAAAAATTGGAACAAAATTTTCGACAGTTGCTTTTTAGTAACACGAGATATTCATAGATAGCCTTCACCTTAGCATCTATAGGTTTAACACGTACATGCCCCACGATATGTCCTAGGAAAGTTACTATAGCAGGGTAGAACTCACTTTTGGATAAATTAATTTTCAAACTTGCAGCAGTGAGTCTGTACAAGAATTTTCGAATTGTTGCTAGATGTTCGTTCCAGGTGTCGTTGTAAATAAAGACATCACTGATGTAAGCATCACAATTGTCTAGACCAGATGTAATCATATTCAAGAGACGTTGAAATGTACTTGGCGACTGTTTCATCCCAAATGGCATTACTTTATGTTGGTACAGTCCATCTGGAGTCACGAATGTCGAAATTTTCTTTACTCTTTTCGTTAGTGGAATTCGACAATATCCTTTCAGATGGTCAAATTTGGTGACCTACTTGGCATTCCCGATCTTATCAATACAGTTATCGATTCTTGGTAATGGGAATGAATCTGTTTTTGTCACACTATTCACCTTCCAATAATCAGTACACATATGGAAAGTTTTACCTGGTTTTGAAACAAATATGCATGGTGAACCACAGTCACTTTTACTGGGCTCTATCAAATCATTCTCCAACAAATTTCTTTTTTCAAGTATTCCTGTTTGAGAGGGATCATCATGTACGGGTGTTGTTTCACAAGTTTGCAATGTATAATTTCAACGTCATTTAAACTTGTGTTCGTTCTTGTAGGAACATCTGGAAATAAGTGCTTATATTCAAATAATAAATGTTTACGTTAATTTCTTTCTTGCTCTTGCAAATATGAAAGTTTCTTGTCATGATCTTTCATAATTTCTGAATTCCGAAGAGCTGTCACTCAAATATCAGTAGAATCCAATGATATTTATCCACTTGAATCCTCAACGAGTGGGACAGGCACAACTAAATTAATTGCATGTTTAACATGGCTATCTCTTTCGATATACTGGTACTCCTATAATTTATTCAGATCCCAGGAACACTAATATTATAATTTAACTCATTCATTTTCTTCTTTACTTTGTAATGACCTTAATATCTAAACTGAAGAAAAGTTTGAAGAATGAGCAAGAGAGACAGAACTATATTATCAGACTCAAAAATTATCTCCATTACAGTTCTGTCAAGCCATATTTTCACTTTTGACTTGAATATCTGAATGCCAAATTCAAGCATAATAGGCTGGAAAGTTCCAGACCTAAACATTGACCATTGACTCGATTGGACAGATTCGGGAAGGCCAGATTGAGTAAGAGACCTTATCAAAGCTTTTACTTTAGATTTATTACTTTAGATTTGATATTATTCAAGCTTCTGGAAATTTTGTTGACGCACACAAAATGGTCAACAGGTATTGGTTACCTGACTTGGTCCTAGGTAAGGGACCAACACAATATACCATAATTCTAATTAATGGTTCATCAAAGCAGGAATAGGTTGTAGATGAGCCTTAGGTATTTTCGGACTGGGTTTTCCTACCATTTGACAGGTATGAAAAGATCTACAGTATTTACCAACATCACATTTGATATTTGGCCAATAGAAGTGAGTCAAGATCTTGTAATAAATTTTGTTAATCTCTAAATTACCAGCCAATAGAGTTTCTTGGGCCATACTAAGTATTTCCTGTCTGTAATGTTTTGGAACTACAATTTGAGTAGTTAAAAAAACTATCACTGTGACCAATACCTTCTAATTGATCCAAACAAGGAGTGAAAGTGACCTTACCAAAAGCCCGTCTCAGCTAAACAAATACTTTCCTTATCAACAACATTCTCAAGAACTTTCTTTGCATTAGCTCCGGTAACTCCACAAGCTGGGAATAAATCAGGGAATTCTTTTTCAATTGGATCGACTTTCTGATCCAAGCAAGACTCGTCAGTTACAACTGGATTAACTACAACCTTTTCTCCAGCTAGGTCGTTGCCTAGTAATAAATGAATGCCCTCAACGGGCAAAACATTCACTGTGCCGATTGTCACGGATTCTGAGACTAAATTGACTAACTGGAGAAGAAGATTAACAAAGCCGCACTCTACTCCCTGACTAAGAACACTCTCATTAGAAGAGGCAAAATACCTGACAATTAAAGACTCTGAGACGCTCATGTGTCCCTTAAATATTTAATAGGGATAGGATTGGCCGAATCACCAATGAGTGATATAGAACTCTTCGATATGAAAGGTTCATAATTCTCCATAATAAAATCAGACTGGAGTTTATTAGACCCAACAGATGTATTCTTTCAATGCACGACCGTGACCTTGACCTCTTAGAAATAAGAGCATTTGGAATAGATCTTTCTTGATTCTGATGCCTATTTTTCATTTTGTAGCAATCAGAAATAACGTGTCTCTTCTTCTTGCAATAGGTACAGGTAGTGAGAGACAAGGATCTTTGGTCAAGCTTGATTTTTAGAAGTTGTGCCACTGTGAGATTTAGAAGAGCTTGTATTTTGTCTTGCAATATGTAAACGTAGGAAGAGACAATGATCTTGAATCAAGCTTATTAGAAGCTTGATTTTTAGAAGTTTTGCCAGTTTGAGTTTTAGAAGGGCTTGTATTAGGTTGAAATACTTTTCTGCCAGAAGACGGTTGAGTGGAGGTCTTATTTAAAAAATGAACTTTATGAATTAAAGAATACTCATCAGCAGCTCGAGCAGTCTTTTCCAAGGTTTCCATATAATGCTCATGACGACAGGACTTAATGTCACTATGTACACGATTTCTGAACTCTTTAAGTAATATAAGCTGTTTGAGACTTTCATAATCTTGTTCAACTTTCTTGGCTAAGCACCATCTATCAAATAACTTCTCTTTTTCTGTAGCAAATTCGACATGAGTTTCTCCAGCTTCTTTTCTCTAGTTTCGGATATTTTGAATATAAGCTTCATTGACTAACCCCTTAAGATGCATTCCTTAACCGTATCTTAGTCACCACTTTGTTGAATTGACAGTGAACGGTAAATATGACTAGCTTTACCAGTGAGTACACATTGTAATAATTGAGTTCAATACTCCCTTGGCCATTTTAAATTTCCAGCAATTGATTCAAAATAAGGAAAATATTTAAAAGGGGGCACTAATATAATATTCCTTGCAACATCAAAACTTAAATTTGTATTTGAAGTGAGAATATGCTTTTCACTTGCCAGCTCCATTTTTTTATTCTAAATTGATATTCCCTCTCTCTTTTCTCTCTTTGCATCTCTGTCACTTTCTCTCTTTCTTTCTTTTGCATTTTTTCTTTTTGTAATTGCATTTGTATCTTCTTTCTCTTTGTCTCTTTCTTCCTTATCTAATTGCATTTGCATTTGGTTTTCTTTCTCTCTTTTCTCTCTCTCTCTCTCTCTCTCTCCTCTTTCTCATATTGTAAGTGCATTTGTTTTTCTACTAACTGCATTTGCATTTGTTTTTCATCTTTATCTTTCTGAAGTTCCAGCTTCCTCAACTCCAATTCCATCTTGTATTTTCATTCTAATTCCTTTACTTTCAATGCAGAGTCTGTTACAGACTTACTGATCGAAACCAAAGCACTATTATCCAAAACATTATTTTCTACCAAATACTGAACCAAAATATTTCTTAGTTCTTGTTTCGCAAAAAAAAAAGCCTCTACCTGAGAAAGATCGCATTTTCTGGCAAGTTGAATCAATTGATTTTTTTTTAAAAGATCTGATTGTTCCTGGGTAGGATTTGAATGAAACAGTTCCACTTTTGATGACATTTTAGAAAACGCTTGCCGATTTTCACTAAAGATTTTAGAAAAACTAGGTGAATTCAAATTTCAAACAACAAATGTTTCTGAAATAGTCTAGCCAAAATTCAAGATAATCCTGGTAGAAACACAACAAAATAATAAAGTGTTTGAATTAATGAAATTTCTTTGTCCAAGAATTTTGTATGAGCATACAAAATATTTCCAGAGAAAAAAAATCAATCCTTTAGAATCCAAATAATTCGAATAAACATTAAAATGTAATTCCCAAAATGACACAACAACATAAACACCTTTACGTCACAGTGTTTAGAAGCCCGATTGAGACATTTCTCTCTAAGCATCACTATTAAAACTAAGTAATGCGCAATTTCGGAAATGCCTGATTGCGACAAAGAAGATCATGTGATCATGATTGCATAACAAAAATTACGTAACCCCAGTATAATAAAAACCAATCATTTTACTCTGAGAAAAAAATGTTTATTTCACAAAAATGTATTTACAAGTCGAGGATCAAGTATCCAACACAGCCTCGATCTCAGCCTTGTTATTCCCACAATAAAAATAAAAAAATAAAAACTTGTTCACGTGACTTACTAATTTTGAATTAAAGTCGGGAACTAGGTCAGCTTTAAGCATTTACAACCATAAACAGCCAAGGTCTAACTATTTTTGGGGGGAAAAATCGAGTTCTTATTAAACATAACTACGTTATTTGACATAAAATTATATTATAAATAAAAAAATTTCAAAACAATTAAATCAGATATAAATTAAATCAAATAAACATAACAACGCGTACGTTTGTATGCAAGTGTGTTTGTTTTTTCATCAACAAAAGAACTTATCCCTAAACACAAAAATAGTATGTTTTTGTGTGTGTATGTGTGCACGCATATGTATGTTTGTGTGTGTGTATGTATGTGTGTTTCTTTTTTCCTTAACAAAAGACACTTGTCCGTAAACACACAAAGTTTGGTATTAGTGTGTGGGCTTGTACAAAATCTTTTTTAGGTAACACCATTATCTTTGTGAATTGTCTGGTAGGTGATATGGGTAGTTGATGAGAGGGGTTGTTTTCCTTCACGTCGGTGCTTGAGACATATAAATTGAAGCGTTCGTCATTCGCGCCATTGGATCTCAAACTTTCTAACGGGGAGGCAAATCAAAACCAGAGTAGGCGATGCACTCTCCGCGAAAATATTCAAAGGGAAATGCTTGCAATAATGCAGTTAATCTATAGTTCAGTGTAGTCATACGTAAAATATTTGAACTATTGCACAGATTTCCTTTTAATTGTTTATCTGGACTATTACAAGTCGAATGTCTTCCCCCTGCACCTATTCTCGCTGGGTTATTTACAAGGAGAAGGTCTTTACCTGTACCTTTTCTCTCTGTGTATAGAAATTGACTATTAAAAGGAGAAAGTCTTCCCACCGTTTCATTTCTCTCTGCATACAGAAATTGACTATTAAAACGAGAAAGCCTTCCCACTGTTCCATTCCTCTCTGTGTATAGAAATAGACTATTAAAACGAGAAAGCCTTCCCACCGTTTCATTTCTGTCTGCATACAGAAATTGACTATTAAAACTAGAAATCCTTCCCACTGTTCCATTTCTCTCTGTGTATAGAAATGGATTATTAAAAGGAGAAAGTCTTCCCACCGTTCCATTTCTATCTGTATATAGAAATGGATTATTACATGGAGAAAGCCTTCCCACGGTTCCATTTCTCTCTATATATAAAAATGGACTATTAAAATGAGAAGTTCTTTCCCGTTTCTTTTCTCTCTGTACATAGAAATAAAATATTACAAGGGGAAAGTCTTCCTGCCTGCTCCTTTTCTCCTTGTACATAGAAAACTACCAAAATACAAATCTAGCCACCCAACTGAAGTTGATGCTATCATCCAAGGTGTAGAGAGGTGCATTTCTGATGTGAAATCATGGATGACATGTTACAAGCTGCAGATGAATGATGATAACACTGAGGCTATTCTGACCACAGCACAAAGACTTTCTCATTCATATCCTTTAGCTCAAACAATAAATATCAGCAACACCAACATTAAATTCACTCAATCAGTACGAAACATATGTGTTACTCTGGACAGTACTCTCACATTGCACCAACATGTCATGAACATATGCAAGGCTGCATATGAGCTGAGACACATCAGCTCCATTCACAAATATCTTTAAGCTGATGCCACTAAAACACTTGTATGTTCGTGAGTACTTTCAAGACTGGACTATTGTAACTCAATTCTGTCTAGTTCATCTCACTATCTACTCCAAAAACTTCAAAAAGTTCAATACACAGCTACTCGGATCACACTTAGAGTACCACGATCAGAGCACACCTTCCCGCTGCTCTGTACCCTACACTGGCTATCCATTCGATCCAGAATCAAGCACAAAATTTGTTCTCTGTGCAACATACCTATCCGACCTCACCCATGTGTGCACACCAGCAAGACACTTACGCTCCTCTTCTGACAATCTTATACTCATTATTCCCACTATGAAAACAAAGTCATATGGACAGCGTTCTTTTGCATACCAGGGCCTAACAACATGGAATGAATTGCTCACTGAACTATGACACAAAGACACAGTGATCCCATTCAAGAATGCTCTCAAAACTCACTTATTTCGACTGCAAGAACAAACTTAAAGACCTAATAATGTTTCCTACCTTAAATATTCTCAGCATGTTTTTTATGTTTTCTAATTTCATGGTGTTTGTTTTTGTAATCATATTATTATATATGTTTTTTTATCTTATAGGTGTTGTCTGATGTTGTAAAGCGCTTAGAGCTTCTAAATATTAGGCGTTATATAAAGTCATTATTATTATTATTATTATTATATGCAAAACCATGGAAGAAATAACAAATGATAGACTAATCTGGTAACTCGAATCCAACAACCCACTACTAGTGTCTGACGTTCAGTGTATATTCAAACACCTGAGAAGCATAATGCACCGTCCACCTTAGATGCGAGAGGTCATACCAAAGACATAAAAATGGTACTAGCAGTTGCCTCGCTAGGCGCTCAGCATTAAGATATTAGTGTTAGGACTGGTCGGCCTGGTGTCAGGATAAAGTGAATGGGTGGGACGTGATGCGACATGTCTGTGATATAATTCCCCAGTGCTAGACGTCGCTATAAATTTGCCACACTGCAGAAATCGTAGCGATATGACTGAAAAATTGTTAAAGCTACGTTAAAAGTACATATCACACACACACACACACACACACACACACATCTTGACAAACTTGAATCATATATTGCAGAAACCTTCATAAAGAAAGAATATATATTTGCTGTAATTATATTCTTGGAGAAAGTTTATGACAGCACATGGAAGTACGGTATGATGAATGGTTTATTCATCTTAGGTCTGAGGGGCTGCCTATATAACCTATCTCTAATACTTTAAATTTAGAATCGTCCGAGTTAAGGTAGGCAGTAATCTGTATGAAATATATCCTCGGGGTATAGGTGCACGTCAGGGTAGCATATTGTCACTTACCCTATTCAGCACCAAAATTAACAGCATTGTGAAATGCTTTAACCCAGGACCTGACTGTTCATTATATGTTGACCTTTGGATCTGCTATAGATACAAGAGTTGTGCAAACCACTTAAAGTCAACTAAAATACAGAAACAAAGTTCACAAATAGGCAAAAGAGACATAAAATCTAACTATGAGTATGTTTGCCAATTACATTGTATTCGTGATGATCCAAAACTCTATTTTAATGGTTGTTTAATTTCAGTTCTGGATGAGAGTGAATGTTTGGGGTTAATTTTTAACCGTAAACCAACGTTTCTTCCACATATTAGATACCTCAGGAACATGTGTCAAAAAGCCATTGATTGCATATGAGTAGTGGCAAGCACGGTTTGGGGAGCATATTGAAAGGTCTTGTTTCGATTTTACAGGTCATTAAAAAGATCGAAACTTGACTATAGCTTGATTTTTTACGAATCAGTTTGTAAAATTTCGTCCACAGTCAGGGACTTAGACTTCGTCTGAATGCATTCAGAACCTCCCCTTTAGAGAGCCTTAGTGTTGCTAATAATGAACCATCGCTTTATCTCACACAGTCGAATTTGCTCTTCAGTATGCTACCAAACTCATCTAATTCATCTAACCCCGCATATCATGTAGTGTTTAGGAAAAAATACCGCATCTTATACTTTCAAAAATCACATTACATTCCACATTATAGTATACGAGTTCGTGCGCATTTAGAAACAGCAAATATCAATGTTGGAAACACTGCAAACTTCTGTATTCCCAACTCACCACCTGGGTTATTAAAACCTCCCTAAAATAGTATTTGACCTTTGCGATTTCAGAAAGGCTTAAACAAACCCTCTCCTTTTTCAGAGTAAAATTCAATGAAATCAGACCCTACTGTCTTAGTCCTGCGTCCATGTATACAAACCTTTCTAAGGATAGAGACAAAATATGAGATGTCAATCGATGCGCTCAACAAATAGTATGAACTTCTGAGAGAATGACAGGTGTAAAGTGAATTTGTTTCCATTTGCAGCATGCAAATGGAGAAAATGTTGGCATATCTCTATGTTACTTTTATGTACTATGGCTGAAGTTTCATTGGATATTGTACCTATGGAAATTGTACATGATGTAAGCACATTGCTGCCCAAAATGACTGATCAAAACTCAGCCTAAATTAGTCTAAAACACAATATCTTCAGCAGTTACTAAAAATAGTGAAAATGAATTTCGCGAGAAAAGACACTACCAGTTTCCGAAAGTCCAACGAACGAAATACCAAATATATAAAACGTAATAAAAATGTTATCTTTTTTACAATTACCTTTGAAGTCCAAGAAGTGAAAATGACCAAGTGGAGCAAGGAGTTTTTATTAAGTGCACAGTACTCTATACACTCATCAATCAACACAAAAATAAATGGAGTCTAGTATACATAACTGACCACACCGAGGCGCACACCCCATCTAGAAACGTATGCTTCTCTTCCCACTGTTAAAATAAAGTCATCATTTGCTTACCAGGGCCCATCTACTTGAAATGAACTGCCCATATACCTTTGACACAAGAACACCGTGATCTCATTCAAGAAACCAAACTTAAAGACAATAATGTTTACTTCCTTAAATATTGTCAGACTCTTTTTGTTTTGTAATTTTAATGTATTTAGTTTTTTTTAATCTTGTTGTTTTATGTTTTTATGGGCTATCTAATTTGGTAATGTGCTTAGAGCGTCTAAAGATTATGCGCTTTACTAAGTCTACATTACTGTTATTAGTATTATTATTATTTTTATTATTATTATACAGCTTACGGGAAGAGGGAGCGAAAGAATGTCGACTGGTATGAGGCAAACTAGGAGGAGATGGAGCCCGTGACTGAGGCAAAGAGGAAAGCCCTCCTGGCATACAAGGCTGCACCTAACCCCAGAACACTACAAGCCCTCAGGATTGCAAGGAACAACGCCCAGAAGACTGCCCGCCGCTGTGTCAACACCTACTGGCTGAACCTTTGCAACAGTATACAGACAGCTGCCGACACTGGGGATGCAACAGGAATGTATGAGGGTATCATAAAGGCGACAGGCCACCCCACCCCCAGCTACAAGACCGCTCCCCTCAAGTCCAAGACGGGCGAAGTCATCACAGACCAGGGGAAACAACTGCATCGATAGGTTGAGCACTATCTCGAGCTATATGCAACCCAAAACAATGTCACTGAAACTGCCCTGGACGCCATTCCAGACCTGCCTGTCATGGAGGAGCTAGACACACAGCCCACCCTGGAAGAGCTCGGAAAAGCCATCGATTGCCTTGCCTGTGGGAAGTCTCCTGCAACCGACGGCATTCCGCCTGAAGTCCTCAAGAGCGGAAAATCAGCACTGCTCCAGCTCCTACACATACTCCTCTGCCTTTGCTGGGAACAGGGATACATCCCACAGGACATGCGTGACGCCAACATCGTCACTTTGTACAAAAACAAAGAAGACCGTAACGATTGCAACAACTATCGGGGCATCTCCCTCCTCAGCATCGTCGGAAAGGCTTTCACCCGTGTTGCCTTGGCGCGCTTGCAGATCCTAGCCTCTCGCGTCTACACAGAGTCCCAGTGTGGATTTCGAGCCGGCATGTCAACTGTAGACATGATCTTCTCACTACGTCAGCTGCAGGAGAAGTGTCGCGAGCAGCAGATGCCCCTCTACATTGCCTTCATAGACCTGACGAAGGCGTTTGACCTGGTTAGTCGGAGTGGACTCTTCAGACTCCTGCAGAAGATCGGCTGCCCCCCCCCCCCACGTCTGCTCGCTGTCATCATGTCGTTCCACAAGAACATGCACATCACAGTGTGCTTCAGTGGCACAACATCTGAAGCATGCTCAGTCATCAGCGGAGTCAAACAAGGCTGTGTCCTTGCGCCGACGCTTTTTGCCATCTTCTTCTCCATGCTTCTCCAGTACGCATTCAAGGACTGCAGCGAGGGAGTGAACATCCATACCAGGGCTGACAACAAGCTGATCAACATCGCCCGTCTCCGTGCTAAGACTAAAATCACAGAGGTACTCATCTGTGAATTGCTCTTCGCCGACGATGCAGCCTTGACATCACACACGGAAGATGGACTTCAGCAGCTGGTATGCCGCCTCTCCCATGCTTGTTAGGAATTTGGACTGACCATCAGTTTGAAGAAAACGAACGTCATGGCGCAGGACGCAGACTCCCCTCCCTCTGTCACCATCGATGGGTACAAATTGGAAGTTGTCGAGAACTTCACATACCTCGGGTCTAACATCTCCAGCTCACTCTCCATTGATTCTGAGGTGAACGGCAGGATTGTCAAGGTATCAGCAGTGATGGCCAGACTTAACCAGAGAGTCTGGAACAACCCCAACCTCACCGAGAAGACCAAACTGCGTGTCTACCAAGCCTGCGTGCTCAGCTCACTTCTCTACAGCAGCGAACATAAACCACCTATGCAGGACACGAGAAGAAACTCAACAGCGTCCACCTGAGATGTCTGCGGCGCATTCTGCACATCCAGTGGCAGGAAAAAGTACCCAACACAGAGGTTCTAGAACGCGCCAACATGAACAGCATGTTCTCCATTCTCAGCGAGAGGCGCCTTCGCTGGCTTGGCTATGTCAAGAGAATGGACCCAGGCCGCATTCCCAAGGACCTGTTATGAGGGGAGTTAGCAGAAGGTGCACGACCAACTGGACGACCACATCTGCGCTACAAAGATGTTTGCAAGAAAGATATGAAGACGGCAAACATCAATGTCAACGACTGGGAGAGCTGTGCAAACAACCGTTTCAGCTGGCGTCTAGCTGTCAGGCAGGGAGTTCAAAACGCAGAGGAAGAGAGAAAAATAAAACAAGCTGAAAAGAGACTAGAAAGAAGGATAAACAAAAGCTTACTTTGGAGTTACGCCATTGTCTCCCGTAGACGGACGGATGCCAAGAATTATTATTATTATTATTATTATTAAAATAATTACACATTTTAAATCGATTTCATTGCAAAATATACACCACATCTGTAAAAAAATAAATCACTCGTTTAGTTTTATTTTGAAATTATATATTTTTGGTGTTATTAACATAAGCTCTATCATTGTATTTGTTATTTTCAGTGCTTAATAGACATATAGCAAACGAGCAGGGAGACAAGGTAGTTCATATGGTAGTACATCAGACAAGCGATGCAAGGGTCGCCGGTTCTCACCCGGCCAGGCCAGTCAGTGTCGGCTGCCTCGGTGGGCCCTTGGGAAAGACACGTAGCTCCCATTTACTCTGCAGGATGTAGCCAATGGGCTGTTTAAAGTGCCTCTAACGCCAACAAAAGGAAGCAAAAGAAAACTAACGAGCGTGGACTCATTACAGTACATTGGGAGATACTAAAGATTATGTAATGGAAGTCTGTGTGAAGACACCTAGTGATTGACGAATCAAATTTCACATCATATTATTAACAGGCTTCTTGGTTTTAAATGTAAACTTTTGTAGTGATGTGTATAAAGAGTCTTTGGTCTAATATGGAATGCAATTTGAGTTGTTTCTCCATGTAATCGTATTGAATATTTGGTCAATGAAATAACTGAATCTAGTCAGTGCGTTACGAAATGGCGTTGAAATCTGACTGCATGATCATTCGCAATTTCGAAATAAAAATTACGATCAATCAGCTGTAGAAATAACCGAGGTAGATGGAACAGATTGCCTTGTTTGTTTGTTTGTTGTTGTTTTTTTTTTTGTTTTTTTTTTGTTGTTGTTGTTTTGTTTTGTTGTTTTTACAATGAAACTTCCGGCGAACATTTTGTGTCATTTTTCTCTAAATTACTGTGTATAGATACATCTGAGGCATATTTATGTCTAGCAGAAATAGCCGAGGTGATCCGAATGATTCAAGTGCCCCTGAACGCGAATAGACTTGTATACAAAACAGGTCAAAGGTACCCAAATATAGTCGCAGTGGTATCCAACTATCATTGCCATGCCACAATAGCTTGATGCAACGGTACTTTTTACCGTTCCATCAATGCAATTTACGACTGAAACAGTATTTGTAACCATGGGGTCATTGGCAGTTGTTGTCCTGATCTGTGTCCCTGATAATTTTCTATTGGATGACGCATAAAAGGTTATCATCGAAAATAGTGCAAACACGTTTCTTGAGAGTTTAGGGTCACTAAAATATAATTTCATGATTGTAAACATAACTTCTGTTAGGTTCGTATGTGTTCATTATTACCTGCAATGCTTTCAGTTTGGGTTTATTTTGATTTTTTGTTTGTTTTCCTTTTATAATGATTAAGCGTGTTCTACTCCAGCCTCACACTTTATGCTCCCTTCACCCACTGTGACGTATTTATAATTATCTTGTATAGGAAAAAGAGAGCAAAGAAACGTAGCTGCAAGTGTACTTAAACTCGCGAAGTTTGCATTGCCAGCTCTGCCACTGCAGAAGATTCGATGTAAATAATATAGTGGCCCTATTAGGGAACTACACAGTATAGTCATACGAGTTGACTAGAGTGAAATGTTTCATGAAACAAAGTTATTACATCGCTTTGCAGTTATTAAATAAATCCAGGCTGAAGGCTGGACTCTTAATGTACGTTCATAAATGATACAAATTTGAAGGTCGATTCTAAGAATGAACCAGCGGGAAATTCAATAGATGCTTTCTCTCCTGCCTAGCCTGTGTACAATGCAAACTTTTAGGCATACCCTCATTATCAAGTACAGTAGGTCATTTCAATAGGTTATATTTTATTATGGTTGCTAAGGTAATTATTTAAGGAGAATCAACACATGCAGGTTCATCTCTACAAAACTGAATTTCATATAAATGCAAAAAATAATAATTGTTTAGTTGATAATAAAAATACAAGTGTGTTTTACTTCTACCTATAATGACATTCTCCCCATGGTGATTTCAAATGTCTTGACTATATAAATTGTATATGCATGCTCACTTAACCTTAAAAGTAAGTCACTGTGACATACTTTTGCCCATAGTAATAAACTTCAAGGAGAACGTATTAATTAGATATAGCTTGATGGTCAGTAGTCACTTGTAATTCGCAGTCGCGATATAATAGAATCTATCCAAAGTAGATTATTTTTCTCACCCAATTATTCATCACTCACTATTATTTATTTACATTTGTACGTAGGTCTTATAATGTGTAATGATACTCAGAATAATCATCTCTGTAGAATCCAACTATATTTACATCTTATATACACAAACAGCTACAACCTAACAGTTATAAGTGTTACTTACTGTAAGTATTGCGCGAAGAGATCTGAAACCACGTGCAAATGTTGCGTACATGCGGTGCATTAATACGAATATGTTAATGAGGACTGTGGCGTGACCTTTCATCCAAACATAAAACATTTGATAGTATTGAGGTATTATCACATTTAATACATGGATGCTATATGAAACTAACAATAATTAATATTTATTACAAGGAAAAAAATCGGTCATTTTCATCAGTAATAATTTAGAAAAGTCATATAGTAGATAATTAAACAATAATGGTTACACAGCTCTAGGCCATAAAGTAGAGTAAAAGTAGCATGAGGGACCGTGCGTTGGATTATTCATTAAATATATATATATATATATATATATATATATATATATATATATATATATATATATATATATATATATATATGTGTGTGTGTGTGTGTGTGTGTGTGTGATTATTGGATAAGTCTCCCTTTCTTTGGAGGAATTGAAAATGTGGCATACTGGTGATGTAATTGATAATGATTGTAAAATTACCCCTATTGTATGAAAGACCCTCCAAGCAAAGTCCCTAGCAGATGTAATTGATAATGATTGTAAAATTACCCCTATTGTATGAAAGACCCTCCAAGCAAAGTCCCTAGCAGATGTAATTGATAATGATTGTAAAATTACCCCTATTGTATGAAAGACCCTCCAAGCAAAGTCCCTAGCAGATAACCATGTGCTGAACTTTCAAGTTCACGGTTTCTTGGAAAATGTATATTTTCTGTCTTAGAAATAGGGTTAGTGTTGCAATTAGTAGTGCAAGGACATGCTACAGGGAAATATACTTGTGGAATAACTTGTGGTCCGATAAATTATTCCTTCTAATTGGTAAGTGTATGGTTTGTCATTTCTGATTGCATGTACATCTTTGATTCCAAGGGGCACACTGGGGATGTTCAACAGTTAAGAGAAAACAGGTTTGTGATATTACATTTCCGTATGTTACTAAGTTTTCGTTTTTTGTTGAAAGAGTTATGAACTTTTGTCCAGAGATGTGTATAGCCGGTGTGTCTGAAACATCGTTTTCTATTTACATATATATTTTCTCACGCTGGAGTTTTTAATGCGTTTAGAGACCAAATTTGATAAGTTTGCTTTCGTAGCCATTTTTTTGTTTTTTTGTTAGTGAGTTCAGCTTTCTTGCCCGTTAAATCTTTTTTTTAAATTATGTGTCGCTTTCCTCCAAAACCTATTTGGTAAATTTCCGAAAATGTCAGCGTTTGTTTGATTGGAAAACAACTCCATCGAGACAAGAAGAATATATCAATGGTTGCGTCCCTTGATAAAGTAGTTCTTACCAAATGCACACCAAGACGACCTGGCTGAAACGACCGGACTGAGACAGCAAAAGTGAGGTTAGCAAAAAGCAAGATTTCTCAGTCACATTGGTGAAAATAAGAGAATCCATTTTGGGGTTAGCACCGAGACAAGGAAATCCCAGTCAAGGGGTTACATTATTTGTCTCCCCACGAAGCTTTGCCTAGGGAGGAGACGAATATTAACCGGTGAATGGGATTTCTTTACCTTGGTACAAATACCTACATATATTATTTTTCTCACCCATTTTTTTAAAATTTAAATTAAAATTAAAATTGCACGTTTGCAATATAATTAGTATATTCAAAACACAGTATTCATTAGGTACTATTAGTGCCACTCACTCGATAGGCATCAGGTTTTTAATTCTTTTACGAAAAATCTTAATAAGTATCTAAGTAGAATTCAGCTATATATGTTGTTCTTAGAAAGGAAACACACACAAAAAAATCAAGAAAAAAGTTATAATTGTTACATGTTGCATCATTAGCGTCTCGAGCCACGTACTTTTTTGTAAACGCACATTAATACGAATGTGGTAATGAGGGCAATGGGGTGCCACGTCGACTCTAAGTACACTAGTTCTACGCATGAGAAAATGGAAACATAAAATCATTTGCTATTATTACTGTATTATCACATTTAATCGATGAATGTCATATGAAAATAACAATAAATAATGAATATATTTTATACTGACAACTTTCAACTGATAAAGTATACAACATTAACAAAGTGTGTAATGACTGTGAAAAGATTTCTTCTTCATAATATTATTGGAAATTTATATTTCTGTCCTGGAAATATGGCACGTTTTGCTGTTATTGTTTCAATGATACGCTTAATGGAAACCTTGTGGAATAACGTGTGTACTGATTAATGAACCACACTGATTGGTAAGTGCAGGAGTTTTCATTTGTTTACATTGGGGCTTGTTGGCGGTGTTTGAAGAACGCAGGTCTGACATAACACATCTCCTGTTGTTGCCAGCTTTGCAGGTGCTCTTGAGAGATTTTGGAGTTTTTGTAGCCAGTAATGTGTATTTTTTTCTTGTGGCTGGAACAGTATGTTCTGTTATAGTTCGCTCCACATAGCATCGCGAATTTTATCCTATCTGTAGCTCAGTAAATTTTCAAGTCAGCGTCATTACATCTAGCTAAAAGTACCTAATTCGTTTCACAAGGAAGTATTGAAAATTCTTTAGATACTTTCAGCTACAATTAATGTCGCTGACCTGAAAATTTACTAAGTTACAGATATAAAAAAATTCGCCATTCCGTTTGTAGTATCTAGCATAATACCAAACAGCTCAACTTTGTGTGCATGTGCGTGTCTGTGCCCCTCAAAATCTGTTGTAAGGAGTTTTATCAAAGTTGGATAGACCTTAATTTGCTTTATGAGTGAATATCTTTTTGTTATATACCTATTGTTGATTCTCAGTCAGTCAAAGCAGAGGACAACAGCGCGTGGACTCTGTGACTGAAACGACCCGGCTGAGACAACCAGAATGAGATGAGAAAAGCTAGGGTAGCAAAACAGTTAGATTACTCTGTCGTATGGGTGAGAAAATGCAGCCTGATGTAACTACGCACCAAAGATATTTTGGCATACTATGCCTTTTGCAACTACATGAATGAACTAAGTATCATAGAGAATTTGGCTAACTTTGCCGTAGCAAGTTCATGAATGATCGCTTGATATATCTGATATATTTGAAAGGGTTTTTGGCTCACGTATTGCACGTAATTTTAGCTGGTAAACTTCATAATAAAAGTTTCCATGGATATATTTTTAGTCAGACCCTCCCCTCCCATCCAGTTAAGCCTAAAATGTGTCCGATGATCCGATGCGTTAGCACTACACAAGCTCAGGTGCAGAAAATATTAACTATTAGAAGCAAACTTTTATTTTCTTTTTAGGTCAAACATTTGTTTTAAAAATGCTGTTTTGCACAATTCCAACCATCACCCTCTACCCGAACTCCAACCCGCCACCTTAACTATGCATCAACGGGAAGCGCAAATAGGACATTACATCAATGATATTATTTTTAAGGGTATTGTTATGTATATTTCATGTACATTGTGTGTTGGTTTTTACCATGATTATATGTCATTTATATCTATATCAGGACTGTTGGCACAGTAGCACATATTGATATTGACACAACCACAAATTTTAAATTGGAGTTAATTCGTAACACCGCTGGAATTCATTCGGAATACTCTATACTTATAGGACTATTTGGGATTTTATTCACAATAATGTAAGTTTTTTTTAAATTTTCGCTTTGTATTCTAGGTAACTACATTAGTTGTTGAACTTTACAAAGATTGTAGGTTTTCGCTCTTTTCTTGTCCTTTGTTTAAGACCATACAGTCGTAACAGGTATACTGTACTCATTGCATCCTACGTTCCGGCTACACCATTCTCCTAATGTGGTCAGTATTTCTCTTGCTGAAAGCTGACATAGATAGTCCATTATTGTCGGCCACAATATTTGTTTTACATCATGCGTGTAGTCCACTAGTGTCGGTCGCAATGTTTGCTGTACATAATGCTCGTAGTCCAATATTGTCAGTCACAATGTTAGCTATACATACTGCGTGTAGTCCAATATCGTCCGCCACAATTTTTGCTTTATGTCATGCGAGTAGTCCAGTATTGTCGGTCGCAATGTTCGCTTTGCATCATGCGTGTAGTCCAATATTGTCCGCCACAAGTTTTGCTTTATATCATGCGAGTAGTCCAATATTGTCCGCCAAGATGTTTGCTTTATTCCATGCGCGTGCCGAGTTCGACATTTTCAAATTATTATCAACCATTCTTTTACAATGATGAGAAAGACAGCTCAAGAAGTAAGTGCAACTGTACTTAAAGATATCAAATTAGCACCAAAATATTCCGTGTAATACAAACAAACTTAATAATGAAGTCGTTCTGGCAATCTTTAATTAAACGTTACCTTTTATTGAATTGCGGATTATCTAAATACCGTAAATATTCACAATCCTCAAAAAAGAATGCAGATTAACATTAACATGGAATCTTTAAAGTTGTCCTTTCCTTTTTTCAAAACAATTTCCTAAATGGCAAAATATAAAAATCAACATAAAAATCAGATAAAATTTTATTAGTAAATACTGATTACATTTCATTAGAATTTAAAAGAAAACCACGTAATGATGGTAGAAAATTTAAATCTTAATCATTTAAAAGTCAACATGGTTTTAAATTCAATAAGATGATAATAAAAATACTAGCAATTGTTTTAGTTCCCAAAATCAGCCATTATCATAAGGATTTAATCAAAATAACTACATGGAATATAATGTTGTGACGCTTACGGCAGGTGTTAGCAAATTCCTTCTTTTTTCGTGCAAATAAAGTTTCTTTACTCTTTCTTTTATTTATCACAATTATTTTATCAACAGGATCGAAGATGCTTAGCACATCCAAACGCTGTGATTTTTATTTACCGTGTGCCCAAAACTTTGTCAGTGGTGTACAGTAATACTTTAACAACAAGCTGATAATCTGTAAAACAAAACACTTCAAGCTAAATAAATAAAATGACGACTATTTACAATGAAAGAAAATGAGAATTTGAACCTATAACGAGAAACTTGCTATAGGAGAAACTTGTCCTGTTTATTACATACAAACCACTGGTTATTCTTTCTATTATGAAAACAGATGACATACAAAATATTTTCTTCAAGAATTAAAAAAGCATTTGACTTTGGGCACTTGTCAGTCCGATACTTGTCAGAGGAACGATAAATAAAAGAACTTAGTTTAGAATTTTGAAACACTTTTAGAGGAAGATCGACAAACATTTGCACAAGACCAAAATCTTACAGTGATTTCTACAAGTCATCTAACATTACCTGTATTGAGGAAACTATTAACATTTTTAAAGCAGTCTTTAACAATGGCGTTTTAACCATGACATTCAATACAAAGTCAAACCTCTAATATTTGAAACAAACGAAAAAGCTAAAATTTTCCAAATGCCAGTTGTCTCGCATTTCCCATGATGGTCATGCGCTGTGACACTCACGTATTCACCACGTGTATTCAACGTGTTAGCAACGGCAAGCTTCATGGCGAGTGGAACATATTAAGTCATGTAAATAAAATAAGAAATTAGCACCAGTGAATTTTTCACAAATGCAATTCAAGACAAATCTGATGAATCTGATTCCGATTTTAATGCTTCTAATGTGTTTTCTTCGTCCATGTCATGCACGACTTCTATATTACTGTTTGTGGAACTATTTGTTTCTACACTGGAACGTGATGCGGCACTATTGCTTGCCGACCTACTTGCCCATCTAAGTTCTTCGCCTTCTGGGAGAATACTAATCTCTTTAACTTGCGTTTTCTTCTCACGACCCTGGCCAAGGAAATGTTTTCTCACAAACCGGTAAAACCTTCCTGTATCTTTCTTCGCCTGCTATAATAATAATAATAATAATAATAATAATAATAATAATAATAATAATAATAAATATAATAATAATAGTTCAGAGAGGTAAAAAAACGAAAGAGGGTAATACATTATCACCAAGAATTTTACAGATTAAAGATTGTTGATGAAATTGGTTTGCAAGAGTCCAGTTCTTAACTAACCGTCCAGTCAAAGGAGGCCAGGTCTAAAAAAGAAACATGCTAAATCGTAATACTGAATGGATGCGTTTACTTTCTGACACATCTGATAAAAGATGTTCAAAATGAAACTGAGATTTCTTACCTCGCTTACATCTGCCTAATAACCTAATTCAAGAGGATTCGGACAAGACATCTGAGTCCGTACTGACCTCTCTGTAAATATATCTTCCGGACTTTTGATAGCGTATAAAGTGAAAACAACTGCTTAAAGGTTTGGCTAATGTATCTGAATTATTTCTCCAATATTGAAAAGTTTTAATTTCAGGTTGCTTTCTGTCAAAGTTGGTAGAATTTATTTTAAATTTTCTCTAATAGATACAACTATATATCTGGGGGACGGATTATTGTATTTCAGGATTGTGGACATATCTGACAGCGAAATGACATCATTTGAATAAATTTGAAAGACACTGAAGATTGGTTGATTTCTTTTCAATATGGACAACTTCTGTTCACTGAGTTTTGAGAAGCTGACAAAGTTGTGTTCTAATTTTAGCAACAGCATCTATCATTGATGGTAGATCGGCATCATTTGTATAACCTTGACAATTTTTCATACTAAGATGCTTTCTGTCAAAATTTCGGCCATTTCTTAAAAGAAGTCATTAAAAAATTTGTTTTTAATAATGTGTTTCTCTGCCATTTAACACGTTGTGTACGAGGAGTTGGGGTGGGTGGGATCTTTTGTTCCATGTAGCTAGTTTAAATAATGGGGTGGGTGGGGCTTTTGTTCCATGTAGCTAGTTTAAATAAACACTTCTGGCCGATAAGATGGAGAACGTAGTTTCTTCTTCTAAGTTCCAGTTGTAATCTTCTATAGTGCTTCAGCAACAACGTATTAGAAAGCGTGAATACTACAGATGTTGATTAATTAAAACTTCCGTTTTTTTTACTGATACTGTTTTAGGGTATTGCCTCTTGTGCTTGAAGTGTGTTTAGTACGATGCAGAAGGTGTAAGCCTCTGAGTGATAACAGTGCGACATAAGTAAATTAGATAAAACGCCATAGGTATGGTTTTACTAACTGAGCCAATCAACTGTTATTTCATCTGCTGTCGTCCTAAAGAAAATCATAAATACTTGTCCTCTAATCTTTTCGGGAGATTAGTTAACCAGTAAAGACTGGTACTTGCATTCAATAGAGAGAACATTAAAACCTATAGAGAAAATGATATATGTATTGCGTTCAGATTGATGGATGCTGTGCTGGAAATAACAGCAAACAAATATGTTTCGACCGGATCAGAAAAAGTCATTCGCACTAAAAAAATATCTAGTCGCTTCATTCAAATGTAACTATTTGTAGAAAATGCATTGTTCCAGCCAATTCATTCAAATGTAACTATTTGTAGAAAATGCATTGTTCCAGCCAATTCAATCAGATGTAACTATTTGTAGAAAATGCATTGTTCCAGCCAATTCATTCAGATGTAACTATTTGTAGAAAATGCATTGTTCCAGCCAATTCATTCAGATGTAACTATTTGTAGAAAATGCATTGTTCCAGCCAATTCATTCAAATGTAACTATTGGTAGAAAATGCATTGTTCCAGCCATTTCATTCAAATGTAACTATTTGTAGAAAATGCATTGTTCCAGCCATTTCATTCAAATTTAACTATTGGTAGAAAATGCATTGTTCCAGCCATTTCATTCAAATGTAACTATTTGTAGAAAATGCATTGTTCCAGCCATTTCATTCAAATTTAACTATTGGTAGAAAATGCATTGTTCCAGCCATTTCATTCAAATGTAACTATTGGTAGAAAATGCATTGTTCCAGCCATTTCATTCAAATGTAACTATTGGTAGAAAATGCATTGTTCCAGCCATTTCATTCAAATGTAACTATTGGTAGAAAATGCATTGTTCCAGCCATTTCATTCAAATGTAACTATTTACCAAAAAATGCTTTATAACCTATACTGATTTATCGATCGGTTGTGTCTAATTTAATGCCTAAAATGAGAAAAACAATCTTGGTGCATCTTAATGTATAAATAATCAACTGAATTTCACCAAAATGTAGAACAATACAGGAAATATGTAAGAAAATTAATACCTTATGGGCTGTTCTCGTGTATTTGAAGGTAATAAATTTAAAATGATGACCCATTCTGTTCATTAATTCAAATTTGTATGTTTCATTGCTTTAACTAAACGTGTTGAACTTGTATCACTCTTATATTTTTCTGGATTTATTATGTATTTTTAAAAATAAATTATTTATTCAGGGTTAGATTTTATTTAAACTAATGATGTACAGTTAGCGTTTTCGATGTATACGACCCTCAGAGAAATGGAACAGCTCAAAACACTGAAACACACAAAATATTGCAAGTCGCTTGAAATAAAAGATGAGTTGTTGCTCATGTTTTCTCCATCACTTCTTTTATTAACAAAATCTTATTTCCAAATTGCTTCCTAATACCATACCAATCTGTGTATCTTTCTTAACTCAAGATAGACCACCTGTATAGATATTTTCGCAATGCACTGATTTTTGTCATAGTTGTAGAAGTAAGATAATCCAAATGTGTGGATTTTTTTCTTTTATAATCAAAATTTCATTTCATTGCTGTCTGTCAAATTTGGTACAAATTTCTTCCTGCGCTTATCTTTAGAAGCCAATTAAAGATTTTTATATTTTTAGCAGTGGCGGTAATATCTGACGGCGAATTACTAATATCTGTTGCCAATTGATGCCCTCTGAACCAGGATGTATTTTGGCAGGTTCCGTCCAATTCTGTTGTGAGATTGTTTAGCAAAGTAAACGTCTTCTTTGCTATGATGCTTCGTGTCAAATTTGGTCGGATTATGTCGATCGGGGTTTTGACAAGGAGCAGTTTAAAGGCTTTCCTATATCTAGTTACCGCGGCTATATTAAATAATGGAAGATCAAGATCACATCTGACAGTTCTTCATGCCAGGATGCTCTCAAACTAATTATTTACAATTTGTCCAGCTGTGTTTAATAAGAAATTTAAAATGGCAAATCTTGACATGCGCATAATGTACGATGGGAGGCAGGGCCATACCATTAGAGCACTTCCAGTTGTATTAACAATGTCAAGCTATGGTGACATTTATAAACGGTTTGTGACTAATTTGAATATACCAATATTACTATGATGAACTAATAAATATATTAGTCATAGTTTGCTAAACTGACTACCGGCTCAAACGTACCTCAGCTGCAACTTCTTTCAACGATTCCTTGTTTGATTTTGGTTTGACCTCCATTTTACTATCTGTGGAGGTTTGGGGCTCCTGAAAATAAACATCGGTGGTTAATTTTACCCTATTTTTAAAGTTAATTATGTCTAAATAACAACAAACATTCCCATAAAAGCAAACTTTACACTCTGGTAAAAATTGTAATAAACGGACAAATTTAGAAATAGGTGTCTTTAAGAACATTTTTGTTTAAATAATAATAATAATAATAATAATAATAATAATAATAATAAAAGTTTATTAATTTATTCGTTAAAATAATATGAAAGTCTTTATGTTAAGAGGATAACATATTTAGCATTATAATTAATCTTCTGTAAATCTCTATACATAAACTATTTATATACATCAGTTGTTTATCGTCTCGAAATTAAACATGTTGCTAATTTCTACCTCAGCATTCTCAGAGACACTAAAGCAAATCTACACTGTTCGATAAACGTTAGATTTTTTCAATAGCTGATGTACTAAGTTTCCTTCTTTCTAGATATATAAACAAGTATAGTTTGTTCTTACGATCATAACGTATTTGTGGATTATTTTAATTCTAATTTTGTCTTTATAATTGCCTCTCATTAGGTGCATGACTTAATTAGCGTCAATGGTGTTACAGTTCAATAGCATTGATGTTCTGTTTTGATTGCTTACCGCGTCTGCGAAATATACACTGATGCAATTTTCACAAATTGATATACCTTTTCACAGTTAATAAAGTCCTGTTCACTGAATATTCTTGGAATGCTTTGCCAAACCATCTTTGTTAATGTATCTGGTTTGGTCATTTAATTTCGAAAGGATGTTCCATGTAGAGAACATGTTTACAGCATGTTGGCACTAAAATATACATACTGAAATCTACACGCACGTGGAAACATATGAACCGATAATTCAAGCATCACACATTTCATGTTTATTAGCAAATGTCGCGAACAGACAATAAGAAATGCGCAAAGTATTTGGCATATTACGTAATTTTGCACTTTATGTCTATAAAAAAAATATTTTTATCCGGTTGGGGTGGGGATAGGAGAGAGAGATTTCAGGTTACTGTCGGAAATTATGGACAACAGCACATCTACTATACAATTTTCTTTCCACCAATAGTCATGTAACGTCTTACTAATAGTCATATAACGTCTTATCGAGAGTCATATAACGTCTTACTGATAGTCATATAACGTCTTACCGATAGTCATATAACGTCTTACTGATAGTCATATAACGTCTTACCGATAGTCATATAACGTCTTACTGATAGTCATATAACGTCTTACTGATAGTCATAAAATGTTTTACTTAAAATATCTGTGTAAAGGATATGTAATATGCGCTGTATGAAAACTTTTTAATACCTGCCACAGCCATGAATGTTGGTTTAACTATTCCACAGGTTTAGAACCTACAAACAGTCATGAATGTTGGTCTATTCCATTGGTTTAGCACCTACAACAGCAATGAATGTTGGTCTAGCTATTCCATTGGTTTAACACCTACAACAACCATGAATGTTGGTCTAACTATTCCATTGGTTTAACACCTACAACAACCATGAATGTTGGTATAACTATTTCATAGGTTTAACACCTATAGCTGCCATGAATGTTGGTCTAACTATTCCATGGGTTTAACACCTACAACAGCCATGAATATTGGTCTAACTATTCCATGGGTTTAACACCTACAACAGCCATGAATGTTGGTCTGACTATTCCCTTGGTTTAACACCTATAGCAGCCATGAATGTTGGTCTAACTATTCCATAGGTTAACTCCTGGCACTCAAAGATTCGATGCGAATTATCACTTTCCTTCTGTGCATTTTTCAACATTAATAATACCATAAATGCAACGGACATCTACTTTTAAAAATATACTGGCCGCTTTAACCAAAGCATTTCATCGATTTTCGATGAAGTTTACATATTGTATTACAATATCGATAAAAATAATATGAAATATAGCAGAATATTCACTTCCAAAGGTCGATTTGGAGATTGTTAGGTTAAAAACTGATTCAGCATCACCATTTGTTTTTGTGTTTTTATATATAAAGAAATACTCTATCTTAGACATGGTTATCCAGCTGTACCTACCTCCATCACATAATTATTGCACAAAACCATTTTTGCAGAGCCTGTAATTCCTACGAAACAAAACTGTATAGTATGTTCTTCAGAGTCAGTACAGCGTAAATATCGAAACTATTTCCAATCAACTGTCTTTCGTAGAAAAACAATGTTCGCAAAGTGAACCATTCTAATATCATTGTTTAAGTCTGCTTAGTAAATTAAACCATGGAAACGGCCAAATAATGTGACTTTGATAAGGTAGGTACTTCGAGATGATTAGAATCTTAATGCATTAATGTGTCTCAGTTGCGTAGATACTGAATTAGAAGATCCGCATTTATTATTCCATGCAATGGTTTACGTTCGGCTAAAATAAAATATTCATGGCTGGTTGGCAGGTTACAGGATGGAGATTCATTTGCATAAATTGAACTCGAGTACATATACCGTATATACCTCTTTTTAAGTCTGGTCTAATTTCAAACAACACAAATCCTGACCTGCCATCGCATAATTCTCAGGCAGACCAAGGTCTATATTATTTGTATTACAGATCACTCCTACAGACTGCATAGACCCAGATCTGTTGGCACATTATGCGACCGTAGACCTGGCAGTTGGCAGTTGGACTTGATTTATAAGCAATTAATCAATATTTTAGATTATTAAAAACATCAGGACGCGAGGGGCGCCCGCAAAATTATAATTTCGAGAGAGGGGGAAAACATGTAGTGGTAAGCTATTAAGTTAATGTAAGCCAAAACATGTTTAGAGGTGAAATCGGGGGCGACGGGAAGGGAGACAAAGTCTTGCCCTTGTGTGCGGGCACCCATGTCTTGAGGAGCAGGCGAATATTTTTCACGTCTGTTTCCGTCGATATATATGCAACGAATTTAAATAGCAAATTCTTAACTGTAATTACTATACTGACGGAATATCATATATATATTTTTTGTACAGATAAGTGTGTCCTCCCCCAACCCCAAGAAATTTTTTAAACTTTCATATCAAAATTGCATGTAGTCTTAAGAGGTAAAATATCGTCCACGAAGAAACATAAATTGCAGCGCCACGCAACTCATGTGTTCACTTAATTTGGCATTTTAAAAAAAAATCACTGGCATCTTTATACTAATGTACTAAGTTGCCACTGAGAATCTTGTCGCTGATAGTTTAATCAGTTGAAATTTTGAAGGGAACTTCAATCTCAGTATATAATAGCAACTGAAAATGCTTCCACTAAACATAATTTTCATTTCCTCCTAAGTAAACTATTTGTACAATAATTAGATATCAATCAAGGAAGTGAAGGATGTAATAAAGCGAAATTAACAGCGCGAATCACGTTGGAATAAATCGTCAAGAAACACCAACTATGCAAATAGGCGTGTAGGGTTCTGGATCTCTGTCTCATTCCTATATACGTACGACATGATTATGTATTCGGCAGTTCTGAAGTTGCTGGAAGGATCATGTACAATAAACACGGCATAGTCAACGATATCCTAAGCTTTGATTATACCTGGATCATAGATCGCCTTAAAGTGTTTTAAATTTCTTTTTATAACGATAATTTACGACATATTTTTTTTTTTGGGGGGGGGGGGTGAGTACGAAGGGACATTCAGTCCATGAGTACAACCCATTTTATCTCCATTTCATATCAAGTTCTTCATTACTAAGGTTTGCACCTGGATCTTATCAGCTTCTGTGTATTTGAAGTGTTAATTTATCACGATAATGTACGACCTTTAGTAATCCACGTTATGGGAAGATTAGGAGAAGAAATTCTGTACATCAGTCAAAACAACTTCTTTATCCTCCATATTAAGTTCTCTACTTTTGGTGTCACTTAAATAGGTGTGTGTGTGTGTGTGTGTGTGTGTGTGTGTGTGTGTAAGAGAGAATGAAAGAAAGAAAGAAAGAAATACTTTGAAATTTATGTCACTAGTAGCACCTGATAATATGCATGTTATGCGTTATATCACTTGCATACAAACTTTCTACAGAAAGAAAGAAAGAAAAAAAGAAAGAAAGAAAGAAAGAAAGAAATAAAGAAAGAAAATTTACTATCTGGCAAAGTTTTAATAGTAATTTTATTATTTCCCCTCTGACTTTTTCCTTCTACAATTGTAAAGTTCCAAGATCCACATTACCCTTTATTGGATCCTATTTTAATCACTAATATTCTGAATTTCCTGTTAAACCTCCTACATTCATGTGCATGTTTAGAACCTACACTACTGAGTCATGATACGAACGTTATTTAGTTCGATGTCACCGGGGGCTCCAAAGGCTCACGGAGTCCTAAATCTTCAATTAAAACATTTTTCTCTAAGTCTTGACATTTATTAGGATTATCGGGACGTTTTCTTGCTAAAAGTAGCACTTAAAAGCGGTGAAAGGATTTAAATAATGCGTGTTTGAAAACTGTTTATAGAAAGACCTTCAGTATTTTTCATAGTATTGCAACCTAAAATGTATACGTGCTACAAATTTCCACCTGATTTGGAAGGTTAGCAATATTTAGGATCATGACTAATTTGTTTATATAAATACGTCTTTTCCGTCGTATGGAGCCACGGTAAAACACACGGACTCGTAATCATAAAGTCGCAAGTTCGCTACCCGCCCAAGTCGGCTGCCCTATCGAATCCATGTGGAAACGCACTTAACTCCCATGCTTATGCATGATAAAGGCCAACCACCTAACCAACCAACCAGCCATTCAACCAACCATCCACCTAAGCAATCAACTATCCAACCAACCAACAATCTAACCAACCAACCAGCCATCCAGCCAACCATCCATCTAACCAACCAACCATCCAACCACCTAACCAACCAACCAGCCATCCAACCAACCAACCAACCAACTACCTAACCAACCAACCAACCAACCAGCCAGCCATCCAACCAAAACCAACCAACCAACCAAGTAACCAACCAACCAACCAACTTTATATGTCGGGGTGATGGTACACCTAAAGCACTAGAAATGTTGGTACATCAGCAATAGCAGTAGTAGATGACGACGAGGAAGCTGATAATTTAAACAAATATGAGAAAAAGAAAACTGATGGTCAATCTGATAGCTGATTTTTTTAAATTTATGTGTCAAGATAAATCCATGTAATTACATCAGTATGTGGTACAGCGTATGCATACAAGGTAAGTATATCACACAGCGTATGCATAAAGAGTAATTATATCGCACAGTGTATGCATACAAGATAAACAAATACTATAATTAAGACATATTAATCAAATATAAGCCCTATATCTTTTGAAATTCCTAAAGCATGCAAGTTTGGAGTTACACTTTGGCAAACCGTGTTCCGATATTGATTTGAAACTAGTTTGGCATATGTCTGATTTGTTTAGCCATGCCAATTAGTCCAAGGGCATTCTCATGAACAATTCTTAGGGCTATTCAAAACTGAGCAAGCGTTTGTAAATGTGGCACATTGAAACAAAAATAGTTGTCACAGGTCCGTTTACAAAAGCTCTACAAGTTGTATAAACTGTAATGCATGCCAAGAAAATCGTACCTATAAGCACAAACTTAGCATCGGCTGAAAAATAATTTATTTATATTAGTAATTACGTATTGGGCAATAATTTTGCAATGATATTGGATTCATTTCATAACACAGATAGTTACACTATTAAATACTTGCCCACGCCGATCCCACCCACCCACTCTCTCTCTCTCACACACACACACACTCACACACACACATACACCTATATAAATAGGTTTCATACATGTCTGATCCATTTAACATTCTCTTTAAGGTTACATCAGTAAGGGCACACAAAATAACTGCTTGTGGTATTCTGTAAGCATATATGCGTTCTCTCTCTCTCTCTCGCATTAACTCGTACAAACACTGCGCTTCTTTAATTTCATGATTTAAATGTCGTTGTTGTTGAAAATGACCCGTTGTGTCATTTTGCTCTCACAAGCAAACATGAAAAATAATTTATAAAACCATACAAAACCATCTTGCTGTGCGTACATCGTGCAAAATATACTCAACTAGACCATACCTGTGACTTGGGAGATCGATGGGAAAAAAGTAATTTAAGTTTGTAATTGATTAATCAATTAACATGTTATACCTTTGTACAACAATACAGACCATAACACTTATAATGAAACTATTCCAACCTTCATATGACCTCTCCTTCGTACTCAAGTAATTCGGTTAACTGCGTATAACTTTGAAATTATTTTATCAATGAACATGTGACATTTTTGTACACGCCTGCACACCGTGACCCTAGGGTAAGGCGAATGAGGCAACCGCCTTGGACTCCGCACTTCGCAATGCAATTTTGTTTTGTTCGGGGGCCAGTGCTCATCGATTGCTGTCTTGTGCCCCACATATCCTAGGGCTGGGTCTGAATTGGAGACCACACTCGAAACTTGACAGGATCTCTCTTTCTTAGTCCGGTAATTCGGTGTACTGCAGATACTATAGAATTTTTCTTTTATAATATCGACTCAAAAGAAAAGCGTATCTCCGATTCGGAAATGTCTGGCACTTGCAGTGATTTTACATACATGCGTCAAAATAATCAATTTTTGAACACGTGCATAATGATAGATAGAAAAAAAATTGTAGGAGATATTATCGACAATGTATTCATTTCTGCATTAATCACTTTTTTCTGTGTTTGGTCATCTAATGTAGTTATTAAACCTACTGATATAAGGACACTGGGTTGCCTATTGTGGCTGAAGAACAGTCGAGTCCTTAGGAGACTCCGTCTTACCCTTTGGACCGTTCCGGTGGTTTAGTGGTTAGAACGTCCGCCTCGGATACGGTGGGGGGGGGGGGAGGGTCGCGGGTTCGAGCCCCGATCGAATCATACCAAAGATTTATATAAAAAATGCTACTAACAGCTGCCTCGCTAGGTGCACAGCATTAAGAGGTTAGTGTTAGGACTGATCCTCCTGGTGTCAGGATAATGTGACTGGGTGGGACATCATGCTACATGTCTGCGGCATATTGCCCCAGTGATAGATATCACTATAAACTGCCACACTGCAGACATCGTAGCGATTCAACTGAACAATTGTTAAAGCAACGTTAAAAATCCAAATCACACACACACACACACACACACACGCACACACAGAGGCCCTTTGTATTTATTGTAGGGTTTTTGCCATTTAATTATGTCTTTGTTTTCTTATTCTGGGTTGCGCAATTCAGTATTCCTTTAATTAATATGCGTATATGTAACAATATGCAAAAAATCAGGCAATGTACATAATATAACATTTCATCCATTGCCTACTGCGATCAACAGGTTATTAAACGTGCTGCCAGCTCTATGACAATTTCACATCGACTGACCTAACTGACTTATCCCCAGGGGAGCAGTACTTGAGATAGATTTGATATAATCACCGTCTGATATGTATCAACCATAGCATTCCAAATAATTGTTCACGTTTAAAACACCGTCGCTAAAGCGTGCTGCTTATTAACATGTAAATGTTTAACCAATCCTCCAAAAGAAAAATAGTTAAAAAATATTTACTGTCAGGATCGCTCATTAAAAAGTTTGGGTCAGTCTGTATGACAAATGAGGGAGTCTTAGTTTGACGAAGTATATTTTGTGTTATGATATAGTAATTTGTAGTTATTGTTTAATGACTAATACGGCCCAAGCACATTTGTGTATTCATATCAGCAATAAATTACTTTTGAATGAACACTCATGGAGTATTTGTAACATAGGTACCCCAGCAAAGTATCATGTTACATTCTCACAAGTCGTCGTATGCATGGACGTTGTTTCAGTATGTTCTGTTCACATTGTTGCTACATTACAAGAATACATTGTTACAAGAATACATTGTTACAAGAATACATTGTTTTGAGTGATAATTATTCTTTTATCAGACTGCAAACTTAACCACAAGATGATCTAGAAGAACATCGTCCTATTCCATGTATGATTTCCTTTTCTCATTATAGATGATTATTTTAATATGTTGTATTATTGTAAGTGTTTGTAACTATTAGAATTGTGTGTGTGTGTGTGTGTGTGTGTGTGTGTGTGATCGGCCAAATTCTGTGGACAATATTAATTCTTCGATACGTTTCTTGTTTTATCAATTACATTAACCGTTCTGAAGAAAATCAACTTTAGCCATGACATACACTGCCACAAAGGCAAATACGTAGATAACTGTAAGGTCTGTATCTGCTTCATCTCTTTTCACTTCTCTCTCTCTCTCATATATATATATATATATATATATATATATATATATATATATATATATATATATATATATATATATATATATATATATAGTGACCTTTTATTTCACACTTTCATTGCATGTCAGCATATTTATAATGCGTACAGGGAAATATGCGCTTTTATGAGCCATGCCACATTATTTTTGTAACATCTCTTTTTTATACAGAGATAGATGGATATATAATGTACTTTTTTAAATAAATGTTTTGAGGGATAACGAAAGACACATGGAAGAAAATAAATACATACGTACGATAACTGGTGATTTTTTTTATCCTACAAGAATTTATGATTTTTATGGCATGAAATGCTGAATTGGCCTATTTAGGATGATAAAAGGATGCTTTCTTTAATACCTGCCATGTGTCTTTCGTCATTTCTCAGAACAAGTATACTTTAATTGTAAATAATATTGACACATAGAACGTTTTGAACGTATTCAGATTATATTAATATCCATAAGCACACGTGACAAATAATAAAATGTAAATGCTTTGTGATATTTATTGGGGCCCCAAATCTGTTGACAAGTCTTTAAGAACTTTTTATTGGGTCGGCATTTGTTTTCTTACCCAGACAAATTATTAAACGGCGCCACCTAGAGACTATATTTTGATGACTCGTCTATGAATGTCAACATCTATACCATAATTTCATTAGTGACATCACTGACTCAACCAATTAATCCCACGCTGATGATTATATATATGCTGTTGTAAAGGTGATTTACTCGTGGGGTTTATCACCTTGTAACATGCAAAGCATCAGTATTATTTGTAAATAGAAATGTTTTTGTCAGGAGAAAAAAAGCATCGTGAAAGGCATGAAAACATTTATTCCAGCTTATTTTCTCCACTCATGATTTCAAGAAAGTCTCCAAACACAAATACAATTGTTGGAAGTGTACTTCATTATCACGAATATCTTATATCTTACTCTAATCATTTTTGTTTGCAGTGAGAATAAGCTAAGTTTATCTAAATTCAAACTGTAGCAAATGAAACAGGTTATATAAATTCAAATTATAGTCAGATCCTCTCATAAACACATACATACATACATACATACATACACACACACGTACGTACGTGCGTACGTACGTACATACATACATACATACACAAACAATCATTAAATTAATAAGTATTTAAGAAAACTGTCCATCTGTCATACACCTACCTTGGTATGACGCAATGATTGACGTAATGCCATCCGAGAGGGAAAATGATTTGAAAAAGTACACAATTAACATAAAAGGAAAAACCACAGTGCAACCTAAATCCGATGTTAGAGACCTCGTAAGGTGATAACCCTTTTATGTTTCTAATTTAATAAAACGGGCCTGTATCTCTTACAAGGTATCGCTGGTACCTGGGTACCTCAGTGTCGTAGCCACTAGGTTAAGTCCATCTCACCTTCAGCCAAAGTCGAATTGTTCGAATATAACAGCTAAATTTGTTATGCATTTCAATGTTCTTAGACCAAGGTTTTGTTTTAAACTAACCAAAAAGTATACACGCCAGATCCGTAAGTGCTTGTCTGTCCGTTCTAAGATGCTCAAGTCAGATAGTTGACTTTCATTGGACTCCATACGGCGTCGATACACCTGTGCTACAAGTGGTTACCACTTAGCACTGTGCCTTAATTTTGATGAAGACTGTCTAAATCAGGAGGTCTATGTAAATATTTAAAGTGCCAGTTTAAAGACAAACAAGGAAATGATACATTGAAGTGTGTCTAAATAAAAATCTTATACCTTGTCAACCTTAGAGGAAAATAATGTGTCGCTGCACGGTAACTAGTAATCAGTTAAAAATTTAGCGCTTCATTTCTGAACAATTTCCAAGGTGTTATAGTCCTCAATGTCTTATAATTTTAAAGAACAAATCATAGTGCTCTGACACCATACGATTGGCTACTTTTTAAAACAAATGAATAACTGAAAGTTTCACAAAGTAATTCAAAAATTTTAATTTTTTAAAAATAAAGATTATATTATCGGTCGAGTACGTTCTGTTTAAAATTAAATATACTCGGCTCCCAGCTTTTAACATAACAATACGAACTCGTTTAAGCTCAACACACACACACACACACACACACACACACAAACGCGCACGCGCGAAAAGAATGCTGCTAGCAATCGTTCAACATGAAACATATCAGCAGTATACATATCACGGTTATTGGACTGTAGTAAAATTTAATACGTTACATATGTTTCCCAGAGGGCTTCGCCAACCTTCAGTAAATAAATACATTAAGAAATTCCAATTACTTCACTTTCGACATTCCCCCTCCCGTCCAAAAAAAAAAAAGAAAAGAATTTGCAATCAGTCTTATTATGACAATTATTAAAGCTGCTATTTGCTTTTAGTGGAGTTCAACGAACGAGCATAATAATATAAAATGTTTTACGCAACAAAAATAATGGTACAATGTTGTATTTTATTTAATTCAGTAACATTTAGAAATGCGGTGGATATATTTCATGAGCTGAACATGAAGACTACAATGTCGGAATCTGCATATAATGTTCCCCCCCCCCCCACACACACACACATTTTATACGGGATAAAAGTGTGATCTGCATATAATGTTTTTTTCCCCCACATTTTATACGGGATAAAAGTGTGATCTGCATATAATGTTTTTTTCCCCCACATTTTATACGGGATAAAAGTGTGATCTGCATCTAATGTTTTTCCCCCACATTTTATACGGGATAAAAGTGTGATCTGCATCTAATGTCCCCCCCCCCCCCATTTTATACGGGATAAAAGTGTGATCTGCATATAATGTTGATAAAAGTGTGATCTGCATATAATGTTTTTCCCCCACATTTTATACGAGATAAAAGTGTGATCTGCATATAATGTTTTTCCCCCCACATTTTATACGGGATAAAAGTGTGATCTGCATATAATGTTTTTCCCCCACATTTTATCCGGGATAAAAGTGTGATCTGCATATAATGTTGATAAAAGTGTGATTTGCATAAAATGTTTTTCCCCCACATTTTATCCGGGATAAAAGTGTGATCTGCATATAATGTTGATAAAAGTGTGATCTGCATATAATGTTTTTCCCCCACATTTTATACGGGATAAAAGTGTGATCTGCATATAATGTTTTTCCCCCCACATTTTATACGGGATAAAAGTGTGATCTGCATCTAATGTTTTTCCCCCACATTTTATACGGGATAAAAGTGTGATCTGCATATAATGTTTTTCCCCCACATTTTATACGGGATAAAAGTGTGATCTGCATCTAATGTTTTTCCCCCACATTTTATACGGGATAAAAGTGTGATCTACATAAAATGTTTTTCCCCCATATTTTATACGGGATAAAAGTGTGATCTGCATAAAATGTTTTCTCCCCACATTTTATACGGGATAAAAGTGTGATCTGCATATAATGTTTTTTTTTCTTCCCACATGTTATACGGGATAAAAGTGTGATCAAAATTTGTCATGATAAATAACATTCAAGAAAAGTAGAGAACAGGGAAAGATGGAGCGAATTTGTTGTAAAGTCAATTGTGGTGCCTGAACGACCTCTTGAGTTAAGGGATTGATGATGGTGATGATGATGATGACGACGACGACGATGATGATAGAAAAGAAATATTTTATTGATTCAAACATAAAAGGGAAGCAGACTTAGTGATGACACCGAATTGCGATACCATTAAAATAAGCAGCATCAACCTTAATAGCGTAATGATTAAAACAGAGCACTCTGAGAAAGAAATTGACGTATATACACAAATTTGTATTCGGCTAAATTTATTCTACAACTTGAAGATCTCGTAAATTTTACACGGTAACTTACAATGATTCGTCAAAAACAGGGTTAGAATTAATGGAAAATAAAGTTTGATTTAAGCAATATGTGGCGATTTAATACATAATGTTGCTGCAGTAGACTCAGCCATTCGAATAGCCAAGGTTTAGGACAAATCTTGAATCATTCACAAAAGTATTGGGAAAACGTTAAATTCGCATGTTTCGATTTCCTGGGCGATAAAGACAAATTATTAGGTATATTCTATTATCTGAATATTAAAATATTGTTACACGACTGACAAAGAACATTATACAATGCATTTTTACGATAAACTTAAAGGTCCCCTTGCTTATGCAAATATCCGTCAATAGTGGGAACAAATCAAACAGGACAAAACGAAGTTAAAATACAACGAATTAAAAGAATAGCTATCTGAACAACCTAATTACACATTATACATAGAAGAGACAGAATGAAATCAATAAAGTATGGTCACATGGATGGCCAGACTATGTTGACATGCAAGCATTAGGAAAAGCGAATGATGAATATGAATACATTTTGATGCTGTTTATTATTATTAGTCAATCTTGAGATATGCATTATAAAGTTCAAAGATTGAATGACTGTCCATGCGTACAAGGAAGTGTTAAAGATGCAGAATGTCTGAAACACAGATTTAAAGTTTATATCACTCTGATGAACAATTACACGGTGCATTTAATCTACTTGCAACCATATATTATAATGAATGTGTGGCTCTGGCGTATTTTTGACTGTTTATGACTGTTTTTGAATATTTGAATCTCAACAATGTACACGTTTACTTTGGCCAAATTAATTAGAGAAAAATCAACAATGCTAATAATTGCTGCCATGCAGACTGTCCAAAGCTAAATTATTCTGCCATATAAAACTTGATGTCTGTGAGAAGGGTTTCGTTGAAAGTTTGTCATAAATGTCTCTTTTGGATCTTCGTCTGTGAACACAACAGGTTTTGTATCTTTCGTTTTATATTCTAAGACTAGTTTTGAGATTTTAATCAGCACATCTCAAACTACTTTAATAATATTATGCTACTATCTAAATAAGTAGTTTATTCCGCTTGGGGACGAGTCCCGGGCTCGGTCAATGTGGGTATGCGAGAAAGCTGGTCAGTAGTTTCCGGTGGGTTGATGCTTCTTGCTGGTGTTTCTCACGCGCGCTAAATACCCCTCCACCCCTCACCCCCAAAAAATTAACCCATCACGTCTCTTGTGGAATGTTTTCAAGTGCAAAGGAAAACCTGATGTTACGTATTTAACTCTTTTAATTGTCCATTGTATGTGAGATCGTCGATTGCCAACACGTGCATATGGGATTGTGGTACTTTCAAAGTCATAGTAAGTCATATATAGAACGTTAAATTGATGTTGACAGATTCTTCATTTTACCGCTGAACCTATTTCAGGCACTATATACGTTGTATCATTGCCTTTATTCTGATATTTCTCTTATGTATATAAAACATTCAAGCATTTCATTTTCAGATCTGTTTTGTCACTAATGTATATTTATATTATGTGGTTATACCAATGACAAACGAAAATAAATATTCTAATGTAATGGTACCTGATTTCTTTACGGGATTTTATTACCACCATATTGAAATAAAACTGATATGTCAACGTGTATTTGACTTTCTGTTCCAGTTATTCCAACCAGTTTTAAGTTGTTTATCTTCTGAAGCATGCTGTGCTGCTGTCTCTTTATATCTCTATTTCAAACACATTAAGAAATACATCAAATTTATTTACGAATATCCGTTTTAACGGACATATATTAAACCAAACAATGTATCTATGTAAACTGCTCTTGATGGCCTGTCTATATGAACACTTAGTGTGGATTGGAACAAACTCCACATCATAGAAAAATCTACAGTCATTATTTTTCACATCGAGACAAGCATTCATGTTCTGTATCCACGTCTGTGTGTTAGCTTTCTCTGAGCGATTGATACTCATCGATGTGAAATGTTAATTATTTTATCCTGTCGAACATCCAATCCTGTCCTTATGTATATATCATGTTCAAGTGTGAATGTAAAATGTAGAAAAAAACTTTCACTGATATTCGTTCGTCCCTTTTCATTATGTAAATGTTCATATATGTTCTATGCAGTTTGTGCATGACTTGAATGGGCAGAGAAAGCGAAGTCAACGTTGTCTTGCACACGGGACATTCCAGACATAACCAGTAACGTTTCTATGTAACTATTTTAATGTCAGTTGATAGCCATGATCTAGTTCGAGAGCTTCCACCCAAGCCTTACAGCGGTATCTTCCACTGTCTTAATATACTAACACTAAATTTTAACAAGCATTCTTTGCTCGAAAAGGTTGAAGGATGTATGTTACGACTGTCACATTACGCCTGTTTGGAATGGTGCCATGTCGTTTCTGTAAACGTCGAGAAAAGGGACTGGGTGCCAATTTTCCATTCCTGATGCTTGTTAATTTCATCCTTTTACTTCACTAAAAAATAAAACCATAAGCGTCTAACTTAGTTGTTACTCAAAAGATTAAACAAAATCATTGTTTAGATAATAAAATGAAGACCAGCTTTTGACCTGTATATCCAAAATCAAATCTGAATACAACTGTCTAGCGGCCGTGACATTAGTAACACTGGGAAATAATTCGACGTACCGTCAGTTTCCCCCCAGTTGCATTAGTATTCAAGACACATCGGTTCTAGACCTATGCTAACGCTAATCAAAACAATTTCCCAAGATTTCAGCTCCGCTTAGCTGTAAATAATTCCAGTTTTATAGACGCTCGTTCTTGATGGTGAAGATGAGCCTGACAATCTCGATAGATGTGCGCAATATTATGATGTTAGAAGATGTGAAACTTTTACGTTACAAAAACTAAATACGCCTATAAAGACATTACAAATAATCGCAAAACCAATGCACAAAATTCATGCATGGGAACCTGTTGTGGCATTGTTAGCGTACCTTACAGATCGTTCTAACTTGATGGGGCTTGTTGCGGCTGATTAAGCGTCATGTGTTTTGTGACGTCAGGTTGTTGTTGTTGTAGGGTTTAACGCCATTTTTCAGCACACAATAGGCTATACATGGCGGTCAGTATTAATGGTGGAGGAAGAACCCGGGAAAACCCTGGAAAGAAACACCGACCCACGAAAAGCTACTGGCAAGCTTGGAATTTCGCTTGCTGTGTAGGTACTTAGTCTCTTTTGTGTTTAAAATCTCCTTTGTGTGCATATTTTGCAATTGATTTATATAGCTAGACCATTCAAGAAGGGAGCCCAACTCTCAAGTTTTTACGTGTGTGTGTGTGTTTGTGTGGGGTAATTTCTGAATTCTGCAGGGGGATCCTTAATTGTATGTCAGGCCACTTTCTTTTGACTTATATTCGTTCCTGATGCTCCAATGAAAATGTTGGCAAACTGTGTATAATCACTATATTATAGTATATTCCACCCCACCCCTACTCATTTTAGTAGATTCAACGGACTTTCAGAGGCTGTTCATATAATTATCAGGGACTTTAAAAAAAGCAGTAGGATTGGGTGACCGCTCCGGTGGCCTAGTGGTTAGAACGTCCGCCTCTGACGTGGGAGGTCGAGGGCTCGATCCCCGGCCGAGTCATACTAAAGACTTACAAAATGGTACTAATAGCTGACTCGCTTGCTCTCAGCATTAAGAGTTTAGTGCTAGGACCGGTCGGCCTGATGTCAGGATAATGTGACTAGCTGGGACATGATGATACAGGTCTGCGGCATGATGCCACACTGCTAGATATCAATATAACCTGCCATACTGCAGACATCGTAGCGATATAACTGAATTATTTTTTAAAACTACGTTAAAAATCAGTCATACACACGCATGCACGCGCCCTCACTATGCATGGAAACACATTCACTAATATGTCACTAGTGAGAACTGTATATATGGGTTTATTGCAGTGCATCTTCCAATGTAACACATTGTTTTATTAATGTAAGAGTATGGAATCGTGTGAAGGGGCAAATTTCTGGCGATCTATGCAGAACACATTAGTTGAGACCAGAGAACAATTAGATTTATGGGGACAGGCGCGTATCAAATCGCCACACATCCATGACCGGTAAAGTCTTATCGAGGGGAGAATTTTATTCTTAATTAAGCATTCGTTTATTTAGCCAACAGAAGACTGGTGGAGACAAAAGATAACTTCGATTCCATAGTGTAAATGTCAGGATTGAAAGATTGCAGAACTCTTTTACTCAAACTACAAGGTCAAAATGACCACGACTTTGGCGCCTCTGGAAAAAGGCGGCAAATATATTAGGTTCTGATTGGCTACGCCAAATAAGTGGCGTGCTTCCCACACTAAATTTCCGAGTTTAATATCGCCACATCGAAAATTTTAATCAGTCTAAGCTTTTCTGCAAGAGAAAACAAGTGTAAGAATACTACGAGAATAAATTTGGGAGATATTCTCTCGTAAAACTGTTGTCCAAGAGGGCTGTTGTCGAGGAAAATCAACGAACAAATTTGGCGGTAGAAGCGAGGAACGCTGAAAGCTCAAAGGGAGAAAATAGCTCCTGTGACGTATTAATTCTAGGACGTATCCTGCGACGTATTAACTCTGAGACGTATCCTGTGACGTATTATCTCTGAGACGTATCCTGAGACGTATTATATCTGAGACGTATAATGAGACGTATTATCCTGAGATCCAGGAATCTGTGAATCTACGTGATATGCACAGAGTTGAGGACCGAAAGAGACAAGACAGAGATGAGTCGAAGGAACAGCTACAGTGGAAGTGGAGTGAACCGGAGAAGCAGGTTATGCAATTGTACAAGGCATTGACTTCGATTGTTCACTCGATCCTATGATGAACTAAATATATCAGTAAAACAGATCGGTTACTTTATTTAAATATATTTGTGTTTTGTAATTCGGTGAAAGCTTTATTTCTAGAAGCAGATTATATTCCTGACGTAATGAATTCTCACAGTTGTTTTGTGTAATTGATTAAATTGTTGTTTACATGTACGGGGGCTCGTGTTGGTCTGTTCTCTATATCTGCTCAGATCTCTATCTATTCCACCTATAAGTTTCACCACTTATATTTATATTTACTCGAACCGGGCAATAACATCGAGGGTGGTCAACCTCAACAATCCGCCAACCCACAAACCTCTTGCAAGAAGAGGGAACATTGTGTAAGGTTTCTACAAAGTGGACCGTGGGTTGCTTACAGATCGCATCTCATGAATAATATTTCTTGCATATGTTTATATTATCCCTTCATAACTATTTTAATTCGGCAATAGCAGCAACTAAAACAAGCAACACTATAGAGTGATCAAGTCTGAAATTTAATATTTGGCAATATGTATATATTTTTCATGAAATCGGATTGGTAATGGCAGACTTCATTATCAATGAGTTTCTATGCAAATAAAACCTTTGACGTTAAACTATCAACATCGAATACATTTTATGAAATATTTATCAAGAGACTGGTTATCATTTCACCATTTTGGCATAATAAATCAGTGTGGTTAAAATCGTCATACAAGGGAATACTTGTACTGTCTGCTTCTCTTTCTTTTGATTGCTAAATGAGTGAAACCGATAGACTTGTTTTGCAGCACTGGATCAAGTTATTAAACTCAAAGAAATATCTCTCAGTTGTTTTTTTTATTTATTTCAATAACTACCAACCTATTTATTTACTAACCATCCTACCAATCACATACCTTTCTGCCTACCCAATACCTAATTAAACACCAATCGTCCTGAATACACACCCATCCATCAGTGCAAGTATCAATAAATACACCCATGCATACCGATGGATGGAAAAATACAGACACAGACAGAAAGGGCACAAAATAAACAAAAATATAAATGTAAGCGTGCGTGACAGAACTCATTCATTCGATCTTTCAGTTGTGCTGACATAATAAAAGTTAGAATGTATAAATGAAATACAAAATTTGCTGATTTGCATGGTTGTACCGTCAGGTAACAAAGTTAAGATATGGAATGTATACATCTTGTGACTAATTTTATTGTTATTCATAACCACATTTTTAAAATACTAACTTAGTTTTTCTTTTATAATTTTTTTTTTGCTTAAATTTAACAGTGAATGGGTTTCTTGAATTTGCTGTTCTTAGCATATAAACTTCTAGGAAAATATAGTACTGAATTCAATACTGCATTTAAGACTCAATGAAGTGATATAATAGACACAATGCAATACCCACACCCGCAAAAAAAGAAACAAAAAGTACGGGTGTTCTTCACTTCGTACTTGACAAGGTGAACCGAAGGTATTTCTCGAGGGTTCTCAAATATCCACTTTGCACTTAAAATAAATCATCCACCACTAGAGAGGGTGTAAATAGTAACCTCACGTGAGAACACTTTCAATCAACCTTGCATGAAGAGAATTCGCTGAGTGGAAAACACGATGGAAATTTGACAGCTTTGAGCATTGAGACCATTTACCGTTAAAGGTAACTGATTTCTCATATCAGATCAATGATCCATACTTAACGAGCTCAGCATATAATACACAAACCTTGATCCTGTCAACACGATGTACAAACTTCCATACGACGGAATTATCCAGCATCAGCTAAAATCATGATCCGAACGCAATATATTCACACACTAACACTTAAGCTTCGAAACTATTTTTTTAAAATAAAATGTTTGTGAAAGTGACAAAAGAAGATTTGCAAATAAATTAGGATTGTTATTATGAATAATATCATTGATGTGTAAAATATCCTTTGTTATAATAATTTAGTTGTTGTTATTGTTGTTGTAGGATTTAACGCCATTTTTCAGCACACGATAGGCTATACATGGCGGCCAGTATTAATTGTGGAGGAAGAACCCGGAAAACCCCGGAAAGAACCACCGACCCACGAGGAACTACTGGCAAGCTTTATCCCATGCCCACATTAGCCGAATCCGAGACTCGAACCCACGCAGACAGAGGTGATATGGCAAAGATCCGTAACGTAGAGCGCTTTAGACCACTCGGCCACTTGGGGGGGGGGGGCACTAATTAAGTATAAATCAGTTGAGAAAGAGGATTCATAGACAAGAAACAAGTTTCTTTTATCGCAGTGGAATGGAGTACAGTCAGTATGTATTCATTACGAATTTTCATCAGTAACAGCTATTCACAAAGTTTTAATAAACTAATAATGTAGCCATTGGTTGAGCGTTCAACTTGTAATCCTAGGTCGAGAGTTAGTTACCCGTCGAGGGTAGTCCGGGGTCAGTTGCCTCGTTGTGTCCTTTGGGAAAGCTAAAATTTTCTCGGTATTCTATTGCTTACAAAGTGTTGAAAGTGAGGTTTTGAACCAACCAACAAACGAACCAACCAAGAGAGAAAGTCAAAACCTGAGAAAGTTGTGAAATAATTTAAGATCATGGAACTTCTTGCTTATAAGAATAAATGTTGTGTCATTGCTTGAACAGTACCTTTTTTAACGTTTACCTGTTACTTGATTAAACTTTTTAAGACTATGAATCTCAATAAATCGAATGAATATAATTCATGTTTGTTTTTTTGGACGTTATTAAATATATTCATTACCTATCCATTACTCTTTTATAGTGATATCTAGAATTTGTTCGATTTTGGAAGGAGAGTGAGTAAGACTTTCAAAAGATTTATGACCGTTCCGGCTCTAGTTACAGTCAATGTTCGAAGAGTAAATTTAAAAAAAAACCCCACAGATTTTGATTGTATTCTTCATGCCTTTTGGAACAGTAATTAAACAAAAAGGCTAAGTGCTTGGACAATAGTGATGTACAATATCCAGTACAAAGACATCAGGAAACAGTTATGTACAATATTCAATACAATCTCTCTCTCTCTCTCTCTCTCTCTCTCTCTACATACACATATATATATATATATATATATATATATATATATATATATATATATATATATATATATATATATATATATATATATATATATATATATGTGTGTGTGTGTGTGTGTGTGTGTGTGTGACAAAAGAAAGAAAACTTGATCAGACTCACCTGAAGTATACATTTATTGGTGAAATTCGAAGTAGTGAAGTTTGCAATGCCCAGTCCTTGAACTGGTGTTACTTCCGTATCATGATTATCCCTCCTTCTTTTAAGCCTCATTTCGTCCGTTTTCCGCAACAAAAACAACAAATAAGCTTGCTGTAGGACTCCTGTCAAGTCCAAGCCAATAGCGCACAGTAATTAAACCGCCGCACGAGGGAAATAAATATTCTGTTCAACAGATTAAGCTTGCATACCTGGCCGATATCGTTTACACTGTAACAAATCTTTCCCGACAATTAATATGCGCTTATCTTTGGTCTTGGTGACTAACAGATTTGAATGGTGTCTCTACAAAACAACGGGGCGAGAAATACCCCCTTCTGAGGTCTTGGGACAACGTACCCTATTGAAGCGGTCGCCAGATGTCTCACTGGATCATTTGTCACCGGTAACATTCATTTAAACCGTAGTTAGGGTGGGTCGTATCCACCTGTATTTATCTGAGCTGAATTGTATGCACGACGGCTGGATTTCATCTTCCCGTCTGTTTTCATCACTTTTCTGTCAAAAACACACGTAAGAAAATATTAGCATAGCATTTCCTCTGAACAAATAATTCATGAGCTAGTTTCAAATAAGGTCCTTGTATTATTTCCATGCTAGTAATGTCGACAAAGTTGTCCTAAGCAACTTACCTAGTTTTTTTTTATTTTATCTGTCTTCATATATATATATATATATATATATATATATATATATATATATATATATATATATATATGCACAGTGTTTATTGTGTTCTGTTTGTCCAACCTACATAAAAATTAAAAATAAGTAAATGTAGGGGACCAGATACTACTGTGCGTTCGTCCGCGCGTGTTAATAGTCGGGCGGTTCCTCTTGCATTATTTAACGTACCTACTAGGAGCGGCTCAGTGGTTAGCGTGTCGGACTCACGACCGAAATTGTGAGGGTTCGAATCCTACCACTGAACCAAACTGGGTTAGCTACCACGATGTGTTCTTGGGTAGGTCACTTTACTCTAATTGCATCATTATTAAATTACCTACTTGTGTTGCTGTGCCAAAAAGCAATAAACGAAACCATATATATTTACTTAATGTTGCTGTTTTTATTTTTTTGTTACAGGAGTTAACGCGACTTTTCAGCACAAGATAGGTTATATTTGGCGGCCAGTATAACTAGTGGAGGAAGAACCTAGAAAACCCGAGAAAGAACCACCAACGTGCGGAAAGCTACTATTGGCAAGCTTTCTCATGAACCCACATTGGTCGACCCCCGAGAGTCGAACCCACGCAGCAGCAGCGGTATTAGCGAAGTGAGAAACACATTGTCCGGAAGCAGGGGGGGGGGGGGCAAACATTTTGGAGTTTGTTTTAAACATTATAAACAAAGCAGATTATTTAAAAATAAATTTGATTTTGAGAACAAACCTGTATTTTTCTATGAATATTTCACAGAATTTCTTTAGTGATATAGAAACTACGTTTGGGGAGCCCATTGTCTTCTTTTCGTACCGGACCTGCATAGCCCTAAAACTGCCGCTGTACGCAGACAGAAGTGAGACGGCAGTGATCGGTAACAGTGAGCGTTTTGGACCACTCAGCCACTTCTTCTTTGTGTAATGAGACCTGATTTTAGAAGTGGTTCTTGCATGTAGGCAAGTACTCATGTGGGTCAAAGCGGCTGTGGAATGGATGACGAAAAGCCGTTAAAAATTCCCGAACATACAAATTACTGGTATTTTTTAAAATTAATTTTCCGTAAAGGTTTTTGGATTCTGTCTCTTTTGGTTATTTCTATGTACCGTTATTAAAAATTCATTTTCATTTTAAAGCTTTAATTCTTGATTTTCCTACGAATGTAATCTCCATTTATCTATTAGCCACAAAACGTAGAAGCAATATTGATGGTTTCATACATTCATTGTTTATTGGACCGTCAGTGTCAGCTTTAGAGAATGTAAATTCAGACTTGATGAATTAAGAGGGAGTCATCCAATAATAATCAAGTTAGGTATGGGCCAGAGTTGAATACATGATAGGTAGACGTCTTCAAACAATACAGAAAATATTTATTGAATGTGTACATAGTATATGCAATAATAAACTTAAACTACTCAAGAAATACTTTACCCATTAAAACTGAAGAAAGCAACATTTCTCCATCATTTTTGATACTTTCGATTTTACTATTCCTGTATTCAACTGGTTGACTGGTTGACTGTGTTTTAATAGAAAAAGAATTTCCCGTACACTATTCCAAGATTAGACTGGTTAACTGAGTTGTAGGAGAAAAGGGATTTCCAGTATACTATTCCAAGATTAGACTGGTTAACTGAGTAACAGGATAAAAAAATTTCTATATACTATTTTTCACTTTGAGAAGTTGATGAGTTGCGGATGAAAAGGGTCTTTCCATATACCGTTTCACTGGTATACTGATTGACCGAGTTTCAAGTCAAAACACGAATTTTCCTTAAATTATTCATATTTTCTGTTCCGTTAAGAGATATACTACACATTTTAGAGGACTTATTGGGGGCGACAGCGGTGATAGTGTCGAATAATTTAAATAGGTCCAGGTGATCATCGGGAAACACGCACACACGCACGCGCGCGCGCGCACACACACACACACACACACACACACACACACACACAATAACCATGGATAAGAATGATACCCCCACAAAATTCCAAATATTAAATTGCAAACATAATTTGAATAAAGCGTGCCTCATAAAAAATGGGACAAAATGTTTGTGCGAAATGCTTCAACTGGGTTCATATAATTTTCGGGGAGGAGATTGTGGCAGGGTATTTTGCAAAACTTTCGCTTCTTTTACGGTTGAGTTTATGTACATGTCATTTCATCATCCAAGGTCAATACAAATAAACAGAGAGAGAGAGAGAGAGAGAGAGAGAGAGAGAGATGTTGCTTTCGGCTCTATTAGATCGTTACGGAAATTAAGTCCTTCATTAGGAAGTTTCCATAATGATCTTGCACATCACTTCATACTACACCAATTGTTACCTTAAGTAAGGCCAAAATCAATTCATTATGTATGGAATACATACAACCACATTATGCATGGGACAAATAAAACCACATTATGTATGGGACACATAAAACCGCCAGAGTATACAAGTAACTGGTCATGAAACTACAGACAGGATACAAAAAAATAAACGGTACCCGTTCTGTGTGAAAATATCGTGTTCATACGAACTACGAACCATCTCTGGCTCATAAAAAGAACGAATTAAGTACATTTAAGACCTTAGAATACAATCTAATTTCTTTCTATAACGTTTACTTTGATCTCCTAGATTTTCTAATCCAAACAAATGCGAGACAGTTCGATATAGCTGGGTCATATAGGACACAACGCCTTTGTTTGCTTAATTAAAGCATATATACTTTGCCACTTATAGGGATCAAACTAAATCCTTCTTAAATTATATTATAAAACTGCCTCATTCCTCTAAGCCTTCTCAGTGAGATAAGATTTAAGGACCAGACCACAACAATTAGGACTTGTGATCTCTTTGTTGTAACATTCAGACTTTTTGTGACTCACATTAATGGGGAAGTTGTAAGTTTTAGCAAACTTTTCATGTCCAACAACGTTATAATCAAGTTTGCTAGGTGAAGTTTTCATATTTTCGTAAGATACTCTGTATATGCATGTATGTTAAATTGCGACACCCTTATTGTTGTCAGATAAGATGGTAATTTTTTAAACGTTGACTAAAATGTTTTAGCAAGAATCTCTGTCCATAATTTACTGAATTTTATATAACTAGCTGGTGAGGTACATTTACATAGAGGGTGGAAAACATTCTTCGCATGCAAGCTAACAAAAGAGAAGTGCGGTGACCAGTTAAAGACAGATAGGCGGACGGATAGATGGATGGATGGATGGATGGCTACTAATGGATGACACCTTGACCTATTTTAGAGATCTGATGATGAGACTAGTACTATGACATAAAAAGTGAGATATCTGGACCTGAATTTAAGAAACCAACTGCATCAAACCTTTGTATCTGGCAGGGAGATGGTCATACATAAATGTTTATAATGCAAGTAAAGTTATGAAGTAAATGGTACACTAATAAATATGATCCATGCTCATCGGTATGTTTACAAAAGGATAGTGACGATAGTATACTCTGTGCCCGCCAACTTGGAAGAGCGCATCAATCCATCTTTGCATCTCCTTATTCATCAATTCATCAATCCGTCTCTCTATTTCTCAATTCACCCATTTCTCAATCCGTCTCTCCATTTCTTGTTATAAATTCATCAATCCATCTCTCCATCCTTCCATCGTCCATTCATCAATCCATCTCTCCACCCCTCCATTCATCCACTCATCAATCCATTTATTCATCTCTCCATCCCTCTATTCATCTATAAATCCATTCATCCATCCATGTATCCATCTCTCTATTCATCATTAATCAATCGTTCTCTCTATCCCTCTGTCCATCCATTTATCAATTCATGTATATTTTTAAAAAAGATATATGATTCCTATGTATCAATTACCACAAATCTGAACCATTATCATAACACTCAGATCTATTCAAGGACGTGTTGAAATTATTTCTGAGTAACACATTATGTATTTGTTTGACCTGATACCTATAAAGATAAAATAATAATGTATTCATATCCATACCAGACTAACTGTAGCATGAAATGCATAATTACGTTCGTTCAGAAGTGGTTTAGTGGACTGGTATTCTTAAGCACGAATAAGCAGGCCTACAGTTTTAAACAGGTATATCGGATATACATGAAATTTAAGTCCATATGACTTTTCTGTTCGGGATAACACTGTCGATATCGAACCTGAATTTATTTATTAAACCTTGTTTTCAATAAAGGTAAACATTTTACGCGAGGAATAAGGGTTTAAATACTGAAGCCTCGACCCAAAGTTATCATAACTGGCAATATTTTGTGCAGTATTTTTCTCAGTCATATATTTTAGCCAACTTACTATAATAAAAACTAGTCATGCATTCTATTTTCTTAATCAAGCAGGAAAATTTAATGTAAAGTTCAAATTCATATTTACAATATATGTGCAACTGTGTCTAACATCCTTACATTTTGTCATTCACTTTACCTAGATCAAGAGAGCAAGAAATAAACAATGTGTCCAGTAGAGAGTGCCGTGTATTCTATAGTATACAGTATGATGATTTTACATCTGTCCAGTAGAGAGTGCCGTGTATTCTATAGTATACAGTATGATGATTTTACATCTGTCCAGTAGAGAGTGCCGTGTATTCTATAGTATACAGTATGATGATTTTACATCTGTCCAGTAGAGAGTGCCGTGTATTCTTTAGTATACAGTATGATGATTTTACTCTTATTCCACTGATTTCTTTTAAAAAATTATTAATTGTCAGGTTTTGATAACAGTTCAAGGTCCACTCCCACCTTCTTTCACTATCTCGTTAATTGGTTTTAATATGCAAATGAAAAGAGGCCTTTAAAACTATACGCAAATGCGAAGTTCAAAGACACACATTGTATTAAGGCTTTCATTGTAAAAACAACAATAAAACAAAACAACAAAAGACTTGGGGGAGGGGTGTCATACAGTTCCCTTATAATCTTTGCGAGGTTGTCGAAAAAAAGCTTTGCTATAAACTCGTTCTAAGCTTACGATGATATGATTTAAATTCCATTGTGATCTAACTGTGTTTGTAGAGAGTCGGAATCGTTATCCAAGTGTCGCGGGTTCGATACTCACCAAAACCAGCCTGGCTGCCGCGGAGTATACTTGGGAAAAGCACTTGGTTCCCATTTCCTCAGCATGATATAACCAACGAACCAGCATTATATGTCGATTCACAATTATGTTATTGATATGTCGATTCACTAGTGTGTTATTGATATGTCGATTCACTAGTGTGTCATTGATATGTCGATTCACTAGTGTGTTATTGATATGTCAATTCACTAGTGTTATTGATATGTCAATTCACTAGTGTTATTGATATGTCGATTCACTAGTGTGTTATTGATATGTCAATTCACTAGTGTGTTATTGATATGTCGATTCACTAATGTGTTGTTGATATGTCAATTCACTAGTGTGTTATTGATATGTCGATTCACTAGTGTGTTATTGATATATCGGTTCACAGGTGTGCTATTGATATGTCAATTCACTAATGTGTTATTAATATGTCGATTCACTAGTGTGTTATTGATATGTCGATTCACTAGTGTGTTATTGATATGTCAATTCACTAGTGAGTTATTTATATATCATTTCATTAGTGTGTTATTTATATGTCAATTCACCAGTGTGTTATTTATATGTCAGTTCACTAGTGTTATTGATATGTCGATTCACTAATGTGTTATTGATATTTCGATTCACTAGTTTGTTATTGATATGTCAATTCACTAGTGTGTTATTGATATATCATTTCATTAGTGTATTATTTATATGTCATTTCACTAGTAAGTTATTTATATGTCAGTTAACTAGTGTGTTATTTTTATGTCAATTCACTAGTGTGTTAGTTATATGTCAATTCACTAGTGTGTTATTTATATGTCAATTCACTAGTCTTTTATTGATATGTCAATTTACTAGTGTGTTATTTTTATGTCGAGTGCTGGACGGACCACCGATTAGCCAGGGCTTACCTTGATCTCAACATTGTCCTGCCACAGCGCAAAAAGACGAAGCTTACCCGAATCAAGTTCAACACTACAAGGCTGAACCATCCGCAGGTGAGAGAGCAATATCAAACTCACATTGAAATCCTATTGACTGCGCACGGACCTCTGACTGGTGACCCAACCTCAAAGTGGAACCAGCTCAAGGACATGGTGAGTGAGTCTGCAAAGGTCATCCTGGGACCAAAAAGAAAAGTCCGCCAAGACTGTTTTGACGAAAATAACGAAGTGATAAGCATTCTCTTTTATCAAAAGCGAGAGGCCTATGTAGAATGGCAGAACGACGTTGACCCAGTCTCAAAACGTGATCGCTTCAACCACTTGCACAGCAAAGCCCAGATAGAACTCCGCATTATGCAAAATTGCTGCTGGGACCACAAAGCAGACGAAGTCCAGCAATACGCAATAAGCCAACTATCTCGGACCTGGACTTGACCCCTACCACGGAAGAAGTCGAGCGATCCATCATCATGATCAGTTTTGGCAAGGCACCAGGCTCGGATGGAATTCCTGTTGAACACTTCAAAGCATCTGGCCCTAAGGTACTTGAGGCACTGCACAGTATCCTGATCAGCATCTTGGAGGAGGAGTCCATACCACAGGAGTTCAAAGATGCAATGATTGTCACCTTACACAAAAACAATGGGAACAAAGCTGACTGTGACAACTATCGAGGCATATAACTCTGTCGATTTTGCAGGCAAGATTATGGCCCGCTTCCTTCTCAACCGTCTGGTAGTTGATGTCTCGGAAGCCATACTGCCGGAAACCCAGTTTGGATTCGGACAAGATCGGAGCACGATCGATATGATCTTCACAGTGAGAAAGATACAGGAAAAGTGCATTGAACAAAACATGAACTTCTACGATGTCTTCATAAACCTCACAAATGCCTTCGATACGGTCAACAGAGATGCACTATGGGTAATCCTAGCACGACTCGGTTGCCCTCGGAAGTTCATTAGGATGATCCGACCTTTCCACGTCGGCATGACGGGACTTTTTACAACATGGATGTATCTGAGCCATTCAACGCTTCTAACGTCGTGAAGCGGGGTTGCGTTCTCACCCAAGTATTATTCAACATCTTCTTTACATTTGTCCTGGACCATGGTACACGTAATCTCCAGAAAGGAATGTATATAAAATACAGACTGGATGGCTTTCTCTTCGACCTTCGCCGACTGAATGGCCGGTCCAAAACAATGGAGAAAATTATTCTTGAAGAACTTTTCGTGGATGACTGTGCTCTCATGTCACACACGGAAGCAGCTCTCCAGATCATCGTTATTCGCTTCGCTGAAGCCTCGAGACTCTTCAAACTCACTATCAGTCTGAGCAAGACAGAAGTACTTCGTCAACCTGTCCCAGGCACCATAGCTCGTCCCCCGATTGTGTCTATCGATGACAATCAGCTGAAAAATGTCGATCACTTCAAATACCTTGGAAGCATCATATCGTTCGATGGATCGTTAGACAAGGAGATAACGGCATGCACCAGCAGTGCCAGTCAATCACTAGGACGTCTCCGCTCTCGCATGTTGAGCCACAGTAATATCAAACTGTCCACCGAGATAAAAGTATATAAAGGACAAGCCTCCTATATGGATGTGAGACCTGGACAACTTACAAGAAGCACATCGTCAGGTGGCAAGACACAGTGACAAACCTAGATGTGCTGAAAAGAGCAAGCTTAACCAGTATCGAATCAGTGGTCATGAGAGCCCAACTCCGGTGAACGGGTCATGTTATCCGTATGGAGGAGTCTCGAATGCCACGTTAGATTTTGTATGGATCTCTTTCTAGTGGACACAGAAAAAGTGGTTGCCCGAAGAAAAGATTCAGAGGCTACATCAAGGACAGACTGAGATGCTGCTCGATATCTGTGACAAACCTCGAGTCATGCGTCAAGGATAGATCTAGTTGGCGTGCAGCTGTTCGTAATGGGTGAAAAACCTTCGAGGCTCCCCGCAGGAAGGCCTCAGCGTCAAGAACCAACCCATGCTTCATGTGTACACACTGCTTCAGGACATGCGCATCTCGCATCGGACTCATCAGCCATATGAAGAGCCATCAGCAAAGAGCAGCACAGGATTGACTTCATCGAGCCGCAATGGTCAACCAACATATATTTGTATGTCAGTTCATCAATGAGTTTTTTATACGTCCATTCACTGGCGTGTTATTAATGTCTCAATTCATCAGCGTGTTATTTAAATGTCAATTCACTTGTGTGTTATTTATATGTCATTTCACTGGTGTGTCATTTATGTGTCATTTCATCAGTGTTTTATTTATATGTCGATTCACTGGTTGTTATTTATGTGTCAGTTAATCAGTATGTTATTTATATGTCAATTTACTTGTGTGTTATTTATGTGTCAATTCATCAGTGTGTTATTTATATGTCATTTAACTGATGTGTTATTAATGTTTCAGTTCACTGGTGTGTTATTTATGTGTCAATTCATCAGTGCGTTATTTATATGTCAATTCAGTGTTGTGTTATTTATGTGTCAATTCATCAGTGTGTTATGTCTATGTCAATTCACTGGTGTGTTATTTATGTGTCAGTTCATCATTGTGTTATTTATGTAAATTTACTGGTGTGTTATTTATGTGTCAGTTCATCAGTGCGTTATTTCTGTTTCAATTCACTAGTGAGTTAGGGGCCCCGAATGACCGAGTGGCCTAAAGCGCTCACCCTTACGGATCACTGCCATCTCACCTCTGTCTGCGTGGGTTCGAGTCGCGGGTTCATCCTATGTTGTTATGTGAGAAAGCTTGCCAGTAGCTTTCCGTGGGTCGATGGTTCTTTCCGGGGTTTTCCCGGGTTCTTTCTTAACCATTAATACTGGCCGCCATGTATAGCCTATCTTGTGCTGAAAATGACGTTAAACCCTACAACAACAACAACAACAACAACTAGTGAGTTATTTACATATCAGTTCACTAGTGTGTTATTTTTATAGTATTTCTTCAGTGTATTATTTATATGTCAATTCACTAGTGTGTTATTTATATGTCATTTCACTAGTGTCATTTATATGTCAGTTCACTTGTGTGTTATTTATGGAGATATTTTATTTGGATATCTACAATTTTATCTAGTATATGCTTCAAACATTAAATAAAAAATTAAATTAATTTACAAGAAATGCGATGACGTTAACTACAATTGCTTCGTCATAACGTCATGGCTTGTAACGTTAAAAATTCAAACAGTCGTAGCTTGTTAGTTTTGGCGTAAATGAACGATGAAGTTACCAAGATCAAATAGATCTTTACTCGTTCGTTACAATCCACGTAAATGCACCCCTTTGCAGAAACGGAAATATGTAAAAGGATAGGAATTAATTCAAGAAACGAATCTGGAGGATGTGTGTGTTTTAATTTTTGATCGATGGATCAATTGAGAGATAACCTCTTTTCGCTAGCACTGCTGTGCTTTTGGGGCTGCGACATTTATAGTTTTCAAATGTACAATGAAATAGAAATGTTTTAAGAGTAATGATTATTCTAAGATTTGTTCTTTGCATCTGCACAAGTTTCAAAGACATAACAGGAGTAAAATCTTGTACTGGACCAGATGTTACAAGATCATATAAACTAGAGTATGAATGATTAAAAAAGCACAGTACAGGTATGAAGTGCCCAGGAAACATGCCGGGTACATACGTACGTACGTAGGCATGTGAGTGCGTGCGAGCGAGCGTTTGCACGCTTGTAGGCGCGTGCGTACGTATGTGGGTGCGTGCGTGCGTACGTACGTACGTACATACATACATACATACATACATATATACATACATTTCGTTGGTTGTATTTCTTGTTCTTGTTGTGTCTAATGTCTGAATAAGTTGGGATAGGTTTATGAAATGTATACATTTACATCAGCACAAATGTCGAATAAATCATTGAATTCCAAACTTTATATGGAGCTAGAGTTATTTTGCGAGTAGTATGACTACTTTAGCTAAAGTTCCTTTTTCCAGTCACGATTGTTCTCGTAAAAAGTTGTATTTCAGTCAGACGATATTAAGCGCATGCGCTGCATTGCTTTCTAAACACTTAAACAATACTAATTAGAAAGACATGCCATTCGCAAAGTTAAAACCATCCCTTGACAACTGACCGTCAAAACACTGAAAGAAATTAATATTTTTATATGATGTATAAATGGTTTTAAATGTCAGATAATTTCTTATTCCAGTGTTTTAGCTCCCACAAAGTAGTAAACTTCCTCCATGTGATGATTTTAAAAAAGAAGATATTTAAAATTAAATAAATTTTCTGCAAGTAATCAAGGTTCAAACTTTGAACTAACAATAAAAATGATAAGTAGAATAAAAAACATTATATATGGTCTGAAAATCTAATCAGATGATTTACATACGAATGCAAATAGAGAAAAAACTTGTTTTTTAAAAAAATGTCACGCCCAATGTGCAAAAAAATAATTTTCTTTAAATTAGCGAAAGTCGTATTCGAGTGCGATTAATTTTTGATGCACACATTACAATTGGAGCATGTGTCCTTATTATTTATGTATGCACATTTACATGTATCAACATTTTCAGATTTCACAATATACTAACTAAATTTGTCTACCTCAAGTGTTGTTTTTCTTCTTCTTTATTTGTGTTGCTTATCCAGAAAGTTCTAAAATATGCAAGAAACTGATGTACAGTGGTCTAAAACTCTAATCAAATCATCTGTTTATGGTAAAGTGTGTCAAACCGAATACCTCTAAACTTAATTTTTTGTGCTATCGAGCAAATTTTATCAGTATTGTGCTGTTTTTAGTCAGGTGAAAAAGGGTTACAAGACGCAAATAGGTCCAATAGAAAACTATAGCTAGCTAGCTAAACAGATGGGAAGATTAGGCTTGGTGGATATGTAGGTAGGTTGGTGGAGAAACCCACAATAGTAGGTGAGTACAATTTAATACAATGATAATCCCTATGATCCCTTTAGTGACATACCTACGCGCTTGGGTCATCACTATTTATTTTACTACGAAGATTTTCCCAAAGGTCTCTTTACACCCTCCATATTAGACCAGCTGTTTATATATATATATATATATATATATATATATATATATATATATATATATATATATATATATATATATATAACAGTATGTATGTGTGTGTGTGTGTGTGTGCGTGTGTGTGTGTGTCCTATCTATTCCTCAATTCTGACCGAAGTTTAAACCACAAACTCGGTATGGGTCCTATCCAACTGTAGAAGGAATCTTGTTCATATTGTTTAAAGTATTAGAAAACAAAAACATCTCTTTAATTTCCCTTTTCCTGAGTATATGATCTTTACAGTCGGTTCTATATAGTTTCTTCATGGTACTGTAGCTTTCAAAAATCCTTGGTAGCAGAAGAATGTGAATGAATTCGCTAGGACACTCTTCTAAATTATTAAACATGAAAAACATGTACACTTGATATGATATGAAGATATGACACCATCAGCTGGCAAACTTGACAATGGAGAAATTCTTATTGGTTATGACAATGTGCTAAATTTTAAAAACGTAAAACGCCACGGTTTTAAAAAATAAGCTATCTGGTGCTGAAAACATCTAAGCCACAAATTTATACTGAAGCGCCTATGTCTTTTTCCATTCATTCAACAAACAAACAGACCAAAAACTGAACGAAAATGTTCAGAAGAACAAAGATAAAAAGACATCTAATATGTTTTCATATAGATTTAGTTTTGTCTTCGTAACTAAGTGGCAAAGTTTACACGTAATTAAGCAAACAAAGGCTCTCTGATATATATGATCCACCTTGTATCGATTTAGTCTGTTACTCATATGTTTGGCTTTCAAATGAAAGAGATCAAATGACACATTTCTGAAATGTTTCTTTCCTCCAACAATAAACCCCATTGTGTTTTACGACTCATATGTGGTCTGTGTGTTTGGAGTATTATAGTAAGTACACATTTGTGTTCTTTACACAGTTAAATGTATGTGAAAGAGAATCATAAACCATGGCATGCTCGGGTGATTTTTCGTGACCAACATTAATATAGATTTTTGTTATTTTTACATTTTTCAGTCGTAGTTTTGGATGTTGTTTAAATTAATTTTAGTGCCTCACAAAATCATTGCATAAACTTATATGAATAATTTTCCATTCAGAATAATCATTGTTATCATCATGCAAATTAAGTAACGTCAGCAGAAAATTATCTATTTAATAATCTATTCAAATTAAATATCTGTTACAGTTTCATATTTTTCAAATTTAGGCCATTTAGACTACTTTACCCGTTTTTCTGGTTCGAGAAAATGATCCCACCCCAGAACTTCAATTTATAAACCACACACACACACGCACGCACGCACGCACGCGCGCGCGCACACACACACACACACACACACACACACACACACACACACATACATACATACATATATATATATATATATATATATATATATATATATATATATATATATATATATATATATATATATATATATATATATATATATATATATATATATATATATATATATATATATATATATATATATATATATATATAGCTAAGCAGGAGATATACTTATTTTACTAAATAGTCACAGATTGGAAAGTATTTACATCCTTGAGCATAAAATCGTGTAAGTTAGCATGACTTAGTGATCTGTGGTGAACTTGGGAGTGTACTATAATAGTAACCAAGATATTATACCTTAGCGAACAAGGCAGTGCACTGTGGTTAACATGGGAGTGTACCATAGTAAACAATGTAGTGTACCTTATCGAATAAAGCAGTGCACTATGGTGAACACGGGAGTGTAGTATAGTAAATATGGTAGTGTACCTTAGCGAACAGGCAGTGCACTGTGGTGAACATGGGAAAGTACTATAGTAAACAAGGTAGTGTAGCTTAGCGAACAGGCAGTGCACTATGGTGAACATGGGAAAGTACTATAGTAAACAAGGTAGTGTACCTTAGCGAACAAGGCTGTCACGTTTGCCTGCCCGCGATTACGTAAGTGAGGAACAAAGGAATCGGTTAGCAGCCATGTGTATATGTAGACCCCTGCGGCTATCGTAGCGATTCGTGTTTGTACAAGAGCCCCGCTTCCTTGTGTGTCAAAACTCATATGTAGACGTTGGAAGCTTTGTTCTAGAACAAAGGACCCTTGTTGATGTTGTAAATCTCCCCGCGTTGACAGATGGCCTGAGGCTGATCTGTTAAACTACACCGACTGGGGTAGAATTGATATCCAATCGGAACTGAGGAAGGGTGGGGCCATCAAGTCGAACCAGAATTTAACAGTCATTTGGGCTGAGAACGAATTAGTGATTGTAAGCCATTGTGCTGGTCAAGCAGCAATATACTCCGAGGAAGCCACTCGTAAACTGGCGGGAAAACCCTTATTACATTCTAAGGACAGAAAGCTTCGTAAAGGTCAGTGAGTTATTTGTAATTGTAATCATGTGCAATATGTATATTTACTTACTAGAATCGTTAGTACGTAGAATTACCTTTGTATTGTTTAATTTACATGCGTACTTGAGAAATGAGCTATGATTATGTAGAGTGCTAGCTCGTAGTCAGAATTAATATTGTAATTCGCTATTTGGTTACTTCGTAGTAAACTACTGTATTTATTCATGTGATATTCTAGATTTTGCAGAACATCATAGAACGCCACAAAGGCAGTGCCCTATGGTGAACATGGGAATGTACTATAGTAAACAAGGTAGTGTACCTTAGCGAACAAGGCAGTGCACTATGATGAACATGGGAAATTACTATAGTTGTTACGTATATTTGATTTAATTTAGTTGCTTGTAAGTTTGAAAATCTTTTTGTTTTAATTACATGTCAACGTAATTTAATTTTGTTTACTAGGAATTTGATATTCTCCATAAAATTCAGTTTGACCTGACTCTTTCCGTGGACGCCTAATAATAGAAACACTACTTCTATTTTTGACCTAATTCCTGGCCTCGATTGAGAATCAAGTAAACAACATTTTTATTCATTTTTAATGTGTGAATGATAATGGTGAAATCGAAACCGTACTGGACTACGTGCCATTCGACTTGTATATACATTCTAAATCATTCTAGAATGTGATCACGTGACCCTCATCTGGAAATCTGTGTTGCGTCTCAAGTTACTGTATAACCTTTGTTTATAATGATTGTTCTTAGTTTGACTTTTACACTGTAAAGTGTTTGTGACCAGTTTGGAGTTATAATTTAATTTTTATTCAGTTTTTTGGGATTCTAAAAGATTAATTCTTTTTCCTGGAAATATGTGAGTGCTCATATAGAATTCTTGGACAAAGACATTTATTTAAACACTGGAATATTATTTTCTGTGGTTCACAAAGGACTGTAAACATCAGCAATATACTGAGTACATGATGCGTCATCGCCTTCCATTTTGAATTTTTCGTCGGGACTCGAACTTGAATTTATAAGAACATTTTATTACTAGAACTTCTAAAATTTAATTCGTGGATTATTCTTGGATTATTTTTTTTTTATTTGATTCTTAAAACCGCAAGTTCTTTTTTTATTTTATTTTCACAGTGCTTTTAAAGGGAAATAAATTATTTGAAATTTGAATTCCCCATGTTTTTGAAATCTATAGTGAAATCGGCAAGCTTTTTCCAAAATGTCATCAAAAGTGGAAATATTTCCTAGCCAGGACCAATTAGACCTTTTTCTAAAAAGATGAATTAATTCAACTTGCCAGAAAATACTATCTTTCTGAGGTAAAGGCTTCCTTAACGAAGCAAGAAATAAAAAATAGTGTGGTCCAATACTTGGTAGAAAAGAATGTTTTGGACAAAAGTGCTTTGGTTTCGATCAGTAAGTCTGTATCAGACTCTGACATAAAAGTAAAGGAATTATAATTAAAATACAAGATGGAACTGGAGTTGAGGAAGCTGGAACTTCAGAAAGATAAAGAAGAAAAACAAAAGCAAATGCAGTTGCAATTGGAGAAAGAAAAAGACCAAATGCATTTACAAGCGGAAGACAGAGAGAAAGAAAGACAAATCAGATACAAGAAAAACAAATTGAATTTTGCATTTGGAAGCAAGAGAGAAAGAGAGGGAATATCAATTTAGAATAAAAGAAATGGAACTGGCAAGTGAAAAGCACATTCCCTCTTCAAATACAAATTTAATTTTCCATGTTTTAAGAAATATCTAGTTAGTATCTCCTTTTCTGGAAGTAGAAGTAGACAGATATTTTCCTTATTTTGAAAAAATGGCTGAGAGTTTGAAGCGACCAAGTGAGTACTGACTCTATTATTACAATGTGTACCCACTGATAGAGCTCGTGATATTTACATTTCTCTGTCATTAGAGCAGAGTGCTGACTATGATGTAGTTAAGGACTATATCTTGACGGGTTATAAGTTACTCCCCGAGGCTTATCGGCAAAAATTCAGAAACAATAAAATAAGAAGCTGACCAGACCTATGTCGAATTTGCATGGGAAAAAAGCATGACAGTTTGATAGGTGGTGCTCTTCTAGAAAGTTTAATAAAGATTACGAAAGTCTCAGACAACTCATATTGGTTGAAGAGTTTAAGATCTGTGTCCATAGTGACATTAGGATTTATCTTGACGAGAATAAGATCGAAACCTTTGAAAATACTGCTCGTGCTGCTGATGAGTATTTTTTAACTCATAAAGTTCCCTTTGTAAATAAGACTTCCACTCAACAGTATTCTGGCAGAAAAGTATTTCAGCCTAATACAAGCCTTTCTAAATCTCAAACTGGCACAACTTCTAAAAATCAAGCTTCTAATAAGCTTGATTCAAGATCATTGTCTCTTCCTAGGTTTACCTATTACAAGACAAAATACAAGCCCTTCTAAATCTCAAACTGGCACAACTTCTAAAGCTTTAGATAAGCTTGACCAAAGATCATTGTCTCTCACTACGTGTACCTATTGCAAGAAGAAAGACCACGTTATTTCTGATTGCTACAAATTGAAAAATAGGCATCAGAATCAAGACAGATCTATTCCAAATGCTCTTATTTCTAATAGGTCAAGGTCACGGTCATGTATTGAAAGAAATATATTTGTTGGGTCTAATTAACCCCACTCTGATTTTATTATGGAGAATTAGGAACCATTCATATAGAAGGGTTCTATATCACTTTTGGGTGATTTGGCCAATCCTATCCCTATTAAAATTTTAAGGGACACAGGAGCGTCTCAGAGTCTCTTATTGTCAGGTATTTTGCCTTTTCCTGAGAAGTCTTTTTCTAATGAGAGTGTTTTTAGTCAGGGAGTAGAGTGCGGCTTTGTTAATCTTCCTCTCCATTGAATCAATGTGTCATCAGACATAGTCTCAGGACGAGCGACCGTCGGCACAGTGTATATTTTACCTGTTGAGGGCATTCATTTATTACTAGGCAACGACCTAGCTGGAGAAAAGGTTGTTGTTAATCCACTTGTAACTTACAAGCCTTGCTTGGATAAGAAAGTCGATCCAATAGAAAAAAAATTCCCTGCTGTATTCCCAGCTTGTGCAGTTACCAGAGCTAAGGCAAAGAAAGCTCTTGAGACTGTTGTTGATAAGGTAAGTATTCGTTTAGCTGATACGTGTATTGGTCAGGCTTTTGATAAGGTCACTTTCACTCCTTGTTTGGATCAATCAAAAGGTATTGATCACAGTAATCCTCTTTTAACTACTCATTCTCTTTAATCAGGGTGAAAAACGGCAATCACTTGTCGTCGAACAGGAAAAAGATCCTGAGATTTCATGCTTGTATCACAGGTTCATTAGTGAAACTGAAGCCACTGAAGTTCCTGTCTGTTATTTCATTAAAAATGGAATTCTTATGAGAAAATGGAGACCACACGAGGTAACTGCTGGTGATGAGTAGTCAGTGAACTATCAAATTGCAGTTCAAGAACATTACAGACAGGAAATACTTAGTCTGGCCCATAAAACTCATTTGGCTTGTCATTTAGGGATCAGTAAAACTTATCACAAGGTCTTGTCTCACTTCCGTTGGCCAAAAATTAAAAGTGATGTTGGTGAATACTGTAAATCGTGTCATACTTGTCAAATGGTAGGAAAACCCAATCAGAAGATACCTAAGGCACATCTACAATCTATTACTGCCTTTGACGAACCATTTAGTAGAATGACGTTATATTGTGTTGGTCAGTTTACCTAAGACCAAGTCAGGTAACCAATTCATATTGACCATTATGTGTGCGTCAACAAGGTTTGCAGAGGCAATTCCTTTAACGAATATTAAATCAAAAACAATAGTAAAAGCTTTGATAAAGTCTTTCACTCAATCTGGCCTTCCCAGATCTGTCCAATGGGGTCAAAGGTCAAATTTTAGGTCTGGAACTTCCCAGCCTATTATGCTTGAATTTGGCATCCAGCAATTCAAGTTAAAAATGAAATTATGATTAGACAGAACCAAAATGGAGATAATTTTAAGTCTGGTATTATAGTTCTGTCTCTCTTGCTAATTCTTCACAATTTTCTTCAGTTTAGATATTACGGCCCTTTAAAAGTTAAGAAGAAAATGACTGAGTTAAATTATAATATTAGTGCTCCTGGTATGTAAATAAATTATAGGAGTACTAGTACACTGAAAGAGATAGCCAAGCTAAACATGCTATTAATTTAGTTGTACCTGTCAGTATCAGCGAAAATTTAAATGAAGAAAAATCATTGGATTCTACTGATATTGGAGTGACAAATCTTCGGAATTCAGAAATTATGAATGATCTGGACCAAAAAATTTCACATTTGCAAAAGCAAGAAAGAAATGAACATAAACAGTTAATATTTGAATATGAGCACTTATTTCCAGATGTTCCTACAAGAACGAAAACAAGTTTCCATGACGTTGAAATTATACATTGCAAACTTGTGAAACAACACCCGTACAGGATGAACCATCTCAAACAGGAATACTTTAAAAAAGGAATTAAGTATTTGCTGGAGAATGATTTGATAGAGCCCAGTTAAAGTGACTGGAGTTCACCAAGCATACTTGTTCCAAAACCAGATAAAACTTTCCGTATGTGCACAGATTATAGGAAGGTGGATAATGTGGCAAAAACAGATTCATTTCCATTACCAAGAATCGATGACTGTATTGATAAGATAGGAAATGCCAAGCATGTCACCAAATTTGATCTTCTGAAAGATATTGTCGAATTCCACTAACGGAAAGAGCAAAGGAAATTTCGGCATTCGTGATTCCAGATCGATTTTATCAATATAAAGTAATGCCGTTTTGGATGAAAGAGTCGCCAAGTACTTTCCAACGTCTCATAAACATGTTTATATATGGTCTAGACAATTGTGGTACATCGATGATGTCATCATCTAAAACGACACCTGGAAAGAACATCGAGCACCAATTCGGAAATTATTTGACAGACTCACTGATGCAAGTTTGACAATTAATTTATCCGAAAGTGAGCTCTGTCGTACTAGTGTAACTTTTCTAGGACATACCGTGGGACATGGACAAGTTAAACCTATAGATGCTAAGGTCAAGGCTGTCTCTGAATTCCTTGTTCCTGTTAATAAAAAAGCAACTGATGCGATTTTTAGATATGGCCGGATACTATCGGAAATTTTGTTCCAATTTTTTTTAATAATTGCTGAACCCCCGATAAATTTATTGAGTAAGAAAAACAAGTTTCATTGGACTGAAAAAAAATGTCTGGAGGCTTTTGATAAGTTAAAAGCCATACTTAAAACCGCGACAGTTCTTACAGCTCCAAATCCAATCATTTAAACTGTCTGTTGATGCAGTGACGAAAATTGTATTGATCATCCAGTGTGCTATTTTTCTAAGAAATTAAATTAGCACCAAAGAAATTATTCAACAACCGAGAAGGAATGTTTGGCTTTTGATATTGACATTACACGCTCTGTTTTGCGTCTCAAGTTACTGTATAACCGTTGTTTATATTATGTAGATTTTTCTCAGTTAGGCTTTTACATCGTAAAGTGTTTGTTTGTGACCAGTTTGGACTTTTAGTTTAATTTTTATTCAGATTAGTTGGATTCTAAAAGACTAACTTTTTCTTGGAAATATTTGAGTGCTGATACAGAATTCTTGGACAAAAACATTTATTTAAATTTTATTCGGAATTCAAACGCCGAAATATTATTTTCTGTGATTCACAAAAGAATGTAATCATCAGCACTATACTGACTACAGTATACGTCATCGCCTTCCAATTTGGATTTTTCGTCAGGAATCGAACTTGAATTCATTAGAACATTTCATCACTAGGACTTCTAAAATTTAATTCATGTATTATTCTTGGATTATTTTTGGATTTGATTCTTAAAACCGTAAGTTCTTTTTTCTCATTTGACAGCGTTTTTCCAGGGAAATAAATATTTGTTAAGTTTTTCAAAGCTTGTTGTTTTCACTCTGTCTTTTGTTACATTTTATTAGAGCCTAAACACGTAACATAAGATAGTAAGCAAGGTAGTGTACCGTAGCGACAAGGCAATGCACTATGGTGAATTGCACTTTAGTGAACAATGTACAGTAATGTTATACAGAACTCTATGAAAGTTGGAACATAAATGAAGAGGGACCGGACAATTGCTTTGCTCCTCTTTTGTACCATGCGTCGCTATTTTAACAGCTTTTCTGGAAAGCTACATTGGTATTAAATGTATCTTCTGTTATCAAAGGTCGTATTTTCTTTGAATACATTAAAGTTTGATATTTCTTCATCTTCTAAGTTGCTTCTTACACGTGGTTACTGGAAACTCTTTATTTCCTTCAGAATGCACATCTGTACACAGGAAAAGAACTATTGACGGATTTTACACAGGGAATACATGTATCCTTGGAAGATAATCCCTCCACCGAAAAAAGAAACGGGTGGTATTCACACCATGTTCATAAAAGAAGTGTCAAATTTAAATGATTTTTATTTATTGGCAAAGAGATTGTCTAGATAAGATGTGGATTAGGTTGGGCTCAGACAGACAGGCAAAATTGGAAAAAGTAAACATCATGAAACAGTGACACTGTTTTGGGCATAGCATTCTACCCGATCGATTCATGAGTTTGACTTACGCATAGCTTACCCTTCGTGTTGTCATGATGAGACTATAAACTTTAAAATCCGATAAGGAGGATATAAATGGGCGCACTATCTCCTATACACGGCTGCACGTTCTATTCCAAACGGTCGCACTTTCTGAACCCCATAGTCTTAATAATATAAAAGTACATGTAATGCTGCAATTCTTTTGATAAACGCTTCATATAGTGCCCCAAGAATAATAAATTATCTCTCGAATGGTTTCAAATTAGTTTGCAAATTTGAGTTTAAGTGCAAGTGACTATAAGTCATGATATTAAATATGTACATCGTATTTCGTAAGTTAAAATTCAAACTCTTAAATGCATTTTTCGCGTTCACATACAAATTATAAAAAAGTGCATGGAAAATATTGTATCCATACTTTGAAGTGAAAATAACATTATTTCGCTTTATTCGTCCTGGAAGGTGCAATTTACTTGCGTTTTCCTCTTCACGATGCAGCGAGTTCCAAAATAACTGACCAGCGGTCATGCCCAGTGAGCTGCCATAGTCCGTGCAGAAATCATCCTAATTACGTGGTCATTACTTGTTTCATTATTTAACAAGACTAACATTGTACTTTCGGAAAGTACCAAGAGAAGACGCGAGTAAAATATTGTACCAAACAATCAGTCCATATTAAGGATTTATCTTTATGACGTTTATAATTGATAAAATCTGAAGGTATGTGTTGAGAAGGAAATGCCGCAAACTCTGAAGACCACTGCATTTCGTCTTTTTCACCGGAACATAATCCAAAACCTCAGAAAAGCCAGTTTAGCAAGAAAGGTAGATCATTACAACCTCAGTTTACTGTATGATGCATAAGTGACAATGCACGTATTAAGTTTCATAACCATTCACACAGCAATGTCTAGGAACTGTTACATGCAAATACAAAGTAAAAAAAGACAATATTCAACGGATCATTATATATATATATATATATATATATATATATATATATATATATATATATATATATATATATATATATATATATATATATATATATATATATATATAATGATCCGTTGAATATATATATATATATATATATATATATATATATATATATATATATATATATATATATATATATATATATATATATATATACTGACTACGTCTCTAGTACAATTCTTTGTAGGGGCCCCGAGTGGTCAAAAGCGCTGTCCGTCACGGATCACTGCCATCTCACCTCTGTCTGCGTGGGTTCGAGTCTCGGGCTCGGCAAATGTAGATATGTGAGAAAGCTTGCCGGTAGCTTCTCGTGGGTCGGTGGTTCTTTCCGGGGTTTTCCCGGTTCTTCCTCCACCATTAATACTGGCCGCCATGTATAGCCTATCGTGTGCTGAAAAATGGCGTTAAACCCTATAACAACAACAATAACATAACAACAATTCCTTGTATGTACTGATCTCTCCTTCTGCAGTTCTTTTTGTATGTACTCACGTCTCACTCTACAGTACAATTCTCTGTATGTACACATCTATCCGTCTACAGATCCTTTCTTTGTATGTACTCATCTCTCTGTGTACAGTACATTTCTTGTATGTACTCATGTGTCCTTCTACGTTAGGATTTGTCTGTATGTACTCATCTGTCCTTCTACAGTACAATTCTCTTTATGTACTCTTCAATCCATTCACAGTACAATTCTTTGTATGTACTTACGTCTCCGTCAAGAGTAAAATTATTTCTATGTACTCATCTCCCCGTCTACAGTACAGTCCTCTCTATGTACTTATCTCTACTTCTATAGTACAATTCTCCGTACATAATCGTCTGTGTACAGTTCAATTTTTGGTCCATAATCATCTCTCCGTCTACAGTTCAATTCTTGGCATCGAAACATCGCTCCGTCCGGAGTTCAATTCTTTTTATGTACTCAGCTTTCCTTCAACAGTACAATTCTTTGTATGTACTCATCTGTCCGTCTACAGTCCAATTCTTTGTGTGTACTCATATATCCGTCTACAGTACAATTATTTGTATGTACTCATCTCTCCTCCTACAGTACAGTTCTCTGTATGAACTCATCTCTCCGTCTACAGTACAATTCTTTGTATGTACTCATCTTTCCGTCTACGGTACATTTCTTTGTATGTACTCATCTCTCCGTCTACAGCACATTTCTTTGTATGTACTCATCTCTCCTCCTTCAGTACAATTCTCTGTATGTACTCATCTGTCCGTCTACAGTACAATTCTTTGTATGTACTCATATATCCGTCTACAGTACAAATCATTGTATGTACTCATCTGTCGGTCTACAGTACAATTCTTTGTATGTACTCATCTCTTCGTCTACGGTACATTTCTTTGTATGTACTCAGCTCTTTCTGCAGTACAATTCTCTGCAGTACAATTCTCTGTATGTACTCATCTCTCCGTCTACAGTACACTTCTCTGTATGTATTCATCTCTCCGTCTACAGTACAATTCTTTGTATATCCTCATCTATCCGTCTACAGTACAATTCTCTGTATGTAGTTATCTCTCCGTCTACAGTACAATTCTTTGTATGTCCTTATCTCTCCGTCTACAGTACAATTCTCTGGTTGTACTAATCTCTCGTACACTTACTTCTCTGTATGTACTCTTCTCTCTCGTACCAAAGACTTACAAAAATGGTACTAACAGTTGGCTCGCTTGGCGCTCAGCATAAAGAGGTTAGTGTTAGAACTGGTCGGCTTGGTGTCAGGATAATGTGACTGGGTGGAACATCAAGCAACATGTCTGCGCCATGATGCCCCAGTGCTAGACATCGCTATAAACTGCCACACTGCAGACATCGTAGCTACATGACTGAAAAAGTGTTGTTGTTGTTGTAGGGTTTAGCGCCATTATTCAGCACACGATAGGCTATACATGGCGGCCAGTATTAATGGTGGAGGAAGAACCCGGGAAAACCCCGGAAAGAACCACCGATCCACGAGAAGCTACTGGCAAGCTTTCTCACATACCCACATTACCCGAATCCACGCAGACAGCGGTGAGATGGCAGTGATCTGTAACGGAGAGCGCTTTAGACCACTCGGCCGCTCGGGGCCCCCCTGAAAAAGTGTTAAAGCTACGTTAAAAAGTCCAAATCACACACACACACATACACACACAGATACTCTTCAATCCGTCTACAGTACAATTCTTTGTATGTACTCGTCTATCCGTCTACAGTGCAATTCTTTGTATGTACTCATTTCTCCGACTACAGTACATTTCTTTGTACGTACTCGTCTATCCGTCTACAGTACAATTCTCTGTTGAACTCATCTATCCTCTATCTGTCTACAGTACAAGTCTCTGTATGTACTCATCTATCCTCTATCCGCCTACAGTAAAATTATATGTATGTACTCATCTATCCGTATACAATACAATTCTTTGTATATACTCATCTATCCTTCTACAGTACAATTCTTTGAATGTACTCATCTATCCGTCTACAGTACAATTATATGTATGTACTCATCTATCTGTATACAGTACAATTCTTTATATGTACTCATCTATCCTTCTACAGTACAATTCTTTGCATGTACTCATCTATCCGTCTACAGTACAATTCTTTGTATGTACTCATTTATCCGTCTACAGTACAATTCTTCGTATGTACTCATCTCTCCGTCAACAGTACATTTCACTGCATGTACTCATCTCTTCTTCTACAGTAGATTCTCCCTATGTACTCATCTGTCCGTCTACAGTACAATTCTTTGTATGTACTTTTCTCTCCGTCTACTGTACACGTCCTGTATTTACTCATCTTTTCGTGTGCAGTTCTCTGTATGAACTCATCTCTCCGTCTACAGTACAATTCTTTGCATGTACTCATCTTTCTGTCTACACATTTCTTTGTATGTACTCATCTCTCCTCCTACAGTACAATTCTCTGTATGTACTCATCTGTCCGTCTACAGTACAATTCTTTGTATGTACTCATCTATCCGTCCACAGTACAATTCTCCGTATGTACTCATATATCCGTCTACAGTACAAGTCTTTGTATGTACTCATCTGTCGGTCTACAGTACAATTCATTGTATGTACTCATCTCTTCGTCTACGGTACATTTCTTTGTATGTACTCATCTCTTTCTACAGTACAATTCTCTGTATGTACTCATCTCTCCGTCTACAGTACAATTCTCTGTATGTACTCATCTTTCTGTCTACAGTACATTTCCTTGTATGTACTCATCTCTATTCTACAGTACAATTCTCTGTATGTACTCATCTGTCCGTCTACAGTACAATTATATGTATATACTCATCTCTCCGTCTACTGTACACGTCCTGTATTTACTCATCTTTCAGTGTGCAGTGCAGTTCTCTGTATGTACTCATCTTTCAGTGTGCAGTGCAGTTCTCTGTATGTACTCAAATTTCCATCTGGAGTACAAGTCTCTATATTTTCTCATCTCTCCTTCTACAGTACAAGTCTCTGTATGTACTCATCTTTCCGTCTACAGTACAAGTCTCTTTATTTACTCATGTGTCCGTACTACTTTGGTCACTTCATAAACGTAATCGTTAAATGAATTTGAACCTTTACTCAGTCTAGATGCTCATGATTCCTGATGATTTCTTTCTTCAAATATTGTGTTCAATATCGTTTATATATTTCATAAAATCTTGAACGTTTTCATCATAAAATCTATACCCATGTACTTTTTCTTCTCTTTAATTTCTATTCTTAGTCTTTTAGAACTGATTGTTTTCATTCACAGATCTCAGTTCTTTTCTATTTTTTAATCGTATTTAAGGAGGTTTTGGTGTGTTTTTTTTTAATACGCTGTGGAATATGCTGATTGAATAAAGACGTATTTAAACCATCAAAAGTTCAGTATCTATTACTACGAATTATTGACGTGTGCTAAAATGACAGATATTTGAACTTTTCTGATACATTTTAGTAAAATGTCCACTTCGGTACCTAAAGCCTCTGTTCCTGCGGGTATTCATAGGACAAAAACCACATACGACCCACAGGAGGAAGTCATATTTTTGTGGATATGTTTTCTAAGCGATATTACTTTGTCCTCATTGAGCATTTTTTGTGTTACTAATTTCACGCGTCTCTTTAATGCAAGTCGTACATGAATGAGACCGAATTGGTCCCATAGCCTTTCCGGCTGACCTCGGCTGCATCATTTGTACATATTTGGAGGTTTATGTGGCCGTTTTTTTTTTTTTCTTCTTCGTTTACTATTTGGTCACTAGGCTCCTCGTGCATTTACTTGGAACAAGATCCGTTCCTCTCCAATATCATTGTAACAATTAGGCATTCCAATGAAATATTAAAATTGAAATTTGTTAAATCGACAGTCTTAGAAATACACTAGAAATGTTCAAATGATTAATTGAATTATGTTTGCACAGTTGATCTTAATAAGTATTTGAACCTATTCCACTAATGGAAATGTACAGCCTTGTTTACACATATTGGAAAATTTCACATGTTGATGATATCGGATCAACTATTGCTTATAGTTGGTTTGTGAGGCACATAATTGACTGTATTCACTTGAAATAACCACAAATAATATTTCGATCATGAATTAGTTCACTTATAGTAATATCTTATAATTTATTTCGTTTTCACTTTACTTACCTGTACACTGGTATCTACTAATTGTTGCACCAATTATCAAACCTCACCATCCCCAACTTGCCTTAAACTTTACGATATCTAGTGTACATTATTAGTCATTTAGCTAGTGTACATTATTAGATATTTTGGTAGTAAATGGCTGAACATATCCATCTAATTTCTTCCTGCTCCAGTCTGTTTGAGATATCTTGAAATAAAAATCCTCAAAAGCCGACCACTATAGCTGTATAAGTATTAATATGTAGCTTGTTTTCGAGATTAATCTATTCCTTATCTGTGTATGAAAATTGTTCTGTGCTGAGAACCCCCTTTCACAATTTGCTTGCTTGCTGGCTATTACACAAGCTTTTTATTTCCTTCAAAATGCTATATTAAGGGTGTTAAGTCTGACAATGCCATAGTCTGCTTATTCAGACAAAGGTATTCTGATTAAATGAATATTCTTCCTTTTTAATATATTTTTAGATTCTTATTTATTCGTTTTATCTTAGCCCTTACCTTCATGTGGTATGTAATTTTGTACTAAAAGATCCATCAGTGCTGAATTGTTTGAAAAAAGAAATGAAAATTGCACTCTACATTTAAATTGCATGTTATTTAATTAAGCTTGGTATTCTGTCTTTTCTACATTTAATTTCAAACTACCTCTTAATATCGGGTTGATCGGTATATCCCTTTTTTATTTTCATCATGAATGTACATCGGATTCTTATTCAGCATCATTTTCCGGTTCAAAACCACTCACTCGTATTTCCAGTAACACTTTCCAGTCTGAAATAATCTGATATACTTAAAAAGTGTAGAAATCGTTGTCAACGTCGCTATCATCAGCCAGTATATGCCAATTAAATTGTCATTTAATGATGATAAACAATGATGGGAGTCAGTCATTTTTGGTTTTCTATGTAACCCGTATCTTGAAGGGGAAAAAAGCATTTTTAAAACGTCTTTGATAAATGCAATATTAAAACTCGTTGGAATTCTTGTTCCAGTGTGCCAAATAAATTTACTTTAACAAACATTCGAATCAAAACAAAATACCCATATATGCGAGCAGTTGCCTACACGAAAAAAAGTTACATTTGTCCCCTTTATCGTGTTTGTCGTGATGATTTGCTAAAGTCAATCTAAATGTCTTGATTGAAATTAGAAGAAAGTAAAATTCTTCTTAAAATGTTTTTAACATATGCTTTTGCAATCGTAAATGTCGCTATGTTCATTAGAGCACATTTTTGTCAGATCTTCAGTTTCGAACGTGCGTTTGTTTTACACATTATCAAATTTTTCGGTTGCGGAGTTAAGTAAATTTTTCATATAGTCTGCAATCCCATAATGCCTTAATGGAAGTGATCAGTTTTGAAAAGCATCGGTACCTAGATTTCTCCTCTCGATTAGTTAGTCGTGTAGTGGAGTGCTTAACTGGGAAGATACTAAACAGGAGACTAGATTAATGTGTGAGGTTTATCATTGGAAAAAGTCCGGAGATTCCGAACATTAACTACGATGGAGGATGCTAGTTATATTCGGTCTCACGAACACCGGAAATGTGATCCATTTGTCAGCAGATCACCAGTAAGCCTATATACATAAAGCTACTAAAATACCCCCCCCCCCAAAAAAAAGAAAGAAAAAAAGAAACAACCCCCAACTACCCAAAAAAAACGAAACCGAAACATGCTTACAAAAAATATCGTGCAGAGACTGCATTTCCAGCAAACTGATCAGACTGATCAAATTCTCGAAGCTATACATCTACAGACAGCATGAGTTAAATTTAACAAGTATACTACAGTTTGATAGCTTCTACCATGCATGAAACAAATTCATCTGCTTTTATTGTAAAATGCCATCGAAAATCTTACATCGTGTTGTACAATGGATATTTTTAGGCGGAAGTTGACTCCCACATTGGATTCCCCGCCTCTGATTGGTTTATTCTACTTACTGTATGCACACTTTTAAAACAATTAGAGGAGCATAATGCCATGCAGTTGTCAACTTCAGCCTAAAATGCAACCGAAGACAACGCATCGTCTCAGACGATATTGTACCTACAGCCAGGGCCATCGCAAGTTAGGGCTAAACGAAAGAGCGCCCCGGGTGAGTTTCGCCTTTGGCGACTCCAACTCTCAAATAAAAAATACCCGCAAACTCCTCGAAATGCCCCCTCCCTCGGGCTTGGCGCTTCAGGCGGTCTTCTGTATATCCCGCCCCTTTTGACGGCCATGCTTACAATAGTCTTTGCATTTATTGTTAGCAGGGTACACAAAGAAAAAAAAAAGAAACGTTAACACTATCCTATCCAACTCTCATGATCGTACCAAATATATCAGATACAGCGTCTTCTGCAAATATGGAGGGACCAGATCAAAAATCAACCCGTACGGACTAGATCACACATGTAGACCACAAAGAAATTGAAATACACGGCTTAGGGTAACATCATTAGATCTGGGTTGTATTAAATACGGATCCCTAGCTATTATCACGGTACAATGTAATTCAGCTTAGGGTAACGACATTTAATCTGGGTTGTATTAAATAAAGAACCCTATATATTTATCACCATAATATCCACTGAGCTTGTTGAGTCTTTCTTGTATTATTTGAAACTTTGCATCTGATTTATTCCGTAGTGCCCTGTGACTCAGGCGTATTGATCACAAAAAGTAAACGCTAAATCACTTTGTGTAACACTGCCTTTCCCATCTTGAATACGGTAAAGTAAATTAATAGTTTTATTAGGACAGAATTTTTTAGTACAAGTAATAAGATTGTAATTTTCTCTAAATTGTATTAAAAGTAAGTTTTGATTAAATTATATTGAAAGTAATTTTCTATTAAAATATACTGAGATTAAATCCATTTATTTCGGTATTACAATTAGATACTATTTAATACAGATTATGAACAAATACAAACCGTCTTATACATACATTTCCCCCGTATCTTAAAGTCAGCAAAAAGTACATTCGGTAGGTTGCGTAAATAGACGAATTAGACAGATTCCAATAATTTTTCGTGACGGCAATCCGCTGATCTTGCAGAATTACCTACGTAATGACGTACATAGACCCAGACGATAGTCTTTTAGAAACTATAAAGCTTCACCTTGAGATTCTGGCAACCGCAAGAGCTAGGCACATGTCCATATTTGGCTTTGACCTAAGAAACTGATATAAAAAGCCCCAGCCCAAGGGCATGCCAGTTCCTTCGCCGGAAACTCAAACAGGCTTCTGTCTTTACAGGTAAGATTATCGTCTATGTACAATCTTTCATATAGTATAAGGATTTTCAGTGTTATAAGAAGTTTTACTGTTAAGATGCTAATCTTACATCAGTATGATTAAACATTAGATTATTTTAATATTTCTTTACTATTCTTTAATATAATGTATTGGGAAGTTTAATTGTTTGAAGAACTTACATTTACTTGTAATTATATTGCTGATTATAGTAAAAAGCAACGTTCGCTACCAACTTCATACTCAGTAATAGTTAAGTTAAAAATAAAATACTCTTTATTCGATATTTAATTATCTCTATTATATTTTTTAAAAAGCAGAAATTATACAATGTATGATGTTGGTAAGTGAAAGAATATCGTAGTTTTATATGTATCTCTTATATCCGTAATTTAAGCTTATGTAGATTGATATTGGAATGTAATTTTATATGCTGAGTATTTCAATAAAAGTTCCTTCGCCAGAAACTCAAACAGGCTTCTGTCTTTACAGCATCCCGTTCCGTCGCAAGGCAAATTCCTCAGATGTAGCCACATCTTTATCGTCAAGTAACACCTCTTTCAAGAGGATTGAACTTAGTCTTTCCTCCTCTCTCTCTCTCTCTCTCTCTCTCTCTCTCTCTCTCTCTCTCTCTCCGTTTGGGTTTTGAATAAAGCTTGACCAAGAGTTTACGAGAAAATCCGTCTCATAAAAGCTGATAGACAATCCTTTCTCGTAAAGGCCTACGAATAAATCTTTCCTATGGATAAATCTCTCTTCCGACGGATAAATCTCTTTCTGATGGATAAATCATATTTTTCGTAAAAGTTTCACTTGTGTTTCACAAGCAGTAACGTCCTCAGTAAACAAAGGGTCCGATTTGGATCATTATGGCGGGGCCCTCTTATGTGCAACCCGCCCCCCCCCCGCCCCCCGGCCCGTGAGCACGGCATTTGGAAATAAACTTTTAAACATGTTTTATATGATATTGAACTTAATTTTTGTGTGCTTTAAATCGCTTTCTGTCTATAGATATATTTTTTAAAATTACTAATGAACAAGGGCTTTGTGGGCCAAATCGGTCCAATAGGCCTCAGGCCGGCTCTGTTCAAAACCTTATTCATTTGACCTGGAAAATATTTATAGTGCACAAATTTAGAAATTGTACAGACTTATGGCTGTTTTTTTAATTCAAAATAGTTAACTTTTAATTATTTTCTTTTGGGGGTGGGGGTGGGATTGGTCTCAGCAGTCGAAATTACTATATATTCTCTGTATTTTAATCCAGTGTATGGCACATTGTCAGTTTATGTTCCTTCAAACTAACCTATATTATGTAATGCTTTACGCAGTTATTGACTCCAAGAAACAGGTGGCAGTGTTACTAATGATCATGGGGAAGGTAATAAAAGATGTGCCATGTAGATTGCATTGACATGTTGATCTCTCTCTCTCTCTCTGACCCACACGCAATAATAATAATAATAATAATAATAATAATAATAATAATAATAATAATGACTTTGTATAGCGCCTAATCTTTAGAAGCTCTAAGCGCTTCATAAAATTAGACAACACATATAAGATTAAAAAAACATATAATAATATTATTACAAAAACAAACACCATGAAATTAGAAAAACATTAAAAAATAAAATAAAAAGCATGCTGAGAATATTTCAGGTAGGAAACATCATTAGGTCTTTAAGTTTGTTCTTGCAGTTGAAATAAGTGAGTTTTGAGAGCCCTCTTGAATGTGATCACTGTATATTTGTGTCTAAGTTCAGTGGGCAATTTATTCCACGTTGCTCGTCCCTGGTATGCAAAAGAACGCTGTACATGTGACTTTTTTCATAGTGGGAATAATGAGTATACGATTGTCAGAAGAGGAGCGTAAGTATCTTGCTGGTGTGTACACATGGGTGAGATCGGATAGGTACGTTGGACTAGAGTCCAACAGTGAAACGTAGCACAGAGAACAAATTTTGTATTTGATTCCAGATCGAATGGATAGCCACTGTAGGGTACAGAGCAGCGGGGAGGTGTGCTCTGATCGTGGTACTCGTAGTATGATCCGAACAGATGTGTTTTGAACTTTTACAAGTTTCTGGAGTAGATATTGAGACGAACCAGACAGAATTGAGTTACAATAGTCCAGTCTTGAAAGTACTAATGAACACACAAGTGTTTTAGTGGCATCAACTGAAAGATATTTGCGAATTGAGCTGATGCGTCTCAGCTCAAGATATGCAGCCTTGCATATGTTCATGACATGTTGGTTAAATGTGAGAGTACTGTCCAGAGTAACACCTAGGTTTCGTACTGATTTTGTGAATTTAATGTTAGCGTTGCTGATATTTATTGTCTGAGGAAAAGGATGTGAATGAGAAAGTCTTTGTGTTGTGATCAGAATGGCCTAAGGTTTATCATCATTCATCTGCAGCTTGTTACATGTCATCCATGATTTCACATCAGAAATGCACATCTCTATAGCTTGGATAGTAGCATCAACTTCAGTTGGGTGGCTAGATTTGTATATTTATGTGTCATCAGCGTACAATTGGTGAGACACTGGATGATGATATATAACACTTGAGAGCGACTGAGTGTACAGAATGAAGAGAACAGGTCCAAGAACTGACCCTTGTGAAACACCACAACATAAATCAACTGGGCTGGAGTGTATTCCATTTGCAGATACAATTTGTGTCCTGTTGACCAAGTAGGACTTGAACCACAGTAAGGCTGTATCATGAATGCCAAATACATGCTGGAGACGGCGAATTAATATATCATGGTCTATTGTGTCAAATGCAGCAGACAAATCAAGGAGGGTGAGGACTGTAATCTTTCCGCTATCCAACGCAGAGAGAATGTCATTAACTACTTTTAGAAGAGTAGTTTCAGTACTGTGGTAAGGGCGATATGCAGATTGTACATTGCTAAAAGGACTGTTTGAATTTAGATGAGATACAAACTGGGATAGAACAACCTTTTCTAAGATTTTTTACATGAATGGGAGATTAGAAACTGGGCGGTAGTTCTTTAAATCGTTATGGTCTATTGTTGGTTTCTTCAGCACAGGATTTACAATGGCAGTTTTGAAAAATGATGGGAATACCCCAGATGAGAGAGAGGTATTAATAACATCATTTAGTGAAGGCAATACTGGATCTAAGCACTCAATCAGCAATTATGTTGGAATTGGATCAAATTCACATGACTTTGGTGCACTCTTCATCAGGATTGTACGTACAAAATCCAAAGAGACAGGTTCAAATGCTGCCAATGGTTGCCGCTAAAATTCTGTATCCCAACTGTATGGTGACGACGGTTCAGTTGAAATTGTGGTGTCAAGCTTATCTCTAATGGTTTGTACTTTGTCACGGAAGAAATTTGCAAACATGTCCGGAAGGTCGACTGGAGAGAAGGTAGTTGGAAGTGGTGATGATTTGTTCTTTGACATTCGCTTGTTAGTAATCTCGAAGAGCTCTTTGCAGCTGAAACTTTCCATGATCTTAGTAGTGTAGTGGGCTGATTTCGCTGCATGGACTATATTTGTGACATTCTTCTTAGCGACTTCATAGATTTGCTTATTAATAGTGAGTCTGGTGGAAAGACAGAGCCTCTCAGCTTTACGGCGGTCTCTTTTAGCAGTTAGAAGCTGGTCCCTAACACCGCTATACCATGGAGAAGACTTTTGAATTGATATTCTGTACTTGGTAGCTTGGGCATGTTTGTCAAACAATGAACGTAGACAGTTATCGAGTTGTTCTGCGGTAGGAAGTAAGCAAGTTGTTAGGTTAGCTTGGATGTCGTGCATTAGTTTGGTTCTATTTATCATACGGAGGTTTCTCTTAGTAGCAGATAAAGGTGGAGGGTTAGGGACTGATACGTCAAGATGGCATATAATGCAGAGGTGATCTGATGCAAGGTCGTGGGATACCAGGGAGGACGTAGAATGTTATCATCAGGTCTATAAAGAATCCAGTCTAAAATGTGACCATGTTTATGGGTGGGTTGGTTAACTGACTGTTTGCTGTTGAAAACATTAATCTATGAGTTTTGATGTATTTGAGTTTCAGGGACAGTCAAAGTGAAAGTTGAAATCACCAAGAATAATCAGGTTGCCACCTATCGAATTTCCAACGTCCAGGAGATTCGGAAACTGCTCCAAAAAGATAGAGTCAGACAGCTTGTTTTTTCTACTAGGAGGAGGGCGGTATAGGAAGAAAAAATGGACTGACCTTTGCTCCAGTGTGAGTGTGGTTTGGACTAGTTCAAACGATGTGTGGTCGAAATTGAATGTTGTGGTGTAGTTAAGACGTTTTATCATGGAGTTCTTTGAGATGACAGCAATTGCACCTCCGCGAGAATTACGGGGGAACAACTTGATGGAGTAACCAGTCGGTGTTAGATCCGCACACTTGGGCTCATCGCCTGATGTTTTTAGCGATGTTTCTGTCAGGAAAAATATGTCAACATTTTGGTCGTTGATAAAATTAACTATTTCTGTGCGCTTTTCCGGTTGTCCTACTGACTTCTCATTAAATAATGCAATATGCAGAGGTATTTCTTGGATAGTTGACACAAAAGTTGACGAATTAATAGTGATTTGAATTAGGTTATCTAAATTAACGGTCGAATTTGTTTTAAATGGTTGTGCCGAAATAAGGGAGATAACTGGGATTCTTCTTCCTGTTCTACGCCGGCCAGCTTTGAAACAACGTTTCTTTTTTCGCTTCTGTTTACATTTAGGTAATGATGAATGTATTCCCAGTTCGTTTAGTCTAGAGCACAATGTAGTGTGGAGAGCGAAGGAGTGATCATTTCAACCAATTAATATGGGTCCATCGTAGCATAAAAAGGGTTGACTGGCGAGTATCACGTGATGGCGGTTTGTTCAAAAACAGTGGAGCAAGACAGCTGAGAAAAAGTCTAATTGTTCTCGTTTCCAAAACAAGGAGATGAAGAAACACTTACGAATTTAACAGCCAATACATAATGAACACAATAACGAAGATGAAAACAGGCAACAAGCACAAATATCATGAAAACGGCACTAAAAAACGGAGCAGCTGCTTCAAGCCGGTTAAGCGATAGCGGCCATCTTGTCTCATATCAACTGAAGTTACAGCGACATCATTTGCGACATTTGCGGAAAGAAAAATGTATGTTTAATCAGTCCATTGTGTAAAAAAATACCAGCCTTACAAACAGAAGAAATAGAAAGACCATGGTTCCAAAAGACAATCTTGTTCAAATACCATTCTTATATAATCCTAACTAGGATGATACCTACTGTTGTGAAGCGTGCGACTCGATGACGTCATTCATATCCAAATATCGGAATTGTAACTGCTGCTTTAGTACATCTCTTTCCAAAGAACACGTATTAGGAATAGTCATTTCACTAGACTGTACCTAGTATAAGGGCCATCGACAAGCAATACAACTTTTTAAAAGTTTGCATGTGCTAGTGTTGAAGTATTATTTATTGAGAAATACTAACGAAAATGAACAATTTTAATTTAAATGAACACTACTATTATTAAACATTTTTATCCCGAAAAGCTCAAAGTTTAAAAATGTCGAAATTTGCTGACAATTAATTACCTTGTAGTTTAAATCGAAGAACTGTCTGGATCCACCTAACCTTAATGACTTCATGAAAACTTAGTGTCTGCTCCCGGTCAAGTAGATATGCTACAATTACATGGTGGTTTTCAGCCTGAACTTGGGTAATGTTAGGTTCGTACACTTGTGATGGCGCCTTTAGTTTGGTTATCGTTATCGAGATGATCGACCACGGTGTTATTCCCCTGATCGAGTCATTAATAACATAAAATAAGAAATTAATGGACGGAATAATAGAGATCTGAGTAGTGATATAGGATAGAACAGTACGATCCCCCGTATTTCAAATATAACAATTTAATCAATTACATAAACTGTTACGAGTCTATGCTCTTAATATAAGTATATAAAAAGAGTGAAAAGCAACGAGCTTTGCAATATTCAAGAAATAATGTAACAAAAAAGAACTTACGGTATTTCGAATTAAATCCAGAATAACCCTAGAAATACAGACTCGAGTCATAATCACTAAAAGGCCTGAATAAAATTCAGCAGAAATCCAAATTAAATTCAAAACTGAAGGTGATGATGTGTCTGTGGCAGCTCGTAGAGTGTTGATGTGCTAACAGTCTTTTGTTGAATCACAGTAACATAATTCCAGGTTTAAATTCACTATAACTTCCAGTGAATGTCTCTAGCTAAGAATTTAACAGAGCGCTTTTGTATTTCCAGAGAAATAACCACTTGAATTCAAAAATAAGAAGAAATAGATTCCAGCCCAAAGTTTTGGACAAGATCATATCAAATATACAATGTTACATTACAATAGCATTAAATGAAATACTAAATAAACAAATAACTACCAATCAATGTAAATTCAATATACAAATATGTCAAAGACTTTCCAAATTGTCGCTAAATGATCTTTCCAGGTGTTGTTAAAGATGATGACATCATCGATGTCAACATCACACTTATCTAGACCAGATGTAATCATGTTCATTAAACGTTGAAAAGTACTAGGTAAAACCTTTCATCCCAAACGGCATCACTTTATATTGATAAAGTTCATCTGGAGTCACGAATGCCGAATGTTTTTGTTGCCCTTTTTGTCAGTGGAAGTTACCAATATCCTTTCAGAAGATCAAATTTGGTGACATAATTTGCATTTCCAATGTTATTAATACAGTCACCGATTCTTGGTAATGGAAATGAATCTGTTTTAGTGAAACTATTCACCTTTATATAGTCAGTGCATATGCGGAAACTACTACTGGTTTCGCAACAAGTATACATGGTGAACTGCAGTCACTTTTACTCTGTTCTATGCAATCATTCATCAGCAAATACTAAATTTCTTTTTCCAAACACACCTGCTTAAGAGGGTTTATCCTGTACGGGTGTTGTTTGTAAATATTACAATTTCAAGGCCATGACAGATTTTATTTGTTTTTGTAGGAACATCTGGAAATAAGTGCTCATATCCAAGAAATAACTGTTTAGTTCAGTCTTTTCTTGTTGCTGAAAATGTGAAAGTTTCTGGTCCAGATTATTCATAATTTCTATATTCCAAAGATTTGTTACTTCACAGTCAATACAGTCCGATTGCATTTCATCGCTTAAATCCTCACAGTGTGGGACAGGTACAAATATATTAATTGCATGATTAACCTAACTATTAAAATACCGGTACTCTTTTAAAATAGTTACATCCCAGGAATACTAGTATTATACTCTAACCCACTCATTTTCCTCTTCGCTTTGTAAGGGCCATACTACCTAATCTGAAGAAAACTTTTAAGAATGACTAAGAAAGAAAGATCTCTATCAGCAGACTAAAAAAGTCTCTTCACTGTAATTCTGTCGTACCTTAATTTCACTTTTGACTTGAATTTCTGAACGCGTAATTCAAGCACATCTGGTTGAAAATTCCAGACATAAAAATTGATCCTTGATCACATTGGACAGATTTGGGAATGCCAAACTTAGTCAAACAAATCTTTATCAAAGCTTTTGCTATTGTTTTACTTTTAATATTCCTCAAAGGATTTTCCTCTGGAAATCTTGTAGATGCACAATTATGATCAACAAGTATTGGTTTCCTGACTTGGTCTTAGGTAAGTGGCCGTCACAATCTTCCATTATTTTGCTAAATGGTTGGTCAAATGCAGGAATAGGTTGCAGATGTGCCTTATGTATTTTCTGATTGGGTTTCCCTACATTTGACAAGTGTTACAAGATTCTAAAGTATTTACAAACATCACTTTTATTTTTTGGCCAATAAAAGCGATTCAAGATCTTGTGATAAGTTTTATTGATCCCTGAATGACCAGCCACAGGAATTTCATTGGCCAGACGAATAATTTCCTGTCCGTACGATTTGGGAACTATAATTTGATAGTTCACTGACCATTCGTCACCAGCAGGTGGTCTCTATTTTCTCATAAGAACCATATTCCTGATCAACATTATTTTTCAAGAGCTTTCTTTGCCATAGCTCTAGTAACTGCACAAGCTGGGTATAAGTCAGAGATTTCTTTTATAATAGGATCGACTTTCTGGTCCAAACAAGTGGATTTAACCACCACCTTATCTCCAGTTAGGTCATTACCTAGTAATAAATGATTCCCTCAAGTCTGATGACGAATTTGTACAATGGCGAGGAATATATTAACAAAGCCGCACTCTGATCCCTAAATAAAAACACTCTCATTAGAAAAAGACTTCTTAGAAAAGGCAAAGTACCTTATAAAGAAGACGCTGAGAAGTTCCCGTGTCCCCTAAACTTTTAATAGGGATAGGATTGGCGGAATCACCCAAGAGTGATAAGGAACCCTTTGACATTATTGATTCATAATTCTCCATAATAAAATCATACTGATTTTTTTGAACCAACAAATGTAATGCTTTCCTCTTAGAAATAAGAGTATTTTGGAATATGTCTGTCTTGATTCTGTTCCTTTTTTTCAATTTGTAGTAATCAGAAATAACGTGTCTTTTCTTGTTGTAATATGTACACGTAAGGAAAGATAAGAACTTCTAATCAATTTTATCAGAAACTTGATTTCTAAAGGTTGTGCCAGGTTGTGATTGGAAAGGGCTCGTGTTAGGCTGAAATACATTTTACCAGACGATACTGAGTGGAAGGCGTACTGGCAGAAGAAAATGTATGAGCTAAGGAATACACGTCCGCAGTACGAGCAGCATTTTCTAAAGTTTCGACCTTATGCTCATCAATATGTCTTAACGTCACTATGGACACAGTTCTTGAACTCTTCCACTTATATGAGTTGCCTGAGATTTTCGTAATCTTCATCACCTTTCTTGGCTAAGCACCACCTATCAAATAACTGCTTTTTTTCTCTTGCAAATGCAACATGAGTTTGTCCCGTTTCTTTTTTGTAGTTCCTGAACTTTTTTCGATAAGCCTCAGGGACTAACTCATAACCCTTCAAGATGCATTCCTTAACCAGATCATAATCATCACTTTGCTTTACCGACAGGAAAAAGTAGATGACTCCGACTTTGCCAAAAAGTGCACTTTGTAATTATGGAGTCCAATGCTCTCTTGGCCATTTCAAATTTTCAGCAATTTTTTCAAAATGAGGAAAATATTTATCTACTTTTTCTCAAAAAGCTGTACTAATCTAATATTCTTACTAATAACAAAACCTGAATTTGTGTACAATGTGGATGGTTGCTTTTCACTTCCCAGCTCTTATTCTCTCAATCTAAATTGACATTCACTTTCTTCCTTTTCCCTTTCTCTCTGCATTTCTCTTTCTTCCTTTTTCATTTTAGCATTTGCAATTGCATTTGTTTCTCCTCTTTCTCCAATTGCATTTGCTTTTCTTCTTTCTGTAACTGCATTTTCCTCGCTCTCCTCTTTCTTCAACGCATTTGAATTTGTTTCTCCTCTTTCCCCAATTTCATTTATTTTTCTTCTTTCTCTAACGGCATTCATCTCTCTCTCTCTCTCTCTCTCTCCAATTGCATTGTTTCTCCTGTTTATCTTTCTGAAGCTCGAGCTTTCAACACTCCAATTCCATCTTGTATTTTAAATTAAATTGCAAGTTAGAGTCAGATGGAGACTTACCAATAAAATCCAAAGCACTTTAATCCAAAACATTGTTTTCTACCAAATATTGAACCAATATATTTTTTATTTCTTAGTTCATTAAAGATGCCTTTGCGTCAGAAAGATCATATTTTCTGGCAAGCTGAAGCAATGCATCCGTTTTCAAGGAGTCTAACTGTTCCTGAGTAGGATTTGAAATAACGATCTCCTTTATAGATGACAATGTACAATGTAAAAGCTTCTTGGTTTCACTAAAGATTTATAAAATGTGAAATAACACCCCAGATTTATGAACTTCTAAAACAAGGTGAATCAAAATTTCAAAAGTAGAGTTTTAAAAATAAAATATATTAGAGAAATTCGTATCCCAAGGACGAGCTATTAAATTTCTGTTACGAATCTATGCTGCTCTTCGAACAAGTAACAGAAAAGAGTGAAAAGCAACAAGCTTTGTAAAATTCAACAAATAATTTATTTCCCTTGAAAACAAACTAAAAATGAATAAAAAGCAACTTATGTTATTAAGAATATACCCTAAATAGTCATAGAATTACAAATTAAGTCATAATAGTTTAAAGTACTGCATAAATTTCAGTAGAAGTCCAAAATTAAATCCAAAACTGAAGGTGATGATGTGACTGTGGTAGCTCGAAGAGTGTTGATGTGCCAATAGTCTTTTGTTGAAGCACATTAAAATAAATCCAGGTTTGAATTCACTATAAATTCCAGTGAATGTCTCTTTTACTAGTTACAATATTATATAGTTCTCTCTCTGACCACAGGTCACAGTTAGTATTTTCTATTTAAAAAAAAGAAACTTAAACCTAATGGAAAATAACCTTCTAGAATGATCCTGATATTTACAAAATAAAAATATTAGTTATTATTAGAAACCAGAACCTGGACTATGTCAAATACACTAAGGAAATTGCAAAACACAAAGCTAGATCCAAATAAACATATTTACTTCTATTAATAATAATTCGGATTTCAAACCCATGCACAGAGAGAATAATTTATCTATGTATTATTTGTTTAAAGAACAAAAAAGTCAATCCATGTCTAGCAGAAAATGAACTCAATTTTGGACATGGTCAATTCAAACATACAATGTTATATTACAATGACACGTAAGGAAACAAAAAAACACTAGAAAACTAACAAACAATACAAATTAAATACACATAACAAAACAAAATGAAATTTAACATGACATTTAAATATACACTTTCTCTTAGAAATAGGAATTGCAAAATTTATAAGATATTCAGCATTATATTATACTAATAAAACAAATTTCATGATAGAATCGGGTGAACGATCGAACTCATTGCTCAAGCATGTCTGCTTATCCTGGTTGCTTCCGGTACTCTCAAAGTCAGTGTTAAAGACAGGGCAGCGTCGCCATATTATATTCATCTTTTCTCTATCTCTGCAGCCTCTTCATGCTCATCAACCGTAACCTGGTTGTCTGTTCTCCTTTCCATTGCGTGGTACACATATGGAACTATGTTTTCCCTTTAAATAAATAACAACCGTAACCAGAATATTTTTCAAGCTTTTTCATTTCTGGGATAGAACAATAATCACACTCTTCTTGCGTCAGATTTGCTCTTATCGTAATTCAACAGAACTAAGGCTAATATGGTCAGTTTGCAACCTGATATACGCCCAATCCTATCATCATAAAATTAATACCTTTTTCTGAGCTGCTAGAAGCATTCCTTAATGGAACCATGACATACTTTGTAAATAGATCTGCGCACCTGTGTGCTATAAATCGTTTTCAGGACCATCTCGGTTGCAGGCACTGATGTCTAGCTTGAAAAGAATTCACAACTTAATTACTGGAATACATGCAAATCATTAATTTCTGAACTCACAGAAAATAGATGATGAATTTAAAACGTAAAAATTCAACAAAAGTACAAACTTTTATCAATGAACATATTGCATGCGATTGGGACAAACCTTGTGCCCTCCGTGGGTCGCTTCCTTTTCTATGAAACCGAATATCTCTTTCCGTTTCCCTCAATTTCAGACGCCCGTCCCATGGACAATTTGAAAGAAAAAATACTTTATATTAATCTCGGAGTCAACTTCTTGGCTTCCCTCATAAACTGAGACTGACTAATTTCGCGAAGGAAAACACTTTAAACCCGGAATTTTGCCTGGGAAATCCACATTCCCCGTTTAGCTTAGCTAATCAGGATTAACTTTACACAACCGTCAAACATTAACATGCTCGTCGAAGTTAGAACAATTCTCTCTATTCGGCCTATACTAATAACTAGTCTGGATAAATTCATTTTATTAAACTTATTTCAATTCGCACACATAACCTCTGGATTGTCTCTACTTTGACATTTTCCTCTACTTAAGCATAAGTTAACATATTGTCGGATCGTTATCTTTGCGCGTCATAATTAAAAATCAATCGTGCGCCAAACAAGGAAGTTTAACACTGCAAGTTGGCAATCTATTGCGAGCCTAGCCCATATATCAAAGTTAATTATTACGTATCGCGCTGTCCACGACAAAATGTGCTGCGAGAGTATCTAAAAACATTTTGGACCCTTATAGGTAATGTATTAAATTTAGAAAATATAAAGTAAATAGTCCAAGAGTGATTTCCACTTCAAGCATGTACATAGTAAATGGTAGTTTGCTTGACAAGTTTCCCAACTTCTGCCGTATATACACAAATCTAACAGAAAGGATAGAATGGAAGATAGATGGCTGAAATAGTACATACTTTTTCTGGGGAAAAAACGAGTATGCAATAACTCTTCGTTATGTTTAGCTTATTTCCAAAGAAATGAGGATCGTTTAAAAGATAAAGAAACCACTTATAGAAATTCATCAACATTTCTCTACAGACTACACAGCATTTCAAACGCTATGTTTCATATCGTTAGTATATTCATTGTTCTATCAATGCGGGTTTCAGGTGGAACTAATATAACACTCTTAGATATTTACCTTTGCTCAGCTGAGCTCTTTTCACACATGATATCATGTCGTTACCAAACAAGGGTTGCAAAACATTCTGACTCACCTGTTCACGCAGTGTACCTAACAACAATAGGTAATTTTATGCTATAGTTAAACGCAAAACCTTTGGTTACGCCGCCTACGCCGCCAAAGTCAAAGCAGTAATCCATATATTCCGCTCGGGTTGACAGGCGAGACAATAAATGACTGTGTGGTGACCCAAACAGCAGCTAGATAAGTGTCACTAGGGTATCGAGATTAAACTGTTGACAAACGCAGTTTATAGACCTACACATTATTATTGCCGGGAGTTCATACTGTTTTTGAAAAGACTGTATGGTGTGTAATTTGAATGCTAATTAGATAAAATATAAGTTGCACTGAATTCTAGCCATAGATAATAAGTGTACTTATTTAAATTTTGTTCTACAAACTGAATACAAGCAAACATTTGTCATTAAAATATTGCCTTCAATATAAATGAATTAAGTCAAGAAATATTGATATCGGATATCACCCAGAAAATATTAATAAAATATTCTGGTTTAAAGGACAAAAAAAACTATGTAATTATGTATAACTACGCGTTTATTTTTATGAATTATTTAAAATTGTTTGGTCATCATTTCTAATAGATTATTCATCAGTTCAGTATTGGACACTGAATTTGTCAAATAAATGACACCAAGACGTTTCACAGTCTTGTATAAGAAAACTGCATAAGGAAAAAATAACCAATGACCAGACTGTTTCATAACTAGTATACGCAGCTTCTTCCATAGATGAAAAAGGGTTTAGTCGCAATATCTGCAACGAGCTGAGATGACTCAGATCATCCTCGAATTTGTTTACTACTTCCCATATTACAGGGGTAACATTCCGCCATCAATTAATACCACCTGAAATCGACTAAGAGAATCATCTTCATAAAGTCTACATTTCAAAGCATTTTCAAACCGATGTAGAATTTAACAATACATTTGCATTTAGATGTATTAACCAAGAATCGACCTCGAGGACTATACGATTCAATGACGTCTTTTAAATTAAATTTATCCAGCAGTTTATACGTTTCTGCAATAAAACCAGTTTGATGAACTTGAAATATTTGAATCTGATTGCTAAAAGGATGGAGTAAATACTTTTCTTTATAGATAAACTAAATTGAGGAGAGCCTGCGAAGTTGATTAAAGAAACTTTGTTGTTTTCTATCCATGTAAGCATCAAGTAGCAAAATACCTGATCGACTTAACGTGACTATAGTTCGTGTATATCTCGAAATACCTTGTGCATGCTTACCGCAGAATCAATGGCCTCCCTCGAGTGTATTCTGAGGGCTTGGGTTAAACCAAGTTTCACAACCATACATCGCTCGGGGTATTGCAATAGTTTGATACAAAATCTTAGCTGCGAGTGGATTAAATCCATTCTTAATTATTCCAATATCAATGCATAAGTTTATGTTTAGCCTCTTTACATTTGATATCTATTCTGCTATACTTTGACGTATTAACACCTAAACGTCTACATGGCTATATTTATTGTGTACTCTCAAACCCAAGAACCGTTGCTTATGTTTTATTTGTAATCACTGTGGATGTTTTTGAATACTATAATGTTATTTTTCGTGGAATTATATCTAAAATTCAACTTTATGGTTACTCGTTACATTTAATCAGTGACTAATCCATTCGTGACTTCGAAAGAATTAAAAGAAGCATATCATCTGCAGCATTAGGACAAGGACAAGGTTTATCAAAAGATAGGAAACCATGCTTGCACGTCGTTAAAACATCAAGAAGTTCATTTATTAGCACAATGTTATTTCATGGGGATAATATACAACATTGGCGTGTTCCTTTTAAAGCAGGAAGTCTTTGAAAAATTCTTTAAGAATGAATAACTCTTCTTTAAATGCTTGAGTATAAGTTAATAATCAATTTCCGTATTCTGAGAGTGATACCATTATCACATAACTTATTAAATACATGTTATTTGGTGTCAAACGCTTCCTGTGTGTCAAGAAGAACTGCATACAATTTGCTTTAATTTTCATTAGCGTAAAATCTAGTTTATAGACTAAGAGAGAGTCTGAACCATGGTAATAATCTCTTAAAATACTGCTTTTTTGTCGGTTATTAAAAACAGTATAAAGATGCACATGCTACGTTACGCTTGATAAATTAATTTTGGCGTTATTAAACACCCCAACCGGAGATCCATCTACAATAGAAACCTTATGTCTAGTGATTAGAAAGTTGCTACAATTGTTGTAAACATATGAATGAGTTCAGATTTGTGTCAAACTATCACATTTCTGTGATTGCACCTATTTCCGATACAGAGTATTGACTGTTCTCTTTTAAACATTTTGTTTTCAATAATTAGTGTCTCTATTCCCGTCGAATGGAGTTCAATAATTTCCAGCTTTTGCTCTCCAAGGCTAGCAAAAACTGAAAATTATTCATCTCGTTTCATGAATTCAACATTAAATCATTACCCATTTGGAATACTCTTTATATTAGTGATATTTTATTGGTCGAATAAATCATTTTGATATGTTGGCAGTGACAATGTTGGTGGCATAGTATACCGGTCAAATGGTTTGTTCAAGTCTATAACGCATTACATTTTCAATGTGGGTTTTTTTGTGTATAAAATATATACGAAAAAAAATAGATTATTTACAAAGCCTAACGTTTGTCACTTATGACATTAACAACAATTGGTAGAAAGCCAAGACCACACAGATAAACGCTGCTTCATTAATGCAGATACAAGACATTGCCGGTAATTTGACAATTACTTTTTTCCCATTATGATGATCACCCATGACTTCTGCTAATTATGGTACCAACTGTAATGTTTGAAAATGATTCATATGTGACGAAAGAAGTTGGCAGTCTGGGGAGATAAAATGTGGTTACCTATATCAACCATATGACAGTAACCACAAAACATACAATCTCACATTGCTATGGTAAACATGACTGTGTAACTATGATAATGATCTTCATGGTAAAGTTTTCAGTCAGAACTATATTATTAATTGTGGCTATACTAAAAATGTCTGCACTGTTTCAGAAATAAAATAAGTGGTCATCACTATACAGTGTAAATATTTTCTGTTGCAATGAATATTTTCTTTTCCAATGAATATTTTCTGTTGCAGAGAACATTTTTTCCAATAGATAAACCATTGTATATAAAAGGCGAAATATTCACAGATAGATGCGCATAGTATTTTCAAATAATTTATGGAAATATCTATGCGTGGAGTTATTTTACCAGCTGATTGGTGTGTACTCAGCGTTACAGAAAGATTGATCGCTGTTTCGTTTGAATGAATCATAGATATGTATCAAAGGGGCCCAAAAGATGTTATATGCGTTTGGAACATATATCCTTAACATATTAATAAATTAATTAACTTTGGAATTATCTTAGAAAAGCAACGATGTGGTGTTGGTAAATATCTTGAGAAAAGAAACTGATAAGTAATTATTTGAGATGATGAAAGAAAAATAAATATATTGACTACAGAAGAATGATGCAATGACGATGACGATGACAATGATGATGACATTGAAATATCAAGTAGATGTAGTAGCTTGAAAAGTGAAGATCACCAAGGATAAATCAATTAGATGTTTTTAGTAAAAACATAAAGATGGTACTCACACTCACCAATCTCCAGTATATACATGAAATGGAATACAATGAAGCAAGAGAGAAAATACTGGAAAAAATCTCAGAAGCTACTACTGTAGATAATGAAGCAAACGTTATTGAGGAAAGTTAGAAATTTACAAACGCTCCTTGGCCTTTTTACTTTATTGGGTATAAACATACAAAGTCTTATCGCATTTGCGCTGGCGTAATACTTTGCCGTGATGGGTAATATAAGCTCATTTTGACTGGCACAATGTTAAAATATATTTTATTCGAGTTTTGAAAGGAATTTTATAATGCTAAATACTATGAGCCTGTTTATTTACAAAATCCTGATTTAAAATTTAAAATTACTTTAAAGTCTACATTTAAATTCGTGAAATTTGAATGTCAAGGTTAGATATTAACCTCCATATTCATGTACCACACCAGGCAGAAGAGGAGATAATGTAGCGACGAGTGGAAAACGAGGGACTAGAAAATAAAACACATACATTTAGACAATGCTGTGCTTATATATAAAGTTCAATAGCATTAGGACGTAAAAGTGCAAAGGTTGTTGTTGTTGCTGTAGGGTTTAACGCCATGTTTTATCACAGGATAGGCTATACATGGCGGCCAGTATAAATGGTGGAGGAAGGACCCGGGAAAACCCCGGAAAGAACCACCGACCCACGAGAAGCTACTGGCAAGCTTTCTCACATAACACATTGGCCGCATTTGAGACTCGAACCCGCACATACACAGGTGAGATGGCAATGATCCGTAACGGTGAGTGCTTTAGACCACTCGGCCACTCGGGGCCAAAAACTGCAAAGGTGTATACTTTGGAAAATGTTAGCAATGCAACAGAACATGCAATTGTGAATGTTGAAAATCATACATGCTCTCGTATCGTGTTGGAGTATGTCTTAAATTTGGAATCGGAATAAAATCCTATAATCAGCTTTGCCAGCCATGTGGATATGTTCGCCAGTATTATCACGGTTGTCGACAAAGCTTTGCTAACACTAATGTTATGGAACCTGTGGATGTACAAATACCCGACGCTATTGATGAAATGGGGGGGGGGGTAAGTGAAACAATAGCTAGAACTGAAGCTATTGTAGATATGATTTTGGTAATATAAAACAATTGAAACAAGTTATTGACGGAATTCGTAGCATGAGAACGATTTCCATTATATATAAGTATGCCGAATACGATTCGACTAATTCAAGTCGAGCAACAGAGTGGAATACGAATAACAAGCCGTATGCGTAAAACCGACATACTTCGCTACTAGGACCATTGTTTATGCAAGAACTGTTCCCGGAGAGACCAGGACCGGCTACGTACAATAACTGAAACAATTTGCACTTGAACGCAATATAGGAATACCAAAAGGGCGCAAGAAAAGCTGACATTCTTGCATTACCATGTGCGATTGAAGATGACATACACGTTGTCGTATTGCAGCTGCTATTGCTACTGGGGCTGCTGAGTAAGTTCGTGAATAAGAACGTTGTCGTCATATCACATATACGGCATCTAAAAGATCACATCAATTACCAATTTCTTTATGTAAGTTTCACAGGCGCAAATGTGAATTAGAAAGACACGTAGCAATTATCCCGCACACGTGCAAGCCATGTAAAGGCGCTCGAACTGTTAACAATATTATTCCTGGAATTATATTGGTATCATAGCGCTCTGTTACCTCAGGAGCTAAAGCGAATATTATTCTTCAAACGTATTGAATTATGCCGTTTAATCGTGATCAGGATGGATTTAAAGTTAGACATCAGAGCTTGTAAAGGTTTAAATCGCAAAGACACCAAGGCTATCAATGATGAAATCAATAAATATTCAAAACATTCTCTAGACATTGGAAAAATGCACCAATGCATAATCGGCATGGACTTATGACAGATGTTTGCATAATTTCCCATCCCAAACATTCCGCGTATCGAGTTATATACCAACACCAGAGTACACGATTACAACAGCAATAGCGTCAATGGATATTTCTTTGAAGATGAGTTAGAATAGCCTGAAGAAATTCACCACGCTTATCCGATGGAAACCAAAAGATATTCCAGTGCCTCGTGAGTAATAATCACCTGATCTGTGTACAGTCGTTTATGAATTGGGGTGTAAATTTACTGAACCAGCCTAGCTTGCTTCAAATCTAAAGACCAAAACGAATTATATATTACGCGTACGAAATCTGCAGTTGTATTTGCGATTAGGAATGTGTGAAAGTAAAGTCTATCGAATGCTTGGATTTCCCCCAAAATCTATGTTGGCTCGTCAATACTTGACTTGTCGAACCTGATAGTGTGTTAGTTTGATTACGATAAAATAAAAATGTTTTAAAATGATCGTGTAAGGATGTTTTATACTTACACTGACGCGCTGCCGATACATATAAACACCAATGATGTTTATTTAGATATCGTATCAAGCACACTCGCGAAAAAAATTTACGACAGCGATTATTCAAAAGAACACCCGTTGTTAAATAGCACCACGAATGCACGGGTAAATCAATCAAAGGATATTCTGGTTTTGTGCATAAGGATCTCTGGCATGATCTGTGGAATGCTTTCGACAGCGATGAGAATTCAAATATACAGCAAATATGATTAGGTCAAAGAAACATCGCATGAGTGTTTACCGATGTACCAAAATGATTTGCCACCGCGTGATACATAACTATGGATGTTTCCCGAAGGAATAACCACTTACACGTTTGGGTATCATGCGAATGTGTGATTGATTCGATGCACTAGTACATTAAAATAGATCTTCGTGATAATTCTGTATTCCCTGAAATGACTTGCAATTCCTCTTGCACAAATGATCTACTTGGTGTTTTTGCTGATTGTACATTCAGAGACATCAAGATAATGTTACGGTTGTCGTGGAACATCATTCCGATCTGAACTGTAAATAAATCAATGGACCATCAAGAGTCAGTAGCGCGACGTTGGCCGCCTTCTAACTCCCCTAGCGCAAATAAATACCGAATAGCAATGTTTCTAAGCGGTTCTAACGGCAGTAGTTGTAAAATCATTTTACCCATTCGTCTGATTACTCTGCACTATGAGCTCTCATTAACAATGCTTTGCGTATATATGTTCACAGAACCGTTCCGCAAGTGTGCGATTCAATTGTCCCAAAATAGCATTGTCACTATGTATATTAATATATCCAACACGACTGCACACATGATATTTTGCTACAACATACCAACTGATCCAAGAAATTATTTGCCTGGATCGACTTCTAATAATCGTGGTCATGTAAATGGTCTGCATGCATAAAATGCATACATACGTTCAAATGCATCAGCGACACTTGCCGAACTTGCCATCAGATCACATACACGAATATTTGGAATAAAAAGAGATCAGCATGATGAAGCTCATTGGTATTTGGCCATTAAAATCAACCACATGAAATGTTTTGGTGCTGGTGGGTAAATTTGTCACAATTAGTTTGGTCATCCATGCTCGAGCAGCACGGTGGGTGACCATTGCCGTACTTCAAATTTTTCAACAGCTGCTTCACTTCTCCCACAACCCAGAGGACTGTAATATAGTTTTGATAAAATCAGCGCAATTACCATGTTGGTTTTCTATCACTATATTTCACACTGAATGAGTGGAACCGCCTAAAATAATCTTGGCCTTCAAACAGCCTTTAATAATCCATCGAGTGATTCGTTCTTCAAGTGTTCGATTAATCGCATTCATGTCATATATAAGATCCATATCGGCACGTTAACGTACGCGGACATCTTTTGATGTTTCATAAACAAAACCGTGTCGGTAATGTGCAGCATCAACAGGATTAATAAGTGCTTCACCAGGCTTTGGTCGATTGTTAGAATAAAGTCGTATATGAAGGCGTGTGTAAGTCTCATTAATTTTATCAAGTTGTATGTTTTGTATCCGGTCATTTACTCCATGGTGTTCCTTGTAATTTTGTTAATACAGCAGCGACTTCAGCGCGGAGGACCTATTTAGACCCTGTGTGCTTATGGCTTTTCCCAGTAGAACTGGTAGGTCCATTGATCGTGAACTTCCTCGCTCCACATCGAACACAAGTTTCCTTGATTGGGGCTTTGCCATTACGTGTATGAAATCGTGTTGAATTAGCAGTACGAGCTTTCATGTGGCATCACACACAATATAAAGACATGATTTGTGTTGTGTACAACTGGTCCTTCATTACGCACCAAGGCACGCATCCATTAACAAATACTGATTAAATCGCGATGGTAAAACAAGTCAAGCATTTCGAAGTGTCTTTATGCGAAATGAACTTGCATCGATGGCGACATTGTTACCTCGGATTTGAAAGCAGTATCCGGTACTCATTTGGTTGTATATGTAGTGACCTAATCAGTTATAGAATTTTGACTCATATGGACCTGCACCACCATTTGAACTTGTTAATTATTTAACCAGGAGCTACTGAAGTCATTTATCATTATTTTATTCGACTTTACAAATACGACCTCAGTTGGACGGGCCAGTATGTGGTCGTATTGTTGTTGAAACGTTGCGTGCATTTTAGCGTTCACCAACACCGCAAGCACTTATTGATTTTACATTAAAGTAGTTTATGATTATATAAAATATTTATTAATATTTACGGATGTTACTCAACTAGAAAGGGTACTGAAAGGATTAAAGCAGGTTTGCCACCAAAGCGAATTGGACTGAGTTTACCAGTCGGGAATTTTGTTGATGTCGACCCTCATGAGATTGTGATTTATCAAAATCGAACTAGTAAGGTACAAACATCAAACATCAGCATCCAATATGTTGTTCTGAGGTTGCGAGATGCTGTCGCAAAACAAAATCCTGCCTGAAATCAATGAAAACGGGTGAATCAGAGACGGTGGCGTGTCGATTTGTTGATGTTGCTTTTATTAAAGATTATGTTGTTACTGATAATGATCAGATGAAATACTACGTGTATGAAAAGATCGCAGATGTACCCGCACCAACACGCCTAGTAACTTCATGAAGTGTAATTCTGGGAATATTAATCGCAGAAGGAGAGGATAAAACTGACGCATCCTTAAGCAAACGGTCAACTTTAGGTGGGTTCCATTACAGATGGATTTGATAGACCTGAATGTCATATCTTATAGGTGCTTGAGTCCGGATCATACTCGTGTATCATAACTGGAAATAATGGCGGCTGGGGTCAAAATGCGATGTTAATAAATGACCATCAGTAACTTGGTACTATGCCAAAAATATCGCGCATTTAAAAGCCGACTATGGAATTTTCACACTACAGTATGAACATCATTAGTTGCTGGAGATGAAGTCAGTTTGAAGGAATTAACATCTATTCCGACGGTTACTTATCCGTCCTTGATGTTTGCATTTAACAATAGAATTTATCATTTCATATAAGTAATATTTTCTGACCGCGGCGATGAGGTTGCGGCATTTATTGACAGGGTGTTGGATCAGCTGACCAGTGATGCCGCCATTAATAACGCTTTTTGTTCCACTTGTTAATGAATAACTGCTTCAGAATGGCATTACGATACCCTCGTCTACGCTCAAATACAATCTTGTTAGCGGCCAAATAGAAATAGACTGTTGGAACCACCGTGATGCAGCAATACCAATATGATGCCAGATTGGAGTAATCGCATTAATGCGGAAAAATGCCCAATCCTTGATTATGCCACCAGGCACGAAAACACTAAGGATTGCTTCTACAATGAGGAAGTGGAATTCACTACCGAATCCACCATGTTGCACATTCCAGTGAGTATTTTACATCAACATTGATTCAACTAAGAAATAAACGGACACGACTGTTATTTAACAAGGATGCATTTGTCCTTGTAACAGTTATTGGGCGAAAGCAAGAACGATCATTTAATACATCAGGCATGAGTCTGGACATGGCATGTCTGTCCTGCAGTTGTGTTACGCAATTACATTATTAATATAAGTCATATGATATACTCTCAATGTTACAGACGCGAAAAATATTTGAAATGGAATAAATCGCGAAGAGATTTTGAAATACAAACAGAATGATGTGATTGTAGATCATATTTGCTAGCATGATGAGGCAACACCAGTGGTCCGAGAATCACTACAACGAAAATCATCATAGGTGTACCAATCGAAATTATTGTCCGGGTTATATCCATAGTAACATGTGCCTCTCGTGGCGCCTGCAAACTGTAAAATATTTCTATACGATTACATTCATGTATACGTATTTATTCAGAACTTCTCGCAGCAGCACAAACTTGTCTCAGTACGATTACTAAACTGCTTTCGGTGCCTTTTGAAGATGAACTAATTAGCATGGCCGAGTTCGAGATTGTGTTGGCTCAAATGGAAAATCACGCGCGACTCCGAGCACAAATTACGAAACAGTGAGGTAGTGGATTTACAGACAATAAAAATTGAGTAATTTCCTTTTTATAAAGTGTATAAATACCAAACACATTTTGTCACGTCACAATATCAAACACGTTTACCTTAGAAGTGCGAGAATGTATATTTTGTGGCTACTGACATGTGGGTCATATAGGTCACCGCCTTCAATTCCCCATGACCATGACTGTTCTCGGTTTCGGTCACATATTTATCACTTTAACTGATTACAATCCCTGGGTAGAGGATACACAATGGCTTTTTCCCGGATGAACAGAGGACATGGCTGATACAAAGCCGTGACCTATTATCAATTCTATGTCACTAACTTTAGTCTAAAACATACATTCCCACACTACTTCATGGATAGGTTTTTCCACTTTAATTATTATTATTATTATTATTATTATTATTATTATTATTATTTAAAATTTATCGCACCAACTGTAAGCTTACGTTTTGAAACTGCATGCTAATAATCGTCGATCACCCTAACTTTATGCCCATGTTCTTTGCTTATCTTCACCTGGAACGATACCTATACTTCGCAGTGACATTAAGTGTTGATTAAGAAATCCTGGACGAAATAAAATTAAAATACATATGTTACAAATCTATGGTCTTTATAAGTAACAGAAAAATAGTAAAACCATCAAGATTTGTTGTTGTTGTTGTTGTGGGGTTTAACATCATTTTTCAGCACACGATAGGCTATACATGACGGCCAGTATTAATGGTGGAGGAAGAACTCGGGAAAACCCCAGAAAGAACCACCGACCCACGAGAAGTTACAGGCAAGCTTTCTCACATACCCACATTGGCTGAATCCGAGACTCGACCGGCCCAGACAGAGGTGAGATGGCAGTGATCCGTAACTGAGAGCGCTTTAGACCACTCGGCCACTCAGGGCCCCCATCAAGATTTGTAAAATTCAAGAAATAATATTTTCCCCTGGAATACAAAGTGAAAATTTAAAAGGAACTTACATTATTGCGAATTAAGTCCCAAAACAAGCCTAAAAGTTTAAAATAAGTCCAGAAATATAGTGTTCCGAATACATTCCAGTGGTGTTCAAAAATAAATTCCAATCTTGAATGTGCTGGTGTGACAATTGTCTTGAATGTGATAATGTGAAAACAGTCTTGATGTATCACGATATTATAATGCAAAATGTCCTTGAAGGAAATCACATTAATTCCAAAACGATGACTTAATCCTGAAATCAATGAATACTTTGTAATCCAATGAATAATTTGAATAAATAAATCCCCTAAAATTATAACTGAACACAACTAAAAGAATGATTCCACTGCAGACTTTAAGATAGGAATAAATAATTCTGATGTGAACAAACCTATCATACAAACTTAAGACATAATAAGAAGATTATGATGAGGGTAAAGCTTCCATTTCCTGTACATTGTAAGTTGTAAACAAAATCAGGTCTTTTGCGTAAATTTTAGTAAGCTACCTGGCAAAAGTCAGGTAGACCCTGTTTTTTTCTAGAGGAAAACTAATACCCTGAACCCAAATCTAAGTAAACATTGTTCTAACAAATGACATCAGTCACAGAGGTCCAAAATCCTACCTTCAGTTATTGACAAAAATTAATCTCACAATACATATTATATATGCATAACACATACTACACTTGAAATGAAAGAAAACACAATGGGAATGTCCAATTTCTGTAATGCCATAGTTTGTGATCCTTGAGTGAGTGTTAGCTGTTCATATCAGGGCCGCTGTTCACATGTCTTTCATTAACCCCCCACTGAGATTTTTGTGAATGCAAAGGCAATGAGCGGCGGTGGGGGGATGGGTAACTCCGACAAGGGTACGAGCATGGTTATGCACAAACAATGGTTGGAATCCTATAAGGGTACGAGCCTCGTTTTCGAAAAAAATAAGAGGAAGCAGGAGGGGCTCCAATAAGGATACACAAGCTTCGTTTTCACAAAATGAGATGAACAGAGTACCATTTATAAACTGCGAAGAAGGTATCACCTGGTAGGTGTTGATAAAAGGTTTTTGTTGTTGTTGAGTTTAATTATAGTGGCGTGCGCACAATTGTGCATGTGCCACTTTTTTCTGACTGCACCGCAGCCTGCTAGTTGTTCCTGGGGAAGGGAATGGTGCCACCTCCCCCCAGGCTTTTATGGATTATAGGAACCCTGATAGTTTGGCCTCAATCTGTGGGTCCATAAAGATCCCTTACAGTTGAATGGTTGGCTGTCATTAGTGGGAAGGAGAGCTCGGGAACAGTCCTGCTTGCTTTACATCGCTGGTTTCTTGTTGCATTTGCCTGGTGTTTCTTACGATTTTTTTTCGATTTTTTTTCCCTTCAAAATGATCTAAAAAGGGGGGAGGGAATGTTCTATGCTGTTTATAGAGGTTCTTAGTAGAAATCATGTATGAAGAGAGATTTTCAAGATTATTATGGTATTACTCGTCGCGGTGTTTAGGGTGTGCTTCCTACGTTATGTCATTTATAAGTTTTTAGATATTGCCTCTTTAAGTTATTTATTTATTAATGTTTTTAGAGATTGAATGTTATTTATACTTAGCAAGAGACCGGAGTCCTAGCCGATTACACGGTTCGTTAAGGACATCTAGGACCGGAGTCCTAGCTGATTACTCGGTTCGTTAACGACATCGAGGACATCCAATTTTGCGGTTTCCTTAGTTTTTTATATGTGCTTCGTAAGTGAATTATTTATTAATACTTTTATAAAATTGAATGATATGTTATGGGGTTTTATATGGTGGCTTCTAAATTTATTTAGCTAGTTACTGGGCTTTTGGTTTTGTGGGAATAGTAATTGCATTTTGTTCCTAAGTCCTGCTGAGTCAATGAATTTATTTATATTTTTATATGCTGATTGTTTATTTTTATTAGAGTCCATAAGTAACTCTGGGTATGTGTGTTGTGATCCAATCTCTTTTTGGTTTTTGATAAATATTTTCCGAGCGGGTTCATATTTTGGGCATATATTGAATACGTGGTGTAGATCTTCGGTGGTGTGGCAGTTAAAGCAGTTAATGGTTGCTGGTTTGGGTCCTGTAAACCTTCCAAAACTGCTTGCTAATTTAGTTTTTCCAGCTATTATCCTGTTTATGGTTTCTGTTCTAAATAGGTACCCTTAGGTAGCTGTATGTTCCTATCTACGGTTTTTGGGGTTTCATGGTGCTTTTACCTTTTGTGGAGGAGTTCCAAAAATCTTGCCATGTTAGGTCTATAGATGTTTGTGCGAAGCTTATTGCTTCTGTAGAGCTACAGTTAAGCTTGATATAGTTTTGATCTCTTAGTTTGGTTTGTTCAACTTTGTCTGCTGTTTCGTTGCAGAGATTCCAATGTGCGACGGTATCCACATGAGCTCGACTAATTGATGTGCTGTGGTGATATCGTCGATTAATTGGCATGCTCTGTCGAGGAATTGTTCCCTAGTGTGTGTATTGTGATTTTGGATCGATTTGATAACGCTTAGGGAATCGCTCATAATGACTGCTTTTGGTATTTAGTTGTCTTTGATCCATTGTAGTGATTCAAGTATAGCCCAGAATTCAGTGGTGTAAATGGAGCAATAGTCAGATAATCTGGATCCCGTTTGTATATTGAATTCAGGGATGACTATTGCTGCTGCTGTTCTTGGTGGGTTGATTGTTTTTGATCCATCGGTATATATTTTAACATAGTCCGGGTATTTTTGGTTGATTTCGTTTACCAGTACAGGTTTTAGTAAGTTTTCTTGTCCTTCTTTATTGCCTAATTTGGTCGCTTCAATGTTAATCCTTGGTGGTTTTTGTAACCATGGTGATTTGTTCTGGTCTGTATTGTTTGTTACCTGTTTTTTTAGTACAGGTATCTTTTCTCTTAGTTCAAGGATTACTTTGCCACTTGGTGTGGTGGGTATGATTTTGGGTTTGAAGACAAGTTTACACTTATTTATATATATTTTGGTGGGATGGTTGTCTGGGTGGGTATATCTAATCGAATAGAGTATCGGAGGAGCAGTTCTTGCCTACGTAATTTTAAGGGTAGTTCTCCTGTTAGTGTTTGTAGTTCTTCTAATGATGTTGAGGGGAGTGTTGCTGTGCATAATAGCAAGGCTTTTCTCTGGATATTGTCAAGTTTTTGTAGTACAGGCTGCTTAGCCGAGTTATATGCTTGGCAACCGTAATCCAGTTTTGATCTAATTAGGCTTTTATATATCGTGAGGAGGGTTTCCTGGTTGGATCCCCAGTCAGTCCCTGTGATGTTCCTGAGTAAATTGAGATCTTTGTTGCAATTCTGGGTGAGTTGTTCAATGTGCTGTTTCCATGTGAGGTGGTTGTCAAAGAACATTCCTAGGAATTTGACTACTGTTACGTATTTGATTAATTGATTTTGTATATAGAAGTTTGGATAGACTAGGTTGTTATTTCGTTTGGGGGTGAATATGATTGCCACAGTTTTTTCATGAGATATTTTGAAACCCCATTTGTCCGCCCATCTCTTTATGTTGTCTAGGCTCTGCTGAATTTCTTTAACTACTGTGTTATTGGCAGGATTTCCATTCCTCCATATGCCACTATCATCTGCAAATTGTGACAAGTTTATTTTTGCGGAGGTTGTATTCAGGTCAAGGTCATTTACCATTAGGTTAAATAGTAAGGGACTTATTACACTGCCTTGCAGTGTTCCATTTTCAAGTGAAAATTCTTCCGAATGGGTGTTGCCTATTCTTGTGGTAATTTTCCGGTCTGCGAGGAAATCGCCAATCCAGTTGAACAAGCGTCCAGTTATTCCAAATTGGCTTAATTTGGCCATTAGTCAATTGGTCCATACTAGGTCGAATGCTTTTTCTAGGTCTAGAAAAACCGCTATGAGGTTGCGATCGATTTTCCTATGTGCGTTAAAAGCGAGTTTGATGTCTGTTTCCAATCTGAGAAGTTGGTCAGTGGTGGACCGTTTGTTCCGAAAGCTGCATTGATTTATGGAGAGTAGGTTATTGGTTTCTAGGTGGTGTTTTAACCTATTTGCGATTATTGTCTCCATTATTTTGCAAATATTCTTTGTAAGTGAGATGGGTTGGTACGAATTTATGTTGTTGGGATCTTTACCTAGCTTGGGGATTGGTATTATTATGGCCTGTTTCCATTTGGTGGGTAGTTGGCCTTTATCCCATATCCTATTAAAGAGTTGATTATGGCTATTGTTATATTGATAAGTAGCTTTTTGTAGATAATGTAACCTAACTGATCCTTACCAGGGGATGTTTCGTTTTTTGGATCGTAGGGCTATCTCCCATTCATGTACTGTGATGTCGCTATTTAGGTGAGATTCTTTTGTTCCTTGGTCTTGAAACATTTGAGGTTGGGTTTCCTCCATTAGTTTTTTTGTGTTCTTGAAAGTTTCTGGTGTGATTATTGTTGCCACTCATGTTCGAAAAATGCTTCGCTAGGAGGTCTGCCTTATCTTTATTTGTTATGGCATTTTTAATTTTTGGGGCTGAGGTAGTTGCTTTCCCTTTGATGGCTTTTATCTTGTCCCATATTTGTTTTGAGTTTGATTTTAGACTCAGTTTAGAGCAAAAGGTTTGCCATAGATTAATTTTAGCAGTTTTTTTAGTTTGTTTTAGTGCTTTTTCTTTATCTTTATATTGCTGGAAGTAGATAGAACTTTTGGTGCGTTTATATTTATTTAAGGCCCTTTTTATGTCTTTATGTGCTATAGTGCACTGTTAAGTCCACCATGGTACAGGGCTTTTATTTTGGATATTAGTTGTCTTTGGGATGCATCGGTTAGCTGCCTCTATAACTGTGTCTGTTATGTTATCATAATACATGTCAATACTTGGGTTTTCTAAATTATCTGGATTTACTCTAGTTAGTAATAATTGAAATTGGTCTCAGTCTGCCTGTTGGTACCTCATTTAGGTGGGGTTTCGTTTGGAATGTGTTGAGTTTTTGTTTGAATATTGATTGTGATGGGATTATGGTCACTTCCTAACGTATCTTCTTGATCCACCCACCAATTTGTGATTTTAGCCAATTTTGGGGTAGTGATGGTTAGGTCTATGGCTGAGAGAGTGCCATCCTCATGGTTTAATCTAGTGTTCGACCCGTCATTTAAGATGACCAGATTGTTCTCAGTTATCCATTTTTCAACCATTTTCCCTCTTTGATCTTTCTTTTTACCTCCCCATAATTCACTGTGTGCGTTGAAGTCGCCACAGATAATTAGATTGTTGTTGTTGTTATTAGTGATTGCCTTTAGTGAGATTAGGTTGGTAGGGCAGAAGGTACCCCCTGGATGGTATGCATTTATTATTTGAATGTTTGTGGTTCTATATTTATCATTACTGACATCATTTCGATGCTATTATTGATAAAAGATAGTAGCATGTTGATCAATGATGTAATTTAGTAGTTGTATCAATTACAATGAGTGATTCTGCGTTATGGAATCTCACACACACACAGAGCTAAACTATCTCTACAGCGTTTAGAGGCAATTAAGAAATATCTTCCCGTCCGTGATTCTGTGAAACAGCAATTGCAGCAACTTCAGTATAGAACAGTTATTTTAAACCAATTATCGAACCAACCAAGAAAATCTTTACAGTAGCTTAGGCAACACAAATAGCTCTTGAGATAATGCCTGCGGGCATTGTTGGTCGTCTTCAACCCGCTCAACTACCACCCCAGCAACCTCTTCAAGCACAGCCCGAAGTTCAACCGCCACCCCTACCAAGGTAGAACTAACTTAGTACATACATTTACTGTAGAAGGCTACCATGGATCCAACCCAAATAATTGATAGTGTGCGTTTGGATGGGGCCTAATAGATCAAATATGTAAATCCCGAACATTCTGACAATCTAAAATTTGCCGATTGGGTCAGAGATGTATAACGTGTTGATTGTAATGTTTAGCAAATCATATTTTAAGCTCTTTAACCAAGCAGTAGATGAATATGTCGAAAGAGTACAACAGGAAAAGGAAGAAAAAAGGGAAGAAATGAAGCGTCAACTTTAAAAATCAACAAAAGGAAGGAGAAAATCCTGCGTAAAAGCTAGATCTGAAGCAAAGATGAAAAGCTGCGTCAAAGGTACTCAAGCATTGCGCTCTGGAACCACAACCAGATATGCATAATTTGAAGATATACAATTACAATTTAATGATACAAACAGAAATTATATTTCGTGTCCGCTATGGCATCCTTTCCGATCGAAGGTCAACTTCTGAAAGCAGATAATACAGGACATGGAATTGGAAATCGAGTTGGTTTTGTTAACAATGGTATTATGGCGTTGTTTAACAGTGCAACATAAATAATTGATGAAAAGAATATTGAATCATGTATAGAAATGTTGATATTGCTTCGACGATTATCGAGCTAGGGTGATACAGTGATAATTATTAGCAGTCAGCTGGTCCGTCAATGATGTTTGCCAAAAATACCACTGATCAACCAGTGAGTTAAAACGTAAGAATGGCCGCCATTTGAAATGCAGTCGCATCGATGATTGAAAATGTATCCAATGACTCGCACCATGTTGATCGATGTTAAACGATAAACAAGAATTTTCATGCGCGATTCCACTATCACACATCTTTGGATTTCGCAGAAATGTTAGAAAAGTTATTTTCGGTGCTAAACATACAGTTGTACTTCTTCCAAAATCCTCTAACAACGATGCAGTCTGGCGCCCCGATACCGTTGGTGCTAGTATAGTAGGACTGACAAAACTTTCGTTGTGGATGCCAACGGCTGTTCGCTTTTATTTATGTATAGCGGCGGCAAGTAAGCATTGCCATGGTTTACGATGACCACAGACAATATTCAAACGTAACGTTGCTGGTTTATTCACATAGCAATTACAGAAGAGTTTCAGCACTACGACATATATTCATAGCGCTTCATGATAACGCCAGAGTAGATTCACAGACGCGAAACCCAGTGGTGTTTGATACGCACGGGGTTAGTGAAATTTCTCTGAGAATAAATGGACATCAAGAACCATCCGAAAAAGTGTTACTGAATTTTGAGAATAATCATGTTGGACGTGCGTATCATCGTCTGATGACATTTAATGGGTGTGATCAGAATTTTGATTCTGGTTTGCAGATAACACAATGAGATTTTACATCATTATATCCTATTCATTATTTCTCACTGAAACACTTGGATTTGTTCAAATAATCAGTCGTTGACATACTTTATTCGAGCTCGTACAGCACCACCAGCTATTATTGCTAATTATAGAGGAATCTCTTAATATTTTTAGACAAAACAATGCTGCTCGAAGGTGTCGTTGGACGAATTAGAGCTGCTGATGCACCAGTGGAAAATATGTAATTGGATCGCAAGCTATTTGCAATTAAATCATTCATAATGCTGTATAAATGTCATATCAACACGTTAATGTTACCCTGACACCTGATCAGAATAAAAACCACAATCAGCGGTACGGTATTTGCATATCGAAAACAAATCGAAGCATGGTTACCAAAATCGGATAATAACAACATCGAAGTATCACTCGGCAAGGGCATGGTTTGAAAAATCATTGGAAAATGTACACATGGAGATCATCAGGTAATAAGCGCTGTTGTACAATATTAATCGTGCATCAAGCTGAACGTGATTTTATGATCGCAGATACAACAAGAAAGGTTAATTCGTGGATGTTCAACATGTTCATGTAAATGATGTTAGAGCGGTCGTATCATTAGATATTATGATGATGAATGGTCCTGGTGGATCTAGTAAAACAAGACGTGCCATGGAGTTATTTATGAATTCTAATTATAAAGATATTATTGTGCTAGCCCCCACACATCGATTTGCCAGAGAAATGGAATAAAGGGGTATTAAAACACATACTTACCATAGTTTCTTTCGATGGAGCGGCAGTACCTGGACGCCGAAGAGAATGGGTGATAAACTTATTCCTTGGAGTATCACCTGCGATAAACAAAAATTGCACGGTGTCTAAAGATACTTGTTAATTGTTTATTGATTGGTTATCAACGAAATCAGCAGCGAATATTATGTGCACAGTTTATGGTCAACCTCCTCCATATACAGGTGAATCGCCACATTTTTGGTTAAAAGAATAGTTGATTATTACGAAGAGATGTTGGACGATAGAAGGTGCATCGATGATTCATTGAAGCAGTTGAAAATGATGCTGAAACTTAAATCCGACACGACTCAATGCGAGAAAATGTGCTGTGTCATTCCAGAGATTGTGATCAATGATTTCTGGAATCTGTGTCACCCTATTCATCTGATAGCTGCATCCAGCAAATGTTTCGTGATTCACTTCAAACTAAATTATTTAAGCTACATAAGGAGAAATTTACAGATCTGCCATTCCCATTATGTTATCGCCCAGCGGTTACATCGTAAACAATATACTGACTTCCGGGATTCATAGAGAAACAAACAAACGTTCATAATGATATTAATACTGTTCCCCTTGATGCTGTCGATGAAACTTTAAAAGAATCATCATGATGGACTCTAGTATATGCTGTAACCATTCGTTCGTCGCAAGGACTAACAATCTCAGATAATAATGTCTGGATCGTCGATGATTGTATCGAATTGTCAATTTTAGGGTATTTGGCAGTATACAGAGTTACCCGAATGTCTCAATTACACATGATAGTTTATACCGTGGACTATAATCAATGGGTAACTAACGAGACAATCCTGTACATTGTAAGGAAAAATTAGCTAACCATCAGAGAAATTACCGGAAAAAACCGAGTTTGATCTTGATCCTGAATTCTTCACAGAGTTGAAACAACGACAAAACAAACATTGCGCGATTTGTAACACTATAATGTCACGACAATATTCTCCTAATGACCCACGACAATTTACTTTTGACCGAGTTGATAGAAGTTTGGGCCATTCACGCGTGAATGTCATACTGCTCTGTCTTGGATTAACAGACGTCGAGGAGCTAGTGCCCTTCAGCTAGATCCATGCAGGTGGCAATTGGGTATCTTCAGAAATTACATGTAATTGTTCACGGACAAATCTACGTTGTGGAGCTTTCGAATCTAGTCTGTAGATTGTAGGGCTACCCGTAGATGTAACCACACTGGAAATCGTATGTGCAGTTACACTCCAGATAGGAGAGGTCGCTCTCTTTTTACCACCTTCAATAAATACCCTACCGTCACCTTACCGACTAATGGTTTATGTGAGGTAGAGTCGCGCTGCATAACATGTATATGTTTTTTTCGCGATTGCATCTATGGGTTTCATAACGCGGCTATTACACTTGGTAGACTTGCAACCCATTCATGAAATGTCGTTTCTGTGAAAAGTTCCTAAGCATACTGATGACCAAACAATCGCTCAGCATATGTCCGATTAAACAGCTCCACGATGTATTGCGGTGTGTCCACTTCTGAATTTAACATTATTTTGTTGCATCAGCGAATATGCTGCACCAGGAAATTCTTTGCCAAGATCAGCCTGTAGCAATCGTGCACATCGTAAAGTTCACGCCAATAAATTCGTTCAAACTTCAGGTGCTGTTTTAGTTGTTAATGGTTCCGCTTATTTGCATCTACTTGCAACGTCGACAACCATCAATGCATATTTGTATGTGCGTCTCTGCCGTTCGAGTTTACGTACTGCGCTAGTTATAATAGTATCATGGGGTAAAAACAAGATATTTGCCTCATAAACTTTGTTTTGGAGTGCTAACATCAAATCATCCATATTTAATTGCTGTATGTGGTGGTAGATATATTTGCCGTATTGCCAGTCTAGTGAACCAGTCTGATGCAACCTTACGCCTGACACATGCGGCATCAGCAAGTTTGCTAATCGCTGATGTGCCTTTCTAATATCCTCTTGGACTATAATAAATCGTTTCCGTTATTAAATTATCGGATAATTAATTCTCCGCGGAGGCTACGCCCCCACCTCTAGTTTTACCGTTCATCGTCGATCTTTTCAACCATTTGGTGAGCAATTCTCTTTTAGATTTTTATTATAGACTTCAACGTGTGAATCAACTTGACATCAGCAATATGTCGTTGTTGGAGGTCATGACGCACTAGAAATTCACCAGCTTTTCGTTGATTTTCCTCGTCGAGTCTAATATCAAATCGAGTTTAGGGCCACAATAATTATATCCCTAAAAATGTATGTAAGCCAGGATACTTAGCCCATGATGTTCCTGGCAATTTATCTAGTGTCGCGGCGTTTTGACGTCTTAGGATACGCCACAGATTAGTAAACAAATGTTGGTACCCAATTTCAAACATTTAACTCTAAGAGCCCGTCTACGATTCTTTGTCGTTATTGTTTTTAATCCATTTGTATCAGTGAATGTCGTACAACGAACAAAATATAAACTTATATACATATCATATTTGTACAACATAAATGTGATTGACTTTTCAACAAGAACCAATCAAACATCATCTGTCATTGCCAAAGTCTATCCTTGCTATTATCGTTGGTCCATCTGGATCTGGTAAAACTCAGTTGTTGCTTAACCTGATAATGAGATGGCTTAAATGGGATAAAAAAATTTAGTGGCGGAAGATGACCAACGATGCAATAATGTCCTCAAGGAATTCAATGAATTGCAAAATCTTTAGAATCCAAGGATAATAATGATGTTATTGAATTTATCACTGACATTGATGATGCACCATGAGTCGAAGATATCGAAGGCGATATCAATAATCTTGTTGTCTACTATGATGTTATACTTGACAACAAACAGATCCAGTCATAATAGACATAAAAACACAGACGGCATTTACGTTATGTAACGAGACGAACAGATCCCCAAAGTGATCAGATATAATTGTATTTATTTAGTTATTTTTAACGGTGTTGATACACATACGCTGCGAAATATTCAACAGACTTGGTGCTGTGGTGAACTGTACGTGGTTAGGTTTAAAAACTTCTTTGAAAATGCTCAGAGAACCCCATATGGATTTGTCACAATAAATACACACGATTCAAGAACACGATATCACATCGGCCTCGAAAAGATATTTGGTTAAGTTTTACCATAATACCATTATATTGTTCTGTAATTTTCTTATTCTCGACCTTCAAATGTTTGATTTTATTCAAACGTTTTATTTATAGGTTGTTTTTAAATCATCAATCATCTTACAATACTTATAAAACTTTGTGCCTGGAAATTCATCTTTGCTTGTTCAAGTTCTTTTTATTTTGATTCAGATAATCTAGAGAGATTTTTTTAATCGAATCATGATGCCGCTGTTCATAAAGCGCTTTGAGCTCCCTCTCCTAATCAACATAATTCTTCGACGTTAACGTTTCAACGTCAGACATAGCAGGACGTTGCCCAAGTTCTTTGATTTTTCTGTAGGTATCTCACGCGATGTTTCTTTGAAATATCTCTGACTATTCGGTATAATCGATTAATCCCAATTTTATACTCATGTGTGATCGCAATCATGTCTATCTTTCCAACACTCGCTTTGATCTGAGCGATATCCTTTCACTGAGTTCGATTCCGCGCGGCATATTATTTGTTTATTCCTGATAAAACAAATATTTAAAAATTAAGAATTGTTAAAAATTATGAAATACGCAAATAAATCGCGATTAAGATGTTAAAGTGCGTTTAGATAGCAACAAATATGATTAAGTATAAACTTAATAAGAATCTGACTATTATAAACATACATAAAAATCCAAGTACCTTTACAGTTTTATTATTATTATTATTATTATTATTATTAAAGGGTAATATTTTTTAAATAAAATTTTTTAAAATATAACTTAAGGAATATTTTATCGGATATATTTAGAAATATTCTCAGATAATATTAAGATCGATCAGAAAATATGCATACTTTCTGGGAATTATCAAGAACATTACCTACCTGGTGATACCTTTTTCGAGGTTTATAAATGGTACTCTGTTCATTTCATCTTATTTTCTGAAAACGAGGTTTGTATACCCATATATGACCCCCTCCTGCTTCCTCCTTTTTTGTTGCAAAAACGAGGTTGATACCCATATAGGGTTCCATCCTTTTTTGTGAAAAATCATGCCTGTACACTTATCGAATTCACTCCCTGCTGCGCAATGTACAATATTGGATGCGGTAAGATGTACTGCTTATGTAATGGTAGGAAAAATGAATCTAGTGGAAAGCTATACAGAATGAAATTTTGCATTGGAATATTTTAACCGGAAAAAATCTGTTATGAAACAGTATGGAAAAATTCTTTTAAAGTTTTACTTCATCTTTAAATATGGTAATTTTATTAAAAGCTTTAAAGAAATTAAAATAAAAAGGCATCGCATTTTTTGTTATTGCTTTTTTGGCCATCATTCTTTTACAAATTTTTTTTGCTGCTAGTATGCGTGTGAAAGAAATTAATATTACGTATGCGAATATTAATAATACATGGACATAAAAAATGATTGATTTACACATTTTGGCTTCATTGTCTCATTCCAATCTTGCGTCAAATGTCATTTATTTCAGAGGCGCGAACCATGGACGTACTTCCGGAAATATACAAATTTTGACACGCTTGGAAAAACGGTACCTGGCAGAGCTTGGTTATATTATGAACATCTTTCAATATTGAATAAATTTAACAGATATAGTTTAACACTTTCTATGGCGAATTTAAAGGTTTCACAAATAGTATAAGCTTTTCAATTCATACTAAATATACGAGCCATGGTTGTTGAGGGTATAGTTATGTCCCTTGGATCGCTCTTTCAACATGGCGTCAACCGGCAAAAACAAGAAAGTTACGAAAAATCGATCTTTAAGTCCTGCTTCAACATTGACACCCTCAAAGAAGAAAAGATCCTTAACTGTATGGCAATTTAAAAGACGTGATTTAATACTTGCGTTCAATAGCTTGTAAATATAATCTTCTATGATAAAAGTGGCCACCAATCTTCCCAGGTTCAGTGCACAGGGATTTCGATCATGCAGGACCGAACATTTCATTTTCAGTGAGAACTAATTATATCCGTTTTATAAGTTGGTACAAATTATCTTGAGGTATAAAAAAAATCCGGTGGTTCAAAAGAAAATTCCTAGCCCCTCCCCTAAAATTCGATGGACAAACCTTACATGTGCCTGACACGAGATTAATGTTGAAAAAACAAACCAAACATACGCAAACCAGAAGGAAAGAAATATTCATACCGAGTGACAAATGTACCTCAGATTACTTCATTAACTATTTCTGACACAGCACCTTTTATTTTATAAAAAAGACCTGTATCAGAGCGGGTCATCAGAGGTAATTTTGTTATTATTTTCTGTTAGATTATTGCTCTTTTTTTCAACATTAAGCTGGTGTCAGCTACCTATGACAGTCCCTGACTGGCTGGATTTGTAGTACAAGTTTGGGTGGGATTGGTGGTGCTCTATGTGCCATATGGACAGAGCATCCAATCTACCTTGTATGGCCGTGACCCATGTGGGTCACTTGTTGGCAAGGACTATCTCTGCAAGCACATACTTGCAGGCTTTTTCTTTTTTTCTTTCATAGATGATGTGTAAAAGAAAATTAATGTCATTTTCATTGGTAGAAGTGGTAAACTACTCTCTGTCTCTCGGTTCGTGTGCTTCTAATTCTAACCATATGTTTCCTTGAAAGTATAAGTCGTACAGATTGTGTAGGGTGTAGTAAAGACTGTTTTGGCTATAATTTACACATTGTTGCAAATAAAGCGTGGGTCCATGGGTTTCCAACAGTTTTTTGCATCATATACCCCAAATCTTGACCCAGTGATGCATGTCATTAAAACATTTAATTAGTGGATGTCCACCTATTTCTCTGTTTGCTCTTGCAGTGTCCAAAGTTGAAAATGGTGATAAAACTGTAAAACTGTTAATATGTGTTTTAAAACAATGTATCTCCTCTGTAAAATATTATTTATAAATCTCCCATTCCTTGAATCACACAATGCAAGCTACATGCACATAATAGAAGAGGGCCATGTGAAATAAAACAAAGTGGTTGCTCATGAGGAGAACAGATTGTGGCCACTTTGAACAAGAGTGTCTTGAAGAAGTTTGAACATGAACTATCAACTTTTTGTGAGTCCTGTTTATGGAATACAGTCGTTATTTTGAGTTGATGCTAATGAATAATAAGTTCATTTAGAAACTGAACTGGATTCCATTTTACTTTAGCTAAATCCATAAAATTTGGCAAAATCTGTAAAAATTTGATTATGGTAGTCTGACGGTTAATAAAAAATCCTAATTTTTAGTTCTGCTGTGTACAAATGCACTTCGACAAAATGACTTTGGTGGATCAGGGTTACAAATACTAGACACTAAAACTTGAAGGAAGTATGATCAGAGTACAGGTATTTCACAGACTTGCTTGATGTCAACTGATGTGAATTTCCAAAAATTTCAAGTTGGGAAATTTTCAGTTACTCAACCACTCTTGGGAATGCAAGTACTGTGTAAGCTGGTCCTTAGATGTACCAAGTTTTCACATCTTGAATATAACACTTCTAGTCTAGAAAACAATTTTAGGATTGAAATAACCAAATTATTATACCCAGATAAAATAATAAGAGAATCATGTCCTTCAAGTAAAGCATTCTGAACCATTACAGTTCACCAAGCATCATCTTTAACACATTAACCCCTGGAGGTTTTTGTCATTTTCGTCTCAAAATCGAGTAGGAAACACATTTTGAAAGCTATTTCTGAATAGATCTGAAAACACCAAATCCCAGGTGATCTTTCAATAACATACTGCCTAGTTGTGTTAGAAGCATCGTTTTTCATTGGCTATTTGGCTCGCGCATGAGCAGAATGGTAAAAATTGGACTGCTTTCTTTTTTTTTTCTTCTTTGCTAAACAGAGCCATTAATTTTGTATCTAGACCACTCTTTATTCCAAATGCCCATCTTATCCTACTTTTTGCAAAGGTTCATCTGTCTGTTTGCAGTTCATACTGGTTTGCCTTAGATCTGAGACCAAAAAGTCTAAAATCTGGACACAAAATCTGATTCTGACCACAGTCGAATTTTGGGTAGAAAAAAATCAGGTCCAAAAATTGAGGTTTTTTATCTGTATTTTGTAGTGCAACTAGATATTCCAGATTATTTGGTATCAGCGTAGAGCTGCATCTGTCTGCCTGTCTATAATACCACCCACTTCAGTGTATCATGCATGACCATGACACTACAGAGCTCGGCAGTAGGCTACTACCTCCTGCCATGTTAACTCGTCGCTAGGAGTTAATGTGTTAAGGCAGTCACACCTTACTATGCATAATGTTATAGTGACCCATGTTTACTTGTATAGAACCTTGGTTCTGCTTAGTGCCAACCAGACATAGGCCAGTATGGATCGATATTAAGGCCAATATTGGCAGTGGTCATCAAAGTGGTTCTGGATACAGATTTTTTTAATATGTGGATTTTATTTAAATTTATGGCTTGACCATATTATATATTTAATACCAATAGCATCATCTTTAGGTATCTAAATACAGACAACAATATATTGATGTATCACAAAAGAGGTATCTGGGTGTTCATAACTATAGGATTTAGATACCAAGAGTCCTGGACCCTCAGGCTGAGGAAACTGAGGGTCCAGCTGAAAACAATTAGAGTCCCAGAGAGAGTCCAGGAGAAAAAATATATATCACATTAGTCAAACAAACTGGACGAATGAATGACACAGAAAGGGCTGTTCAAGTATCATTGTGGTGTTTTTCAGTTGATGACTGAGGGGTAATATAAAATGATTACACTTGGATTGCAAATAGTTGTTTTAATTTTATTCATCATAATGTTGCTCCATAAAAAAGTACATCATTTAAATCAATTCATGTAACAACAAATAGCAGATACAAACACTAGCTTTTGTCTAAAACATGGGTAATTTCTGTTTATAGACATGATTTAGGGTCCAGATCTCACTTTTATTGATCCAGGATATGGGGACATACTCTACTGATAGTTGATATTATTTGCAATGTAATTAATTCAGCTCTCGAATTAATATAAAGGTTTTCCTAACACAAGCTGAGGGCTACATTACATCAAGGCAGAACTTTTTAAATCTGCAGTTTTGTGTATATATTTGGATGTCAGTGTGTTGTTATTCATGCATTGGTCCATTTGTTATTTGGGTTTTCATTGTGACATGAACCCATTTACACTGATTGTAAGATGGTGTTCCTATTGGGAATCATGTTTTTTGAGGATATGAAGATGAAAATTAAAAGTTTTGAATCCTGAACACAGCCTTGGGGTTCGTGCGGAGATTGGGGTTGAAAATGAAAAGTGCAGATATTTGTGATAACTTCCTTCTCTAGTTAATAGGGCATAAAGTACACTGTGATGCTGTCTATCTGTAAGTATTTGTCCATCCATTAGTCCACAACTCTTATTTCCGTCAAACACTGGGCTGAGATTTATTTAACCAGGTACTGTAATAGTGTATATAATTTCGTACAAGTTGATCCCAAATGCAAATAAGATAGACCTTCATCTGCCATCTCATAATATGCAGGCAGATCAGGGTATGTGTCTTTTTGTTGTTGTTCTGATAAGTCCTAACAAAGTGCATAGTCCCACATCTGCTGACAACTGTGAGGTTGCAGTTGGATCAGACTTGTACACAAGTACATGTATATGCAATAGTGTACTTGGGAATTTAGTAGCAGTGTGCTGAAAGATCCATATTTTCAAGCACACATGCACACCAAATTCTGGGAATCTTAGAGGGGTTGAAAGATCAGTTGTACATGTACTTGTTTAATTTACATTCAGTTAAAGTTAAATTTGACATTATTCAAGCATTCATCAAGATTTAACTAAAACATTGTATATTTAGCTACAACAGCTGACACCAAATGGGTAAAAGATTTCAGGTTCCAGTCCAAGGGATAGGGAGGTAGGCTGGTGGTGGTGGTGGTGGTGATGGTATTCTATCAAAGTCTAAATTGATGTTTGAAAGACAAGACGTTAAAATAGGAAGATTTGCAATGCATTGAGTAGAGTTATTTTTGTATCCTTCAGCCATCAAGTGTTGACAATGAAGCTTCAATGGATGTTGAAGACAGCACAGACAGTTCCAGTGTGGCTGACACTGACAAAATTCCAGTCTTCAAAGATCCAAATTTTGTGGTAACTAACATATTTACACTTTATAACTATTTATCTTACCAGACAGAGGTAGAAATACTTTTCTTTGACACAAATGTAATGGAATTTAAAAAACCAAAACAAAACAGGAAAAAAACAAGACAGGCTCATTTCCCAGAACTTATAATTGGTTCATCAGCCAGATTTTAACTGAAAGTACATGACTAACCTCAGGCTGGAGTGGCAGCATGAAGCAGGTTAAAGCCCCCTGTGAGTGCTGGTACCAATTTTTGACTGATCCAGTTTGAATGAGCAAGTTTAAGTGCCTTGTTGAAAAACGTCGTATGGTAGTAATATTGAAATAGAGTATGGCTCACATCGGCTATGAATATTGATGTACTTTATACCTTGATACTCATGCTCATGGATTCCAGCTCTGTATGGGGATTTGGACTTGTTGAAATAAAGTTGAAGCCGCATGATTGTGTTAGATGGTATCTATTCTCATTGAAGATTCAAAATATGAAAACCCAGCAAAAAACAATGCATAGTCATTTGATGCTCCAGAAGATTAAGTGTCCATTTTTAAAATCCACTTGACAGTCTATTGACAAAATTTGGAATTGTTGATAAGGAATCCTACAATATTCAAGATATTCTGTTGATAGAATAGGCAGGGAAATTTTGAATGGGATGCCAATACTTGGACAAGATATTTATCAGAGGCCTATACCTGTAAACATAAAACACTCATCAAACAAGAAAGTATTTAGAAAACTTGAGAAATTATACTAGGTTCAGACATAAAACAAGTGCGCTCCTGAAAATCATAGGATGATTCGCAGTCTTTAAAAGGAATATATAAACTTAACACAGTCAGATAAGAAATATGATATATTTTTATTCTGTTTTGTTTTGTGTTTTTTGTTTTTGTGAATTAAACGTTGTTCTGAAAGTTGTATATGGCCAGAATATTATTTCAAAACATTCCATTTGGCCACCAATTTGGCATATGTGACACCTGTCAAGCATGTGATTAAAAGAATATAAATATAATTATATTTGTAATATTTAAAACTAAGTTGTGACAGCTACAACTGATTTACAAAAAAGGACAATTTTTTGAGCCATATTTTTGTCATGAATAATAAAAATACACTGTTAGTATCATTAAAATGATAACAAAATTACTCAGGAATTTCCATACATTCCTTACTAACAGAAACTACCGACGTACCAGTACAATGAAAAGTATATACCACCGGGAAAAATTCCTGCAGTAACTGGTATACCATTAAGACAGCACACCTCTAGTAAAATGTGAAATACATTGAAACCTGCTATAGCAAAAGGTCAGGGTCCACAGTGTCATTGTGCAAGTGCAATAATGCAGCAAGGAAAGAAAATGATGTATGCATATCCTGCATATTAAATGAGAAACAGTGAAAATGCAGTGAATACATATTTAATATTTGATTTTAAGTAGAGTACCATGCATGGGTACATACATGTATTAGGATGAATACTGTAGTTAAAGTATTGATACATGGTACATACATGTATTAGGATGAATACTGTAGTTAAAGTATTGACACATGGTACATACATGTATTAGGATAAATACTGTAGTTAAAGTATTGATACATGGTACATGTATTAGGATGAATACTGTAGTTAAAGTATTGATACATGGTACATACATGTATTAGGATGAATACTGTAGTTAAAGTATTGATACATGGTACATACATGTATTAGGATGAATACTATAGTTAAAGTATTGATACATGGGTACATACATGTATTAGGATGAATACTATAGTTAAAGTATTGATACATGGGTACATACATGTATTAGGATGAATACTGTAGTTAAAGTATTGATACATGGTACATACATGTATTAGGATGAATACTATAGTTAAAGTATTGATACATGGTACATACATGTATTAGGATGAATACTGTAGTTAAAGTATTGATACATGGGTACATACATGTATTAGGATGAATACTGTAGTTAAAGTATTGATACATGATACATACATGTATTAGGATGAATACTATAGTTAAAGTATTGATACATGGGTACATACATGTATTAGGATGAATACTGTAGTTAAAGTATTGATACATGGGTACATACATGTATTAGGATGAATACTGTAGTTAAAGTATTGATACATGATACATACATGTATTAGGATGAATACTGTAGTTAAAGTATTGATACATGGTACATACATGTATTAGGATGAATACTGTAGTTAAAGTATTGATACATGGGTACATACATGTATTAGGATGAATACTGTAGTTAAAGTATTGATACATGGGTACATACATGTATTAGGATGAATACTGTAGTTAAAGTATTGATACATGATACATACATGTATTAGGATGAATACTGTAGTTAAAGTATTGATACATGGTACATACATGTATTAGGATGAATACTGTAGTTAAAGTATTGATACATGGGTACATACATGTATTAGGATGAATACTGTAGTTAAAGTATTGATACATGGGTACATACATGTATTAGGATGAATACTGTAGTTAAAGTATTGATACATGTGCAGGGATCATCCTGGGCTTTGCCAATGTCGCAAATTGTATTTTTTTGTCCTTATTGGCGACAAAATATACCATCTGGTGATTATTTTGGCGACAGCCTTTTTTGGCTGTTTAATTTGTACATACAATCATGGATTTGGAATGGAGAAATTCAAAAGAAAAGAAGCCACAAATCTGGATACACAATGCACTTGAATCTATCTGTTACATAAATAAATCCTTTGTTCATATTGACAAACCCATCTTTACAGTGCATTGTTACATCATAATCCACTTATGTTGACATCCAGCCTGAGTACTGTATGCTGTGATACACTCAGTCATGCTACTGCACTATACCTACAATCGACCGACTTCTGAAGATGTGAACAGAAACAGCTAGATTTAATTGAATGCATAGCTGCCAACCCTCACGAATTTGGTGTGAATTTCACGACTTTTTCAGCGATTCACGGATTCACGCCGTAAGTAAAAAATTCACGAATTTTCCGATCCTCAATTATTTTAAATCTTTAATAAAATAACTGATTTCCCGTTAAGCGCTAGTCGTGATATTCGCAGTTGCCGAAATGGTCCGGTACCGCTGGTCACGATATTAGTAGACCTACAGCCGATTAGTACAGTTGGCCCGGTCGCAAGCATTTTAGCCTATTTTTATCTATATGTATAAGAGTAGTTTTACAAGTGCTTTTGAGAGAAACTGGGGCCTAACCGGAAATTTGCTCCGCGCATGCGTCAAAACACTGATTCGAGTTACTGTTCAGCATCGCATTTAAGATTTTGAAAATGTCTTCACCACCAAGGAAAAAGAAATGTATTACTCAAAAAGTGAAGTTTAATTTGGAATATATCAAAAATTGGCCGTGCATTCTGCCATTAAACATTGATATTCATTCATGCTTTTTGCACTCAGTGTGCCATCGCAGAGACGATGTGAGGAAGAATGTCGGTTGCAAAAAGCACGTAGAAGTTGGGAAAATTAAGAATTCGCAGATTTCAGCTCTGGAATATTTTAAACCATTGGCGGAAGACCCGCATGCTACCAACGCTTAAGCATTATTTGTGAGTTTTCTTGTGTTGAACACAATCTACCTTTATCAGCTGGAGACCATGCTAAACATTTGTTCTGACATGTTCCCGGACTCGAAAATCGCTTCCAAATTTTCCTGTGGAAGAACCAAAAATGCTGCAGCTCCTGTGCATTCCTCACAGCAACAGTGACAGCAAAAGAGTATTTTCTTTAGTGAGGAAAAAAAGACAGACTTTAGGGCCTCCTTAGCTGCAGAAAATTTGTCAGCAATTTTAGTCCCCAAGATCAACCAGCAGGCAAGAAGTCGGAACTGTTTAGAAAACAAATTTACGATCAAGCAGTTGAGGAAGTTCAAGTCTGCCACAGTATCATGCCTTGATAAATAAATATTTCTGCATATATGTAGTGTTTTATTTTTATTTTGCGAACTTGATATAGTGTAGTATTGACGGTCGGAATAGTCAGAGTGGATGGAGTTATTGTCATGGTATTTTTCACGAATTCGTGTCCATATTCACGACTTTTTATCTCTATTTTCACTAATTGTGAGTCTGGAAGGTTGGCAGCTATGTGAATGACATTAATCCTTTTGTCATCTTTTTTAATGTACCAATGAAATAGTTTTGCTGAAACTTAGGTGAATCCTGATTACCTTTGAAGTACCCATTGCTGTGTCTAAATACAAATCAGATGGAAACAATCTCAATCAGAATTATATACTGTCAACAGTGCAACTTTATCATGGGTAAACGCAAGTTAGACGTTGTGAGTTCATCGTCTCATCCTAGGAATAAGTTAACAAAATTAACAGTATTTGGATTTAGTGCAAATTCCTCAGACAACACAGTCACTGAACCTGATGTTATACCTGACAGTCCAACGTCATCTACATGTAGTGATGGTAGTAATGTTTCAAGGGCAATGCCACATCATGATGAATGGGTCAAATGTTTCTGAAAATTTCTTGACAGCTGGAAATTTGGGCGTCCTTGACTAAGATATGATACAAAGTTAAAGCAGATGTTCTGTGATATATATAAGTCGTCAATTCATTTACAACTGATAGGTGATATTCTGAAGAAGGAGTGTGTCACCAAGACATGAATCCAGGCAGGGTAAGTAATATGTTAGCTTTGCTCACTGGTCTTTTACTTTTGTCATCAGTCCCATGTTACGACTCCAGGGACTTAAACTATGCAACAAGAAATAGCAAAACAAACAAGTTTTGCATAATTGAAAATAATTTCTCAGAATACAGGAGTGAAAGAATTAGGTTAACTTAGAGCATGGTGAATGAATTATTCCTATTTCCAAAAGTCCTTTCAATTCCAATAGTTCCAAGAAGTCCAAATATGTTTAAATGAAAAATGCCCCTTCTGTGTTGAAGTTTCAAATGTACACAAAGATTTCCAAAGAATTCAAATAGTCGTTGAATAAATTGAGTTAATACTGTACAGTTATTTTAGCGTGTCATGCAAAAAATAAATGTTTTCAAAAACAGTTGGGAGATTGAATCTGAAAACACACAAATTGAGACTTACCATCTGGAATTTTTTTGCTACATATTTAAGCATTGTTTTCAACAAATATTCACTGATTTTTAGGTTCCAATACACGTGAAATTCTCAAAGGATGTGCCGTTTCTCCCTGTGGAGTGCGTTATCCCTCCCCCCCCCCCACAATGTGCCCCCATTTCATATTCTGGTCAGCTGTGCCAAAACTGCACAATAGCTAACGGTTAGACTCAAGCCTCTTTGACATACTTCAAAGCAACCGCCTGTCTTACAGTGAGTGAAAGCACTAGCAATTGATTGACAAATAAACAATGCCCTTTTTTGTTATAACTAGCAATGACTAAAATGGGTGTGAAGTTACGTTAACTGTTCAAATGTGACCTCAAGCTACCATAACTGTTTCTCACAATTTATATCCCACCATGTTTTCTTATTGTTAACTCATATATGCATATAACACTGCTTGCTAAATAACATGATTATTCCGAATTAGTTCTGGAGGGCACATATGCTCTGTGATACGTTTCTTCATTCCTTCTTTTAATTTAATGATGATAATTAATGCTTATATATACGGTACATTAATGCCAGGTGTTGACTCTTGTAAGTTTCATCAGTGGGAATGGAGATCCTAGTTTCCTTGTCAAGAAAAAAATCTACAACATTCAGTGATCATTATATGTCATGTAACATTACATTGCAAAGTACGATCATAGGGATTTTGTATCAAAATGTCATTAACTAAAGTTCCTTACAAAATTATTATGTGGAAAATAAAATATAAAATACATAATATAGATTTGCTTAATACCTGATTTTTCAATCACAACACTAAGAGAGAGAGACTTTAGATGTCAGGAAAGTCGATATTTTACATTTGATTATAAATGCATTTATTTGAGGTGATAACAGTCATACCTGTTCACTAACGGTGATGTGGGATGCAAAGATCATGGAAGTAATGCAAAACAGTAATGTAATTAATTATTTTGTAATATTATGGATGTATTGTTTGTTGTTAATAAAGTAATAACTATCGAATCTTTTTCGTTTTGCATTGCCTGTTACATTAATAGACTTTTAAAAAATATTCACTGTTTGATCTGTCAACATTTTTTGAAAATTTGCGACAAAACATTGAGGTTGGTTTTTTTTTGGTTTGGTGACAATTTTTAAAAGCCAGGATCATCCCTGCATCATGACCTCACTGTCAGATGTTATTGCATCTGTAAAAGTGAATCCATAATAATTCCATCACAAATATGCACAAAGAAGCATAGATATGAGTAATTTTAGCATAGATCATGATCTGTATAAATTAACTGCAGACAAATAATCCACAACAAATAACATGAAGAAAGACAAAGGATATTTATGGTTTAATATGTCTGTATGTGTACATGTTAAGGTCATTAAGTGGTGTTGGTATACATTTCAAACTGCAGAATTTTGTCTGCTTTACTCCAAATGAATCTGAATAATGTACTTAATTCTATCGAGTATAGTATGAATAACTGTTAACAAACAAATGGGTTATTTTGTTTCTTTTTATGATCAATGTGTTTTGGTTTTTTTAAGGTTTTTTTAAGGGAGGAGTGGTCATTTTAAAGCATTGTTTTATAAATTCAACAACTTTAAGCTGCAAGATTGACATAGATGATTATGAATTGCCTAATTAGGTATGTAAATTAACTGATTTATAAATTTTGGTTTAAAAAAACCCTTTTTCTTTTTTACCACTGCATTGTTTGTTGCTAGGCTGTGAATGCCTGTTGTCTGAGTAAGCTGTTGGTTATTATTTACCCTAGTCTGAGCAACAGTTAAATGAATGAAGGCCAACACAGAGAATACTTAATGCCCTTATTATTGATGGTTTAGTAATAATTAGCTTAAACATTATTAACTTTCTAAAGAACTGACATTTTTCATATATAAGCTAAATTTAAACTCTAAAGATTGATTATTGAAATAATTGAAATGAGCATTGACAAACCGAAGCGTTTCATGTCTTTATTCATGTGAAGAATGGTGAAGTGATAATTATTTTTTGCTATAATACAACACATCTTGCTAGATAAGCAAGAGTCAGATTTAATATCCCAATTATTTTAGCATGAAAACTTTGTGCAGGTAAATTGGTGTAACATTTTAGAAGCCACTTAAAGAAAAAATTTCTTTGACACATGCCTAAGGCTGATGACTTTACAAAATTGTTCTTAAACACATGCCTAAGGCTGATGACTTTACAAAATTGTTCTTAGACACATGCCTATGGCTGATGACTTTAAATGTTTTTTCAGACACATGCCTAAGGCTGATGACTTTACAGAATGTTTTTAGACACATGACTTTACAGAAACCACACTCCCTGACCAACATTCCACAATCCTTGACTACAATTTCCATATGCCAAAAATTGACCCATTTTCTTTTTTATGTTATTTGTCATACAGTGTTGTAGTTGCTGTACTTCAAATATGAAAAGATAAAACAAAAATCATATTATATTTATCTTGCATGTTTATTCCTACTTCAGTATTTCAAAGGCAGAGTTTTCCTCCAGTCAGCCATTGTCCAATTGATCTATCAATGACCTCCTTACATAGTGGATCAGTGGTGTTTATGTTCATTAGCATCTGAAGCATGTCTTGCTTTTTATCGGGTTTTTTCTTTACACCTAGGATGTTGTCCAGTTAATGCATAATTATTGGGGGCCCCTAGTGGTTGAGTGGTCTAAAGCGCTCACCGTTATGGATCACCGCCATCTCACCTCTGTCTGCGTGGGTTCGGCCTATGTGGGTATGTGAGAAAGCTTGCCAGTAGCTTCTCATGGGTCGGTGGTTCTTTCTGGGGTTTTTCCTGGGTTCTTCCTCCACCATTAATACTGGCCGCCATGTATAGTCTGTCTTATGGTGAAAAATGGCATTAAACCCCACAACAACAACAACAACAGCAAAATTATTATTCTTTAAACATTAACTTGAAATGTCTTGAAGAATGCAGTAGCAATTAAACAAGACGAATAAAAAATATAAAAAATACTTCAAGGTGTTTGCCAAAATCATTTTAGTCTGTTTTTCCTTTTGATCTCAACTCCACCAAAGAACAGCTGATTTTTAATCAAAGACTCAAAAGTCATAATGACCAAATTTGATCCCATTATTACTTATTAAACCTCAAAATAACATCCAGCATTTGGCCTAAATTCTCTACATTATACCAATAAAGTAATCAGCTTGATGTGTATACATGCTAACCTTAATCCCATTATACAGCAACTCATCACTGCAACAGTTGCAATGATTGCTGGAACAGTTCTGGTACCTACTAGACTGGTGCTTAATGGTTTCTGTACTGCAAAAAAAATGTCCAGAATGTTATTTTGGCCTACCACCAGTAGTATCACATGTAGGTTAAAACCAAGTGAGCACTTTTTATAGACAAGCTAGGCTATCTGTTCCCCATTCATAGGTCACATGCTTAATTTTTTACTCAATGTTCACAACTTCAGTAGATGTATAAGTAGGTGATCTTCATAAGGGTAAGGGGCATACATGGGGATAAATATTAATAATTTCTTTGAACATCTTAATAATTTTCAACATTGCATCACCGTGATCGAAGTTTTCTCAGGCAATTTATATTTTTGTATAAGCTCCATGGGCACTTTGCTTAGAATACAAGAGTGGCCTGATCTGAAATTAGAGGGGCCCTGGGCATCAGGCTGTCAGATTGTTTTTAGCACCATGATTGTGTTACACATAAATTCATGTTGTAATAAAGCATGCTATAGCAAGGTTTCACTGTACAAAGCTGTTTCATGAAAATCTGCATTCTGGGTATGCTTTTATTCCTTCAGCCCTGAAGAGACAGATAATACTTGTGCTATGTTCTGTTTTCTTGCCTTGAGATCATAGGCACAATACAGAGATTGCTTTCCCACAGCATTGTTACTGCTGTTGATGTAGGTGCCACTTTAGTTTTTGCATAAATTTCAGTTTCCTTGACACTGTTGCAGATGCCATCATGAAACTTAAATATACCATTCATTGTGGAAGGTACTACATTACAGGCAAAAGAAACTCACAGCGACCTACTTTTAATGAACCAGTGACTTTGCTGGGTAATTGGAATATACCCTGGTGGAGCATATATTTCGGCAATATCCTTGCACTTAAGCATATTTTATCTTGTGTCAGATTTTACATCTTTGTTTATTACAGTAACTATATAGTAATGTAACCAGTTCAGTTGAGTATTTTTTCCAGAGGTCCCTTTGCATGATGCATTTGAATTAATGTTACAAAACAATAAATATTTTCCAATACCATATTGGGGAGCTTAAATTCACATTTGTGTAGTATTATGACTCTTTGGTCTTAAACTAAATAATAGAAAAGTGCAAAATTCACAAAGTTTAGTAAAATTAAATAATTTATTTCCCTAGAATACAAAGTGAAAATTTGAAAAAACGAACTTACATTAATGTGAATTAAATCCCAAATAGTCCAAACAGTTTTATCACCAGTCCTAATGAATACAGTTCTAATTAAATTCCACTGGTGTTCAAAGTAAGATCCAGCACTGATGGTGGTGTTGATTTTCCTTTAGTGGCCTATGATGTGGTGATGTGACTAGTCTTTTGATGACACACACTAATATAATCCTGAACATCTTTGTTTGAATTCACTATAATTTCTAGTTAATGCCACTGTTCAAGAATATTATTGAGCACTCTCTAAATCCAGAGAATAATAATTTGAATAAATAATTCCAGCCCAAATGAAATACTGAACACAACAAATGATTCTGCTTCAAGATCTTACAGCATGAATGAGAAATTCTAGATAGACAAGATTATAAAGCCCTCTACTTGACCTTCATGTAGGTCACAATTAGCATTTTCTATAAATAAATTAAACAAACTTAATGGAAACTTCCAGTCTAGAAGATTCTGTTACTACAATTATAATATAGAATGTGGTAAACATCAGGTATTTTTATGGTAAATTCCAATAACAATGACCCAGACCCTAATAAATATGTTTACTTCTATTGATAATGATCCTAATATTTAACCTACACTCTTAGATAAAATATTTGCTCTGTATTATTTGTTCACTGAAATAAAAACATCATTCTCTAGACAGGGACAACATAAACATGGTTTTGGACAAGGTCAACTCCAAATTACAGTTATCCATAGTATATAATGAATTTAATTTAAAACAACTAACAAACTATGCAAATTAAATATACATAACAGTAGTATATTGTGATAAATCATCATGAATGTGAAGTCTTACCACAAATTTTACTTATAAGGATGGAAGCATATTTTAGAATGAAGACATTTATATATATTTGATATGTATTATTTGTTTCCTTTTCTTACTAATTGTATGTTGTGTATTATTTGTATTTTGTAGTTGACCTAGTCCAAGATCAAATTATGGTCTACCTAACCAGAGATATTTCTTTTGTGAATAACATAACACATATTTCTTTTGTGAATAACATAACACATATTTCTTTTGTGAATAACATAACACATATTTCTTTAAGGTTTAATATTCAGCTCATTGTATTTGGAGGTAAACATGTTATTTGAATCTGAGTCTTGGACAGTTTTTCACTTGGAATTCTTAAACTTGATGACAACTTTGAATTTTTTAGAGAGGAGGCTGACCTACATCATGGCTTTATTGTTCTGTTTTAGCTTTTTATGTAATGTTGTTTGGGTGATAAATTACTCATTCTTGCCTTAACATCTAAGCAGAATCATTGTTGTATTCAGGTTTTGATTTGGGTGGACTTTTTTAATTCAAATTATTCACTGGAAATACAAAGTGCTAATCAATAATGTTCTTGGACTAAACCAGGGGTCTCAAACACACGGCCCACCAAGCCGTATCCTGTGGCCTAAAAAATTATTGGTATCACAAGGTGTCATGAGAGATAACAAAGGTGGTGAGGTCCTTGGGTCATCGCAAATGTCCTCATGTGGCCCTCAGGGTGGTTTGAGTTTGAGACCCCTGGACTAAACATTAATTTGGATATATAGTGAATTCAGGCATTTTGGATTTTATTATTGTGATACATCAAAAGAATATTAGGTCATAGCATTCCAGGTCACTGGCACATTAGCACATTCAAGATTACAGGCACATCAACACATTCAATATGGGAATTTATTTGGAATACCACTGAAATTCAATTGGAACTTCATACATATGGACTTGTGATAGAAACTTCTAGGACTATTTGGGATTTAATTCACAATACTGTAAGTTCATTTTAAATTTTCACTTTGTATTCATAGAAAATAAATTATTTGTTGAATTTTACAGAACTTGTTGGTTTATGCTCTTTTCTGTTACTTAGTTTAAGACCATTGAATCATAAGAAGTAAAGTGTAGTTTTATTTGGTGTTAATTGCTCTTTTAACACATTATTTGGCTATATTATGCGAAAGAAATGGGATCTAAGTACCTTTCCAAAGAACAAGATGAGGTAGGCAAATTGGACTGGCCTAGGTGATTAAAAAACATGCGACATTAGTTACAATTGTGATATTCTACCAGCTGAACTGCCACTGTTCCCTTATATAAAGTATAGAGTTATAGTGCCATATGACAATGTTACAAGGTTACCATGGCCCTTTTGTATACAAGATTTATGGAACAGAATTTACCACCTTGCACATCCTGATAGTTTCTTTAACCTGTAGATCTTTATAAAATACAGTGGGCAGAAAATTTTGGTCAGTAAAAGATATGTTTTGCAAGTACTGTTTTGTAAAACAATTAGGATAAAAAAGTTGACATATTTTACTGCAGAGAATACTTTAAACACATGTTTACATGTTAATAAATCTTATCACCTACCTGGGACATAGAATAGACCTGTTGCATCTAACTGCAGGTTGTATACTTGAGGTGACTAATGGAAAGCAACCTTTTTGAGCATGATAAAAAGATTCTTGCGATGATGTTCCACACTGAAAATGTCCTTTTTTTCTTCATTAAACAGTTTGACTTGTATATGAATTCAACTTTGTATTTTTAGGATTTTCCCCCTTTTTGCATTAATCTCAGTTTTGTATATCTTTTTGAAGGATGCCTAAGTTACTGGCCAGGATTGTGCTGATGTGCTATGAAACTATACCTACCTACCTACCCACCCACTCACCCACCCTACCCTACCCTACCCTACCCTACCTACCTACCTACCTAGAGTACCAATAATTTTCACCCCTATCATGATCAAAATTGGTAAATGAAACCTTGGTAAATCATTCGTTTTATCATCAAAAATGGCTGATATGACCTGAAAATTTGAGTCAACATTATGAAATTATTGACTTTTAATAAGAAGTCATGTATTTTGTTAAAATGTCTTTCTAAACTACATTCTTGGTACATTGTAAATAACAGTATGCAACAAAATTTTAATCAGTGAAAATGGTGATAACACCTACTTGAAACAGCACTATAATAAATAAATACCAGTTAAATAAGTTTTTTGTATGTTTTATTTATATCTTTTAGTTATGTTTAAGTGAAATGATCATAAATACAATGTGCAATGTTTTATTCAAATGTGAAATATGTCAATCTACTGTAACAGCTATGGCCACGAGTGTTTCTATGAGAACCTAAGTCCCGATAATGTTTTGATACCTAATTTGCTTATTTAGTATTTGTTGCAATCATATTGATATTTGTTGTAATGTTGCACTGAATTAAAAGCTTACCATGTTAATTAGTCTTTTGTAACAAATAAAGGGGTTGAAATAAATGAAAAGTTAAAGGGCATGCAAATCCAACCAGCGTAAGAGCTAGCGGCCCTGGTAGAGTGACAGGTCATTGAACACTGTCACTGGGGCTCAAACTTTAGACAAATTACAAAATGCAAAAATTGTGCCATCATAAGAGAGGGGGTTTGACCATGTGGGCCATTATCTAACATAATTAAATTTTGTACGTGATCAAGATGCATATTTTGTAGTATTTTAAATTTCAGCCTGATATTTGTATGATTAGAAAAGTTAGTTGCATTTGATAGACCCTGCTGTAAACCAACGAATTTGCGAGTGCAACACCATGCTACCCCTCCCCACTTCAATTGACCATAGCTTCATAAGTAATTGGAATTTATTACTGAAATATTTCTTGCAGCCATCATTTACATGATGTACATATGGAACAAATTTTATGGAAATAGCAGGTCACTTGGGGACTCGGTGTAACTTGGCATTGAATGACTCTAATCCATTATCTTTTTTTTCATTCAGCATTCTAACAAGGGAACCTCAGGAAACAAGAGAACTAGAGTTTGGAAAAACTTGAAGCAGATCATAGCAGCTGAGAGAGCATTGCCATGGAAACCAGAGGATGTTACATGTCTGTATATTTGAATATCAGTAAGAAGCTTTTAACTGAGCAAGATAAGGGAAATAACTCATGCATTAAAGACACTCATACCTGGAAACAAAATTTAGTGTGCAATTTTTGTTTGTTGTAGTTTTGGACAATTTAACTTCACATGGAAAGAAAAGTTGATGACATTTGTTTGAAATATATTATTATATGGTAATATAGATAGCATTTTTTTATTAAAAAAATGAAAAATTTGTTTAAAAGTATATACTTGGTGGGCAGAAACTTTTTTTGTGTTGGGCCCTGATCTAACACACTTGTTTGTTTGCAAGACAGCTTCACATGAACCTGATTCTGTCTTCTTAGACTGTTGCTGAATTGCATTTACTGTTATTGATGCCATTTAAATATTTGCAGAGTACATATTTAAAATAGAAGTCCCTGATATTAGGATACCTGAAGCCAACATTTAGTGTTCACAAAAGAAAAGAAATTTTGTTTATTTGAAAATCCATGCAAAATCCTTAATACTAATTTTTCTAAACATCTGAAGAAGTATCTTGGATTTGTACTTAAAGGTCAGAGGTGGAGAAAATCTTCAGCAAGTAAATTTGTCCTGATTCTGAAGAACAATATTTGTAAATTAAAAACTGGCTTCTCTGGCAAAATTGACTTCCAACAGATTCATTGAATTTGCCTCTAGATCATTGAAGGGTTGAATTGACTAAAATTACTGTTTTTCGATGAGACATTGCTACGAGTGTTTTGTTATAGGTTATGTCATTCCATCCATCCATTACCATAGATTTTGATTGAATGGTCATTTTGACATGTTTTGATTGAATTGTCACTTCTTTTTAAATGAACAGGGTTTATGGCTTGTTTTTTGTCTTAGAACAAGTAGGATAAAAGTTATGTTTTGTAATTGCTATTTTATAGGGTGAAAAGTGGGAAAATATGGATCCATCAAGTTAGAATGTGTCCATTGCAGAAGTGTCATACAGAGCTTGCAAGTAGTGCTCATTTTGAATATTTCTGCAGGCTATTATAAGTTTCAAATTATCAAAAATCCTTCTTAAGATTGAAATAGGACATAGACACAATGTTGGAAGTCAGATTGGGGAAAAATGAGAGAGATCGAAATTATTAAACAAGTTGTTCCTTTTCATGGTGTACAGAAATTTAAATTAAAACATGACTTATTATAACCTATGCACTTATAGATTGATGAAGATCTGAAAATATGATGGACAGCATTGTGAAAGATTATGTCAGGAGATAAGGGGTGATATTTAAAGGGGATGGGGTGGGTGGGTGCAGAAATCTGCCAGTTATTGTCTATAATTTTAACCAAAACTCTGTGTTTGATTTGTTTATTTTCTCATACCCTATGTCATTTGAGGTTTAAAAAATACACAACCTTCAAAAAAAAGTGAAGATCATTTTACTCTATTAAATTATGCAATATTTTTATAGTTTTTCACAGCAAATGCCAACATTTCAGTATTCTTTTTCTCTCCGTCTAAGATGACTGTAGTATCAGTTTCTTAAATTTACACCGGATCACTGTTCGTTTCATCATCATATGCAGATTTGCAGAACTTTAATCTCTACCTTAATGAAGTCTTCATTCTAGCGTTTTGTCACTTCATACATGTCAGAATGTTGGTAATGTCTTCATCAACTTTTGTGAAGGTCTTTGTTTAAGTGCATTACTTCACAGACTATGCAATATAGTTTTATAAAAGCAATACAGATGGGGTTTTCATGTGTGGAAGATTCGATATAACTTTAAATATAAACCTCCATTATTTACTTTTTAAGTTTGTTAAACATATAAGAGTTTCATTGGGAAACTTTAGACCATACAGTTGGGATACAGAATTTGAGCGGCAACCATTAGCAGCATTTGAACCGGTCTCTATGGATTTCGTACATACAATCGTGATGAAGAGTGCACCAAAGTCATGTGAACTTGATCCAATTCCAACATCACTGCTGCTTGAGTGCTTAGATCCAGTATTGCCTTCACTAACTGATGTTATTAATACCTCTCTCTCATCTGGGGAATTTCCATCATTTTTCAAAACTGCCATTGTAATGCCTCTGCTGAAGAAACCAACACTAGACCATAACGATTTAAAGAACTACCGCCCAGTTTCTAATCTCCCATTCATTTCAAAAATCTTAGAAAAGGTTATTCTATCCCAGCTTGTATCTCATCTAAGTTCAAATAGTCTTTTCAGCAATGTACAATCTGCATATCGCCCTTGCCACAGTACTGAAACTACTCTTCTAAAAGTAGTTAATGACATTCTCTCTGCGTTGGATAGTGGAAAGATTACAGTCCTCACCCGCCTTGATTTGTCTGCAGCATTTGACACAATAGACCATGATATAATACTTCACCGTCTCCAGCATGTATTTGGCATTCATGATACAGCCTTACTGTGGTTCAAGTCCTACATGGTCAACAGGACACAAATTGTATCTGCAAACGGAATACACTCCAGTCCAGTTGATCTTTGTTGTGGTGTTCCACAGGGGTCTGTTCTTGGACCTGTTCTCTTCATTATGTACACTCAGTCAGTCTCAAGTGTCATAGATCATCATCCAGTGTCTCACCAATTGTGAGCTGATGACACCCAAATATACAAATCTAGCCACTCAACTGAAGTTGATGCTACCATCCAAGGTGTAGAGAGGTGCATTTCTGATGTGAAATCATGGATGACTTGTAACAAGCTGCAGATGAATGATGATAAAACTGAGGCCATTCTGATCACAACACAAAGACTTTCTCATTACCTCAAACAATAAATATCAGCAACGCCAACATTAAATTCATACAATCAGTATGAAACCTAGGTGTTACTCTGGACAGTACTCTCACATTGCACCAACATGTCATGAACATATGCAAAGCTGTGTATCTTGAGCTGAGACGCATCAGCTCAATTCGCAAATATCTTTCAGTTGATGCCACTAAAACACTTGTGTTCATTAGTACTTTCAAGACTGGAATATTGTAACTCAATTCTGTCTGGTTCATCTCAATATCTACTCCAGAAACTTCAAAAAGTACAAAACACAGTTGCTCGGATCATACCTAGAGTACCACGATCAGAGCACACCTCCCCACTGCTCTATACCCTACACAGGCTCTCCATTCGATCCAGAATCAAACACAAAATTTGTTCTCTGTGCTACGTTTCACTGTCGGACTCTAGTCCAACATACCTATCCGACCTCACCCATGTGTACACACCAGCAAGATACTTACGCTCCTCTTCTGACAATCATATACTCATTATTCCCACTATGAAAACAAAGTCATATGGACAATGTTCTTTTGCATACCAGGGCCCAGCAGTGTGGAATGAATTGCCCACTGAACTTAGACACAAAGACACGGTGATCACATTCAAGAAGGCTCTCAAAACTCACTTATTTTGACTGCAAGAACAAACTTAAAGACCTAATAATGTTTCCTACCGGAAAGATTCTCAGCATGTTTTTTATTTTTTAATGTTTTTCTAATTTCATGTTGTTTGTTTTTGTAATAATAATGTTATGTTTCTTATCTTTTAGGTGTTGTCTAATGTTGTAAAGCGCTTAGAGCTTCTAAAGATTAGGCGCTACACAAAGTCCTCATTATTATTATTATTATTATCATGCTTTTACTGTATATTTATGAATATTCTTTATTTTAATGCTGCAGATGGAAGCATTGATGGACCACCATCTTTCAAACCAGCCATGAAGTATTCAGATCTCTCAGGTTTGCCTGTAAGTTATTGTTCTTTTAATTACTGTAACAATGTTGAGATTTCCCTCACACAAATAATCTATATTCTACAAATGAATTACCAAATGGAAAATGATACAGCGATCCTCTTGTTACACATCCCTCTTTCAAGAGATGCCATTCTACTTGATACGGCTACCTTGTCTGTGTCATTTGTCCCCATCATGAAAGAAATTATTGCTAATCTGCAAATCTGAGATCAATAAATTTGCCAGTAATCCTTGTAAATTGATTGGATCAGTAAAAATAATTGCCTCACACTATCTTAAGTTAATAAGTAGTCCTGTGTTAGAGTAATGAAACATACAGTGGCATTCTTTGTCATGGTTAATTGATCTCATATTGTTTATTGGGTTAACTAAGTACCTGTGATAATTGTTTACTTGGTGGAAATGGCTGTGTAGTTTCATGCAGTATATTTGCTGATTGTGAAGACAAAGCACTGATCTTATTTGGTACCCTGATCCAGTGGACCAATTTCAAAACTGATGACTTAAAATGATCAGAGTATCAGGTTGGTGTCTGAACTTGTCTAGTTGTTAAAGATCATATTGGCTAATGCAATGATGAATGCAGAATTATAAAGAATGACAGATTTTGTTGTTAGATCATTGTTGACCAACATTCATTTCATTGTGAGGTGACAGCTGTAAAAATGTGGAAGTTCTTGCAAGATGTGTAGTTGCCACAGAAGTATTAGAAATTAGATGATGATGAGAAAAAGTACAGTCATATATATGAGTGGGGGGGGAGGGGCAAAAGTGCCTGAAATCTTAGGAAAAGTATTACAAGTGGCTGAAGTATAACTCGGAAAAGGATTGGTGTTGTATACTTTCTGCAGTGGGTGTTCTGAGAAATATGAAAGTGTGCAGAGGAGTGAAATTTTGGCAGGATCATTAAAAATATTATTATGCTGATCCTATAGATTCATAAATTATTATAATTCCAAGACATTTAAGGCCCTATTTTATTCACATTTTTTAAGATAGAAATCTATAGCAAAACTCATATAAAAGATATGTTTTCTTCATTCAGTTATTTTGTTGTGTTAAACCTGCACATAAAGGTTATATTAAGCCTTGACATTAAGGTTATATTAAGCCTTGACATAAAGGTTATATTAAGCCTTGACATTAAGGTTATATTAAGCCTTGACATAAAGGTTGTATTAAGCCTTGACATAAAGGTTATATTAAGCCTTGACATAAAGGTTATATTAAGCCTTGACATTAAGGTTATATTAAGCCTTGACATAAAGGTTATATTAAGCCTTGACATTAAGGTTATATTAAGCCTTGACATAAAGGTTGTATTAAGCCTTGACATAAAGGTTATATTAAGCCTTGACATAAAGGTTATATTAAGCCTTGACATTAAGGTTATATTAAGCCTTGACATAAAGGTTATATTAAGCCTTGACATTAAGGTTATATTAAGCCTTGACATAAAGGTTGTATTAAGCCTTGACATAAAGGTTATATTAAGCCTTGACATAAAGGTTATATTAAGCCTCTATGTACATTCATCTCTAAATAAAGTATAACTGTTAACAAATGACAAAGTTGTGTGGTTCCTTGAGTGTCTTTCATGGATAAGTTTTACTGTAGTGGAAAATGTTTAAAATGGGCATCAATATAACCATTGTTCATACTTAAAGAAGTACTGCAGGTACAGATCACTGGTTGTTTATAATATTTCAGACTCTCTAATTATTGGTTCTGTAACATCATGAATGACTAGCTTACTGGATTTTCCACAAGAAATATATACAATTTTCCCTGGAGCAAATTAGCAAATATATAATTTTGCTCTGTCAGTAGACATCAATAATGTTATGACCAAGAAATTTTATGCCATTTTGACAGTTATGTTACTAGAGGATTTGAAAACACAGCCATCTTCATTGCATGGGATACCATAAGATATCTGCAACTTCAGTCTGCTAAATATGCTTTCTCCAAGGGAATAATTATAGGCTATTGAATTTGTATGGGAAAATAGGAATGAGTATTTCTGAGCAGTGCTCCATGACCTTTGCAGTAACCTTTCTATTATATACTCAGTTTTTTTTTTCAACCTAAGGCTTAATAATAAAAAGAACATACTACGAGATGAAATGTAAATGAATTTATTCTGTATTCCAAACTAAGTACACAAGTATAGATTCATCAAGATATAAAACTCTATATTAATTCACACCTAGCTCCACCAAGTAGCAACCCCAGTCAAAATTACAAAGTCTTCATATTGCATAGAGCTCATTCAGACCTTTTCAGAACAGTTTTAATTTTTGAAATGTTTTGATTAGTTCAGAAGTTATGACTATTTGAATATTGGCAAAAATTATCTTTTCAGTGAAGTTTAATTCATTTAAGTCACGAACCTGACAGGTTTAATAAAATATATATTTCCATCATAACTTTTGGTCTAAAAAAGATATCTCCATGAAACTTGGCAGTCTTATAGCATTTTTCCTGTAGAATTCAAATATCTACAGTAAATTAAACCATGTCCACTAGATTTCAATGTAGGGAAGAAAATAAGGGGTTAAAATCTTTATTTTTCTTCTACTGGACAATTCAGACACTGGACAACATATTTCTTAACAAGTCATTTAATTCAGAAGAAAACATTGGCATACATTATAAACAGTTCATCAAATTTTCTATGCTCTGAGAATGCCCACTGACGTCCGGAATTTAGACATTCTGGAAGCATTCCAGTTGCTATGACAAATTCAGGCATAACTTCCTGAACATTGTTTTTGCTGGGCCATATAAAAACTCCTGCTTTCCTACATGGTAACATGAATTTAACTCTCAAATTATTATTATTGTTGCTTTTAATTTCTTGAACACATCCAGGGTACCAAGCATCCTGGTATGCTACGGTAACATAATCATTTTCCTAAAGCTGGTCTAGAACAGGCAGCCATTGACGTACTGTATTGAGTTCATCTATTTCACTTTCATAGAGTTCATCAGTGTCATTTGGATTTCGTTTTCCCTTCTCTGGTGGCGATTCACTCATTTGGTCCAATATTTCATTGCACACACATTTCTGGTGTTCTTTATGTTTAAGAAGCAAATCTTTTCCACCATGGCATGCACTCTTCCACAATGACTCTTTTTCTGTGGGAGTCATACTGTCATACCACTCTTTCATTCTGAGATGGTTTCTCTTGAGTAGTTGAATGGAGGAGTGGTGGTGCAAGGAGGCATTTGGTCTAAGCTTCTGACTGCTATCAAGGTCACCAAAGTGGTGTTCACAGCCAAGATAAGTCACTTGCGCAAACTGTGTCCTCATCATTGTCTTTGGATCGGCTGCTTCTCTCTACTGCCTACCAGGCAAGAAATCAGAGAGTTGTTTTTCAGTAGTTCCTGCCACTGACTTACACATAGAAGTAATAACTTGATTCAGTAATTTTCTGTCAATCTTGATAGATTTTGTCACTTCATCGAAGCGTTGCTCAATTGCAATGTCATACACCTCTCCCAACCAATGTTCATCACTTTCAGTCAGTTTGGGTTTCTCTGCAAAATCTTTCAAATACTTCTGCAAGTTTTGAATGTATATATACAGTTCTAAGTATGGCGCTTTTCCCGATGTAATGAGTTCCCAGTACAGGCCAGTCACTCTAACATACCTAAGCATTAGGGCTAGCAACATAGTCACAAAATGGTCAGAGTTTAAATCTGCATCTACAGATAGAATTATTTTGTTTGGTGCATGTACAGTTCTGATGACTGTCTGGAAATTCAGGCGATGTACTAGAATCTCAGCTGCTGTTTGGAATAAACCATTGAACCTATTGTCACGATAGTTCCCAACTGTCGACTTGATTCCTGGAATAAAATATTTGTATCTTTAAATAAAAAATGAACTGAAGGCAAAAAATAAAAGATCTGAAAGCAGTTATACCAATTATTCCCAGCATGTCAATTTTCGATGTTGCATTTACCCAAAAATTGCAAAATATATAATAGTCAACATTCAAATGACTGAATTAGAAACAAACAGTTAAAATGCACTGCAACTCCAAGTTTTGTGGTACCATTAAGCATAATATGGTCACAATGGACTGTGGATTATAGCTTAAAATGAAAACTTTTCTCCAACTCCGATCAGTAAACAATATACCTTTTTCAGTACAGTAGGCATCCCATCAATTGCGTAGTCCAAGGTGGTCGCCAGCTGGCCCAAAAGTGTCTGATGTCGTATGGACAACTCGCTCAATGATGGTACCCACCTTGGACTAGAATTTAAAGATTGGCAAGCTGTCTCATCCTAATGGACCATACTGGTCTACCAAAGATTTTTCCAGTACTTTAATGTCATTACATACATATTTATGAAGATCCAATAAGACATGGACCATACAATGAAAGTTTTTAACAGACTGTTTGTCAATGTCATTCTCACAACTTCTTAACATTTCATCCCTCCACTCATTTAAAAGTTTGTCAGCCAGCTTCTCATTACTAGCACGTTCATTCATTGTAAATGCAAGCTTAGCAAGGGAATTAACAGTAAAATCCACATTAGGTTGTTTTCTGAATGATTTGCTTCGTATGTCAGCTATTTCACTGAGGTGATTTTTTGTAACGTCTGTGATGATTTTGGCTGTTTTTCTTGAAACATGAGTAAATCCCAGACTGGCAATCTCATCGTTGTCTAGTGTTACTGCCTGTGTCAATTATTTTCTGTTTACACCTGGTAGTCCCATCCCGATTAAGACCCCATTTTTCACGGTTGTCCATTTTTTCAGCAATGTATGCCTTCACAATGAAATGTCCTTCGTCTATTCTTGTTTGCACCGTTGTGTTATTTGGTAACTTCTTTTTGTCAAACTTTTTTTCAAAAAGTATTTCTGATACGACTTCAGTGACAGGTGTCACTTTCTCCGTGACAATTTCCAGACCTGCCAGCTGGATCACACACAACCTTAGTTTATCACTGTAAGTTCCATCTGTATTTTTTGTTTTGATTTGACTTTCTTTCATTTCTCATAAGTCTTCAATTTTATCCTGTAACTCACACACCATTAGGTCTTTTTCTGATAACTTATAAGTCAATGTAGCTAGTTTCAGATTTGTGTCTCTTTTTTTTATGTCATATTTTTCATTGTGTGATCATATTTCATTTCAGATATAGACTGTTTCAATAGTGACACATTGCTTCTGAGCTTACTGTTTGATTTTTGAGCAGTTACTTTTTGAGACTTTTCATTGTCCATTTTTTTGGTGAGAAGTTGATGCTGACCTTGAAGTTCCTCAAGGTCTTTTCTTAACAATTCTATTTCCTCAATGTGTTTGCGATAGGCACTTTCAGCTTTGTAAAGCTTTGATGTTGTTTTTTTGTTAAGTCGCTGAAGTTCACGGAAATGATGATTATTGATTTTTGATGTTTAATCTCTTTTGTTGACATTTTTTACAGAATAGTGACCGATTTGATTATTAATTGAATCTAATTTTTGTCTGTATTGAGCTTCCTGGTTTTTTAATACATGCAGTTTTCTTGATTGTTTGTTGCACAAATACTTTTTCATGTTCCACTGTTTTGTGACATCGTTTTCATTTTCAGTTTGTATGTTAACATTTTTAGAGCTGTGAGTAATATATGGCAGCTGAACTTCAATTGCTTTGACATGCTGTGTCTGACTCTTTCTCACTGCAGCATCTGTTTTCTGTCACATGATAGGAATTTTTTATTGGCACTGATGTCTTGAATTCCTTCCCTAGAAGTTCATTAATGTTTTTTACACCTGGCACTTTTTTTTAACTCACAAGTTTTTTCTTCTGGTCAAGTACACTATTAACTCTGTTGGAAAGAGTAGATTGATAAATTGACTGACTCCCATCAATAAGTAATGTTAGGGTGTCGCAAAATTCTTTTTCTTATAAAAGTTGAAAATTTCAATCACAATTCCATTTGACAATTTGTCTATTTTTTATACAAGATTTGGAAGATATTGTATCAACACGTATTCCTGCTTTTTGGCAGTAAGGACCAGGAAAACCCATACTCATATTTCTACACTTAAAATGAAAAAAAGTTATAGGTACAGTTAAAAAATCAAACAACTTATTTCATCATCTAAAATTGCAGAGCAGTACTTTATCATGGTATGAAACGTCGATCGGTAAATCACATTTTCGTACTCTATTCGTACCATCAATCTTTGTGAGTTATTGGTTGAATTTCGTTTACATAGATTTCATTTTATAATAATGTGTTTAAACATCATTTGCATACAATAATTTGGCATTAGTTTGTATTTAGTTGCAAGTTTTAAAGAAAAGTAAACTAAATTAATTTGAGAGTAAATCTGTCAAATCTACATACATGTCAACATGTGGACGATCATTAATGATAAAATTTATGCGATATTTCACAAAATATTTAACAAATAAATAAACATACAAATGAATTCCTTACCGATACAAAACATTCCAACAGTACACATAAATCACAGCATTTGTCTTGTGATTGCCGATTTTTCACATCGATGTTATGTTTATCGTGAAACAAATATGGCAACTTCACCCGCTTGTCTTATGGAGGTCAACTTGGTGAAAGGCGTACTTTTGAAATTAAGTGCAGGTACTTAACTATTTGTTCTGATAAACAAATTTGGTATTGAAAGAAAGATTAGAATGTGTTTTTGTAACGATATATTGAAAATTGAAATATAATGTTTGTGAGTTGAAAAAAATTAGTGAGACTTTAGGGGCTAGTTTTTCAGCACAGGGTCATCATATGCAAATTTTCAAGACACCATCAGAAACATCATTTATTCCCCATTCAATTGACGAATACCTCATTAATATTCATGAGGTCCTAGTGACCCACTTATTTCTAAAAATGTTGTTATCAGTATTAATTTTAATACAAATTTAGTGCACACAGTACAAGAAAAAGTCGATTTTTGCCCAGTTTACCGATAAGGAATAGGCACTATTTGGGGTTGTTATGCTAAGCAACCTTTGAACTTGGTCACGTGCTTGTCATTAGTTTAAAAAATGATTCTCGTTTTGGTCTACTTAAATTTGAAATTTAGAGTCGTATTGTGAATGGATGCACATAGAAACTTTTCCAGTTTGTCTGGAATGGATGGATTTTGTTTTTCTGTCAATCCAACTCAGTTCTGCCTTTCTGCTTATGATTTACTGGATTGATCAGCTGGGTCAATTCCATATGATGCACATACGATTTGAGCAGTGGAGAGAATGGCCTTGAATCAACTGCACTTGTATTTCTGTTTTGTCATTGATTGTTTGGAACCATAATGTGTCAAAGATATGAATTCTTTTAATTGAAATTATCAAAAAGACGCTATGGAATATCACATTCATTTCATTTTGATTGCAGTTAGGAGAAAGTGATTTCTACTTCACAAAGGTTCCCCAATCACATTATACTAAGAATATTAGCCTGCTACCTTGCAAATCCAGCCCTACTAACAGACAAAAGAAATTTTCTTTTTCCATCTAACTCTTATAGACAAAGGGCAATAACTCTTGTCCATTACCTCCACTTGCCACTGCCAGCTATCATTAGTTTTTAGCTTTGCTGCTGTGCTGATAACATCGCTCATTTTATCTCCGGTAATCAAAGCCATTTTATTGTTCAGACTGGATCATTCAACTTTGACTTTGGATTTATTGTGTGGGACAATCATTCATCTGCAGATTGCATACATTATTTTTACAATATCAAGAGAACTTTCTTAAACTAGACAAGTTACAACTAGAACAATATCAATCTATTCCATCAGACTGGTACAGTAGCTTTCCTCAATGCAAGGCAACCAGTCACCACATCACTAGGCATCAAGCCATTCTTAAAAGGCATGCAAATCCAACCTGTTTAAGAGCTAGCGGCCCCGGTCAAGTGACAGGTCATCGAACACTGTTACAATTTTTTTGTGTGAACATAATATAATTAAACTACCTTAAATTAGCATACTCATTCACAACTGTGATCAAATTTTGCAAGACAACCAAATGAAATGAGAATTTGATGACACAACGTTCTGTTTCACGGATACATTTTATTTTTGAGAAGCTAGTTTCAGAGTTTGTTTTTAATTTGTAATTATTGAATTGGCACTTGGAAATTTCCTGATGGATCAGAAGTTTCACTATTACTTGCAATTAAATCATTGCATCAATATTTTACTAATAGAATTTAAAAAATGACTTTCTACAATGACAGCTGTTTCATGAACTTAGTGTTGTGTTTTGTTTTTGTGTTTTTTTTTTTTTTTTCGTTTTTTTTTATAAATAAAAGGAATCTTGTTTGAATGTGAATTTGACTCAGAAAGTAGTCTGGTTCCCTGATTAGTATGCTCCTTGCGTTGCATTCATAGTTAGCAAAGCAGGGAGCATACAGATCAGCGACTTTAAAGCAAGTATTTAGCAACTAAACACCAGTTCGCTACTTCCCCCCTTCAGGGTTTTCTCTACGTCCAGTGAGGATGGCATCATTTCATATTGTTATGGAGGTCCCTTAATAACTCACGCCTTCACTTACAGTGCTGTTGATGTTTTTGGACCTCATTGTGTGCGAGTTATCAAGGGAGAGGTGTATTCAGAAAAACCATTAATGTGTTTCTTATCAGCTTATTACCTCTACTTACATAGGATAAAAAGGAATGTCCTTCTGTACTCTTTTGTCTGCCAGTCCCTGTTGCGGTTGGTGACCCAGACCAGTACCATTTCCACACCCAACCCCTCTCTGGATCTAACATTGTAGTTATTTAAGTCCCAAAGTCTAACAGTACTTGGCTATTTATAAAACCATACACACACTGGTCTTGAGAAGTTCATTATAATAGTTGTTAATATAGTTTAAATGGATGTCAATAAATTAGTTATTCCATTTTTTTTCTTTCAATTTCTGTACAGTAATGCCCTTTACTAATGCTGAAGTATTTCTTCATCTCTTCTTTTAGGCAAAATACACTGATCCACAGACGAAGCTTAGATACTCAACAGCAGAGGAGTATTCTAGAATCAGCTTGATGCCTAGTGATGTGGTGACTGGTTGTCTTGCATTGAGGAAAGCTACTGTACCAGTCTGATAATTATAGACTGATATTGTTCTAGTTGTAACTTCTCCAGTTTAAGAAAGTTCTCCTGTCTGGTCTAATGGATGGATTCTAACACTGCTATCCCCACTTGTATCAGAATATATAGGACATAGGTAATTTACCTGGTAATCTGGTATTGAGGTAAAGCTGTTTGATGGGAAAGAGACTGTGACATGTCATTCATTGCATGAATGGTGTATATTTAGAGCCTGATGGGGAAGTGACTGAGATGTTGTTATCCAAACACTTTTGTCAATATTAATTGTTGTGGTGTGACAATGTTTTGTCTCAACAAGAATGACTGGAGGTAAATCTGATGGGTTTTTCATGTGCTAAGCAGATGATATAATAGCTGACTGTTCAGAATTTGAGAATGCTTTTTGTCATATTTATAAGAATAGTGACAGATTTTTTTGAGAAGAATAAACTTCCTTGTTTGGTCTGTCTATCAGAAACTGATAAACTGTGACTCCATATTCCATAATTGTAGTCAGTAATACAGCTGTAACACTGATGGAAGATACAGAACAATAATTCTATTAACCAGATGGACTTTATCTTATTGAGTTTTGACACAGGTATCAAAGCAACACTGGTATGATAGTGTAGATAAAGGATTCTAGATGTACAGGAAAGCATACAGTTTAACAGTGCCATTCACTGCTGTCCTCACTTGCTGTCCAGTCTTTGAATGACCACTCTGACAGTCTCCTTACTCTCTGTCCAGTCTTTGAATGACCACATTGATTACTAAACTGCATCCAACATATGTAGCTCAGCTTCATTAATGTTTGTAATACACCTCTCCCTCAATAACTTGCACACATCGGGGTCCCCAAACATAGACCGCACTATAGATGAGGCATGAGTTAATGAGGGACCTCCAAAAATTGAAAAAAACAACTTTGACATTGATAAAACCATGGGGGGGAGTGTTGTTAGGGAACTGGGCTGTTTAATGACTGAATCCTCATTTTACGATCATGTCGATAATAATTTTTAATAACATGCTTTTTCTCATGAAATTGTTCATTATTCTGTTTAAATAACATTTTTTTCAAAATATCCAAGATATGAAAGATCGTTCCAACTGGTTTGAACAACCGTCACGTGTACGCAAAAAATCTGTGTATTATGTCACTACTTTTTGTTTTCTTGATGAATCTGGTTCCCGTAGTGGTGTTTTATAGTATCTTGCCAAATCGGTAGTCCATAATTTGGGAACTAGACTAACTGCTGATACACCACCAAACAAGAATCCTTTTTTCAAAAACATGCGACATTGTTTTCATGACACGTCTACGTCGAAACTCAATTTGTTTTTGTTCAGTTAGTACAATGCTAATGTCGTGATTTCAGTGGAAGTAATAATTAAATTTCTTATCATCGCTGAGGATATCTCTAAATGCCAGTTCAAGAATTCTCTGAAACTCACTTGCCCACAATGGTCCATATCTGTGAAATCAAGCTCTGTATTTTACGATATATTCATTTCGCTTGGCTGCCTTGTTATCTTTGACCACAGTTATGAAAGAGTCGGTAATTTAAGGTAGTCTCTGTTACATGCACAATAGCGTTTATTACAGTGTTTGATTAATGAAATGAAGTAAGTTCACCCGACATAACGACCGAGGCCGCTAGATTTTAAGTTAGTCTGACTTTTGTGCCTTTTAACTTTTCTTTTATTCCACCTCCTTTTTTTATTGTTCAAAATACATAATTAACGTGATAATACAAAGGAGGCCAGCTTTTAATTCATTGCAACAATACAACAAATACTTCTGCAAGTCAGTTATCAAAAGACGGTCGGCACTTAATTAGGTTCTCTGAGAAACGCTAGTGGACATAGCTGTTATGGTAGATTGATGCATTTTGCGTTTAATTACAAGAGGACACATTGCATTTATGACGATTACACTTAAAAGGAACTAAAAGATGGAACTAGAACACAAATTTAAATTGATAAAAAAAATTATTTAATTTGTATTTATTTATTAAAGTACTGCATCCACTCGGCGTAAGTGACATTTTCATTGATCAAAATTTCCTTACATATTGTTAATTGCGGTGTACTAGGAATGTTGTTTGGAAAGCAAATGTAAAAAATTGTATGAGCTATTTTCAAATTTGATATTTCTTAGTGTTGATTAAAATTTCCAGGTCCTGTCTACCGTTTTCAACGATAAAAAGAGCGATACATCAAAGTTTCCGTTACCAATTTTGGTCGCGATTTTCTTCAAGTTCAACAAATAGGGATACATTTTTGGGGCATATTTGGGTTTAAAAAATGGGATCCATGCCCGATACCGCGTTATAAGCGGGTTTGTGAGTTATCAGGGTGCGAGTTATCAAGGGAGTGGTGTAGTCACTTTACAAGTTAAAAAGGAGATGGTGTCTCATAGGAGTTTCATCTGGGTAATGACCAGTTGCCAGACAAAGACTATTATACCGGTGGGTTTGGAGATTATGGGCTACTGCACTGCTTTGAAACTTTATATAGAAAAAATTCTGGATTCAGCAGATTACAATTAGTCCTGATATGAATCCAGACTGATTGCCTTATTCAAAGGAACTTATGAACTAGACTGATAAATATTTTGATGCTTAAACCCAGATGTTTTTTTATCATACTGTTCTGGTGTAAGTGTTGATATGTATCAGGAACCTTATCATTTCTTCTGAAATAAAACCATCCATATTTTGTTTTACTCTGCCTTAAAGCTTATCGAGAAATTGTTACAGATGTTTTATTTCATTGTAGTGTATGCAAGCATTTTGGTTACATATGCAGAAATGACAGTGGAAACATGTTAATAAATTGTGACATTGTTCCATTTCACAAAACATCATTTATTCCAAATACCCCCTAACTATAATAACTTCATAATAAGTCAGTCCCTTTTTATGAGGCATATACAGTGAAGGATCCCATTTATTACATAATAGTAATATTGTGTATAAAATATATATCATTATATGGTAGTATCACTTATAAAGTGGTCCACTTTATAACTCCTATGGACAGCCTGAAGGATTTCCATACCATCAGGATTGGTAAAACATAAAATGACCTACTTGCCCAAACCAATATTTCTTTCTTTCATGACTTGGCCCAGATAACTGACTTTTTTTCATATTCTGTAATAAAAAGTCTGGACAAGTGACCACAATTTGTTTTTAGCCACGAAAATGATCATCTTTTCTTGAATTGCCCTACAGTGGATTTTTCTAACCATGACTCACACAATATGTATAACCCTTATAAGGGCCTTTGACTTGCCGAACTAATCATTAAGGACAGCTGTAAACTTTAAACTGATATTAAAACTGAACAATAGGGAATAGTGCTGACAGTTCTTTAGTGATATATTATGTGACACATAGACAGTAATGAAAATAAACTTGGACTCTACATAGTTTAATGAAATTCTGAATAAACTTAAGTTCCCACAATCACAGAGTTGATTTTGAGTTTAATCATGATTCTGCACCATTTAGAGTATAGAATGTCATAAGGGTATTTTCTTTTCATTGATATATTACTTCAGTACAGCACAGGAGGTCTGGCTTCTCAATTCCTTTGTAACTTTATGTTGTTTATGCAAACACATAAAGGTACCTATCAAGAAATACAAAGTAATGATAGTTGGATTCCTGTACAAAATGCCTATTTTGTTTGTGTATCCCAAGAGTGTCTCAGTGAAGTACTCGACATTGTTGATATAATAATTTGTGTTTGTGTGTGTGTATATATTATATATATATATATATATATATATATATATATATATATATATATATATATATATATATGTATGTATGTATGTATGTATGTATGTATGTATGTATGTATGTATGTATATATATTGATTGATTGAGACATATCTTCTGAATTCTTAGTTACATCAGTTGTTGATTATGCTGTGACAAATACTAACATTTTTATTTAATTACAGAACACACACTAAACTGTACATGTATGATACAATTGCAATCTGTGCACCTAAACACAAACAGTGTTGTGTTGCATTGACAAGCAAGATTCTCATACTTAGCATGCTGATCACATTCCAAGTTAAAATGAATAGTGTACAGAATGTCCAATTGAATCGGCTTTCAGCTTCAGCAGGTGACTTTTAGATTATTTTTTTAAACTGTCATTTTAGAGATTTGATAACTATTTTGTGTGCACTTGCAGTGAACCAGTGTTTGCTTAAAAATCTGATATTTGTGGGAGCCAGTTTTGCTATTTCAGTCAAGGCATCTTAGGGTGTGACCTATATCACTAAATCAGTGGGAGTCATTTTGGGGATAAAGGGTAGGTGGCGGGGTCAAATTACACAAGGGCACCAAGTGGCCGAGCGGTCTAAAGCGCTCTTCATTACGGATCACTGCCATCTCACCTTTGTCTGCGGCGGTTCGAGTCTTGGATTCAGCCAGTGTGGGTATGTGAGAAAGTTTGCCAGTAGCTTCTCGTGGGTCGGTGGTTCTTTCCGGGGTTTTCCCGGGTTCTTCCTCCACTATTAATACTGGCTGCCATGCATAGCCTATTGTGTGCTGAAAAATGGCGTTAAACCCCACAACAACAACAAATTACACAACTCCATTAAACATTATGTGTTAAATTCTGATTACCATTTAATTGGCTTCTAGTTACTATAAAACTATAAATGATCAGAACCAATCAAATAGTCTACAAATTTTGACGGGAAATTTATTGTTCCTTAAATACATGCACACAAAAAATTAATGCTGTCTGGCTGACAGAGTTTTTAAAGGCAAATCTGGTACATTACCTAATTTCTGTAAGTTTTTTTTATATACACCATTTAGATCCTTTTGAACCAGGACTTTTTTATATATAAACAAACATTATATTAGTAGGATTTGGTTTAAACCATGTAAGGGTATGCAGATTTGGTAGGTATATCTGTGTTAATTTGTAGATAATATGATTATGTTTTTAGGCCATTGCAGCTACTATTAAATGTTTAAATTTTGTGAACCTTGGTATTTTGACAGAAAACTTGTTAACATTGTTTAGCAAAGTCACTTTCGGTAGATATGTCATAGGAATTGTTTAAAACAAATTGGCTTTTACCTTTTTGATAGCTCTGAGTTAGCACTAGTGTATTATAAACACAAAGCTATTTATTTGATATTTTAATAAATAAGCAAACTTATAAGCAGGGTCACTTCACCTTCAGATTTTCATGGAATATTCAGATTTATGACAAATTTTTGCAATTTTGTGGTTTTGTTCTATCCATTATGAAATTAGTATAATTTTACACTTTATGGAATTTTCTTAAGGCTTTTAGCCAAAGATAATAAAGATGATGTAGATAATGCTAGATTGTATACAAAAGTTATGTTTCTGGAGAATATGAACTTTTTCAACCCTGTTCTTAAATAATGACTATTGCAAGCTACAATTTACAGGTATTGTGCCACCTGTAAAGCACAGGTGAGATATAGGCTCACTTTTCTTAGATAAGTTGTTGCATTTAGTTCAGTTTCTCTGACACCACTGATTGTATGGTCATAAAATTTGATGGATGTATTCATAATGAGGTTAATACTCATCACTGTAAAAAGATTACAGTGACATACTTTTATACTAAGTGATTAAGTTTTTGCATTTAGTTCAGTTCCTCTGACACTGTTTTATGTAGGGTCATACAGCTTGATGGATGTATTTTACTTGGATCATACTAATTGCCATGGGTACAAGTAGGTTACGTTAATCTTTATAAACTATGCCAATTTTGTTTTATTTCTATATGGAGGTTATTTAAAAAAAAACAACACACAACTAAACAAATAAATCTGAACATTCAGATGGTGTAAGATGTTTCAATGAAATAGTTTATACCATTCCCTATAAATTCCATTAGGTTGAGTACCACAGTAATTATTAAGATGAGTTGATGGATCTATTAATTCATTTAGGTGATGATTCTAGTTCATACAAAATTACGTATGTGACTAAAAGGTATTACTCTTTAAGCACAAAAATGTATGGCTTACATAAATACTATTTGTGTAATATAGATCTCAAAATATGCGCACTTGATAATTTTAAGTTCCATAATATACGCCCACATCAAATTTGGCTCATTGAAGACAGTGCCAAAGTGCAGACTTAAAAATATACATTTCTGGTATTTACATCTTTTCTTTCATTTGTCTAATGAGTCAAAGGAAAAACTTACTATTTCCATCAGATTTTAAGAACTAAAAGGGTTTACAGAATTTCTTTCCGTGAAGTTTGAAGAAAAAAATGATGATTGAATCTATCATTTAAAGGAGGCTTGACCCAAATGGTTGATATCATTTCTTCTTTTGTTATGATAATGGGTTAATTTGAAGCAGGGTATTATCAAAACTGTTGCCATAAAAGAACAAAGTCACTGTAATTTATTGTCCTTGAAACAACTATGTCCATTGCCATGACTTTTATGGTTTGTAATTGTTTAATAGGTATATTGAATCTGAGTTGTGCTAATGCAGCAATAATATATTGGACTCTATAAAACATGGAATAAAATAAAGCAGAATAATAGGAATACAGCAGGAAAGACACAAAAACCCAACAAAAGCATATGACTATTAAAACGCAGAGTAACGGAGCAAAAATTGGTCATTGCAACAAGATGTACGTTTAATATTTATGCTGCACCATCCTAATAAAAATGTCATACTTTTTCAGTCTACACAACCCAGCAGATTTAATGATTTGTATCAACTCTCTAAAGAACAGATAAAGTACAAATATAGTATTATGACCGTGGTCATATGATCTACAGTAATTGCAGGCTTGGATAACAAAATATAATTTATAAATTGCAAGAAAATATACTGTCTGTAAAATATCACCCAAGAATCAAACATTTTAATCCCAACTGTCATGTCATTGTTATTAAATACAAACACACAATTAAAAGACATAGGCAGGTGTAACAAATTTCCTTACCCAAAGATTCTCCTGTGATGATAGTATCTAGTTCCTGTTTCATATCATTTGACATCCATGTGAACGAAGAGGTGATAAAATCAGTGGTGAACCATTTTGGAAAACAGCGAGAAATGTAGTAACCTACATACAGAAGTGACTTTTGTTTAAATGAATAGCTGTATGGCTTAGATGATTTATATATCCCTTTATGTGAATCCTGAGTGATAAATTAAGACATTTGAACCAGGTTCTAGCAATGCAAAAAAATTTGGAGCAAGGAATGGAGAAATTAAAATACTCTTTGATTTTAAAATACAGATCATTGTGCACAGTACCCTTTCGTTTTAGTTCCTTGGATTTAATTTACGTTGTACTCTTGTTAATGTGTCTGATGTCACAGAGGGGGTTACCTCAAAGTGTGTGAGGAAAATGTATGACATATGATCCATATTTTTGTTTCGTTTGTGATTATACTAGAAGAGAAACAAAGAATTGTCAATGTAGACGTTACCATCGCTTACTTGATTCTCTATGCATTATTGTCAAGAATATTCTTATTTTATTGAAGATGAATAGATCCAGTAAGGTATTATTTCAGCTGTTAAATCTAGTAAGGTATTTTAATTCAGCTGTTAAAAAACTTGATATTGCTAACATTAATTCATTCTTAATTGGTGCAACATATTAAAACAATTAAAAGAAACTAAAAGTTATTTCTAGAATGAAAGCATGAAAACAAGTAGAAAAAGTTACATTAGCATGGAGAACTTATACGGATCATCAGCTGGATGGAATAACGAAGTAAACAGAAGTACAAACTCTACTGGTCAGGCTTTCACTCCATACCATACAATGATAGATCCATTTACACAAAGGGCAGAAATGAAAATATCGGTGCTTAGAAACTTAATGAGTTTGATGTGTCCAACGAAACGAACACATTGGTGACATTAAATTATCCAAACAGAAGTGACATCAATCCAGGCAAGTTTGTGATTTTGTAAAATCAAACTGGAAAACTTGCAATGTCTAACATGGACACTCAAGATGTTGTTTTGAAGATGTGAGATGCTGTTGCAGAAAACCAGGAAAAAATCAACAAAACTGGGGGGAAAAGGCACTTTGGTTTGTCAATTGCATTTATCAAACTCCATGTCAACACGAATAGGGTATCGAAAGTGAGAACGTGAGTGGAGACTTTGCAAATGGAAATTGAATTCAGCCGATTTAAGAGCCCAGCAATGATGCTGATGTTGCAACAAAAGAATACATGGACGTAAAGATTGCAGACATGCTTTTGCCACCACACATAGTAACATGATGGCTCCAAATTCAATACATATTAACCAAAGAAGGGGAGGAAAACGTTAACTTATTAACTTTAGCAAATGGTCCACTTGTTTTCCATCATCTTGAAAATGGTTTAGATAAACCAAAAGCTCATATTTTGAAGGTGCATGAATCTGGATCATACTTGTTTATCTTAACCGGAATTAAAGGCTGGTGGGATAGAATGGTGACACTGATATCTGGTAAGTAACATTTTGGTTTTTGTCACCAATCCCATGTATTGACAGACCCAACACTGTTGTTGCAGAAAAATAAACGTATAGTACCAGTATCATTAGTCACCGGAGATGAAATTCAGTTTGAAGGGCTAAACATTTATCCAGATGAGTACTCAAAAATCTCTTGAGTTGGTGTTTAAGATTAGATTTAGCATTACATAAAAGTGATGGATACTGGTTGCGTTGATGAAGTTGCAGAATTTACCAATGGGATGGTGATCGGGTGACCATTGATACCAGTGTCGGTTGGAATATTTGCTTCAAAAGTATATCAGAAAAAGATCTTCATATAAACTGAAATGCAAAAGTTTGGATCACCATAATGTATCAGTACCAACTCAAGGGCAGATTGGAATCATTTTCATTAGCATGCAGTGGTGCAGGTGGTCCTGGTAAAATAATTTCAATATGATTACATTCAATAATTTGCATCTAATCAGAACTTCTCACAGAAGCACAATGTCAACTCAGTACTATTAGCAAACTGTACTCAGTGGCTATCGAAGATAAGATAATAACCATGGCGGTGTTAGAGACTTTATTTGTGGAAATGGAAACCCACAAATGACTTATTGTGCGGTATGAAATAGAGGTCCACAAACGACTTCATGTGCAGTATGAAATAAAGGTGTTAGCAACCCACAATAGTTACATATTGACAAGCAGTGAAAATATAGTAACAGTTTCCCAGTGTATATTGATCTGTACATTAGTGTATTGGCAAGTGTGTGGCAGCTATGGTAGTAACCTTGCCTATGGGTGCCCGCGAGGGGAAGGTAATCACAGGTTTGTATAAATTATGCACTACCCAATGATTTAAGGGTAAGGTCATGGGCTATTGAAGGCTATATCCAATGTCAGTAACAAAAATCCATAAGCCCAATAAGGACACTATTCATCTTGCATGACTATTCTGCATGAAATAAGTCGCATTGAAATGGGCTTTCTGTGAATAGACTTATGACAATCTCTGTTTGGTTGCAAATTAAAATAGTGCCAATTGGATATCCAATATGGTCACAATGGATGCCAGCCTGAAAATCATTTTAGTGTTATTCCTCCAAAATCGAAAGTAATATCAACATAGGGGTTTTAACCAGAGGACTTCTTATAATATTTGGTTGGTTGAAGAATTAAAATTGGACGTTCAATATGGCCATCACTGTAACCATCTTGAACAAATTGCTATCTCTGCTCCAACCAGTTAGAATTCTATATCGGCATGGGTTTTGACCAATATAATTTATATGATACATAGCTTGTCCAAACTGTAAATGATGTCAATCATACATGGCTGCCACAATAGCCTGTCTTGAAAATCTTGTTGATAATGTTTCCCGAGAATGGATGGCCATATTTGCATGAGGTTTACACCACAAGACTTAATGTTTACGTGGGCCTAAATGAACTTGGTGCCAATATGACATCTAATATGTCCACCACAGCAACACATTTAAAGTGAGTGAGCCAGCCATGTGTATTGATGTTGTAAAGTGTATAATATTGCCTCTATAGTATATGTGCAATAATCATTTTATTTGGAAGAATGAGGAAATTATAGTTGGGCTGCAAATTTAAAGATATTGCCAGTGATTGTTTATATAAAAATGAGTGACATTGAAACTATTGATTCACAATAGTGACACCAGTTACGGAATAGGCGCAGGGATTGAAAAAAAGATTTTTGAAATGCTGAAGAAATACACCAATACAGGATGGGGATGGATACTCAAAAGATGTGGCCAAGTCGAGGATCATTTCTCACCATATTAACCATTTCGTGGATCCAGTGCATATCATCACGAAACTGGGTCCCGCCAAGGTCAATGGTCAACGTGAAGAATTTTGACAACAGATGTTTTGATTGGGTAATCTTGTCGGCGCTATACGCGGACAGTGACAATCAAGGCATGAATTGAAAATACCGGCAACACCTAGGTAAACTCATGAGTTTCCCATGCATGTGCCAAAAACTGCAGTGAACTTATTTGAAACACTAAACCCAGATATCGCTGTTAATATGTTTGCATATGACAACGGATTTTATCTGCTGCACTATCTATCCATGGACAGAACCATGGAACCCAAATTGATTTGTTGTTGCCGAGTCAAATGAAAGAATCAGAATTGGTCCCGCACTACATATCGATAAAAACTCTTGGCTGGCTGCTTAACTGGCAGTTAGTACACACACAAAAAATATCCGTGCAGACGTTGCATGTATATACTTATACTCGAGAACTGCTTACCAGTCACGAAGTTTACTGCGGCGATATCAGTGATAAAACTACAGTGCACAATTATTCCTGACCTTGGTAGAAACAGTCAAATTTACTGCACTGCAGTGAAAGTCTCGTGTATCATCTATGTGGATTTTGAGTGCCTGAATGCACCTGATATCAACCATATCACCCAGACAGTGCAAAGTAGCGAAAATAATGACATGCTGATTATGTTATATTGTGTTTGGATGTGATGGAAAAACAGTCACCAGTCCTTTATCGTACCCAGGGTGCATGCTTGCTGACACAGTGGAGGTATTTCTCAGATCGATCAAAGTCACAGGAAAATGGATTCTGCTGAATCTTGATTGAAAAGCACACATGATTATGACTGGTGATAACATTCATGAGTTTGCTGCAGCCACTTCTGGATTTTTGCAGTCACTGTCATATCTCTGGCACATACAGAGTTGCCACATACAATTCGTGTAATTTGCAGTTGAGAATTTATTACAATAAAACTAAAATTCCTGTGGTACTTTATAACATGTGTGGGTATGTTGGCCCATACATGCCAACCATTACGCTTTTGGCGTAATCATAACACTTTTTTTCCCCCACTAAATTACGCCTTACGCATATACGTATATGGATTATGCGATTTTGGTATATCCACCTTCCAAAAAAAGTCAATGATTTGTTTTCTCGTTTTTATTAACATCCCAATAATCCCACAGAGCATATTCTAGAAAAAACGGCTTCCACATAACTATGATATAAGAGTATGCTTGTCCATGGACTTGCATGCACTTTCCTAACAGTATTATGTTCTATTTCCAAGAAACCTGCTGGTTCTGCTTTCAAATGTGTGACCTCAGATTCTATTTATAGCATCTGTATTGCTTAGTGAGGAGAGAACAGACTGGTTTTCTAACTTTTAATCTTTACTCGCAGAATCTTTGTTCTAATTCATATTTGGTACAGAACCAGTATGTAGTTATTTGGTGCTATAACACTTGGGATAATGGAGAAATCCTGCCAGTCATTAAATATTCATTTATGCAAATGACTTTGGTTGAAACGATGGTTTTCATTGGACATTGTGGTTTTTAAAAAATAACATTGACATTGAGACTTGTGCTACTAGAAATTTATTATGTTTATATAGTGTATATACATTAACCATTACTAATAATTCATTGTACGTTTGATTTCAGCGCTGGTAATTACATTTTATTTTGTTTACCGTTACAATTTTTAAAGTACTATTGGAAATTAGACCGCCATTGGTGGCATTATCAATTTTTGTGGATTGGTTGAATTGCAAGGTTATTTCGCTAGTAGTTTTAATATTATTATTATTATTATTATTATTATTATTTATTATAACTGTATCTATGAATTCTTTGTACAGTTATATTTTTTAATAGACACGTTTTTAAATTAGAATTGAAATTAAACAATACAATATATGTCTCATACCCAGTTATGACCGTTATCAGTTTTCGTGGTTTAGTAATAAGATCGCATTATTTTATCTGCACGGCAGTACTCGTAGTAGTATGTATACTGACACCATTACTAAGAAATAAGTTACATTTTATTTGGGTACTGCAATTACATTTCTTTCCGATTAATCCACTTTAAGTTTATTACCGTTATTAGTTTTCGGGGGACTGGTAAAAAAAGATCATTGAAAAATCCACAGGGGCTCGTATCATTGCTTACAATTGACCTGTCATACATGTGCTATATAGTAGTTATTATATAGTATGTTAGTCCGAGTTTCCTCTGACCCTTGCCACCCCATTTTTGATATTTGGACAGTTATATTGGGGTGTAAGGTCCCTACACCCCAATATAAATATCCAAATATCAAAAATGGGGTGACAAGGGTCAGAGGAAATTCTGACTAATAGTAAATGTATGACAGGTCAATTGTAAGCAACGATACGAGCCCCTGTGGAAAAACCAATATGGTGTGGCCTAGCTTCCGACGATATTGGTTCTATGGTATCTTGATATTTGAACTTTTCAGTATTTATTTTATCTATTGCACCACATATCGTGTACTTATATATACCACATGACCATAAGTTACTAGTTCTGCATCACCAGTTTATTTTGGGAAAATGTCAGGATTGCTGACGAGTTCACTATTTTATAAATAAACCCATGAATATTACTGTTTCAAAATAATATCCGTAACCTATGTTCTCAGATATAATCAATATCTTCTTATCACTATCACTGTAACAAATTGTTTAGCCAGTTTGTTGTCTGATAATGTCCAGTGATGTTATACAAGAGTTAGATCACATGATTACTGTGATGGTCAAGGACTAGTAAATCGAATCTAATATAGCAAATAAGAGTCAAAATGTGAAGCATGTTAATGTCATATTTTGGTGGCTTTCGCAGTTAACAGTGTTGACTTGAAAGCTGCATTGTCTTAGGTTGATATGTACTTTCATGCTCATGTTGATTGTTCATTCTCAGCAACAATCCCAGAGCAACTCCAGTCATCATGGGTGGTTATTTACAGATGCATTTCTTTAATTCTTTCTTATAAGTTTCTGTTGCTGTAGGACACAGGTGGCATAATGAGTGCCATAGAAGTAGCATCCACTTTTCAAGTTGATTACACTTTGTGCAACACATACGTTAAATTTCCAACATTAGTACAAGTATATGCCATCATCAGATTATTTTTTTGTTGTTGGTCTTACTGCAATATCATTGTAACTCCCCTTTCATAACTAGGACTGTACATAACGTCTGTTTATTGTTTGTTTCCCACAGTCATTTGATTTATAGTGGAAAATAAATTCATTTTAATACAAACAACAACAAACAGACTTAAATTATATCTTGAGGGTCATTGTTTTTATTAACTTATTTGCTGATTGCAGACTTTATGACCTGAAATATCATAGCACTCATGTATAGTAGAGAACAGAAAATGAAAACAAAAGGAAAGAAATAATTCGAATTTTGAATCATTTTAAATCAAAAACTGAATTGACTGATTCTCATAAATTCTGTGACATAACTACACAAGTTTTAAGACCCTTTTTGGTCTGCTTAAATGATAAATATACATTATACAGCTACATCACTCAAATGTATGTTACCGTAGTAGTTGTAAAGACTTTGCTGGGTCTATATACTGGTCCAAATCTGCCCATATCCTATATGTACCAAAATCCATCCAAAAATCTAAAACAAACATTTTACAACCTTGATGCATTAAGTTGAATGATAACTTTGTCAGTGCTCATCCATATCTGATGACAGTAACAATCAGTACTGTTCGAGTTTTACGAATAACATGTCCATATAAATGTACATTTGCCTGTATGTTATAGTATGTGTTTTAGATTTTTAACATAGCTTTAACAATTTTTAAGTCATATCGCTATGATGTCTGCAGTGGCAGTTTATAGTGATGTCTAGCACTGGTGCATCATTCCCCAGACATGTAGCATCATTTCCCACCAAGTCACATTATCCTGACACCAGGCTGACCAGTCCTAACACTAACCTCTTGATGCTGAGCACCGATCGAGGCAGCTGTTAGTACCATTTTTTGAAGTCTTTGGTATGACTCAGTTGGGGTTTGAATCCAAACTTTCCACATCTGAGGCAGATGCTCTAACCACTAGGCCACCAGAGCGGTCACTTGTATATTATATAATAATATATGTACTGGTAAATCTTGTGATAATGACATGATTTATTAGTTCATTCTGTTGCTTTATTTTTTCTGTGAGACCAATAGCTCGTGCATAAAGTATGTATTCATTGAGTGGAGGTGGGGGGTGTTGAAAAAAATTCAAAAAGCATTAGCCTTTGTATGTGGCAGGGTGACTGCTAGTATGTTCTGCAGTGGTAGGGGTCAGTATTCCTTGATAACTGTGATGTTTATGAAGAGTAGTCAAGTCAGAAACATGACTAGCAGATGAGTTAGATGCAAAGTGGCTGGTATGCCATGTTAGGCAGAGCCAGTATCTGCTTAAAATTATGAAGGGTGATATGTTGTAGTTTTATTGCACATGGGGCACTTTGCGGAAGACATATTTTCCTCTTCATTTTCTGACATGACCAGTTCTTTTATCTCATGATTCTGACAGATTATGCATTCCAGACCCTGGTGCCTCATGCGAATTTGTGAAGCCATACCTTGCCAGACTGGGACAGTGTATTGTATTTGGATAGACACATGGATTGCCTTTTGGACACCTATTGTCCTTTACTTTTATAATAGTGAGATTCAGAAGCATGTCTTTAATTTATTACTCATCCTAGGCCAACATGAAATGTCACATGATTGTGCACACCTTACAAAAATTGTCACCCAAGAAAAGAACTGTTATGGTTCATGATTTGGATGATATCGAAGCTGATGATACAAATTTGAGGTCCAGTCATTCCAAATGATGATAAGGCTGATAATATTCCAATTTTCCACAGTTGATATCAACATTTTAGTCACTGACTGATATTTGACTGTTAAAGTTAAAGTCTACTAAATATTAGCTGCTGTCACGTGTTTAAAACTATTAAACTATTATTATAGATAAATATTTACATTTTCCTTAGAAAAGCATTGGTTACGATTTCTGTAAAATTCAGGCTATGTATTACTATTATACTTGATGTTAATACTTTCCGACTTTCATTTTCAAAATTTGATTTACATGGTATTAATTTAAACCTCTGCTTATTTTTAATGACTGTACTAATAACTTCATCTTTTAAAATTCAGCTATTCTTGGAAAAGGGGTGGTGACTCAGCAATGTACATACACAAGGGTGGGATACAAAAATGTATGCTTTGCTATGAGTAATGGGAAAGGGGGTAAAAAAGTCACCAATTGTTTGCATATGTGCTTTATGGGCACCCCCTAACATCATTATCAGAATATTATTATTGCCAGCGTAAGGCTGACATTGCCCGGAGTGGGAGTGGGAGACAAGCGCCCCAATCCTCCAAAATGCCTCATACGGCTTGCGTCTCTGATTGCCGCTGTCAGCTAAAATCCAGCTCCTGGCCATCGCGAGTGGCTTAGATTTGAAGTCTGGCAGACCACGTTTTCCACTAACAGGAGAAGGGGTGAAGGTGGGCCACTGGCGCCTTAAAACCAGTTGCTTCGGGTAGATGGGACTTGTAAACCCTGGATGGTAGCTCATCTAGGAGAAGGAAAACTCCGATTCCAAACCTCTGCTGCCTTGTGGCTATACCCACTTATGGGAAAGGCTAAGGGAGTAAACCCCGACAGAAAATCCGGAGATGGAGTCCCTAAGGCAGTCTGACATTGACTTCAACGTCATCCTGGCAACTCCTGCGATGCCGTTGGTGCCAAGCTGTAGAGGGGGAATCTGCTGCATGGACAACAGCTGATTCTCCATACCACCCTGCCCAGGCTTCATAGCTCCACTGGAGAGGACACTCCAGCATCATCGTACAGTGTTGGCACAACACGAGAAGTAGCAGTTTACCGGTTCTAAGTCAAAGCTCGATTGGCGTAGAGCTTGGCGCCAGGAGTTACTTCTGATGGTGGGAGAGATCACCAGGCTCACTGGACAGCTACCGCCCACCTCAAGCTGGGCAGCCCCCAGTCAGTAAGGTGCTGCCCGCCATGGCCTGCCTGCTTCACTGGGTGCTTGGAGCTTAGAGAACCATCTCGACAAGTGGGCCACAAAACTCCGCACCAGGAAAGACTAAAAGAAGAAATAAGAAAACTCCAACTCTTCGTTTTGCAACCTGGAACATCAGGACCATGTGTCCTGGATTGACCGCTGACCTACAGCAGATCAACGATGCATGGAAGACTGCCGTCATTGACAGAGAACTCTCCCGACTGAACATTGACATTGCCTGCCTCCAGGAGACCCGACTGGCTGACAGCGGCATCATCACGGAAGCCAATTACACGTTCTTTTGGCAGGGGAAGCCCTCGGATGAACCTAGGCAGCATGGTGTAGGCTTTGCCGTAAAGAACACGCTAATCGCCTTCATTGAACCTCCATCAACAGTACTGAGAAAATCCTTGCCCTCTGGCTGTCAACATCCTTAGGCCAGATCAGCATTTTCAGTGTGTACGCCCGAACCCTCTGCTCCACCCACAAGGAGAAAGACAAGTTTTATGAGGCTCTGGATCAGGCAATATCCAGTATCCCCAACAATGAAAGCCTTTACTTACTAGGAGACTTCAATGCTAGAGTGGGAGCTGACCATGAGGCCTGGTCCACCTGTCTCGGCTTTTACGGAAGGGACAAGATCAACGAGAATGGTTAGCGACTGTAGGAGATGTGCTGCTCCCACAGCCTATGTGTGACCAACACTTTCTTCAAATGCAAGGAGATCCACCAGGTGTCGTGGAGACACCCACATTCACACCACTGGCACCAGCTAGACCTCGTCATCGCCAGGCGTGCAGAACTGGCCAGTGTTCTCCTCACCCACAGCTACCACAGTGCCGATTGCGACATGGACCATTCCCTCATGGCCAGCAAGGTGCGAATATTACACAAGAAGCTGCACCACGCCAAGAAGAAGGGTCACCCACGCATCAACACCTGCTGTGCAAGCAACCCAGAGAAAACACAGCAGTTCAGCAGCAAACTGAAGGAAGCCCTTACCAAAGTGACACCTGATGACACCATTGACTCCAAGTGGTCCCATATCTGTGACACTGTGTACAATTCAGCCATCACAGCTTACGGGAAGAGGGAGTGAAAGAATGTTGACTGGTATGAGGCAAACTAGAAGGAGATGGAGCCCGTGACTGAGGCAAAGAGGAAAGCCTTCCTGGCATACAAGGCTGCACCTAGCCCCAGAACACTACAAGCCTCAGGATTGCAAGGAACAACGCCCAGAAGACCGCTCGCCAATGTGCCAACACCTACTGGCTGAACCTTTGCAACAGTATACAGACAGCTGCCGACACCGGGGATACAAGAGGAATGTATGAGGGTATCAAAAAGGCGACAGGCACTCCCCCATCTACAAGACCGCCCCCCTCAAGTCCAAGACGGGTGAAGTCATCACAGACCAGGGGAAACAACTGCAGCGATGGGTTGAGCACTATCTTGAGCTATATGCAACCCAAAACAATGTCACTGGAACTGCCCTGGACGCCATTCCAGACCTGCCAGTCATGGAGGAGCTAGACACACAGCCCACCCTGGAAGAGCTCGGAAAAGCCATCGATTGCCTTGCCTGTGGGAATGCTCCTGGAAGCGACGGCATTCTGCCTGAAGTCCTCAAGAGCGGAAAACCAGCACTGCTCCAGCCCCTACACATACTCCTCTGCCTTTGCTGGGAACAGGGATACATCCCACAGGACATGTGTGACGCCAACATCGTCACTTTGTACAAAAACAAAGGAGACCGTAGTGACTGCAACAACTATCGGGGCATCTCCCTCCTCAGCATCGTCGGAAAGGCTTTCGCCCGTGTTGCCTTGGTGCGCTTGCAGATCCTTGCCTCCCGCGTCTACCCAGAGTCCCAGTGTGGATTTCGAGCTGGCAGGTCAACTGGAGAAGTGTCGCTAACAGCAGATGCCCCTCTACATTGCTTTCATAGACCTGACGAAGGCGTTTGACCTGGTTAGTCGGAGTGGACTCTTTAGACTCCTGCAGAAGATCGGCTGCCCCCCCCCCCCACGTCTGCTTGCTGTCATCATGTCGTTCCACGAGAACATGCACAGCACAGTGTGCTTCAATGACGCAACATCTGAAGCATTCCCAGTCATCAGCGGAGTCAAACAAGGCTGTGTCCTTGCACCGACGCTCTTTGCCATCTTCTTCTCCATGCTTCTCCAGTACGCATTCAAGGACTGCAGCAAGGGAGTGTACATCCATACCAGGGCTGACGGCAAGCTGTTCAACATCGCCCATCTCCGTGCTAAGAGTAAAGTCACAGAGGTACTCATCCATGAATTGCTCTTTGCCGACGATGCAGCCTTGACATCACACACGGAAGATGGACTTCAGCAGCTGGTATGCTGCCTCTCCCATGCATGTAAGAAATTTGGTCTGACCATCAGTTTGAAGAAAACGAATGTCATGGCGCAGGATACAGACTGCCCTCCCTCTGTCACCATCGATGGGTACAATTTGGAAGTTGTTGAGAACTTCACATACCTCGGGTTTAACATCTCCAGCTCACTCTCCATTGATTCTGAGGTGAACGGCAGGATTGCCAAGTCAGCAGCAGTGATGGTCAGACTTAACCAGAGGGTCTGGAACAACCCCAGCCTCACAGAGAAGACCAAACTGCGTGTCTGCCAAGCCTGTGTGCTCAGCTCACTTCTCTACAGCAGCGAAACATGGAACACCTATGCAAGACATGAGAGGAAACTCAACAGCTTCCACCTGAGATGTCTGCGGTGCATTCTGCACATCCAGTGGCAGGACAAAGTACCCAACACAGAGGTTCTAGAACGTGCCAACATGAACAGCATGTTCTCCATTCTCAGCGAAAGGTGCCTTCGCTGGCTTAGCCATGTCAAAAGAATGGACCCAAGCCGCATTCCCAAGGACCTGTTATATGGGGAGTTAGCAGAAGGTGCATGACCAACTGGACGACCACATCTGCGCTACAGAGATGTCTGCAAGAAGGATATGAAGACGGCAAACATCAGTGTCAACGACTGGGAGAGCTGTGCAAACAACCATTCCAGCTGGCATCTAGCTGTCAGGCAGGGAGTACAAAATGCAGAGGAAGAGAGAAAAATAAAACAAGCTGAAAATAGAGCTAGAAAGAAGGATAAACAAAAGTTTACTTTGGAGCTACGCCATCGTCTCCCATAGACGGACGGATGCCAAGAATTGTTATCATGTTTTAACAGCTGACCATAATGTCATTATAGTTCATTTGTGCATGAAATATTCTACATTATAACTATTTTCTCTTCTTTTTGTTAACTTTGTTTGCAGATTGTGTAGATTTCTGCTGCTTTTGGTAAATATATGGACTTTTACAAATGGGTCTTGTCACCTGATAGTCAAAAAGATGTTCACATGACCATTCCAGACCTCTGATAAAGGTGTGTAGATGAGTCAGTAGCTAAGGATAAGCTGAGAAATGTGATGCTGCAAAGGTATATTTTCCATTTGATATATCATAGATGACTTGTATCAGCATCCATACTAGAAGTATGTGTGTAACTGACTATCCCATATTCTGCATGAGACAGAAAAAGCTATCTAAAGTTGTCAGCCACATCTCATAACTTATATGATATACATTAATGTGTATAAGGGGAAATATTATTCATTTTGTAATAGAGTGGGAACATTTTAATTTGTCTTAAAAAATGGTACATTTTCCTTTCCTTAAGCTATGGATTGGCATTTTGAATTATGTATTATTTTTAACATTAACATGAAAAATTTGCAATATTTTTGTGATTTCTCCAATACACTAAATCATTTAACCTTCTATGAGCAACAATTATTAATTTTTCCTACAAAAACTAAAGGCATTACATGCTGCATTTCTGGATTAAACACATTAATTCCATTATGTCTTTGATATTTCACTTTGAATTGTTCGCATGTAAGTATAAGTTATTGCACACGTATTGTATTATTATATGCAGTATTAATTTTAATCTTTATTGGGGGGGGTATTCGTAGTGATGATTTAGTATCATTTAATCATCAGCTTTACATGCTGGGTATGATGATGAGTTTGAATGTTTATAAACCGCTGTTGCTTTTAACTACTGCTCTTCTAGTATATTGATAGTCTCTGTATCACAAGTAGAGCAAACTTTTACCTAAAGTTCGGAGTGAAAGCAATTTTACATTGTTGGTAATAAGTACAGAGAGAGAGAGAGAGAGAGAGAGTTCACAGGCACTGGCCAAACTAAAAAACAACTTAGTATGATGTATCCCAAAAGATTACAGTCTAGCAAAGAATCTTACAATTGCCAGTCATGAAAATATATCATGTGTTAATTCTACCAGAGACAAAGAACTCTTTTGTCCTATGTCCAGAAAGCTTAGAAATAGACAATATTGTAATAAGTCCTGGATGAAATCAAAGCACAAAGTACTGTGATAAAACTTCATGTAGCAACACAGTTTTGATTCAAAAAGATGCTTTGTTGCTGACTGTGCACAGCTTCTAACTTACAGACAACTGTATCAAAGTGACACTGTTACAAAGAGTAACTAAAATACTTTCAGACAATAAACAAAACAGTATGATTACACTACTGAGCCAGCAGGAGGCGGGTATGTGTTAAGAAAGGTAGGGACTAAATTCTGAGTACTGACTTAATGTTAACTCAGATGTAAATAGTAATCACCTAAATTTTCTGATAGTTACAAATAGACTTGGTACCTCTTTATGCAATTAAATGTGACCTCTGGTTTATGTTGGTGAAATAAATTATGTAAGATGGGTATGCTTTGATTCCTTTTTGTTTCCACCAATGGTATGCAAGGTGTTCAGACATCTAATGCAAAATGTTTCTTTTTCTTTCATTTGTTCAGTGATCCAATAAAGGCAGTGGTCAATTCCAGAACTTGCAGAAGGATTACATCATCAAAGGTAAAGCGAAATGCTGCATTACCAGATTACATTTGATTTTTTGGGTAAGTTATTCAGAATGACAAATTTTGATTTGGATGTTAAGATTTTTGTTTCATGAACACATTGGATACTGCACATTTTCACTGCAATCATTCAGGTTCAGTTGTATGGATAACACTCCAATTTCATGTATTTGAATGCAGTTAAAGCAAGTTTTGGTCTGAATTTAGGTTATGCAAGTTAGAGGCATCATTTGTCTCAATAGCAATGTAATGGGCATTGTTGACAGCACTTTGATTTTAGTTTACTTTTTTAACATCAATTTTTATAGTTTAAACTGCTGAAAAAAATTAGTTCAGTTTATCAGTTTTCAATGTTGCTTCATTACAAGGTATATATTTATGGGATACTTTTTGTCTCTGTATTATATAATCAAAATATTAAACTAACATATGAAAAATCGACTACATTTCACAGCATTTTGTAGAGAAAATTGGGATGGTTCTAATAAATGGATAATCTATTTTGAACATATACATTATTTTTATTGCAGAGGCTTCATTGTTTATCATTATTACTATAAATTAGTGCTACTTGACTTTTAATAATGACTATATATTGGACACAATAAAATAATTATTTTTTCCTGTACTAGAACTTATGGTGGAACTTTTTGACACCTAGGTCATATGTTCCAAGACTTAAAAAATGAAATAAATTTGTGTTTAATTTGTACCCCCATGTTGCATTAAAATTGATAAACGAAATGCTTATTTGATAATAAAATGAAAGAAAATAACATTGTATTGTTATCACTTATTCCTCTCTTTTTTCCATCATGAGCATTAAAGAAAATGTATCCACAAACTCCATATATGCAGCGTAGACATCTGTACTGTAGCATGTTTCAGTTGCATCAGATTACACAAGACACAATGTTTAATGACATGAACATAGAGAAACAAGTCGTGTTTGGTTGTACTCAGAGGTTTGAATGTGTTATCTGATTGAAAACTGGATCCAACAAAATCACAAACGAGAGTGAAAAAGTGAAATGATTGCTTGAAGGTATGTGCCATTCACACATGACGCAGTGTTGTGTGCAAAATAACCAAGCTTGTATTATATCCAGTTCAATTATATGACAGTAACTTGCAAATAAAAATCATCATTTGTCACTTTGCCAACAGGATATTGAAGACAAAGGTTATTTTTTATTGCAAAGCAAGCTGACCTTGGAAGCCGACTTTGGATACTTTTAAGTCGATTATTTTTTAAAGGATATCAATAAAAAGGTTATTTCTTTTAAGTGTGCTTATATATATATATATATATATATATATATATATATACACACACACACACACACACACACATACACAAAGTCGGCCCACATAGGGAAACTACTTTGCTTCCATTTGACCAGTATTCACAGGAATTTTGGAAATAAATTGAAACAACAAAACAATTTTTAAAGTGACATAATATAGTACTTCATGCATGGACATTGATGATCCAGGGTCACCTAGATGATTTGGAGAAAATAAAACCATTTGATGAATTTGTGAGGCCAGAGGAGAAGATGATTTTGCAGACAATATGATCATTAACATGGATGAAATTCCAGTGTGCGTTGATCTCATTCCTGGATGGACTGTCAATAAGATGGTGGTTGAAAGTGTGAGAATCTGCATGACTGGTGCAGATCTTAAATAAAATTACTTTAGTCCATGCAGTTTCCGCTTAAGGAGAGGTGTGCCTCCAACAATAAATTTTCACTGTATGACAAAGCTAAAAAGATAGTCATGCACTGAAAGAATGGATCATATATGTGCAGGAGAAGGGTTGGGTTGATGAGATGATGCAGCAATGGATTTTACAAAAAAGTACAGTTTTATATTTTTTAAAATAAAAATTAAAGTTGGAGTGCATTTTCAAATGATTTAAAATGTGCCCACAACTTAAAACTGGAAAAGAAACTATTTGTCTCAGAACATACAGTGCACAAAAATGTACCTTCAGAATTTATTTGTGGTGTCTCAACATATGCGGTAAAATATGGTAGATATAACTTTTTATGAATAACAAATTGTTGATTGAGTTGCTTAGCTAAATGTAAGTGAAACTGCCATAATGCTTCCATGCTCTTGCATACAAATATTAATACTGTTGTCACTGTATGAATTGTTTGCTAGTCATTTAAAGAGTGATATATTTATTTTATGATCTTTATATTATTTGGCAGCATAAAATTGATTTTTCAACACACTTTGATGCAGTTCACTAAGCTCTATAACTGTTACAAATTTCACCAAAATGTTTCCAAAGGTGAAAAAAAAGTTGTTGCAATTATACTGCAGAAAAAATGTTTTTCCTTTTCTTGATGAGATCCACACTAAAATCTATTAATATAACAATTTATTATATTTTTAAAAGGAAAACTGTTTGGGAATGATTTGAAAAAAATTCTTTTAAATTGATTCATTCCTTCATAGAAATTCAGAAAAAAAGAAATTCATTTTCTGTTTGCTAAATAAAATCATTCTTACTTTGTTCACATTATTTTCACCCGTCCAATCCTCCTTTCTGGGAAATACATATAAAATCTATGTTATGGTTTTAATCAAGACAAGTAAATCCCAGTCAAGGGGTTACATTATTTGTCTCCCGACAAGGCTTACTGACTGGGGAGACATATAATGTAACCCCGCGACTGGGATTTCCTTGTCTCGGTCCAAACCCTAACATAGTTTATTTTTCTCACCCAAAATTTTCCTTTAAAGTAAAAAGAACTCTTCACTAGTGTAATATAGTTCATGTGCAAATGTTTACATGTGGCCCATTAATACATTAATACAAATATGTTAATGAAGGCTGTGGTGTGACCATTGCATCCAAAGTACACAGTTTATATGTGTGAGCAAAGAAAAATAACAACATAAAACGTCACATAGTAATGAAGTATTATCACATTTAATATATGGATGTTATATGAAATTGCCAATAAATAATTAATATTTATTACAAGAAACTTTCATTTTCATCAGTTTCAGTTTTGAAAAGTTATATTGTAAATAATGAAACGATACTGGCTACTCAGCTCTACTGTTGTTATGCTTAGTACAAGCTGTAACGAAGAGTAACATCTTGCTTTAGATTATTCATGGGTAATTAGAGATCTGTGTCACTATCGTATATAACTCTCCTTTTCTTTGGAGGAGGTGAAACTGTTTGTGACATACTTGTGTTGTCCTTAGTATTGATTGTAAAAATACCCCTATGTGTAAAAGACCCTCCAGATATGGACCTTGCAGATAAACATGTGCTAAAACTTTCAAGTTCATGGATTCTTTGAAAATGTATTCTTTTGTTTTGGAAATATTGCAAGTGATACAGTGAAAGTTGCTTATGGATTAATGATTCCTTCTGGCTGCTAAGTGCATTATTTGTCATTAAATGTTGTAGGTTTATCTTTTAGATCCAGTGATGAATGTCATTCTCATGATTGAGAGGAACAAGGTTATACTCCACTGAAATCCATGTACCTGCTACAGATTGTGGATTTACACAGAGATAGCGACCTCTTCTATGTCTGTCAGAGCACAAGCAGAATTTTTTGGTCTTTAACAGGACAACTTTTCAAGAATCACCAATTATTAGTACTAAACACGTTATTTGTATTGGTAATTCAGTATACAGTAATTCTGAAAGGGATGTAAATTTCTGACCACACTTTCTACTGTTCCCATGATTTCACTCTTAACAAAGCAGTACTGGTTTACTCATGTTATAATGTTGCTCTGTTGCAGGAGCAATTAATAGAGCTCCATTTTTCATTAATGTTTACCTTTCTTGTTTAGCAAAGGCATCTGCTCCAACTGTATTTTACATGATTGTGTTATTGAGTAATGGTTAAGATGTTGCTTATTATTTCAGCTTGGTAAAAAAAGTAAGGGAAATGTAAAAAGCATATTACAGATTGCTTCTGATTGCTGATTAAACTTAAATGATGACAGCCAGATTAAGGACTATTCCATTAAAACATACATGGGACACAGGAAGGCACTTTCAAAGTGAGATACTCACCCATTGATGCAGTTTAGAATTTTCTTATCATTTTAATATGAAATCTGTGAAATCAATGTACATATATTTTTTTAAACTGCCTTCCCTGGGTACTATGTATGTTTAAATGGAACAGCCCTAAAAGCAAAGCTTACAAATATGGAACATATAGTGAATAAGCTAAATTTGAAAGAATCTTGGGGTGGTGGTGGCAAGCTCCACTATTTAAATAATTAGATTATCATATGTGCATGCTTTATATCTTGTACTTGTGTCAGTAATTGGCTTAAAGCACTAAATATGTATATAATTTCATAAATACATGAAACATGAACAAGCATCAAACCATGGGTAATAATTGTTGTCCAGAGAGGATTCACATAAAATATTTTGGTGGCTATCTGGGTAGAAAGTAGTTGCCTATGGGCACAAAACAGTGGGTAGTGGATGTGTTCCTCCTGTCAAGTAACAAAATGAACAATATGTGCAGGCATGATATAATGTTACCTTTGCAACAGTAAACCACTTTTGGATACCATAAATTTCATTTATTGATTTTATAGAAGAATGACATCCAAATGACCAACGTTTCATAGTGAAAATTTAGTCTGATGAATTTCCTAGAAAAATTGTTCTTTTGGTAACAAAAATCCATTTTGTATAAAACATGTACACTTGTTTCATAATTTACTTACCTAGTTTAACATGTTTTGAAATGTATATATTTTCTGTATCAGTCCAAACATTGTCATTGAGAATTTCTAATCGTGACTGCAGGCCATTTGCAATCGCAAAGTGTACAGTTCTTTAATGTAAGAGTACAGAATACATGTTAAGTGTTTCGCCTGAACGTTTTAAATAATGGTACAATGTACCTCTGCAAAAAAAACATGAGTGCAGATTAAAATTAATGAGGTACATTCCTTGTAAGTGTAAGTTTTCTTTTCATTAAGTATACAGTATTTGGCTTTAATTGCTTTATAGACTTTAAATCTCTACACAGTAATGCAGTGAAAGTTACATTGAGTGTTTGCAGATGAATAATTGAGGAATTAAGCTTAAAATTTGATACCCAATAAATGCAGAAGCTGTACTCCAATTTTACCTTTAGAAATATTTAGAATTAGCTTTTTTGTCACAGCCACCATTATATGGCTTCCCTGGACACTATGAAAGGCTTTTTCCCAACCTATAAGTGCATACCATATCTGTCCTTTAGGTCTACAACAGTGATTTATATGAATGGCAAGTTGTACTGCATTCTTCATAATTTGCTACCATTTCATTCAGTATATGCTTTAATAATGTTTTCAAGTAGATAAGATGCTGTACATAAAAGATGTCCTGCTTTTCAAAAACTTTTTACCAGTGTCCCACCTCCATTGACCCCCATTGTGTCCCAAATGTTTTTCAAGAATTTACACATCTGGACAGCCTCTGACAAGTGTATGAGTTATATTGTGACTTGTAAACACCATTAATTTCATTATAACCATAATTAAAATTTATATACTAAGAAGTTGCATTTTTGGTGCTTGAGCTTTTGCATTTAAATAAAGACTTGTTTCACATGTTAAGAGGTCTTGTAATAAGTATTAAGGAAAGAAATGAAAAAATAGCAAATAGCAACGTCTGTCTTAGTTATATTTGAAATCTTTTTCATTGTGTGATTTGAAATTCATTTTGTATTCAGATGTTGTGGTCTTTAATGTTTCTGTGTGAAATAAAAAAAATTAATGAAACATTTAACATTTATCTGATATTTCTTTTATTACTTGCATGTACGTATGACCATACTTATAGGCCACGCATTGTCATAATTCTAAGCATCCACAATATGTTTCTTCAAACAGAGAAGTAATTGAATCAAAAGAAATTATTTTCTTCGAATTATCTGTTTCTGTTTTAGATTGTATATCTACTATCTTCTCACAATTACCTTCTCACAATTATCAAATGTATTTTTATCATCAAAATTAAAATAAGTATTAGTCACTATATATAGAGTGCACAGGCCAAGACATAAAGTTAATACTGGGAAATGATAATTAAGACAAAATAATTTCCTTTCGTTAAATTATTTTCCATTTCAAGAGATGTGTGTGTGTATAAATATATATATATATATATATATATATATATATATATATATATATATATATATATAGATATATATATATATGTGTGTGTGTGTGTGTGTGTGTGTGTTACAAGACTACTATTTTCTTATACTGCTCTGGTGGTCTGGTTGCCCAGTGTCAGGATAACGTGACAGAGAGGGATATCATGCCACATGTCTGCATCATGATGCCCTAGTGCTTGACACCACTATAAACAGGTCCCTGGTGGCTGAATGCTTTAAGACATCACCATACAAGCTCTGGGTTTATACACTCTCATTAATATTGCCAACATGTAAGGCCCATAAAACTACAGAAACCCGAATAACTCACAGAAACCCAGGTAACTTTGTAATTATATTCCATCGCTATTCAATTCCTACATTTGTATCATAGGAATTATGGTAAATTAAGGGTTCTGAATTATTGGAGTGAGATCCTCAGCTTATTTCTTTACCTTCTTGCATATCATTCTACCATTATTGTTTCTATTCCCCACCCCACCCCAACCTGCACTTCATAGAAAGAGTCTTTTGACAAAATTTCTTGCATCATGTTGGATTGGTAGTCTGCATGCATGATTATAAAATAATTTCTCATGCTAAATTCACAGACAATAACTGCATTTGTTTTTTTCCTCTCCAGTTCAGTACAGTTACAAATGTAGAAATGGCTAAAAGAACAGCACACTCCTTTCTCATCCCCATCCCCAAGTTGAAACTTCGAAACCTTAACTGACTACTTCTCCCAAGTGTGGGTCTTGTATTGAGGAAAATACGTTGTCTATTTCAGCAGCTTCATACAGTGTATATATGCAGTCTTACTGTCATGGTGAGAACAGGAGAATGACTGAAACATGAAGGCAATCAACATGCTAACAGACTTAAGATTAAGAAAATATTATTTGTTGACTAAGTGAATGACATCAATATCAGTGAAGTAGAACTAGACATTGTGGTTATTTGTTAACTGAAAGAGGCTTGAGGATTTATTCAACAAACCTAATGTTTCATAGAACTAATGCCATGTTTTTGTGTAACACTCTAGTCTGGCTTTACTATATATATATATATATATATATATATATATATATATATATATATATATATATATATATCATGAATATTAAGTTCAGCTCCATGTGTGTTTTAATTGATGTAACACATCTAATGGGAAAAAGTTGCCATAAACGTCCACATGATTCGGGGAAGACAGATTCTTAAATATTTCTTACAGCATCTGCGTAAAACATTAATATTTATCTGGGACACATGCGGCCAAAGTTCAGTCCCATCAGTGTTTGCATTGACTCAAAGAAGGCTTACATCTTTCCTTCAAAATACTTAATACACTAAATGGTGAGCTACCATTGTACTAATAATGACATTAGTGGTTAAGCAGAGAAGAGGTTTTGAAAGGATACATAAATCATCTTCCAATAATAAAAATCTCTTTCAATCTAAATAGAAATTTAACATAAACAATTAGTTCCTTTAAGATCTTGTTAAATAAACACCAAAAATTACATTGTACACAAAATAAGATAACAGTGTAACATGTAAAAGACACGTACAATGTAAAGCAGAAAGGTAAGTAGTATGCACAAGTAGCAGCAGAGGAGGCGAACAGACCAATGGTCAAAAAACGTCCAAATGTCGAAAATAAGCCTTCCTACAAATAATCGAAAAAAAAGGAAAAGCGTCGACAGATTTAAAAAAGCGTCGACACTTTACCCAGAGTCTCTATGGAATTTGTCTAATTAATATTACTCCATTGTCGTTTGTGATTTTTTCTAGTTTATTATGCGCGTTGTTTACGCAATATACGTCTTCGCGAGGTCATGCCTCCTCTGCTGCTATAACGATTAGAAGCAATCAAAAAATTTCTTCCTGTTAGAGATTCATTTAGAAAAAACCTACAAGCGCAGCAACAATCACATGTTGAGTACGAAGAAGACACTAAAAAACTATTTAAACCCGTCACTACAGCTACTGAGAAAGCTGCAGCAGTTGTTGAAAAAACTATATGGGGAGATACTGAGGATTATGAGAAGAGGAAAAAGGGTATTTTTCCAGTATTAAAACAAACCGCAGAACAAACTGAAAAAATAGCAAGAAGAACCAAACAAACAAAAAGATTTTTACGAGATCTTCCAACTGATATAGCTGCAGCTCAACCTCCACCCGTCGATGAAGAAATACTTGAAGGTATTGGAAAACTTCGTACTGAAGTCGCCGACGTGAGAAAAGAACTTGCATCTGAACCCAAACCAGTAGAAAAAAACGTAGAATTGATTGCAAAATTTAACGAAGGGTTTGTCGAAGATATTAGAAATACTAAAAGTGAAAAACTACCCGAAGCAATATTATTTGGTATATTTAATAAATCTTATATTTTAAAACCCGAACATGAAAAAGTAAGTGATGATAATCTTATTAAATGGATATATCGCGTATATAGAAAAAAAACACAAAACAAGCTAGAGGTCCAGAATATAAAAATATTGATCAAGAAGTAAAAAGACTTTATAAAGAGAGAATAAAACAACTAGAACAAGAACAACTCTCCCAGCAGGAACCTTCATATCAACTTCCTCCACCTCTGCAACAAATAGAACAACAACAATCTTCTTCACCGCAGCAAAAGTTGATGTCGGAACTTAAAGGGTCTGAAGAGCTACTTAAAAAAACAAAAGAAGAAAGATCACCCTTAAGACTATTTAAGAAAACAAAAGAAGAAAGATCACCCTTAAGACTATTTAAGAAAACAACAGAAGAAGGAGCAACGGGGGGTGGTCTGGGAAATAATTTTGTTTGTCCTGATAATATCCTCAATAACGTGTCACGGTTAGAAGTTCTCATAGGGGGAAAACGTGCCGGAAATAACTCACCAGAAATAACCAATGAAGCAGCTGATATTTGCCAGCGATTATTTCGCGGCGGCATCATGGATATCAGTGCTTACCGGGAACTTATTGATGAGCTCGTTGATGATTAGTCACCGCGATTAGATAAATGGTAAATAAAATAAGATGATAGTACACAATAATCATCGTAAATCCGTATCGGTCAGAGCGGTAAACTCACGATTACCAATCTATAGAGTTATTTACGGAGATGGACTTGGTGATGTTATTCAGGGATTATTTACAAGGTTAGCCCCAAAAGCAGCGCCTATTGCAAAACAATTATCGATGAAAGCTATTGATATTGTTCGTGAAAAAGCTCCTGGTGCAATTGTCAATGTTGCTGGTAAAGCCCTCTCGGCGATCAAAGATAGACTAGCACGATTAATAAGACGAAAACGACAACCAGTAAAATTGCCAAGTACTGAAATTATTACCGCAGATGTCAGTAAAATAATAAATCAAACTGCAAATCAAAAACTAGCAGTGTTAGCAGATCGGGGACTCGGTGAATCGGGAAATAATATCTCAAGTTTAATATCAGGAAGTGGAACTTCACGAACGCGGTAATCAACGTGTTAGACGAAAATAATTACAATAAAATGTTCAAGCGCGTATCCGACACAGCATTTGACATGGAAGCACCTGTCCTTAAAGATGAATCTGTACGTGATTATCAGTTTTATTCTTATGACGCACGAACACCAGATCAACGTGGAGGAAGAATTGAACTATAAGTTCATGACACAAGTAGATATTTTCTACCCGCTGAGGCTTTTATTGAGGTAGAAGGTACAATTGTAAAAACGGATAATACTAATTACGGAGGTTTAGTAAAAGTTGGTTTTGTCAACAATGGTATTATGGTATTATTTGATAGCGCCACGTATATGATCGATGGAAAAAATATTGAATCAATTCAGAAAGATGTCGACGTTGCTACAACAATAATAGGGTTGGCAAGATATTCTGATGATTATACAAGATCAGCAGGTCCCACAATGGTGTTTGCGAAAGATAATTCTAATAACCCTGAAAGCGATCCGACGACCAAGAAACGATACCAATACCGCTGATGCTGCTGTGAGCCCAGTAGTTCATGGTTCTAATGAAAATTTCAACTTGGGATTTGCAGCGCGTAGAAATATGTTGATAGGAGACAATAGAAGTTTTTCATGTACAGTTCCACTATCGCATATTTTTGGATTTTGTAGGAATATTAAAAAGGTTATTTTTGGAGCTAGAATAACGGTTGTTCTTGTAAGAAAGAGTGATGATAACGATGCTCTGTGGAGACCTATTGGTGATGCTGGTAAAGTAGTATTATCGAAACTTTCACTGTGGATGCCGGTAATGACTCCAACGATCGCAGAAGAACAAAAATTGATTTCTTTCATGGACACTGGTGGTAAATCCTTGTTGTCATGGTTAACAACAAGCACAGATAGTATGCAAACTGGCGTTAACGGTCAGTTTACATGGCATATAGCATCACAACAAGGTGTTTCTGCACCACGGCATATTTTTATTGCGTTTCAGAACCATGATCGTTTAGGCTCACAAGTTTACTCTCATATGATATTTGATAAACTAGGTATCACAAATATTTCCTTACGGATAAACGGACAACAAGAACCAACAGAGAATATACAACTAAATTATGAACAAAATCATATAGGACGTGCATATCATCGTTTGATGTCATTCATGGGACATGATCAAAATGTAGATACTGGGTTGCAAATATCACAATATGATTTCAGAACCTTGTATCCGATTTATTATTTTTCACTGGAGCATCTTGATCTATCAAAACAATCTGTCGTTGATATACATCTTAAAGCAACATTAAGTACAGGTGATGTTGATTATAGAGTAATCGCGGTTATACTCAGCGATAAAGCCATGTTACTTGAAGGTGGTAGTGGTCGAATGAGGGTCGTTGATGCACCAGTGGAAAATCTTTAATCATGTTATTTAAAAACACGAGTATTATCATAAAATGCCATATCATCACGTTAGTGTCAGTCTGACTCCTGGTCAGATTAAAAACCTTCATTCAAATTCAACAAAAAACTGCGGAATGAAAATATCACTAAAGCGAGATCAGATCACGGGTGGTCAAATTAAATTATCATTATCAGAACGTCAACTTAAACATTTCAACGGCGCTAAACAATTAAAAACAGGTGTCAAACTTAATCTCTCTGAGGGTCCGATTAAGGACTCAATTAAAACCGGTGGTATTCTCGCGGCCATTCCGGCATTAATAGCTGCTGCTGCTCCAGCCGTAGCAAAAGCAGCCGCATTAGGTGCTGTTGGAACAGCTGCTGCAATGGCTCTAAAGAAAGCAACAGGAAATGGATATAAAAAAGGGACGCGGCCTAAGATTGCCGGGATCTCGTTGGGGAAGAGGTCTGAGGCTTCCAGGATCACTTCGTTAGACGCTCCAGCATCAAATTTTGATGTACTTGATGCTGCTAAACGATTAAAAATAAAAAAAAACTTCAGAGGTGTTTTTATGCGAGATCAATTACCGAAACAACCAAACAAACTCGAAACAGGTATTATTAATCTTGACTCGAATTCAGGACCCGGTACTCATTGGGTATCATACGCGGTTGATCCACGTGGAATCGTTTATTTTGATTCATACGGGTTAGCTCCACCCATTGAGTTTATCAAGTATGTCGCGCCACTTCACGCGCAAGTTTGGTGTTCAACGCTACCCACACAAACAATGACAGACCCGCCAATATGCGGTCGTGAAGTAATTAATGTACTTAACGCTATATCAAAATCATCCAAACCGCCACATAAAGTCGTGCATCATTATACAAGCAACCGATTCGTTTTAAACAGATCTTAGATCTTAGATCTTATATAATGGTTGATATTTACGGAAGATCTTCTTCACGCGTTAAGAACAAGTCCCATGATATTGATCTGTCAAAGTACGCGACTAAAGATGATGTTAGTGATATTATGAACCTGGCTGGAATTGACACAGATGAGGTTGTTATTTTTCAGGATCGATATGGTAAACTAAAAACCAGCAATATCAAATGGAATGATATAATTCGACGAGTACTTGGTGCAGTCACGGACAATATCCCTGTGTTTACTAACGGCGGTAGAATCAGGGATTCAAGTATATCGTTTACAACCATCAGAGATCAAATTACAAGTGTTGCTAATCGCGTGAAAAATACCGGTGACACAATGACGGGAGAACTCAGCATGAACGGGAATAAGATAACAGTGCTAAGAGATCCAACATCCGACGAAGATGCAGCAACAAAAAAATACGTTGACGTCAACTACAACACCGTAGATGATAAATTATCCACGTTGAGGGCCGAGTATGATGTGCACGTGGGCGCTTTTGGAAGATTTCGAAGAAATTTTCAAAACAACGATGAATCCATAGATAAGTTCTTCGGCACTCCGCACTCTGTTGACATAAATCTCGTTGATATCAAGACGAACATCGACACAACTAAAAAAACACTCGAAAATGTCGTAGCGGCGATTCCTGAGATCGTTAATAAAACTAGTCTGATTAAAATCCCACCTGGAGTTACCCCCGGGCATATTACCAACATCGTATACACGGTATCATCGGGATTCGCAACATGGTCTCAGCAAAATAAAACCATCAAATATACCACAACAGTCACTGGCGTGTACAGGCTGTCTGTGTTCAGTGCTGAAAATTTGAAATATTTACAACGTATCCATGGCGTCATTCAACTGATAAGTTTTCCGGGGTTGTATCTGTTATATTAAATAGCGGAAACGAAGAAATATTTATTCTGGAAGCAGCTGATAAGAAATTAACCGCAACATCTTACTGGTGGTGTTTGGAATTTGTAGCTGAAAGACCTCAATTGGTTACTGCATAAAATATAATGAGTACCTATATCGACGTTCAAAATGATGTTGCATCGCAACATTATAGGTACAATCAAGCGCGTGAATGGCAAACGAACTTAAAAGATCGAGTCGAACAATATGCAGTAAAAGTAAAGAAATATCGGCGACGACTAGTTATCGTCGACGTAATCGTTTATTCAGCAGCCGCTGTTGTTGCTGGAACCGGTGTGATATTATCAGCAATGATAATTATGGCACCAGTAGCTGTAACCATTTGTATTTCAGCAGCAACAACGATTGCATGTGTTCTCAATATCATTGCAAAAAAAAAATATGTACTTGCACGAATGAAAAATTATCCGATTACATGATAAGATTATATACAGCGACGGTCGCATACTCGAAGTTATCTTCGTTGTTATCAGCGAGTCTCAATGATGGAATTATATCTGATTTTGAGTTTTCAGAAATGATTAAAATATACAACAGCGCTGTTGAAGGTACGAGTATTAATAATCACGGAATTACTCCAGCAGATCGTGACGAACACAACCCCGCACAAGACCACGATGATCTCGGTAAGCTCGACTAATCCTGAATTTAACATCAATTTTCCAACTGCAATTCCAGTAAAAGAAATTGTACTAGTGCAATTACGAGTATACCATAGTTGGCCAGATATCAGATCGAAATCATTTAATGGAACACCAGCAAATAATTCGCTTGTATTTGCTAATAAGAATAAACCAGATGGAACACCTTACTGGGTTGTTGTTGGAATACCAACTGGTAGTTATGAGATCGAACAAATCAATGACGAATTTGCGCGTAGAATAAAATCAATAACAGGAAAAGAATAAAAAATATCGATTAACGTTCATGAACCAACACTGTCTTCTACGGTTCAAATACATTCACCTGATTACGTCGTTGATATTTATCAGTTCACGATAAGATCCGTACTAGGTTGGCCTGAATATCATGGACCACCAGGACCAAAATTAATTGAATTTCTCACGGACGAAGCCAGGTTTATAATAACTCCAGAATACAGAGAAAAACTTTCCAATGATTATTTTTTGACTGAATATGGCAGATCATTTCGATTTTATTATAAACTATTTAAGTTCGCAACACCGCCGATTCATCTGGTTGTCCAAGAAGAATATTTTAATTTTTTTTCAGATATAATTACTCCTGAACTTACACGCGCATTTGATAAATTAAAGAATTTATTTGCAGGTATTACGCAGTATCATTCTGATGACCTAAAACAACAAATTATCGAAACAATTCAGCATATGAATCAAATTGTGGACGATATCGAACATATTAATCGAGAAATTCGTGACTTTGTAACTAATGAAAAGTATTATAAACGTTATGGAAGAAGAGAACCATCGTATAATTTATTTCTTGATTATTTTAAAATAACCGAGCAACAATTACCGACATTTGTAATACCAGCACTTGCAACCGAACAAATAAAGAAAAATCTCAACGATATTATCAACAAGAACTTTCCTGAAATACTCGATGCGTGGAGAAAAATAGCCCCACCAGCAAGTGTTCTTGGATATAATAATGATCCATACGGCGGCGGCAGAAATGTATCTCCAGGAATCGTTAATATAACATCGACAATCGCGGTTAATCTAGTTTGTGACGTAATCGATGGCAGCTATCAAATAAATCTTGGAAAATCAAATCAGGCTCAACAAGGATACATTTTATACACGTTCACCCCACAAGTTCCCCCTGGGGATTTGATCGTGCAAGAACCAACTAATCCTGTTTATCTGCGGTGTCATAATACTATATTAACACGAATAAATTTTAAACTAACTGACCGCATACGACACCTAATTGACCTTCGGGGAGAGGAATTGATTGTCAATCTGTATGTAAGATCCTAGATCTTTATCTTAAGATTTTTGTCGTAGATTTTTCAGAAATATTGTATTTTTTCAGAAATATTTTATTTTATCAGAAATATTTTATTATTAATACTCAAAATCATGTAAATCGATCGGCTTGTTAATCTTGATATGTATTTAGGTAGTCAGAATCATGTAAATCAATCAGTTTGTTAATCTTGATATGTATTTAGGTAGTCAAAATCATGTAAATCAATCAGTTTTGCAAAAAATATCCTACTATTATTCTGAAATATTTTTTATTCCGAAATTGATATGGTGATTGGTACTCAAAATTAACAAAATCAATCAGATTGTTTGTTTTGATATGGTGATTGGTACTCAAAATTAACAAAATCAATCAGATTGTTTGTTTTGATATGGTGATTGGTACTCAAAATTAAAACAATCAATTAGTTTTGTAAAAAATACTACAAAAAATATTTTATTTTTTCTGAAATATTTTGTTTTATCAGAAATATCTTAAATTGATATGGTGGTTGGTACTCAGAATCATGCAAATCAATCAGTTTGTTAATTTTGACTAGAAATGGGTACTCAGAATCATGCAGATCAATCAGTTTTGCAAGTAATCTGAAATAATTATTATAATCTGAAATAATTATTATAATCTGAAATAATTATTATAATCTGAAATTGACTAGTAAATGGGTACTCAAAATTAACAAAATCAATCAATTTTGTAATCCTGATATGTAGTTGGGTACTCAAAATCGTGCAAATCAATCAGATTGTTTGTTTTGATATGTAGTTAGGTACTCAAAATTTAAAAAAAATCAATCAGTTTTTCAAAAAATACTACAAAAAATATATTTTATTATTATTCTGAAATATTTTATTTTTTCTGAAATATTTTGTTTTATCAGAAATTGACTAGTAAATGGATACTCAAAATCGTGCAAATCAATCAATTTTGTAATCCTGATATGTAGTTAGGTACTCAAAATTATACAAATCGATCAGATTTTATGAAAAATAAAAATATTTCAGATTAAATAAAATATTACACGTGGTCAGCGTTGACAGGGACCCCAGTCACCGAAAATTTCATTTTCATTTTCACCAGAATTATTTTGTACTACTTCACCAACGAGGTTACTTTGGATCGTCTCACCAGTAACGAAGTTACTCGCTAACATAATTTTTCTTAATTGTCTTATACGAGTACTAATCGTTTTCTTTGCCTCCAATCTAATTTTTTCTACTGCGGCAGAGAGAGGAACGAATTCCTTGACCTGATCATCTTTTACTGCATCGCCGCCTGAATTCGCTTTATGAACTTGTATTCAGACGACAGTGTAAAACCACCATCTTTTTTACGTTCTTGTAAGACTTCAAAATCAGAAATAATCTTTTCAGGATTCAGTTCATCAGATATATTAATACTGATTTTTTTTCTTATTTTTTGATAGCAGCAATTACATCATTGATATTTTCATGGTTCATTATTTAGTATATATATATATATATATATATATATATATATATATATATATATATATATATATATATATATATATATATATATATATATATATATATATATATATATATATATATATATATATATATATATATATATATTTAACAGAAAAAATATATCCTCAAACCCCTGGTCGAGTGTTCTAGCGAGTTTATGAGGATGTTTCACAGCACAACATATATTACATATTTACGACCCATAACTGGTAGCTTGCCACCGCATTCTACCAAGTTCAACGGGCACACAATACAATGAATGAAATCTCAATTAAGGACAGCACAACGTATATAACATATTTACGACCCAGAACTCGTAGCTTGCCACCGCATTCTATGAAGTTCAGCGGGCACACAATACAATGAATGAATGAATGAAATATATACAATGAATTAAATCTTTATTAAGGACGGTACAAAGATATAGGGGGCCATTTTCTACGCATAACAGAACACCCACCCCAATAATCTGCCCGTGGGTGATACAAAAATGTATTAACCACCAGTGACGTGGTTGGAGGGGTTCTATTATGCGGAGAGGGGCTGGCGGTGCCCCAATTAATTATAAAAATTACTAATATGCGTAAACCACCGACAGCTGTCAGTCATGGGATTCGATCCTGGGACCGTAAGTATCACGGTCAGATACGTTATCAACTGAGCTATCGAATCATCTAACAATATATGTTTCAGAAGTTATTATATAGCTACAGATCGGTTTCTGAATAGATTGTGTATATTTCAGTATGGATATAATAAAACAGCGGTTTCTGAATAGATTGTAAATTTCTGTATGGATATAATAAAACAGCGGTTTCTGAATATTTAAATGAGCAGCGTGTTTCTGCCTTGATTTCTCGCAACAGATTGTAAATATCTTGCACTAACAGCGTGTTGTGCCTTGATAAAATATATTTACATACTACCACGACACCATCAAACGTTTTTACCTATAGATATGCTAAAATATTTCTGTATTATAACAGATTGTAAATATCTGCATTAAAACAGCGTGTTTTGCCTCGATTTCTCTTAACAGATCTAAAAATAACTCCGCTATATTGTACGATGTAAAATACTTTTATTCTTCTATTTTGTAAGTTAGAAACCACAAATATCTTTCTTTGGTATAATTATTGATATTAATTACGACGTAGATGATTAATTAACTAATTACGATCATAAAAATCAGAAATTTACGAAGAAAGCTATATTGATAGCATTATCTCCCTTTCGCATAATCGAACAATCAGTAGTACATGGGGGAAATGCTGCGACCCAAAATAATAAATGGTTAATATATACAATTTAAGGTAGGGATGATAGTTTATCTCACTAACAATATTGTAAGGTGATTTTCTGTTTATATTTCTTGGAGAGAGTGGATATATATATATATATATATATATATATATATATATATATATATATATATATATATATATATATATATATATATATATATATATATATATATATATATATATATATATATATATTCCGCGACAAACTGTACTGAAGGCGAATTAATATCAAAATATTTCGCAGCCGCGTTCATTGATTGAAATATAATTTCTTCACCGGTTTCTACATTTGTAGATTGTACAGCCCTCTTTCCGGTTGTTTTACATCTCCCAGTATTACCGCGTGTATCATTCTCGCTCTGTGTAACAGCTCGAAGATTGGATAAACTATTATCAATTTTCACCCCGTTGATATGATCGATCACAAGACCGTCTTTGATCAACCCATTGTGACATTCATACGCAAATCGATGACAGTAATACCTTTTCTTCCCATCAACAGTAAATTGGAGATAACCATGATTATTAACAGTACCAACTGGTTTTTTCAACCTGCAATTTCTAATCATACCATCAATATTTGATTCGTAGTTTGTTATTATAGGATGTGGAATAAATTTATTTTGCTCCATTATACAATAATATTATTTGTTTAAATCATAATTTGTCTGAAAACTTAGTTAGATAATCCTCCACGGATTTTATAGCTCCGTCACTGACATCATTTTTTTGTCATAGTATCTTTTAAGCTCTCTGTATCGTTTACCACCACAACACGCACACAATTGCGTTTTTCTCGTACTCCAGCACCACATCGCAGACATGATATTGGTCCTAAGCTTCCACGGTGAACGCACTGCATGTTTTGTCCGCAGAATTCCTTTTTACAGGATTTATTACAACGAGTCAATGAACCCACCATGAGCCATTTGCATTGAGACATTGTATACATAATATTTTAATTTAAATACTTGTTTGAAATATAATTTGAACGAATTCGATAGATTATTATCCCGAATAAAGCCCCCGAGCGTGGATAAATTTAATCTCGACAGAATATCTCCTGACCTACCGATGCAAGATCTGGTTGATCCGAAAAATAAAAGTTTGATTAATAAAATTCACGACGCCAAGAAAGAATTTTACGCAGATGGTGCATCTCATGTCTGGTCAACGTTTAAGATTATACGTAACAAAGATATCATCGACGCTACGATGAATGACAAACGAACAACAACTATCATTAAATACCTTAATAATCAAAAGTATCTTTTCAGAATAAAATTTGTCGTGTTGACAGAAACAGATGATTGGATTATCCGTGACAAATATAATCCTATCCACGGTAATAAAAAAACTGTCGTACTAAGTAAAGATTCCAAACCAGGTCTATTGACCGGTATTGACAAACCGTATCATGAACGAGCATATCCTGTGACCGCGGTTATTTATGGAATCTATGTGATAAATGAAAAACCTAACGTTGATAAACTGGCTCCGATGAAATTTTCAAAAAATAAACTGTGTAGTCGAGCGAGTAACAGAACATTTTGCAAACGCGGCCCGTGGAAACGGTCTAACGGATAAAAGACGTGAAATAATAAACACGTGGGGAGAAATGGTTAAAGATACCGGTGCGTCTATCAAAGATGTCGCTGGGTTAGGAAAAATATTAAAATTTCCAATAACCGTAGCGACGATACCAGGAGAGATTTTGTATGAATCAAAATATAAATCAAAAGGAGCTTCGATCGAAATTATTGATCATAACGCACACGCGTGGACTAACGCAGTAACAATATTTCCACGAGATCGAACTGTTAAATACTATCGCGGAGATATGTTTGATTTTATTACCGAAATAAGTAAAAACATTCCTGTATCAGTATGGTTGTTTCAAAGTTCTAACGACGAATCAGATATGAAAGAAAAGAATAAATTTGATCAGTTTGTAAGACCAAATGGCGTTATTTACCGAACATATCTTCTTCACGAGAAAATGAAAAATCTTGCACTGCAATATACTAATGACACTGACGAACTATTGAACAACTGTTTTACTGTTCCGTCAGTTGCGGCTCATTTTACTAGAAAGAAAAATTCGTGGAAGCCAACTCGGTCTGATTTTCTCAATGACATAATACTGAGTTGTGTCGAATATGGACACGGCGGACTATGGAATACTAAATACGATCATAAAGATGTTATTTCAGTTGATATGGTTGCATGTTATCCCGGAAGTTTTCATGGATACGGAGATTGTTCTGTGTACTTTGAACGATTCGGTCATCCGACGCAGAAGATGACACGAGTATCGATAAATGGACCATTACCGGATTTTGACCTGACTGGATTCGCTTGTATCGAGTCATTCGAAATGTCTAAAGGACTTCATCCAATTTGTTATGTTTGGTTTGGAAAACATTTTTCAGAAAAAATGTGTGCACCAATAGTACTATTACGATATATGCATGATTGTGCGATGCTAACACGGTTGATTGTAAGTGAAGCAATTATATCATACCGGAAACAAACCGAAGTTTGGTTACCACAACAAAAGGAGTATTCGGATGAAACCGATTACGAGAATAAAATTACAAAAGATCTTGGCAGAAAAATAATCGGCAAGTTTACCCAAGGAGGAGCATATGATCACAGACGACATTGTACAAGATTGATTATAGATGATGCTGAGTTAGATTTTATAATCGCTGATACAACGAAGAAAAACACGTTTATAAGTCGAGAAATAGCTTTCTTGTCAAGTGGAACTAAACTAGGTACAATCGTGAGCTACATGGATGGTGAGTCACCGCAGTATACTCATTTAAGATCTTCAATGCTCGCGTACGTTTCAATAAACCTATTATCGATGATAAATAAAGTTTCTACACTCGCTGTCAGAGTTGCTACTGATTCGTTTTATATAAGTAAAAAATATTCAATATTGTTAGAAAGATTAAACATAGGCACTTGTGCATCGTGGGGTTCGTGGAGAATAAAAGGGGAATATAAACTCGATTATTCCGAATCCGCTGATGTTGCGGTTAAAGATATTTGCCTGATAAAATCATTATACGATCCAATAACCAGAAATAAAACGGTTTATCTAAACGGACCTGGCGGTTCTGGTAAAACCACTAGAGCTATCGAACTATTTCAGAATTCAGATATGATTGTGCTAACACCAACACATAGACTCGCGCGAGAAATGAAACAATGAGAAGTACAATCATATACTTATCACAGCTTCTTCCGATGGAAGGGTGATACATGGACATCTTTAAGGATGGGCGAGAAATACATTCCAAGGATCATAATATAGGATGAAATATGCACTGTACCACTAGAAACATTAAAAATATTTCTTGATTGGTTATTAACAAGAAATATTGCTGTGATAATGTGCGGCGATCACGGTCAACCACCACCCGTAGTTGGACCATCTCCACATGATTGGCTAAAACATTTCGTTGACCACTACGAAGAAGTGTCTGATGATCATAGATCACTTGATGTAACGTTGAAGGAATTTAAAAAATTAATCAGACTACAACCGAATAAAATTTAGTGTGAGGTAATGCGCGAGATAATTTCAGAAACACCCACGAAAGACTTTTTGCGCGCGTGGAGACCAAACGATTTGATAGTTGCAAGTAGAAAAATAGTTCGTGATACACTTCAACGGGAGTTGTTTCAGTTGCAACGAGAAAAGTTTCCAACGTTGCCAGTTCCGTTATGTTATCGACCAGCAGATACGCGGCGGCAAAATATTGACGTTGATATACCAATACAGACCGAGTCAAGGTAACAAAATCTTGTATTGAACGATATTGTCGCAGTTGATGTTGATGTTGTTGAAGATGCTCTACGTGCTGATAAATCCCCGTGGACGCTTGGATACGCGATGACGATTCATTCATCTCAGGGATTAACCATCTCTGATACAGTTGTTTGGATCGTTGATGATCACATCGAATGGTCGAACTTAGTTTATCTTGCAGTATCTCGAGTTAGAAAAATATCTCATTTGAGACGAATCGTCATGGACTCGTCAGTGATCAACGATGATATTGACGAATGTCAAAGTGATATAATAAGAAAAAAATTGTCTGGTTATAAACAGTGTGATAAAAAAACCAAACGTGATTTTGATCTAGACACTGACGTTGTCATTGCGCTGAAACAACAACAGAATAATCATTGTGCAAGTTGTAATTGTATAATGTTATGGCGGTATCTGAAAAATGATCCAAGACAATTTACCGTAGATGGAAAAAATAACAATCTTGGTCATACACGAGAAAATATCATGTTGACCTGTCTTGAATGTAACCGACATCAGGATACTGAGTGATTTGGGTGATATGGGTGGTAATTGTGTGTCTTTACGAATTACTTGTAATTGTTCACGTACAAATCCACGTTGAGGAGCGGTTGAATCCAGTCTGTAGATTGCAGGTCTACCTGAGGATCTTGTCACGGTCGATATCTTGTGTGTGGTAATACTCCAAATAGGATCAGTCGCTCTTTTTTTTACCACCTTCGAGTTCGCCGGGCTCATATAAATACCTTACAGTGATATTACCTAATACTGGCTATGCTGAAAGATCACGTCGTTGTACGGATATAAGCGCGCTTGTAATTGCATTAATAGGTTTCATGTTGGTCGTTCGAGTAATCTCATTATTTAACGCGGCTATCACACTTGGTAATCTTGCAACCCATTCACGAGATCTTTTATCTTGAATGAATTCCTTTGCGTATTGATATCCAAATAACCGCTCAGCAAGTGTTCGATTAAATCGTTCAACAATTGCCTGATCACGATGAATCTCAGTATGTCCTCGTCGTATTTTTTTATTATGTTGTTTCATTAACGATGATACTGGACCAAGAAATTCCTTGCCAGGATCAACCAGTAGCAGCTGTGGCCATCGTAGACCACCTCGTTGATAAATTCGTTTAAACGCAGAAGCTACTTCAGCAGCTGTCTTTGTTGACAACGGATCTACTTCCTTATATCTACTTGCAACATCAACAACGGTTAGCGCGTATTTGTACCTTTTCTACGTACAGTATCATGTGGTAAAAACAGAATATCAGCTTGATGAACTTCATTAGGAACACTAACATCGAAATACGCGTACTGAATTTGTTTTGGTGGCGGTAGGTAAATTTGCCATATTGCCTGTTTGGATAACCACGTTTTAGCAGTAGAATGTTTAACCGCTGCTGCATCAGCAAGTTTACTAATTGCTGCTTTACCTTTCCAATATCCAAATGGGGAATAATAAATCGATTCCATTTTATATATTACCAGCCCCTAGCGCTAATTTACCTTTCATTGCGGATCTTACTAACCAATTAGCTAGTGATTCTTTGATATTTTTATTTTTTATGGAATTTAGCGCATGAATTAATTTCACATCTGCAATATGCCTATGTTGTAGATCATTGCTTTTATACGCAACATCATGAGCATGACATGCTTTATCAATAGCGTTTATTGATTCCTCGCCTGGTTTTGGTTGATCCTGATTATCAAGCCTGATATCGAGTCGAGTACCAGGACCACAATAATTATATCGTGGTAGGTGTTTTTCTCCTGGGTATTTAGCCCACGGAGTTCCCGGTAATTTTGTTAATTTTGCTGCAACATCACCTCCGCGTTCCTTTTTTTTTCACTTGACTTTGGCTTTGACTTTGGTTTTGGCTTTTCACCTGACTGCGTGGAGATAAATTTAAATTTCTTTATACCACACCGCGTACACTTACCCGTAACCGCTGATCTATTATTTTTTGTGGTAATAGTTGTTAGTATATCCGTCGGGGTACGCGTCCTGCACTTCACACAATATAAATCCATAGATATTTTATATAACATGGATATAATTGATTTCTCAGCGACAAGAAAACGAGAACCTGTCAAACACCATCCTGCGTTACCAAATTCCATCAGAATGATAATAATAGGACCATCTGGAAGTGGAAAGACACAGTTGTTACTTAATCTTATGATGAGATGGTTAAAGTGGGATAAATTGTATTTAGTAGCCCCGTCAGTTGATGATCAACGATGTTATGATGTGCTCAAGGATTTTAATGAAAACGCGCAAATAGATAAAGATGACGATGTTATCGAGTTTATAACCGATATTGATGAATCACCATCAGTAGATTCCATAGACGGATTTATTAATAATTTGGTTGTATACGACGATGTGATGCTGGACAAACAATCAAATCCAGCTAGGATTTTTTCTCGAGGTAGACATAAAAACACCGATGTCGTTTATGTTACTCAACGATACACACAAATACCAAAAGTGATTAGAGACAACTGTAATATTTTAGTTGTGTTTATTGGAGTTGATACACATACGTTGCGAAATATTCATCAAACCTGGTGAGGCGGTGACATGGATATAATTAAATTCAGAAATTTCTTTTCACGAGCGCAAGCTACTCCGCATGGATTTATAACAATAAATTTGCACGATCCTAGAACAAGATATCGTATTGGACTTGATAAAATGTTTGGATAAATTAATATAGCAGCAGAGGAGGCCTGACCTCGGGAAGACGTATATTGCGTAAAAAACGCGCATAATAAACTAGAAAAAATCACCAACGACAATGGAGTAATATTAATTAGACAAATTCCATAGAGACTCAGTAAAGTGTCGACGCTTTTTTAAATCTGTCGACGCTTTTCCTTTTTTTCGATCATTTGTAGGAAGGCTTATTTTCGACATTTGGACGTTTTTCGACTATTGGTCTGTTCGCCTCCTCTGCTGCTCAAGTACTACTACTACTAATAATAATATAATGATAATTGAAATTCAAGTATTATTATAGTCTGGATAAATGTATCAGTGGAAAATAGCACATACTGAGACAAAATGCTTAAGAAAAAGAATACAGGTGAAAAATAGCTCAAGTCGATTCACTGCAGAAAAGGTGAGTTTTCTGAGCTTTCATGAATCGTGTTGCAGTTATATTATGATTAAGTTGAAGAGGCAGACTATTCCAGAAAGTTGGGTCCTGGTAATCAAAAGGATGCTTTCCAATGTATTTTAATCTAACATTGGGAATAATGATATATGAATACAGGAGATGAGTGCAAGTGTCTGGAAAGTGTGTATACACGATGAACTCAACAATGTACTTAGGGTTTGACATATAGAAAATGTTGTAACAAAGAAGTCACTTTTTATTTAATCCTCGATGTAACCAGAAGCCTGTGAAGGATGTCACGCATAAAAAATAAGTACTCACTTATAGGTTGTCATGGACAAAATAAGGAGCATTTTGCACCTTTTGTGATATTTATTTTTACTATGTACTGGGGTAAAAGCAGAGACTGGAATCGAAATAATCAAGTGTAGAATTTATAATGTAAAATGCTTCTTGAGGAGACGAATCCAATGATACCTCATTGATGAAAATCGGGTGAGGCATTTGTGAGAAAGTTGTGTTCTTGTGACTTAGGGTTAGGGTTACTGTTTTCCGGTAGTAACGTACGAACAGATAGTGCCATTTTGGATACAGTATTCACTGAAATACTTGTCTCATGGAGTCCGATAGATAGTTATTTCATTCACGAAAATTGGTCGAGTGGTTTATGAGAAAATTGAATTCTTGTGATTTCCCATATGTTTATATAGGTTATGGTTAGGGTTACGGTTTTCTGGACCCGGCGATTTTAATGCGCTTTTTGCTGCAGTACATGTGTCAATGAGCCCGATAGATAGGTATTTCTTTCATGAAAATCGGTCAAGTGGTTTGGGAGAAAATTGGATTCTTGTGATTTCTCTTATGTTTATCATAGGTTAGGGTAAGTGTTGCAGTTTTATGGTAATATGTAAGAATGGACCCGGCGATTTTTATGGTCTTTTCACTGCAATACGTGTCTCGGGGAGCCCGATAGATAGGTACTTGGTTCATAAAAATCGGTCGAGAGATTTTGGAGCAAAAATTAATTTTTTGTCATGTTGTGTTAGGATTTAGGGTTACCCATGAAGTAACTATTTTCTCAAGATCTTGGGAATTTTTCATGCGGTTTGCTTTGCTTGATTTGTCTTGGGTAAACCCATGTAAATATGGTGGTATGTCTTTCTGCGACCTGCAGCACCCATTATAATGCGAAATGAGTGTTTGGTATTGTAGTGAGCAGACGGATCATCGGAGTTTTATGATACCTGCATCCAAAGACGGATCTTAAGGAGATAAATCTATTAATATTTGGATGAGATAGAGAGCTTGATGTTTTTTGGCTATGTTATAGCCTTTCCAATAAAATTTTGACTTGCGTCGTTTATAGATGAATTTCGTCTTTTTCGGTGAATATCTTGGTAACCCCTTTAAATTGCTTGCTGATATTGGCCCTACCAGATGAGCCTGGTAAAGACGCATGCTGAAACACCTAGCCTATGAAGGCAGCTTGAGGGCTTATGGAGGCCGACCAGTCCTGACACTAACCTCTTAATGCTGAGCACCAAGCGAGGCATCTGTTAGTAGAGCAAAAGAGACAGATCTAGAGAGAGCACGAGACATACATATGGAGACAGAGTGAGAAAGAGACATATAGAAACCATGTTGGGGTTTGGACCGAGACAAGGAAATCCCAGTCAAGGAGTTAAATTATTTGTCTCCCCACGAGGCTTGCCGAGGGGGATTTCCTTGTCTCGGTCCATAACCCAACATAGATTCTTTTTCTCACCCAATAATTTCATTTAAAGTAAAAAAGAACTTTTCACTTTTGCGATATAGTTTACTCGCAAATATTTACATGCGGTGCATTAATACACACATGTTTATGAGGACTGTGGCGTGACCATGTCATCTGAAGTACACAGTAGTTATGCGTGAGCCAAAACAAAACAAAACAACATAAAACGTTGCATAGTATTGAGGATTATTACATTTAATATATGGATGTTATATGAAATTAACAAGAAATAGCTAATATTTATTACAAAGAGAATGTTTTATGTTCATTAGATCCGATTTAGAAAATTACGTTGTAAATAATGGAACGACACTGCGCCCACACCTGTTGTAGGCTATGTGTCGACGGATAAATGATTCCTTCTGGCTGGTAAATGCAATATTTGTCATTAAATGTTGTAAGTATATTTTTGATTCAACTGGAGCACAATGGATATGCTTAACAAAATTAGAATAAAGCATGTTTGACATAACACATTTCTGGCTGTTACTAAGATTTCCGTAGTTGTTAAGAGAGTCGGGAGGCTTTGAAGTGTATAGGTCTATAGTCTTTGTGCACAGATCAGTGTTTTCTGTCACAGTTCATTACACACAGCATTGAGAATCTTGTCCCATCTGTAGCACAGTAAATTTTCAGGTCAGCGTCATTAATTGTTGCAAACAGTATATTGTTTCACACGAAGTATCTAAAACTAGTTAAGTAGCTTTAGCTACATTTAATGACGCTGACCTGAAAATGTACTGAACAATGCCTGCATATAGGATAAAATTTTACTGTGCTGTTTGGAACGAACTAGCATAATATCAAAAACCTCAACATCGTATGCATGTGTATCTCTCTCTCAAAATGTTTTTGTATGGTGTGTTCTCAAAGATGGATTGACATAAGTTACTAAGTTTTTGTTATATATTTTGTTGTTGTTGTTTGATTTTAGAACAACTACGTCAGGCACAGCAGAAGACAACAAGGGTTTGTTTTTTTAAAGTAGTTCTGAGCGCGTGGACACCTTGACTGAGACAACTGGTCTGAGATGACTAGACTGAGACAAGAAAAGTAAGGTTAGCAAAGCAGCTAGATTCTTCTGTCGCATGGGTGAGAGAAACAAATAATAGCCATTTGAAACTTTTATTATGTATTCCCAGCCAAAAGAACAGCATACAAGAATTTAGGAAACATTAATAATTTTCAACAATGGTAACATCAATAGAGCGGTTCAAATGCAAATACTGAAAATAAAGTTTAACAAATGTTCATCTCATGAAGACGTTTGATGAGTTTCACTAAAAAACGATACAATAGACGTCAGCTGATAATAAGAAAAAGAAATATTTTTGGGTCAATATTCGAAGGGCAAATAGCTCTGGTCAATTTCACGTGGACATCATATAACAGAGCAAAATCAAGACCCATTTATTGATGGAATAGAAATGTACATAAAATTTTGGGGTTAACAAAAGAATTACTGACTATATACCATGATGAAAGGGGGGGGGGGATTAATACTGTTTAGATTACCTGCAGTTTAAGGAGCCGAGCAGTGGGAACAATTAACTATGTCATCATGTCCAGTAGGAATTGACTTGCAGTCACTCTAGAATTAGTATTGGTGGAAGAAAATAATAAATAAAAGAAAAACAAACTGTCCAATATACGGAAATATTCTTAATTGGAACAGCTATCAAATTTATTACATCAAAGAAATGAAAAGATTTCTGACTCTCTATTAAGTTTTTTGTTGATTAATACCACAGTTGTTGTGTCAGTTAACAATCACGAAAATAAATTAAGAAAAGACATTTAGTGTATGTATGTATGTGCTTTAGATTTTTAACGCATCATTAACACTATTTCAGTCATATCGCTATAATAAGCACTGGGGCATCATGCCGCAGACATGTAGCATCATGCCCCATCCAGTTACATTATCCTGTCACCAGGCCGACCAGTCCTAACACTAACCTCTTAATGCTAAGCGCCAAGCGAGGCAGTTGCTAGTACAATTTTTATAAGTCTCTGATATGACTCGGTCAGGTGTCATTCATTCTTACCAGCGTGTACAATACCAGTACATTGTCTATTTACTGAAATGTATTGATAGGGCTGAAAGCAGCCACAGGTTTTGTAGATACAAACAATGGAAGTAGACAGTGCTGTTTTACACAAGAACAAATTCCACTGACTGGAGGATAGAGTCCCCACCCCAGGAATCTGCTGTTTTGAACCAGTCAGTTGATTCCTTGAAACCATTTTATGTGCGACTATGATAGCTTTTCCACTGAATGCATCTGGATGGATTGTTTTCTTATAAAGCATGTGCAAGATGAAGAAAAGTTAAATAAAATGTTACAATTAAAAAAAGCTTAAAACTAAACCTGACTATAACATGGAATATGATAAATAAATGGAACTTAAAATATTCTTGGCTGCAGAAGTTTCTGTGGCACGATGCCAACAAAGATCGAACAATTGCAGCTTGTAATGCATGTAAGAGATGGCCTTGATACCAACGAAAACCAGCGGATTGTTTGCAGGACAGGTTATCACAAGGAAAATGCACTGTTAACAAACCAAAAAGTGCAAAGCACAATACATGTCAATTAAAATATTTTAGTGAAAAGGTCAAATGTGATAAAGAAGATGTTGTGGATGATTTAGATAGAGTGATCAATAAATACAATGTAAGCCAAACTGAGCTTTATAAGAATCTGTTTAACACAGCATATACTATAGCAAGGCTGAGAAAATCTTTTGCAGACGATACAGCTTTTGTGAGGTACAAGTTAAAAAACCTGTAAGACTGATGACTTACTGAAAAAGTCGAGGATATAATATATAGAGCTATTTTTCTTATCTGTCCTTTCAGATGCTACTATTGATTCTTCAGCAGTTATAGACCGGGAATGCATTCTTGTTAAAGTTGTAGACCCTAATAATAAAAGTACAAAACTAAGAGAAACTGAAATATCCAGTGTATTTTAGCTGTCACAGATCCCAACTGCATGCATTTATATGGTGCAGCTCCACAAAAGTAAACTTTTTAACAGTCCTGTCTTCCACTATTTGTTTTCCCTATGAAAACAAAGACAAGAGGGTCATTTATACAGACAAGTCAACTTTTTAATTTACTTGCCCATTGTCAACTTGCTCTTGACAAAGTTCTGCACCCCTGTTCTCTCTCTGTGCCAATATTATTTCTGTATAGTATTTAGAAATACAATAGAATACTATGTACTAGTGTTGAACTACTAGTTTGTGGGATCGATCCCATAACCACTGTTACCTTTGTATGGAAAATAATAATAATAAAGAAAACAAATATTAATAAAACTATCAAACGGGCATACAAGGAAATGACTTTAGCAAGGGATCCTAATAAGTGTACAAATACAATTTCAAATATCGGATGATAAGAAGGTATTTAATGTACACTGTATACAAGATTATCAAAGTTTAAAAATGTTGCGTTAACTAAAATTCCCAAAACAAAATTCAATGCATTTCCTTCAACTTCCAATTATTATTTCATATATAATAAATAGGTACTTCACTGCTGTCCACTTTTATTTTAAGTAATGTAAATATGAAAAGTCCCCCTCTGCACTGAACAATTTGGAAAAGTGGATACATTGATAGCAGCATCCTCAAACAGTTGAAGCTGCTTATTTTTTGAATCCATGAAATGGTACTCTATCAACTAAGTGATAATGTCATGTTCAATGCAAATGGCTTTATGAGACTTTTCCAAATTGGTTGTAAGCACAGTTTTTGCAATGTTAACTTCTGATAAATCACATTTTCTTTAACATTTGTATTGTTGTTGTAGGGTTTAACGCCATTTTTGCAGCACACGATAGGCTATACATGGCGGCCAGTATTAATGGTGGAGGAAGAACCCAGGAAAACCCCAGAAAGAACCACCGACCCACGAGAAGCTACTGGCATGCTTTCTCACATACACACATTGGCCGAATCGGAGACAAGAACCCACACAGACAGAGGTGATCCGTAACGCAGGCAGTGATCGATAACGGAGAGCGCTTTAGACCACTCAGCCATTCGGGGCCCCCAATGGTATTTTTAAGATCTGGAGGATGTAATGTGGTTTCCTGCAGTAAAAAACTGGACATAGGAGATATAACTACTTTGTTGTCATCTTTTATCCAGCTTTCTCATAGAAGCTGTATCTTTGAAATAAATTTTGCAGTTTGCTACTCAAATTCCTGAGTACTGCATTTGTATAGCATTCATAAGTATTTGCTGTGATCATCAATAGTGTATGGACATTGTGGTGGCATTTTGAAATATTAGTAGTGAAGGGGGGCACTTTACGGACAATGGGAATTAGCATTACAAGACCCCTTGGGGCACTTTACGGACAATGGAAAATTAACATGGAGAAAAATCGTGGGGCACTTTACGGACAAGGGGAATTAACATGGAGAAAAATCGTGGGGCACTTTACGGACAAGGGGAATTTAACATGGGAATAGAGTTTGGGCTTGTTTAGGGACAAGGGGAATTTAACATGGGATTTTTTTTTAAAAAAAATTTTTGAAAAAAGGGGTAGGCAATTCAAAAGACTATCTCTTTTCGAGAAATATGGCTGGCCCTGAAAAGGGCCTTTGGGTTTTCTTCTTCTAATTTCTTCTTTTCCTCCACCAACTTCTTATTTTATCTCCAACACTCTTTCTCTTCTTTTTTTTTCTCCTTCTCTTCTTTCTTCTCTTCCTCCTCTTCTTCTTTCTTCCTCTTCTCATTTTCCTCTTCTTTTTCAATTTTTTCGTTCCATGTTCTTATTCTTATCTTTTCCTCTTCATCCTCCTTCTCCTCCTTGATCTCTTTCATGACACCACTAATCTTGTCCTTTGCTTTCCTTAAATTGTTAATTTCCATCTTTACACGATGGGGACTATAGGAATAATGGTCTTCAACGAGTCTTATTAGCATCTGTTCCATTATTCCTAAGTTGTCTAAAACGTCTTGCAAGGTTTGTAATTTGTCCATTTGGTTTGACGCCATCTTCTTTTTATTCTTTGCAGAATGGTTTGAACGACGAATACTGTGGGTTCTTATACGAAAAGCGCGTACGTGAAGGAAAACATCCCCCTAAAACATAAAATGGATCTTACCTAGATGATGACCCAACATCGCGCGGACGTGAAGGAAAACATCCCCCTACTTTCTCATTTCATATAATATAACCCTAACTATACTCTCCACATTTGCTAAGAAACCCATAATCTACTATTCACACAAACATACCTGAGCTCTTACCAACACACAAACACATACACTTCCATTATTAATAAAGAGTTAGTGTTTATATACACACTACTCTACCTACACACATTGGCAAATTGATCGTTATTTCTTTTCTAGAGTATTGGGTAGCCCTGAAAAGGGCTGTTTTGTTTGGAACTTCATGGGCACCTGGTTAATGGTGGCACCTTCCAGGCCTGGCGCCACATACGCATCTTATCCCCCAGTTACTTTTTACCTTTTGGGGGGAGAGAGCAGAGGCAGGATATGTCGCTTCAGAATCCCAATTTTCGCTCTCTGGGATTTTGAAATTTTTTCTCTCCTTTTCCTCCTCCTCTTCTTTCTTTCTTCTTTTCTCCTCTCTTATCCTTCCCTCCTCGACAATGGCTTCCGCGGCCAGTTCATTTAATATGCGCCTGGCATATTCCAGATGCACATGAAGCTCCAACAGTTTCTTCAGTCTCGTGTTCATTTTTGGTGTTGATCAATCAACAAGGGTAGCTGGACTGCCGAACGAGTTTCAATTTATACTGAAAGCGCGGACGTGAAGGAAAACATCACCCTAATAACATAAAATTCATCTTACCTAGATCATGAACCAAAAAACAACAACAACAACGCGCGGACCTAAAAGAAACACTCACTCACTTTTTATTCTACCCATCACTATTGTAAAATTTTTATAAATCACTTCAATAAACTATCCACATACGCAAAGCAATCCAATCTAATCCCAAATATACACCTCAAACACTATGATAAGATATCATTTTAATCTACTATCCACACCAACTTACTTTTAGCTCTTACTAACACTAACACACAAACACACAAACACATACCCTCACATTTTTTAAGAGAGAGTTAGTGTTTATTTTCACACTACTCTACTTACACACATTGGCAAATTAATAGTTATTTCTTTTCTAGAGTATTGGGTAGCCCTGAAAAGGGCTGTTTTTTTGTTTTGCTATGGCATTCTTTTTTAGTTTCTAAGAATGCGATGTCCTCTGAGGATAGACTTTCTGGCGATAGGTCTGCTTCTTCGGAAAGAGAAGAAGAACTCTTTGGTGTCGATACGGCAATCGACAAAGCCTCTGTCAGCTTCAGGTTGCTGCTGCTCTTGTTGTTGTTGTTGTTGCTGTTGTTGCTGCTGTTGCTGCTGTCTCTGAAGTCTGTACTTCTCTGTCCATTCTTCTTTTTCCCTGTTCACTTCTTCTCTGAAGAGCTCTTCTATTAGGTCTTCAGTGATTTTTAACATTCTCACATTCTCTATTTCTTCTGGCTTCGGTATCAGACTGTGTCTGACCCTATGCAAATTCACGTAGGCTTCGTTGAGCTTAGCTAGTTTGGAGCACATCTTCGTAGGAGGATGAGTCGACAATGGATGGTTAGACTGGGAACAAACCGGTTCTTAAAGTTAAAGCGCGGACGTGAAGGAAAACATCCCCCACACGGTTTTCGAGCCGCAACGTTCATGAGAGGGATAGTAAGAAATGAAAGAGCATCAATCCAACATTCTTATAGCTAAACAAAAGACAAAGGCATTTTTTTCAAAACACAACATTTTTTATTCAAAAATCACTTAACACTAAACAACAACATTTTTAACAATAATCCAACACTATAACATCAAACAATTTTCTTCAAATCACAAACATTTTTTCTTCAAATAATAACTACTTTGAACAGGGTTGACAACGTTGTGAATGAAATTGTGATTTCCACTGTTGGAAATCATTAGGCCATTGATGGACACTACGTTTCCTAGCTTGAGACAAAAGATAAGCATAATGGTCACAAAACCATCGATCTACTTTCACATCGTTTCTAGCAGAAGAACGAGGATCGAAATGAGTCACTAAATGTTCTAAGGAATAGCCCAGGCTGCGATGATGCAGAAAATACACACAGTACTGTCCACACACCAAGGAATCTGTGCCTTGTAATTTCACGTTATTGAATCGGGTGGTTTGAGCATTTCTTCTCATAAAGTCGATGATATCGTCTTCCAAAGGGGGCAATCCATACGAATCGAAATATTCCACACATCCTTCTTGAGGAAAGTAGACGGCTACCCAGTGGGTTCCTGGGAGATGACTGTCGTCCGTGTTGATCACGTAAGCTTGATGGTCTTTAGGTTTGCGATGAGGGAGTTCATCTTTAGCACAGACGACAGGATTCCAAGAAGCCGTATACGAACTGTGGTTCAAAAGGTAATAAAGTTCCCAGGTATCCATTGTTTTGTGTTTTTTTCTTCTTCACAGGTAATAATAAGTCGTCAATTCGATCCTGACTTTTTGCTTGAAAATGTCTGACGAATAAACGGTTATTCGTTCTGTTTCCTCACTCTGATTCAGGAGAGCTTCAATACGATGGATCTCTTGAGTGGTTAATGCTGGACAAGAATGTTCACGCAAGTCTTTATACCACTGGTGCAACACGTCTTTGTTCGAGATGAGACTCCAAGCTTCGTCCAGATACTCGTCCAATTTTTCTTCTTGACTTAACATTAGGCATTTATCGTGTTGAATTTGACTGGGATGATCGTTTTGACATCCATAACAATTTTTCTTGATCAATTCCGTCATTTTGTCGACCAAGTGTTTGGCAAAACAGGAGACTAAATGGGCTTCTTGTTCTGGCCATCTCGATTTCATCATGATCACTTCTTCTTTTTCCACGGTCTCCTTACATTCCATCTCCAAAGTTTCTCCACTAGGTAAAGAGGGATAACAGTCTTCCATGGCTTCTAGTAATCTAGGATGACTTCTCTTAAACTGTTGATTTCTATCGTATTATCAAATTCTGCATACAGGATGACGTTCACTGTGTTCCCTGCTTCCAGTGCACTTGCAAACTGAATTTCCACTCGAATCTGGCCAGATTTTATAGGGTGGAAATGTCCCTCGTCGCTGCCTTGGTCTGGAGTGAAATCGAAAGCCCACAAAGCATAGCCTCCGTCATAATCGTCGTACGTAATACCGTGACTGGTGTTGGTTCCTAACTGACCGGTGGCTTCGTACAGGGACAAGTACGATCTCAAGTAATTCTTCTGGGCAAAGTTAGGCTCGAAAGGTCGGGTACACAAGGTCTTGCCATCGCGACTGACTTCGATCTTGGACACATTGTAATGCTTAAACTCAAAAGGATTTTCGTTGTGGACTCCGTTGAAGGCTGTATTCTTGACGATACCAACAATCAAACGCTTGGGTAACTGTCCTTGGAACAGATGATCTTCGATCATGGATCGCTGTCCAGCAGGAATGGTGAACGTTTTCACTTCTACGCGTCGTATGGGATACTTGGCGGTCGTTCTGCTCAACGTCTGACTGATGTCGTTACCTACTTTAGGTAACACTTCTACGCGACGCACGTAGAGCCTGGCTTCTTGAATGATGGTTTTGTAAGTGGCATCATTAGCCATCAAATGGAAAGCAGCACTGCTACGATTCAGTCTCAGGCGGATATCCACACCGTTCAGCAAATACTTTTCTTGTAACCACATGTCCAAATGCAAACGATCCATCAGTTCTAAACTTCGCCCTTGCAGAATTTTAGTTCTACGTGTGTTAAACCCCACATTGTGAGGATTGTCATCTGCTGTCAGGGCTGTATCGCTAAACGTGTTCTCACCTGCCGTGTCAGGTTTCCATACCACGCAAGCATCCAGATGAGTGTTCTTGGCTTCTTTTCCGTACGTCAAGAGATTTTCCAAGTAGGCGCGATACGGGTAAGTATCCATGCTGCTACTGACCAGTTTGTTATTCAAGTACAAGTCCACTTCGCTGAACAAGGAATGCATGAAATTGTTGACGGGCGCTACCCTATCATTGGCTCCAGGATTGGTGTTGTCAGTTTTGATCACTTTGACTTTCAAATACAGGTAACTGCTATTCAGATCGATGTAATCTTCGGGCTGTCCTTTGATTTCAAACTCGATGGGAGCGGAATCGGTCAATGAGGAGACCGGGTGAAATTCCACCCACTGGGATTCTTGCATCGTCATCATGGTGGGGGGCATGGCAAACATATCCAGTTCCGTCTTGGAACAAGCACAAGACTCTCGGTGCATCATTTTTTTGTTCTTCCTCAATAATCGAAAACGTCTAAGTCTCGAACGGTTCTTCTTTTCTTGGCCTTTCTCGCTTGAAGTCTGGTGAAAGGTTTGTTTTCTTCGTCGTCTCTTTCTGCCTTGTCCTTGCTGAATGCCTGACTCGGTAGCGTGCAGAGCATTTATAGGTGTGTCTCGTCGGCCCAAAATGTCTTTGCCCGTTTGCAGCAAGACATTTTTGCCTGCCCTCATGAAGGCTTCTTTAGGGTTTTGTTTGTCGATGATGACATTTTGGAGAAATTCTTTGCCTTGCGTCAGTGCCGCATCTTTCAAGGCGTGCAATCCGCGTGTCACCATCGGTTTCAAGACTGGGGCCACCGAACGAAAGGCCGATTTTAACATGTCTCCTAAGCCGTGTCCTCGCTGTCGAGCCACCCCTCGGTACACTGGATACATGACTTACTTACGAGTCGTGAGAGAACCGTTTTCGAAAATGGAGTTTCACCGTGACTTTTCCTTTGGTGAATGGAATATTTTGTCCCAAATCTCCTTTTATAGTAATGTTGACTGTGTCCAAATACGGCTTGCTGACAGGCAAATAGTGAGGATGGACAAATTCGCGGTGGACGTGGTAAGTGTTTCCACCTTCCTCGTCAGCGTTTGCGGCAGAATCCACTTTGAAAGGAATGACACGCAGTAACGGTACGGAGGTGTGTCCCACCACGTTGTACTCCACCACATCGGAGTACACGAACATCAAATTCAGTCCTTGGTTCAGTTCTACCGGGGTACGAAAATACTTGGCAAAAGAATCGTTGTCAGAAATGACTGGTAATTCACCTTTTTCTTTTTCTACTTTCTTCCTCAGCTCCATGTCACCGCCTAACATGTCAAACAATTCAGGACAAAATAAGAAAGACATGATTTTAGGCCCCTCAGGAAATTTCATCAGGAAGCGACGAGCTGTTTTGTGGTACTCCAGGGTGACACTTTTTTTGACAGTTTCCAAAGCTTTCAGAAACACACCATTAAACCTGGTGGCTATGGTGTTGACCAAATGTTGACCACTAAAATAATAGCCTGGGGGAATGAACAAGTGATAGGTGGTCCACTTTGAATTTGGTGTACGGGTTTTCTTGTCATATTTGCTATATGTATCCATCCACTGTTGCATTTGCTCGTCATGAACTTCCACATCAAATTTATTTTGATTGGGAAGGACATTGAGGACTTGGGTCGGGTGAATCATTTCTACTAAAGCCACTTCCCAATGGGCTTCGTGATCTAAGGGGATGGCTTGAGGTAATTTGGCCGTGTAACAGCACAACGTGTTGTGGGGAAACACCTCCATGGAACTGTCACTGGGTAAGGTTAAGTAAAATTGGTTTTCGTGACTCATAATTCCAGAGTTCTGTGGCTGTCCGAGGGAATATTAGTGGATGTCAGAGGTGTGTCTCCGCCCAAAATGGGGTTCTGGTTCTGGTTGTTGTTGTTGGAGTGGTGACTGGCACTGGCACTGGACACAACGTTCCCGTTCGAAGAGAATTTCAGGGAGGGATTGGGAAGCAGGTAACCGATGCAACTGCTCAATAAAATGGTCCACAATTGTTTGTCTCCTTGTTGCAAACTCAAATTGGCGATGGCTGCCCCGATGACACAATACACCACGAAGATTTGGCAGAAAAAGACGATTTGCGTTTTAGGCACACGTTCTCCACACCACACCCACAAGGGTTGTTTTTGTAAATCTTGCACAGAAGAACTAGGGGAAGAAGGAGTGGTCGACGTAGCTGCGTCTGCTGTGTGAAAGGGCATGATGGCCACTTCTTCTTTTTATAGTCGATGACTTGCGAAGCGTCGATCCAAGAATCGAAACTGGGTGGATATCCTTTCCAACGTACTTTGACTTCTTTGACACGTCGTTTGCCCACTTTACGGGTTCTGCGTTCGAGAATGCTTTCGATGTCGTACACGTCGTCTTCTTTTTTGGTCACACGTTGTAACTCGGGCAAATAAAACGTTCCTTTGAGTACTTCTCCGTTCATGTCTTCCAATTTATAGACGGCAGGATGACGGCCATGCACTCGTCCAGTGACGCGAAACAATTCGGTCGTCCAGTTAGGTAAGTAACCTTTGTCGAAAGTGCGTTTGGTTTTGCCAATGCGCACCCAATCTCCTACGGCCAACTCTCCACTTTTCTTGGGGACAGCCCTCGTCGGGGACGTACCGAACAGGCGTTCAAACACCAGCACTTCGTTGTCGGGAGTCACGTCCTGCGGGGCACGTCCGATGCTTCGATGGTAAGATTGGTTGTACGCTTGCACCAGGTGCGGTAAGATGTCGATGTACTTCAGAGTGTGGTGATGCGTAAAATATTTCCACATGCGTTCTTTCAAAGTACGTTGAAAACGTTCCACGATGCTGGCTTTGGTTTCGGGATTCTCGGTGGTAAAAAAATGAATGTCACGTTTCTTTAATTCTTTTTGGAAAGCTTGGTTCAGAAATTCGGTGCCTTTGTCCGTTTGCCATCGAAGAGGGCGACGACCACTTTGTTTCAACACCCGTTGCAGGGCTCGCACTAACTCGCTGCTCGATTTGGAAGTCAAGGGCACGACCCAGGCAAATTTGGAAAAGACGTCGATGACACAAAACAAATATTTGTAGCCGCGATTGTAGCTGGCCAAATGAGAGACATCGGCTAAATCGGCTTGCCATTGATGATCGATGCCTTCCACTCGGGTGCGACTTCTGGTAAACTTGCGTCGAATGGGTTTGTGTAAAGTGTAGGTAGCTTGTTCTTGTAACCATCGTTGTACTTGAGGTAAACGGAGACTTTTCAGTCGCGTTTTGGCAGCACGATACAATTTTTGAACTCCTGCGTAACCTGCAGGATGGGAGGGATCGTAGTAAATGCTGGCTAAGACTTTTTCCATTTTTTTTTTTTGTGTTGATTGGTGTGTTAATAAGGCACCCACTCTTGGAAGAGGCTACTCTTTTTCTCTTGGGGTATTTTCTTGGATTGCAAGGCTTTGCGTGTGCGACCGGCAATAGGTGTCGAAGAGGAGGAGGATGTCTGAGCGGGGGATATCGGTTCTTGTTTCACTTCTGTCTTCACTTCTGTCTTCACTTTCTTTTTCTCTTGTGAGGAAGAAGGGGTGGCCATCATCTTTTTAATCCATCCAATTCTGGAGGTAGGTGGTGTTGTTAACTTGCGTAATTTTTCTGGTGGAGTTTGAAACCCTTCCTCTTCTTCTCCTTTTTCTGTCTTGGTCACGGGTACTGGTGGTACTGGTACTGGTGATGGTGCTGGACTTTTCATCAAGGTCTTAAAATCTTTTAGAGTGGGTAAAGCTGTTTCGTCTAAAGCTTTCTGGTGAAAGAGTTGCAGTCTTTGCAAGAGTTGACCGTACTTTTGCGATTTTTCTGTTTCGGACAAATCTTGGCGATCCATCAAGGATTGCAATTCGTGTTGTAACTGGGACATCTCGCTCAAATTGGGATTGGGAGGTAAATGCGGGGTGCGTTGTTCTTGCCACCGATGGTATTCCATCCATCGTTTGTAAGGCACTAAAGCTAGTTTTCGTCCTTCCATGGGGTTGTCAGGGGTCGATTCTGAGATCTTGGGACTTTCGAAGGCCTTTTTATCTTGCTCCCATCAGTCCTCCCAACATGGTTCCCAAGACTCCTTTCAGTATGGGGCCTAACAAGAGAGGCAAAATGCCTCCACGTTGGACCAACATCTTCTTTTTTTGACGAATGGGAATTTTCTTTTGAACCATTTTCCGAAGAACGTGACGATGTTTGCCTAAGCATTGTTTCTGGTGTTTGGACAAAGGGATCGTGCCTTTCAAAACGTTCAAACAACATTCGCACACGGTATCGATGACCTCTTTGGAGGCCGTTTGAATGAGTTTTTTTCGTAGGGGCGAAGAAGCTTTGGACAGGACAGATAACAGGTCCCCATGTTTAGCTAAACGTGGTGGCAGTCCTTTCCTTTTCTTTCCTTGGGGTTTTCTGGAGGGTGACATTTTTGCTTGTGGGTTCCGGGACATTCACCGAACAGACACTAACGTCGATGACTTAACGCACACCCTTTTATCTTTTTTTTGGGACTATCGCTTTGTCATAAAGGTGACAATGTTTTTCCCAAAATCGCCAAGGAATCCTCCCCTTTGTTGACGCCTCTTTTTCTTGGAACGACTGTGTCTTTTCTTAGGGTAATGTCGATGCTTGGCTAAGCGCTTTGTCGGATGACGCGTCTGCCTTTGTCTCTTTCTTTTGTGGCTTCTTGGAGGTGACATCTTTTTTACAAGTTCACTGATACCCCGACTTGGTCACAGGCTCTTTTTATACTGGAACGCGTCGCCACTGATTGTCTTTACGTTTTATCAGTTTGAGGACAGGCATGACACGTCGTGCAGGGGTACGCAACGGACTAAATCGAGCCAGTTCTTGCTTGGACAAATCCAGTAAACTTTGTAACATGCCCGATCTTTCTTGGACTTTGATTTTGGGAGAAGGTACTTTGTGAGCAGCAGCCACTGCCACTAAATTGGAGGGTCCTGCCACTGGGGAAGTTCTTTTGGGGGTCATCAACGGAGATGTTCTTGGTGTGATCAACGTCTCCAAGTACTCTTCAGTTCTGGGTGTCATCAACGGAGAAGTGGATGAACGTGAGGATGCCGGAGACGCAGTCACTGCCGTGGTGGCAGGTCGTGGTTTGCGAGTGTAAGGTTGCGTCCTGGCCGAAGTGCCTCTCTTGCGACTAGTTTTCTTCTGTGGACTTTTCTTTTTCTGGGGACTTTTTCTCTGTTTCTTTTTCTGGGGGCTTCTTTTCTTTTTTCGGGGTGGTGTCTGGTAAGAGGAGGGTCCTGCCACTGGAGAAGTTATTCTTCTTGGGGACCTGGTCTTTTTCTTTTTCTTCTTGGGGCTTCGTTGGACTTTTGTCTTGGGGATAACTTTGGGGGCATTAGGATCCCATCTTAAGAGTGAGCGAATGATGACCCCTCCTAGAGTACCGCTCCCTCCAGGTTTCAAAATGATTTGTTTTTTGGTTTGAGTGTCGATGCGGGGATCGGCCAGTTGGACCAAAGCGACTTTGTTTCGATCGAAAAAGCGTTGGGTTTGATGAGGAATCTGAATGATTCCTTGGAGTAATTGACGTGCCGTCACCGTGAACCATCGTAAGACTTCTTTGAGACTAGCTTCTAAGACACGGGCTCGTGTTTGTGGATCTTTTTCTCGACTGATGCCATACAAGGCACGAATCAATTTGACGGGAAGATGCGACTGAAGGGACGTCATGTTCGCACTGAGTGTGAGACAGACGAAAAAGGGTCTGAGGTTTTTATAGATTTTTTGATGGGGAGTGAAATGAAGTCGAGGACGGAGACGTGTACAGGACAGGCCCTCCGTCTTGGCACCAGTGGTGAAACAAGTGGGTACGAAATCGCAAATCCTCGGGGGTCGTAGGTTTCAAATCGACGAGTAAATAGGCGTGTGGCGTTTGAGTGGCATCGTCGTACGCCTGAGTCAGCCAAGGCGTTCCTAACTGTTTGGCTAAGACTTGCACTTGCGATTTATCTCGAGGGCTTTTAAACAAGACCACGTAATGCGCATTGAGACTGATGGTGCGATGGGCTTTACTTTGTTGAAACAAATTTTGGGTGATGTAAACGACACTGGCATTACGGTGATGCCCTTTGCGCGTGAACCACAATTTAATTTCTTCTTCGTCTTCTCCTAACATGTCGTCGAAAATGACCAAATGGGTTAGACGGGAGTCAGAGACGATGCCGTCGTCTTCTTTAGGAATGCCTTCCACAAACACGATGGAATCGCCTTGACTTTCTCGCAAAAGGCTGTACGCCGATTGCCACTCTTTGTAACACCACACGATCCGTTGAGGGGGCCGATCGATCAAATGATGTTTATGTTCGATCAAACGTTTGACGAATTCGGTTTTGCCTGAACCGCTAGGTCCAGCAATGAGCATGTTAAAGGGATGGCGAAGATACAAAGCCTCCCAACTGGCACGATCTAAGTGTTCGTCGATGACTTTGACAGTAGAGGAAGAGGGAGCAGAGACAGCAGAGGTAGCCATGGTATGAGAAATGTCACTTGTGACACGAAAACAAACAAGACAAGAGTTTATATACTTTTTCAGAACACGTTTATTGAATGTTTCAAATATGAACACGAAAGACAAAAATACATACAACCCAAATAGTGATGTACAGGAATATAAAACACAGCAAAGCGATCAAAGTGGAATATAAACAAGTGTCTGTACAACATGTTTTGGGTAACCAAGATGTCCTAGGGACAGTGTGTAATGTTCTTACAGTCTCTACATGAGGTATTGTCACACAAGTGTCCTCTCGGAATGACCTTTCAGGCATGTCCATGACAGTCCTGTCCTGAAGCGAGTGGTTGTTCTCGGTGACGGGTTCTTCTGGCACCGTCACTAACACAGGTTGAAAAGTAACTTTTTTCCTTGAACAACTCTTGTGCATACTGGGCCACTTCTTGGGTCCAAGCCTCAAAACCCCCCTTTTTCCAATCACGAACATCTGTCCAATGAGGGTGTAAGTCACAAGCTACACACACATCGTCATACACGTCTTGGGTCGCTAAAAGTTGACGAATCTTTTTTTCCTGTTGAGGTCGAGAAGTATCCAGATGAAAACGCAAGGCTTTGAACAAAAGGAGTTTTTCGTGACCATTTAAGGCCATGGAGGTGGTAAGTACTGATCGTAAAGAGTCCACAAAGAATCGGCTGGTAAACGAAATCCCAGAAAACAAGTCACTAAGACACACACCACTTGTCGTCCAAAATTGAATGGATAAAGTTCTTGTAATAATCGATGGTAATGATCCACGGTTTGAATATGGTCATTGAGTTCCTTCCACGGAATCTGTTGGATGACATGTGACATAAACCGTGGCATGGCAGCCTGTTTTTATATTCTCTTTTTTTTTGGATGCAATACACGTACTTTCTAGCCAGAGATCTTCGTTCTCCAGTAGGGAATCTAAATCTTGCATACTGTAACCGAAACGTCAGAGTTCGTTTAGGTGTTTCCTCTTCCGCTAAGCAGATTCCACGTAAAATATGTTTGTAATCCTTTACCTCGTCTTCCTCAATGCGTTGCACTAGGTGAATCTCGAAGTAACCATAATCATGAACATGTCGATCATTAGCGACCTCAAAGTTTTGAACAATGTCTGACCATTGAAAGAATTTCTGACGAATCAGTTCTCTTATACCATTCAGGTACCAGTGGTTAAAGATCTGGTGACGTATCGGATGCAATTGTTCTTTACGTTTGACTTGTATTTTGACCAGCTCTCGGTAAATGCGTTCTCTCAACTCCACAGGCAAAGCACGAATGTTCTCTTGTAAAGTATCCATGAATAGGTTATACTAAATTCTCTTTGGTCTGACACAAGAAATGTACTCTTTGCACAAACATGGTTTTAATTCATTGTCAAATCTAAATCGTTTCACCACTAATCTACACATTACAATTCGTTCAGAAGTTTCCTCTTTCACCAAGTTGACATTGCGTGAAAGATGTTGGTAATTCGTTAACTCTTCCTCTGGAATTCGATGCAGTACGTTTACAATGTAGTAGATAGAATCGTCCATACCAAACCATTCCTTTTTATAACCAGGAGGTCGTTGATCAATGTCTGTCCAATGGAACACTTTCAACTCAATCAGTCCTTGTATAGCCTGAAGGTACCAGTGGTTCAAACACCGGTGACGTAACGGATGCAATTGTTCTTTACGTTTCACTTGTATTTTGACCAGCTCTCGGTAAATGCGTTCTCTCAACTCCACAGGCAAAGCACGAATGTTCTCTTGTAAAGTATTCATGAACAGATTATTATGGTAAGAAGTTACTTCAATGTCTCGGTCCCACTAAGGGTAAGTAATGACAATTCGGTGACCATCGAGCATGTTCTACGTAGGCCGAATCTTGCGGTTCCCAGTGGTGAAGTGTCACATCGCAACTGAAGCACCTGACTTTATCTCCTTCGCCCAAGTAGAAAAATCCGGCTCTGGCTAATTCTTCGGGGGTCGGTCCTCCCAGATACTTAGGCCATTTTCCTTTGAACGATTGAAGACGATTTTCAAAGTCGCAGTATTCCGACAAACGCACAGGAAACGAATATTCGTTTTTCACAGGTTCGTTTCGATGAGGGTTGAGTGACATAGGTAGGAGTTTGCTCAGGGCTGGATGACATCCGTAAGGGGGTAGACGTGAAGGTGGACATTCCCCTTTAAAACGAAACCCAGTAAAATGTCCAAGAGGACGAGCAGCATCACTTTCGCATCCCACAGGTCTGACACGCACAGCATCACTTTCCATGATAGGGGTAGGGGTACTAAAGTTCCCATGATGCTTTACGGCATCGCTCAGGTCACAAGGTACAGCATCGGTCCCATCGCAAGGCTCACAATCGCACTCGTCTGCAAACTCCGTTACGCAATTACAATGGTAACCACATGGACAATCGCAGTTTCCTTCCGGACATTTTCCGTCGCAATGCATGGGTCTTATCCATCCAGTATTAGTCACACTAGAGGAAGATACAACTTTTTTACAATCCCCAAACTGGAACGATGTCTTTTTCAAAGTATTCATCTTGTTCGCTCGGTCTTGGTAGTCACAATGAACTATCGATCTTGACCATAGCCCCCTTTTTATACTAGTCGCAATGCAGTCTCCAGCTTGTACATCTTTCCTTTTTTACGTTTTTTATGTCTTGTTTCGGAAGGTACCGTCTCTAAGGTACCGTCAACATTGTACCGTAGTGTAATGGGTGGAAAGGCCATAGAAAGGTAAGGGCAGTGCGGAGACCATCGAGTATGTTCCAGAATAGCTGAATCTTTATAGATACATAGATCCATTCGTAACTTCAGTCCACAAGCGAAACACTGTACCTCGTATCCCAATCCTGACTCAGGTCCCAAGTAGACAAATCCTGTTCTAGCTAAAACATGCGAAGAAGGTAATCCTTCCCTATCCGCAGGCCATTTCTGAAACGTGTCCAATCGACGGGCACAATCACAATAGTCAGGTAAGAAGACTGAAAAATGGTAGGGTTTGAACTTGGAGTTCTCATCGGGTTTCTCACTCGATTCTTGCTGTGGCGAAGTCATCTTTCTGGTGAGTGGCTATCCTCTTACAACCAATGTTTTATACCAACGTGTCCATACGGTAAGGTGAAATGATTGGGAAGTCGAACTCGCTTCTGGTATACGATTTGATAAACTTTTTCCAAAGGTCGACTGACGATGTGGTGAGTGGGTAAACGTACAATCTTGTTCGGTTGGTAGGTGGTCACTTTAAAGTTTCAATCCTCTCCCGATTGCAAGGCTTCTTTCAATACCCCAAAGTTGACCACTCGACTGGTACGATAATTCAGAGTCAGTCCTTTCACTTTGCACGTCGTGTGCACTTCTCCTTGTTTGTCCCGGTATTCGTAGCCGTAATTTTTAGGACCGCCACTGACGAAACTTAGAATCTTGTCGTCGGGATGCTCGTCTGTCCAGGCTCCTAAACGGTCTCCTTCGATGTCAGGGTGATGTTGAATCGGGTGATGGATGTAAATGCAACTGTCCGTGTCAAAGTACAGGACGCGTTCTTCTAACAGTTCTAAAGCTTCGTACAATTTTAAGCGAGCATGGGCTGTCACGTAAGCCGCAATGATGACATTTCCAAAAGGGTCGTCTTGTACAAAGTCCAGATCTTCTTCGTAATTGACCAAGATCAAATTCTCTCGAACGACGTCCACGTGTTTCATGTATTTGGTTTTGTCGTGAATCATCTGGAAGTAGCGGGAAGGTTCTGTCAAATATTCCGTCTTGGGTAAACACGGTCGTTGTGCCATTTTACCCCACAGGCAATTTAACATCACTTTGGCAAACGATCGCCTGCCTTCGTTTTTCTCGATGTGGTCTAAAGTGATGCCTTCTTGTTCGTAGTATTTCTCTTTGAATTGTATTTGGTCTTCGGGAGTGTGACACCAGGAAGGATAGCCACTGGCTTCTTGCTTCAGTTTCAAAAAGGCATCCACGTAGTCTGCGAAAATGCCTTTCTGCGTGGGGTCACCCTTGCGGTATTGTTGTGTCTTGGGAAAGTGGCAAATTTCGTACACTTCTAACAGTTGGTATCCCATGTCCAGAGCTTTGAACAATTCCACGCTGACCCAGGTTCCCGTCAAGGCCCGTTCTTCTTGGGTGTGCTGACAAGGTTGGTCTTGGTTGCACGTTTCGGCACAAGTACGGCACAAGGGAAACATCAGTTTGCCTTGACAATGGTGAGGTAAGACGGGATGGTATAGGTTCGTGGGAGGCAAAACTTTACACTTGATCAAGCCTTCGTATTGTCGAATGTTGACCAGGTCGATGTGTTCCGTCAGCAATTGCGGGTGGCCTACAGGAAAGCGACAATATTTGCACACGTAGGGATACAGCGAACACACGTCCAAGTATTTGATTTCTTCTCCTTTCTCTTCGTCGGCTTGGTACAGCAAACAGGTGGCATTGGTCCTTCCTCCGTACAAACTATCCCTCGGGTTCAGCGGGTCCATGAACTGGTAACTTTCCACGAGGCGTTTAAACTCGGGATCGGTTTTCAAACGGTGATCGTATTCGTGTTCCCACATTTCCACCACTTGGTATCCTTGCTGTTCTAACTTCAAGCGTCGCTGACAAGTGTCCTGGTACAGGTCTTCCATGGTTCGTTGTAAAAACTGATTTTTAGTGCCACGGTCAGGGTAACAGACGGGACATCCGTGAAATAAGCAACCGTTAAACTCGTACACGATCTTGGGGTTTTCTAAGTCCCAGCCATCGACCGAATACGTTCCGATGGTCTTTTCGCCCCCTCCGTTGCGGGCATGCTGAATCCACTTGTCTTCCTTGTCGCACAAGTAATGTAACCAACGTAGGGCTTTGACCGAATATTGACGTTTGACAAAGTGGGTCGTTTGAGGACTGATGACAGCCACGGTGTTTTCAGGCATGAATCGTTGTCGATACACTAAGGAACACGCTTTGGCAATGGTGCAAGCTTCTTTCAAAGGATCGACTCCTCCGTGTTCCATGAACAGTTCTCGAAATTTTCCACAGCAACGTCGTAAAATGTCCACGTCGGAACGACAATACTTTAACATTTCTTCCTGAAAGTCGAAGGGGTCAGAGGCATGAGCCTGGTACCAAGCGTAGAAATCTTCTCGTTGTTCGGTACGCATGTTGTCGGGGTCGTAATAGTGAGCCTCAGGCAAATGGGGTAGAACGGCATGTTGATTGGCTTCCGTATTGAAAAAGTGTGGAAAGTACCCTTTAGCCATTTCTGTCATTCCAAACGTTTTAGGCATTCGACTCAAAGCCATGGCCAAGTAACTCATCGAATCTTTAAACTGCACTTGTCCCACTTGCATGAAAATGATTTTGGCTCCGTTCAAAGTCACTTTAGGACGCTCGGTGCCTTGTTCCGTATAGTACCTCAAAAGAAACTGTCCATCGTATCCGGAGAAATTGTGAGCCATCACCGTGGCATGACGATGACAATCTCCGTAACGTTCGATGTCCTCTTGGCTCCACGTCTTGTCGACGGGGTCTAAGACCCATTGGGCAAAATCGGCTAACGTGTTTGGTCCCCGAAAGATTTTTTCACGTCCTCCAGGAATCTTGCTGCAGTGAGGGCAATGACTGAAGATAGGTTCTTGAATGCACTTCTCGCACGCTCGATGAGCCACGCAGAAATTAGGAATGTGAATGCCGGTTTCTTGCATGCATTCGAAATCGAAAAAGATGAAATTGCCTTTCTTCTTGTGACCGTCCTCTTTCTCTGGTGGGGGTTGGTATTTTTGCACGTAACATTGGTGTTCCAAGTCCACGATGTGGTGACAAATGTGACATTTTTTCTTTCCTGAACATACGTGTGCCTTGGTATTATTGGTACGTATGACTTGTTCACACGTAGAGCACAATCTCAGCAGTTGACAAGCGCATTTCTTCTGTGAACCTTGCGTTTTCAGATGTTGTTGGTAACAGGTAGGGCTGACAAACGTGCGCAGACAAGTGGAACAAGGCACTGGTTCTTCGCTCAGACAGGGTGAAGAGGCCAAACATCCTGTGCATTTCGATCCACAATGCTTGTGTTGCTCTCGATTGTTATAACCATGGTCACATTTCTCACAGTAATAACTGTATTTCAGGAATCCGGTGATACTGGTAATGGTATCGAAATGTTCATCGTGATAATAGACATGAATGTATTTTCCGTCCTTAAAGTCTTGGCCTCGAAACAACAGAGGTCCGCGCACTTCTTGAGGGTGCACTTTCAAGGTGTAGCGTGGAGCTAGGGTATCTTGCAATTTTTGCATCTCAGGAATGCCACAGGGTGTGTCTTTGGACAGTCCGGCTTGTTGTAACAGGAGTTGTGCTTCGTTTCGTTGTTTGGCTCGATCGGATCGTTGAATAGTGTCCCAGGTTCTTTTCCATTCTACCGTGTCGTTCTTGTTGGCATAGGTTCGTCCCACCACGATGGCACGGGCTAAACACATCTGGTCATGAGAGTTGTTAATTCGGACGAGACTCTTTTTGGTGTTGCGAAGGTCGTCCACCAATAACATCTTTTTGCGTCCTGTCCCTTGAGGAGGAGAGACGTGGGTCATGTCCAGTGTGGCTTTACCATCGGTGATGTCAAACTGATCATTAGATTGTTGTACGTGTTGAATCTTGTCCATGACTTTGGAAGCAGTCAATTCTGCAGGGGTGCTAAACTCGATCCAAACAGGGGATTTCAAACCGTCGTGTTGTATGGAAAGTCTCAAGCGATCGTCTTCTTTGGGTTGACATTGTCGCTTGAGTGCAGTGAGCAAAGAATCCCACACCTCAGTGATGAACACTTCTGCTTTCTCTAACGGCACTTCAGCCTTGAAATCTTAAAACTTCACCGTGTATTTGTAAGCCGTGGTTCTAAATTTTCTAGAGGAGCGCTTTTCCGTCTCTCGAATGGAATAGTACTTTTCAGGGTTGACAAAGGGTGGTGAACTTGGTTTAGAGGGTTCGGATTCTGGTTCACTCATGTCCTCTTCAAAATCACTGGCATGAATTTGTGCCAAGATTTCAGCCCTGGTACGAGGCGATAGATCACGTTTCTGCCTCTTACTTTCTTCTTCTTTCTTCTCGAATGAATGGGATCGTTTCATCTTGAAAGCAAAAAGTCAAATGACTCAAGTTCAAACACCATAAACTACTTTATAGTCATAGCAGACCAGCGTATATAAAAGGGTGTGTGTCTTGTCCTTTCACTATTCATTTCACTCTCAAGCCGAGCACAACGATGGAAGAGACTGACCAGATGGAACGTTTCGTCAGAGCTTTGCGAGGGGTCATTAGAAAATTCTCTTCAGACCAGCCTACGGACTACTCTCCTTCCTTTAGAGATAAAAGTCAAGATACTTGCTATATCTGTCAGAAGAAAGGGCATTGGTCTTCAGAGTGTCCAGACCGTCAAAAAAGAAAAAAAACAGGGGATAAAAAAGACAAAAGTCAAGATACCTGTTATTATTGTAAAGAAAAAGGACATTGGTCTCCAGATTGCCCAAAAAAGAAACAAGAGGAGTCAGAAGAAAAGAAGAATTCTTCAGAAGAAGAGAGGGATTCTTCAGAGGAAGAGAGGGATTCTTCTGAGGAAGAAAGAAGACAGGTGAAGAAAAAGAAACAGGAGAAAAAAAGAAGAAGGGAAGAAAGCGAGGAAGAAGAAGAGGAAAAGAGTGTGACGGTGAAGAAATTCAAAAAACAGAGAGACTAAACAAGGAGACAGAAGAAGTCAATGAACTTTTCATTAAAGTGTTGTGTTGTGAATTGTGAATTGGATTGTAAAAAATGGAGAAAAGAATAAATGAATGATATAAGGTAAGTGTCTTTGAGTTGTGATTTTAAAATAAGAACGTACACTCACGCACTCATACACAGACACGTACTATAAGGGTAAAATGGGCTGTTGAATATTTTTTTTGAGTTATTGGCAATTTGAAATTGTATATCTTTTCGAGAAATGTGGGTGGCCCTGAAAAGGGCCTTTTTTCTTTATGGTGAAAGGGTGAGTTTAACCAATCAACTTTAACTGCCTTATGCCTTTGCCACGGCCAAGGCCTACTTCTGAACTGCGTAATGTTGATGATGATTGGGTTGAAATCACTAAGGGTGGTACGGTAGGCTTAGTCACAGGGTTAACGTGTTTAGCTCGGGAAGGTCGTATTCTCTTCGGTCGTGATAAAGAAGTCTGATACATTTGTTTCTGACTTCTTAACTCCGCTAAAATGTCCAACAGTACCGTGACCGTTTGATTTTCACCCTCTTGTTTCTTTGCTGTTACTTCTTCTTGCTGTTGCTGCTGTTGTTTTTTTCTTACCTCTTCTTCTTGCTGCTGTTGCTGTAGGAGAAAAACTTGTTCGGCTTCCTTTTGTCTTTGTATAAATTTCTCCAATTCTTCTTTCTGTCTCTGTCTAAAATTCTCCACTTGCGGTAATGAAGAAGGTAACGAAGGTTCCGGAACAAATTCTTGCGAGGAGAGAAAATCCACAAAATCCCAATTCACCTCTTCTGAAAGTAAGTCCGGGTTCCCTTGGGCAGTCTCCCCTGCTGGTGCACCCCATTGGATCGTTTTCTGAGTTTCCGTCATGTTGAATCACTGTCGCATAGATTGACTGCACACAAGCGCTAGCGAATCTATATTGACTACGTGACGTCACAGACTGCTCTCTTCGGATTGGATGCGGGCTGACTGAATTCTGTAACGCGTGTTTGGATTGGTGAATGAACTCAATCCGTTTCAATCCTTCCTGTCCCTATAAATAAGCGCCGTTCACTGCATTGATTCACCTATTCTCGGAGCCTCAACATGTGGACAGACGTTGAATCTTCAACCCTTGTGTCAACAATGATGTTCAGGACGGACATGCTCATGTATGTCCGATCCAAGTGGACCGTTGTCCACAGGACCAACAGCAGCCTGTGGATAAGAAGAGTCTATATAGAGAGACAAGGTTGCCTCAAGAGGACTCTGATGTATGGCCCTGCTGTAAGACGAAGTTTGAGGAAAAGAAGATGTCGCAAATGCCCTCTATGTTAAGGGCATATTAACATAAACCAAAGGCCCTTTTCAGGGCCAGCCATATTTCTCGAAAAGAGATAGTCTTTTGAATTGCCTACCCCTTTTTTCAAAAATTTTTTTTTAAAAAAAATCCCATGTTAAATTCCCCTTGTCCCTAAACAAGCCCAAACTCTATTCCCATGTTAAATTCCCCTTGTCCGTAAAGTGCCCCACGATTTTTCTCCATGTTAATTCCCCTTGTCCGTAAAGTGCCCCACGATTTTTCTCCATGTTAATTTTCCATTGTCCGTAAAGTGCCCCAAGGGGTCTTGTAATGCTAATTCCCATTGTCCGTAAAGTGCCCCCCTTCACTACTAATATTCATCCCATAAATGCAAAGACAGTTTGGATCACTATAGACAGAGAAATAATGCGAATTGTGTCTGTAACCAGCACATGTCTTATAACTTAATTTTAAAAATGTACAATGTGATGTAGTTATGTTCAAAGTAGAAGTTTTCCTCATGCAAACGTGGTGATGACTGCCATAACCCAAGGACCCAAAAGAGCTAATATAGCACTTTAGGAAAAAACAATACCTGTGAACCTATACTGGAAAATGCAACCAATAAAACGTTATATCACATATTTCCAAGTTAAAAACACCAAATATATAATACATAAATTATAATGCATTTATGTTGCCAAGAAGAAAATTAATTGGGTTAAATTCTGAACAGTTATTTCAGAGTTTGGCATAAATGCTTAAGAAACATGCACATACTCTCCTCCATTTCCCTTATATGAGGAACATGTATGCACAGGTAATGGTTCTAATGGAAGTCTTCCTTAGTGAATTTCACAGGACACTCATAACAGCTGAATACCTACAATGAAAGAACGGTTTGAACAGTTATAATGTTACTGCAAAAGGAAAAGGACATAAATGTTAACCATGCTGCATTGTTTTAAGTAACAGTTTATTATTTACTCTATTTCTAGAATAGTGTTTGAAAAATTGATCACATCTAAAGATAAGAGTTTACCTTTACTGGTCAATTGTAAAAGCAGTAGTCACAAAACAATATAAGATATGGAAATAAAGATCAAACTTTATATTTTCTACGTACCTTTGCAGGGGCAATTCTCTGGAAGAATCTTTCATCTTTGGCTACTGGTTCGTAAAGGCAGCATGAATGTGTTGATCCTTAAAACAGATTATATGATGGCAAGAAATTAAGGCAACCGGTAACAAAAAAATAATGTCAACATTAATATGGTTAGATGTAAAAGTTGCCTACAACATCATTTAGTGCATCCAAAATAAAATTTATATTAACTACCTTTCTAATTACCACATTATCCTTAATTTAATTTTCAGAACAGACATTACTTTCACTGTAGTTGCAACAATAAACTATAATACCCCATTAACAAGTCTTTTCTTCCGTTATTGCTTCAAAAAAGTATCTTTCTGATTGATACAATCATACCTTGGCACTGAAAAATTACCTTGTATATGTTATGAATAGCTGTTTGTGATATTACAGGAATATCACCACCAACATTCTCTATTATCTCATACTGATCTAATCAGCATAAAAAGGTAGATATCAGTGCACACATTTAAAAGGATATCTTCCTTACAAAAAAACCCAAACAGAATGAAATTACTTTAAGTATCAGCAGTAACTCCTGACACAAAAGAAAAAGACACCTGTTAAAAAAGAGACCATATAAACGTGTCTCTGGTGGAATTATAATTATCAAAATAAACAGGTCTTTCAAGAAAAATCAACAACTGAAGACTAAGAAAATGCCAACAATATGATAATGATACACCTATGGGCTGTAATGGGTGGACTTTAGAAAATATTTATGTTGATCTATAAAAGAAATTAATTTTTAACAAATATGCATACAAATGTACTTTCCATTATTATAAACATTTTGCAAATATATATGCAGTTTATGAACAAACTATAATATACACTGATATTACTGGCACCTTCAGTTTTCTCCTAGCAGATGTGAATAAGCCATTATCAATGTATGTTGGTATCTATATTCAGAATATAATCCCTAAGCGTTAACGGTTCTCAAATGACGCAGTAATCATGTTGTAACAAAGCAGCTTCACAGCCATCGGTAAATTACTATCAGCCAATATTAGCATCATTTCTCATTATTTTCCTACTCAAGTAAAAATCACAGGGACTTTCGCTGGCCATGGCTTTGGACCAATTTTGTGTGTGTTTTTTAAATACAAAAACTGAGTTACTGTCAGTATTGACAATATTAAAAACTTTTCCTAGGTACCAAGGCAATGGTGTAATGGTGGCGGTATTGAGGTTTTAATACCAATGTTGACACTTAAATGGTCGTATATGGTTGACAGTATTAATGGTGGGGAAGTAAAATGGATACACCTAGGAAGCAGACCTGCCAACCCTAACAAGGTGTCAGTATCATAGTCGATTTTTTTCCATAAGTTAGGTCAGTTTTCAGTAAGGTGTAATAAAATATAATGTTTTGCTATGGTCAATCTGGAAAATATGCATTTTAAAAGTCCAGAAGAGTGATTCAAGGCTGATGTACAAATGTAAAACACGGTGTTCAATAAAGGCAAAACTAAATCACAGAAAATTAATAAAATCATAAGTTTAACTATACCGTAAAATATGGATCATGGAAGCTATGGATCATGGAAGCTAGGTTATAGATAGAACTATCAGTGGACCAAAAACATGTATCTGTTAATTCAAGGCGCATTTCTAATGACAATTTTTGTAATATCTCACCAATGGCACTGAACATAAATGCAGATCAGTAGTTATTTTTTATATCTGTCCTAGAGGTAAAGCTTGTTCCCATTCTTCAATGGAATGAAAAGAAAACTGTTCCTGCAAAAGTGATAAAATAAAAATAAAATAAAATTTTTAAATAAGTAATTATTTTCATTGCAACAAAACCTTAAATATCATGTATGTTCCAGAGAACAGTACATAAATAAGTGGAAAACAAATTATATTCTGGACATTCGATTGTTCTCCATGAATTACTCATATGATAATCAAGATGGCCTTAAAAACGTAACAGTGAATAAAAAACTGGGTATATGGGGGGGGTCATAACTTAAACATAAAGAAATTCATGGTAAGTCACCAAAAACATGGTTAGGTTACCAGAAATAATTGTTTTTTATTTATGATTAATGCTGTAGGTGGTTTTGAAGGTTCCTCTTCCAGCTTCACATGCCACTGCTGAAATACATTTCTTCAATAGTGGTTAGCAACCAACAAAAATAACTTGTTGTCACTGTTACTATGCACAAGATTATTTTAATATGTTACCCAGTATATGAAATATTTCAGCCAAATAAGTACAATTGTAATAATGAAGCAGTAATATTGTCATTACTACAATCATAATTATGGTCTTCATAAGGACCAAAATAATGTGACCTGCCACTGTCTGTAGATTTTTCTAGACAAAATATTTTCATAGCCCAACTTATTTAATTTTTGTTTGTGATGTCACCAATTTGTGCTGACAGTGGCATGTGATTCACATTTTCTAAAGTTTCAGTGCACTGTTATTATGTTTAAAGAACTAAATTATACATGAATGAGAAAAGAAATATCTGACAGTAACTGAGTCAAACTTTTCAATGTAGACAAACAAATACAAAAGCTTTAAGATACAGCCTTAAAAATGCTTCATCAAAATCAACAAAATTACAGCAACATCCTCACTGACATTCACTAATATCTCATGCTGCTCTAATCTGCACAACAAAGTATATATTAGCAAAAACATTTAAATGGTTATCTTCCTGAGAATTTTTTTTCAAACAAAAACACATTTCTCAAAGTATCAGCATTAACTCTTGACACATGAGAAAAGGAAACCCGCTACAGTTAAATAAAAGACCATGTAAATGTGTTACTAGAATTATAACTGTAAAATTAAGTACATGTCTTTCACGAGAAATAAAAGAAGAATATACGAACAATATTATAATGATGGCTGCACACGTGGGCTGTAAGGGGTGGAATCTGGTGAAGAATATTCACTCTGATATAAAAAATTATTGTGAAATAAAGATGCATAAAATGTAATTTCCATTATTATTACCATTTTGCAAATATGCAGTTTATGTAAAAAGTGTAAGATAGATTCATATTGCTGGCAATGTCAGTTTTCCGCATACAGAAATGAATAGGCCATTCTCAATCTATGTTCAGTACATAATCGCTAACAGCTAACAATTCTCAGGTGACTTAGTAATCATAATGTAGCAAAGTAGCTGTACAGATATCAGTAAATTACTATCAGCCAACAATAGCATCACTGGTGATTATTTTCCCGCTCAAGTAAAAATATCACATGGAAAAAGGGAAAAGACAAGAAAAATAACAATATTAAACAGTAACAACATTAACAAAGTATGTAAGCTTAAGCTGCATTTACCCAGGTTCCAACAGTCTGTAATAATCCACACACACACACACACACACACACACACTGTATGTATTAATGAACACATGCACATTGGATAAACTTGAAACAAATACATAATCAGTGAGCACATTTTGTTTTTGTATGAGTGAACAGATTCAGTTTGATCATCTACAAATATACATGCAGAATAGGTTAATATATGTTTTAACTAAGCTGCAGGATTGATCATAATATCTATAATTGGAAAATATAGCAGGCATGGCCTTACATAATAATTACATCTTAAGTACCAAACCTTAATTTCTAAGATGGCCAAATATTGTAATTTTTAAGTTTCATGTAAATTTTGGGCAAAATATAAATCATTAAAACAGTAAACAACATTGTTTAAATATTTAATGTACAAATGAAGTAAAAACAAGAAGCATTTAGGTTATAAATTATAAAATTAATTGAAAAGTTAAGCACTCACACAATTTTGAAACCCACTGGCTTTCATAAATACCCACAGGAACCCCAATACGATTTTTATACTTTTGTTAGAAATTGAAAATTCTAATTGCATGAGTGTTGTATATATTCTTTTTAGTGGTTTTAGACTTTTGCAGGCCAGGCAAATGTTGTTTTTTTAATTTAAAAAAATATAGTGAGTAGTAACAATATAACAGATTTCATTTCTGACATGTGTACATTCCTAAAATGAATTGAAATAAAAAAGAATCCAGTTTGGTTCATAATGAACACATTTTGTTATGACTGAATAATAAATAGTAATTTTAGAAATAATACCATTACAGAAGGTAGTGAACACACTGAGCTTTTGTACTGTGAATAAAGATATGCCACACTTAATGATTTTATTATATGCTGATGAAAGGATAATTTAATGGTAAATTAACATGCACATTCTGACAAGTATAATTTTACTGTAAATTAACATGCACATTCTGAGATTACATTAACTTTATAAAGTGGCATGATTTATGTCATCATTTGTATCGTAACTGATAGATAGCAATGTGAGTCATCTGAGAAAGATGTTTATTTGTTTTATTGGATTTTTAATGAAGCTTTACCAATTTATCAGTTCATAACTATAAGGTTTCCTTGTCACAGTCTATAGCAGGGGTGCACAACTATTTTCGGCCAAGGGCCAGATTGCATTTTCTAAGACCACTTGAGGGCCACAAACACATTTCTTTAATATTATTAGTGTTCACGGGCCAGATTTCTGTGTTGTTTTAATTTGTCCTGAGGCCCGGACAGAACAAGTTTGTGGGCCAGATTCGGCCATCTGGCCAGGGGTTGTGCACCCATGGTCTATAGTGATGTCTAACACATGCCAAAGACATATTATATTATGCACAACTATTAGGCATTAGATAGCTATGGCAAAGAATGTTACTGGACAGATCAAGCAGGAGTATAATAATTTTGATCTAAGAAAACTAGATGTATCAATGACTTTCACAATTTCTGGGTTGGTGCAGATTTGAAACATGATCATATAAATCATGTTTCATATGAATAATTCCATGAAATCTTTGTGAAAACCAGGCATTATTCAAAAGTCGGAGCCTGGACAAGCCTGTAGTAGGCCTAACCTAACCTCTGACTCTCATCCATGAAATGGAACATGGATATCATAATTATAAAACATTATCAATATGTGTAAACAAATTTAAACAAATAAATCTGTACTTTAGTCAGTCCAATTACTCTCAAGTAAATAATAAGCACATTAATAATTTTACCTGTCACTTTAAAAAGACAAACATGAATTTGGAATTTTTAAAAAACAAATAGGGGCACAGCATTATGATTTAACATGGACATATTGCCCTAATGGAGATGCCATTCAAAGAAAAATTTAAAATGAACTAATTACCAAAGATCTTTAAAGAATATAGACTGATATGACTATGCGACCTTATTCTTGTTAAAAGCAAGGTTAGAGTTTTATAATTTATGTTAATCACCTTATCCTTGTAATTCATCGACTTAAGTTTCTCTCTGGATGGAAACTGCTTTACTACATATGCATAAGACATACGGGTATCGACAAGGTGGCACAGGTCCGAGGATAAAAAATTGTCAGCGCTATTTATCTGCACCATGTCCACACACACAACAAATGACTCCAATACTGTTTTCAATACATATGCACCATTTCTGTTTTCATGGAGTCCATCACGTGCCAAATGCATACTTGGATCAAACAATGGGTTATAGTCAATAAAATGGCACTTATCACATTCACGGCTTAAGCTCATAATGCCATCATTTAGTGCAGCACGTCCTCTTTGTAAGTCTGGCAAAACAGTCCAGTTTCAATGCAAAGATTTAAAGTTACTGGTGGAGCAGCAGGAAGGGCGAACAGACCACTTGGTTGAAATATAATTTGCTTAAAACAAAACATCATACGAAAAGAAATAAGGTCATGTATGTACTTTGTTTACATCACAGGTGCTCGACGCGAGCTTGATGTTAAGAAAAAAAAAAACAATCATCTAAAGAATAAAAATCATACAGAGTGACAAAAATACCTCAGATTACCCTGATGACCCGTTCTGACATAGGACTCTCTCTATCATAATATATAAGAGAGAAGGTACGGAACTTCCAAATACTTCGCTCCACCCATGACCCTCGATTTCCTTTTGCTATTTCCGTCTTTAAAGGCATGCGACCATACTGTATGGCTTGTTTTACTACTGATATATTTTTCTATACATCAAGCCATCATTGACTTTTCTGCGTTGTACCAAACTGAAGTTACGGGCTCCGAAACGTGCGATTTTCGCGAAGTTTTCCTTTGTGGACACTTCCGTGCTCCAATGATAATAAGAATAACCTTCTGAGCCAATCATATTTCGGCGTTAACGTTAGTGCCGCCTATTTTGAAAATAGAGATGTATGTATACGATGTGTTGTGCAGTGAAGAAGACAATGTATAATACTTGCATGGAACAGGATTCCTAAAGTTGAATCGAGTTAATAGTAAGTAAAAAACTTACTTTTGCATCTACCGCTGTTCTGTAATTCAAGATGGGATGCACCACAGAGTTGAAACCATTGTCCATATCGCTCTTGTCACCGGTTTTCAGACGAGCACGGAAGTGTCCACAAAGGAAAACTTCGCGAAAATCGCACGTTTCGGAGCCCGTAACTTCAGTTTGGTACAGCGCAGAAAAGTCAATGATGGCTTGATGGATAGAAAAATATCTCAGAAGTAAAACAAGCCATATAGTATGGTCGCGTGCCTTTAAAGACGGAAATAGCAGAAGGAAATCGAGGGTCATGGGTGGAGCGAAGTATTTGGAAGTTCCGTACCTTCTCTCTTATATATTATGATAGAGAGGGTCCTATGTCAGAACGGGTCATCGGGGTAATCTAAGGTATTTTTGTCACTCTGTATGATTTTTTTTTCCTTTAGATGATTGTTTTTTTTTTCTTAACATCAAGCTCGCGTCGAGCACCTGTGGTTTACATATATGAGGTCGCGCCCTTACTGCTGCTATTAATTTAAAAAATTATTGTTATAATAAAATGATACATCCAGAATCTTTTACTGCAAGAAAAGCTCGAGAACGATTAGAAGCAATTAAGAAATTCCTTCCTGTTAGAGATTCATTCATAAAAAAAAACTACAAGCGCAGCAGGAAGCACAAGCTGAGTACGAAGAAGACACTAAAAAACTATTTAAACCCGTCACCGCAGCTACTAAGAAAGTTGCAGCGACTACTGAAAAAGCTGCAGCGGCTGCTGAAAAAAACTATATGGGGAGATATTAAGGAGGGGGATGAGGAGAGGGAAAAGGGTATTTTTCCAGCATTAAAATAAACAAAAAAGATTTTAGAAGATCTTTCAGCTAATATAGCTGCAGCTCAATCTCAACCTGTTAGTGAAGAAATACCCGAGGATAGCACTGAAACAGAACAAGCCAGGGCTAGGGTTGATGTGAACGAAAAATTTACCGAAGATGGTATTAAAGCTATAAAATCAATTAAAAACATAAATGATTTAGGTGAGTTTGCCGTGCGGACTTTTGATGAACGAGAAAGGGTTTTAAAATCCGAGGATGTTGATGATAATGTCAGTCGTAATATTTGGTACAAGTGGATATATTGTGTATACTGTGGACTTGATCAGGCTAGAGAAGCTGATAGTAGATATATTGCATTTATTAACGCAATAGACAGATATTTTACACGAATACAACAACTACAAATACAACTTTCTTTACCACAGCAAGAAAAAAAAACAACAACAAAAAAAAAAACAAATAAAAAAACAAACTCCTCCACCTGAGCAACAAACAGAACAACCCAAGAAATTATTACCATCACAACCTGTAGCAATGTTTACCGACGAGGCTCTTGATACTTTTATTGACCGGGATAAATTAATTGATATTGCTGCGTATGATTATGATTCTAGAGAAAAATATCTAAAACCTGAATACGTTGATAAAGTAGCATTTGAAAGTTGGATTTCTTCATTATATTTTGCTCCTAAAAATTCGCGTGTTAATATAAGGGATAAAAAGTACTTAAAATTTAGACGGGATATAATTGACAAAATAACACGAGATAAACAACAATCTCCAGAAGAAAAAAAAAACAGGCGCTACTGGTAGTGGTTTGGGAAATAATTATGTTTGTCCTGATAATATCCTCAATGACGTATCACGGTTAGAAGTTCTCATAGGGGGAAAACGTTCCGGAAATAACTCACCAGAAATAATTAATGAAGCAGCTGATATTTGTCGGCGATTATTTCAAGGTGGTATCATGGATATTGGTGTTTACCGAGAACTTATCGACGAACTTGTTGATGATTACAGTGACTCTAGTCACCATGATTAGATAAATGGTAAATAAAATAAAAATGATCATGTACAATAGACGTTATAGACCCGTACAGGTCAGAGCGGTAAACTCACGATTACCAATATACAGAGCAACTTACGGAGATGGACTTGGTGATGTTCAAGGGTTATTTAGAAGATTAGCTCCAAAAGTAGCACCTGTTGCAAAACAGTTATCTATGAAAGCTATTGATGTCGTTCGTGATAAAGCTCCTGGTGCAATTGTCAATGTTGCTGGTAAGGCGTTCTCGGCGATCAAAGATAGACTAGCACGATTAATGCGACGAAAATCACAACCAGTAAAATTACCAAATACTGAAATTATGCCCGCAGACGTCAGTAAAATAATAAATCAAGCCGCAAATAAAAAAACTAGCAGCCTTGATGGATCAAGAATCTGATGAAGTACAAAGAAATATTACTGCAAATTTGATAGCAGTAAGTGGACTTCGTGTTCGTCGATAATTGATTTAAATCGAAGATATATAATAAAATGTTTACACGTATATCCGACTCAGCATTTAAAATGGATGAACAGGTCCTCAAAGATGAATCGGTACGTGATTATCAATTTTATGCCTATGATGCAAGAGAACCAAATCAACGGGGGCGTATCGAACTTCAAGTTCAGGATACAAGTATATATTTCGTACCCGATGAAGCATTTATTGAAGTAGAAGGTGAACTTGTAAAGGCGGATGGTACTGCATACGATGTCAATGCACGAGTTGGTTTTGTCAACAACGGGATCATGGCATTATTTGATAGCGCCACATACATGATTGATGGAAGAAATATCGAATCGATTCAGAAGGATGTCGATGTTGCTACAACAATAATTGGTCTAGCAAGATATTCTGATGATTATACAAGATGAGCTGGTCCATCAATGATGTTTGCTAAGGATATTACCAACTACACTGATCATATTCAGCATATTAAGGTACAAACACCACGAAATACTGCATCTGATCCAGAACCAGTTGAACCTGGATACAAAGATAGACCAGGTGCTGCTTTTGATATTATAAAAGGTATTAATAGAAATTACAACTTAGGATTTGCAACACGCCGAACAATGTTGTTAGGAAATAGAAATTTTCGTGTGCGATTCCGCTGTCTCACATCTTCGGATTTTGCAGAGATGTTAGAAAAGTCATCTTTGGAGTTAGACACACAGTTGTACTTGTAAGAAAAGGTGATTATAATGATGCGATCTGGCGAGGGGATGTTGTTGCTGATGCTGGTAGAGTACATATAACGAAACTCTCATTGTGGATGCCGGTATTAACTCCATCGGTCACAGAAGAACAGAAATTATTGTCTTTTATGGATCAAGGCGGTAAATCATTACTATCATGGTTAACAGTAACCACAGATGCCGTTCAAAGTACCGTTAGAGGTATATTTGCATGGCATATAGCATCACAGCAAGGTGTTTCTGCGCCACGACATATTTTTATTGCGCTGCAAAATAATAATCGGTTGAATAGTCAGGAACGTTCACATATGATATTTGACAATTTCGGTGTTAGCGAGGTTTCGTTGAGGATAAACGGACAACAAGAACCATCAGAAGATATATCGTTAGATTATACCATAAATCATGTGGCACGCGCATATCATCGTCTGATGACATTTATGGGACGTGATCTAAACATAGACACAGGGCTGCAAATATCAGTTAGATTTTACAAAACTGTATCCGATTTATTACTTTTCGCTGGAGCATCTTGATCTATCTAAACAATCTGTCGTTGATATACACTTCCGAGCTCATGTTAATACCCCGCCAGTACTCGCGGCTGGTCCACCAGTTGTTTATGGTCCTTACAGAGCAATCGCGGTTATACTTAGTGACAAAGTAATGTTACTTGAAGGTGGTAGTGGTTGAATGAGAATCGTTGATGCACCAGTGGAAAATCTGTAATCATTATTTGGAGCGTGGCAAGTATTTATCATAAAAATGTCATACAGTCACGTTAATGTCACTCTGACTCCCGGTCAGGTGAAAAAACTTCAATCAAATTCAACAAAAAATTGCTGAACAAAAATAACGTTAAAACAAGATCAGATTTCTAGCGGTGGTCCAAATAAACTGTCACTAACCAAGAATCAGATTAAACACTTCAATAAAAAACTGAAATCAAAAACCGGAGTTCAACTTGTTCTTTCTCCGAGTGCCATTAAAGATATGGTTAAAACAGGTGGTATTTTTCCACTTCTTGCAGCAATACCAGCGTTAATAGCTGCTGCCGCTCCAGCCGCATCAAAAGCAGCCGCGTTATGTGCTGTTGGAACAGCTGCTGGAATGGCTCTAAAGAAAGAAACAGGAAAAGGATATAAAAAGGGATCTGGTCTAAGATTACCGGGATCTCGTTGGGGAAGAGGTCTGAGGCTTCCAGGATCACTTCGTTAGACGCTCCAGCATCAAATTTTGATTTACTCGATGCTGCTAAACGATCAAAAATAAAAAACTTCAGAGGTGTTTTTATGCGAGATCAATTACCGAAACAACCAAACAGTGTTGAAACAGGTATTATTAATCTCGATTCGAATTCAGGACCCGGTACTCATTGGGTATCATACGCGGTTGATCCACGTGGAATCGTTTATTTTGATTCATACGGGTTAGTTTCACCGGGTGAGTTTATCAAGTATGTCGCGACACTTCACACGCTAGTTTGGTATTCAACGCTACCCACACAAACAATGACAAATCCGCCAATATGCGGCCATGAAGTAATTAATGTACTTAACGCTATATCAAAATCATCCAAACCGCCACATAAAGTCGTGCATGATTATACAAGTAACCGATTCGTTTTCAACAGATCTTAAAGTATAATGGTTGATATTGATCTTCTTCTAGCGGCGTTAAAAAAAAGAAAGATGACATTGATCTGTCGAAGTACGCGACTAAAGATGAACTCGCTGATTTTATGAATCTTGCTGCAGTTGACCCAGGTGAGGTTGTTATTTTTCAGGATCGATATGGTAAACTAAAAACTAGCAATATCAAATGGAATGATATAGTTCGACGAGTCCTCGGTTCGGTTACGGATAATATCCCTGTGTTTACTGATAGCGGAAAAATCAGGGATTCAAGTGTATCGTTTACAACTATCAGAGATGAAATTGCAAAAAGTGTTGCTAATCGCGTGAAAAATGCTGGTGACACAATGACAGGTGAACTCAACGTGAATGGAACCAAGAGAGTAGTTTTCAGAGATCCAACATCCGACGAAGACGCAGCAACAAAATAATATGTAGACACCAACTACAGCACTGTTGACGGTAAACTATCCACGTTGCGGGCCGAGTATGACGTTCACAACGTCAGGAGAGCTACTCCAGCAGATCGTGACAAACACAACTCCTCCAATAACAACAATGATCTCAGTAAGCTCGACTAATCCTGAATTTGGCATAAACTTTCCAACTGCAATTGCAGTAAAAGAAAATGCACTGGCGCAATTACGAGTATATTATAGTTGGCCAAATATCAGATCGAAATCATTTAATGGCACACCAGCAAATAATTCGCTTGCATTTGCTAATAAAAATAAACCCGATGGAACACCTGACTGGAACGTTGTTGGGATACCCACTGATAGTTATGAGATTGAAGAGATCATTGAAGAATTTCAGCGCAGAATAAAATCAATAACGGGAAAAGAATAAAAAATATCAATTATCGTTCATGAACCATCACTGTCTTCTGCAATGGAAATAAACTCTCCCGACTACATTGTGGATATTTATCAGAGTTCGATCAGAACGGTGGTAGGATGGCCGGATGTTCCTCCCCCCCCCCCCCGTGCATGAAGGACCACCAGAACCAAAGTTAAATGATTTTATCACGGACGAAGCCAAGTTTATAACAATTCCAGGATATCGAAATTTGTATCCATGGGGTGGGAAAAATTATTTTGCTTATTTTGGTCCTGGTAAAAGATATCACCTACCGTTTTCCTTGACATGAAACTAATATTAAAATTAATGAAAGAAACTTCAGAGAAATAGTTAATAGAATTAAAACTGAGCATACAACTACATTAACGACATTAGTGAGTTGTTTAAAAATTATATCCTGGAGTATCCCAATATCGATTTAAAACATCAGATCATTACAACGATACAGCACCTAATCAGATTATTTCAGATCTTAAATATACCAATCAGTATACTGTTGAGGCAACAAATGTCGGTACTTATAAAGTTGCAGATAGAGAAATAAGTATCAAACAATTATATATGAATCATTATAAAATAACTGAAGCAGATTTATTAAATTTTATACTACCAGGATTTGAAACCTACGAATTGACAAAATCACTCAACGATCTTATCAACGAAAACTTTCTTAAAATTGTTGAGGCATGGAGCTCCACCTCCGATTGTTCTTAGATACAATAATGATAAATATGGAGGCGGTAGACATGTATCCCCCAGAATAGTTAATATAATATCGACAATCGCGGTTAATCTAGTTTGTGATGTGATCGATGGCAGCTATCAAATAGATCTTGGAAAATCAAATCAGGCTCAACAAGGATATATCTTATACACGTTCACACCACAAGTTTCCCCTGGAAGTTTAATCGTGCAAGAACCAACTAATCATGTTTATGTGCGGTGTCAAACTAATATGTTAACACGAATAAATTTTAAGTTCACTGACCACCTCGGACGCTTAATTGACCTACAGGGAGAGGAAATAATTGTGAATCTGTATGTAAAATCGTAGATTTTTATCCTAATGATCTTTGATCAGAAATATTTTATCATTATTCTGAAATATTTTATTATTTTATCAGAAATATTTTATTATTATTCTGAAATATTTTATTTTATCAGAAATATTTTATTATTATTCTCAAATATTTTATTTTATCAGAAATATTTTTTTATTCTGAAATTCCTGGGTAGTTAGGTTGTTAAAATTATACAAATCGATCAGTTTGTTAATTCTAATTTGGTGGTTGCTACTCAAAATTAACAAAATCAATCAATTTTGTAATTCTGATCGGCTGGTTGGTACTCAAAATTATACAAATCGATCAGTTTTGCAAAAAATACTAAAAAAATATCTTAATATTATTCTGAAATATTTTTTTAATTTTAACAGAAATATTTTATTTTATCAGAAATATTTTATCATTATTCTGAAATTGATGGGGTGGGTGGTACTCAAAATTATACAAATCGATCAGTTTCTTAACTCTGATGGGTGGTTAGTATTCAAAATTATACATATCGATCAGATTTTATGGAAGAAAAAATATTTCAGAATAATAAAATATAAAATATTTCATAATAAAAAGTATTTCAGAATGAATAAAATATTACAAGTACTCATGTTCGATTGTTTCATCAGTACTTTGGATCGTTTCACGATCTAACATAAGTTTTCTTAATTGTCTTACACGAGCATTAATCGTTTTCTTTGCCTCGTATTCACGAGATAACCCCAATCTATTTTTTTCTACTGCGGTAGAGAGAGGGACGAATTCCTCTACCTGATCATCTTTTGCTGCAGCTAGTAACTGAATTCGTTTTATAAACTTGTATTGAGACGTCAGTGAATAACCACCATCAATTTTACGTTGTTCTAAAAAATCAAAATCAGAAATAATCTTTTCAGGATTCAGTTCATCAGATATATTAATACCGTCTTTTTCTAATTTTTTAATAGCAACAATTACATCATTGGTCTTTTTATGGTTCATTATTTAGTATATATCTTCAAAATAAATTATAACAAAAATAAACAGTAGCATGATGAGCGGTTATCTTTCATAGGGGCCCCTTTAGGACCCGTGTGTCTCCATGGGGTCCTTTCTTTGAGATCTTTCTTATGGTCTTCTCGGCACCCTATGATCGTTTCTTTTTAGCTACATTCTTTCTGAATGTTTTATGTGGGGTACCCTCAATGAGATTTAGAGCTTACACATCCACGCTACTGTTTATTTTGGGGGCGTCAAAATTTCTTTCATAAACTTATCTCCAGCGAATTTTCTAACCGAAACGAAATGTTAGAATATTCAGAAGATTGTCTATGCACTTCATTCATGCACACCTCCCCCCAGGACAAACCCCGGGGCGAATGCAAAACGCATTCGCCACGCGGCTTGCGTGGCGAGAGGTGTACATGAACGCTTTCGGGCTGCCTCACCCACTTATATAAAAAAAAAACATATCGATCGGTACAGTCGACAATATGCCCGTTACGAGATTCGAACCGAAGAGATGTATTTGGTGGAAGGCCTTGGTGGTCGAATGAGAGTGATCTATGAACCTGTGGAAATTCTTAGAATTCATAATTGAACAAGATACATATTTGAATAATATTGTCCTACGAAGTGAAGTCCGACCTTAGTAAAAGTCAGCTGGGAAAAATCAAGCACGCAATTTAAAACAATTGTGAGGTCACACTAAAATGTTCTCCAGCAAAATGAACTGGAAATGTTCCCGTGTGGTTAACCCAAACACAACTCACTCAGCTTAATGCGGCCAAAAACGAAACTTAAAATTATCCAAGTTAGAGGTGGCACAAATGCAAAAGACCGATGGAATATTTCCTTTCCTTGCAAACATTCAAGCATGTTTTCAGCAGGTGCTCTCGTGCTTGTCAAAACGATGGCGATTTTTAAACAGTTGCATCATCAGTATCGTTAGTTGCCAGAGATGAAATTGAGTTTGAAATACTCAATGTTTATCCAGACGGATGGATAAGCATCTTTGGTGTTTGTGTTTAAGATTATTTTTCTATCATTATTATTTATGTGATGCTTTTACCGACGGGGTGTTGGAACAACTAACAGCTTATCGATAACAATTTTACTCCACTTCGTGGGGATTATATGCGTCAAAGTAGTGTTACCAAACCCTCGTATGAACTTTCATATAAATTTGTTAATTGCCAAGTAGAATTGCCATTTGGAATCACCCCCATGTACCAAAACTAACTCGAGGCAAGTTTGGAATTATGGCATGTGCACATGAACACACGGAAGCGTTTACAACAGCAAAGGATGCAGAAGCACTTACGGATTGTTTCTACATTGGCGAAGTGGCATTCAGTGATGTATCCACCCAAGTTACGTTCACCATCAAATATTGTAAACCAACATTGACTCAGCTAAGTAAAGAAAGGTTTTGACTGTTATTCAACAAGGACGCAATTGTTTTGGTAACATTTATTAGGCAAGGACGATCATTAGATGTCAAAGATTCTGGCATAATCGGTGCATTCTTGTAATGAAACATTGTTTCAAACTACCAGAAAGCACAATCGCCAGAGATTTAAGTATATGCCAGGCAGAGATCTTTGATAGCTGCATGATAATTGTTCCAGAAAAAAGGGTAATTATCTACACGTGCGGGTGCGGATTGCGCTGGTGTGTGATGATGAGATCGGACAAGGTCTGTCTGTCATGGAATTGAAATACGCGATTGTACTATTAAGAGAAGTACTATGGCAGACGCAGAAAACAATTGAGAAATGAAATTACCAAGAGAACCGCACTGATCATGAATTACAAACCTGTGTGTCTAGTCTTAAATGCTATATGCGGCCTCTCTGCCGCAGCCTCGGCCTGTCTTTGTGTGAGTGGAATCACGTCAACATCAACCGTTGTAGGTGCACCAGTCAAAGTTGTAGTCGGAGCTAGATCAATAGTAACCATGTCTCTGTCGATGCGAGCAAATTTATTTTGATGCGACTACATGCCCGAGTACGCGTCTATTCCGAATGGCTCGCAGCACACAGAATAGTCTCAATACTATCAGCAAACCATTGTTGGTGGCAATCAAGGATAAAATAATGAGTGCAGCCGAGTTTGAGACCGTGCTGGAGGAAATGAAAAATCACAGACAGTTACGAGTGCAAATAAGAAACCGCACTGTTGCAGATTTACAGACAGTAAAATCGAGTAAAATAAATATTCATTCAGTGAATATATTGGTCGCTACCATAGACTTACCCGTCTATGTACACCTCTCTCTCTCTCTCTCTCTCTCTGTGTGTGTGTGCAGGATTTTCGTGTCCAAATTCAGTGCAGAAAACTGTAGTAGTACGAAATTGAGGCTGTTTGACCTTATTCGCTTCCCTATTGGGACACGGACTGCTGCGAGAGACTGTAACCCACATGACTGTCTCATTCATGGCACGTGTGTGTGTGTGTGTACACCTCTAACGGAACAAAGCTAAAAGTGATCAAACATCAATGGGTTGGGTGGGGGATAACTTGTCATGGTGGTTAGATGCAAGCACTGGTGTCTGTCAACCTTTAAGGTAGAACATAAGGCAAAAGCGGCAGTTTCATACTACTTTAGGCCTCACCCAGTGGCAAACGTAAAATGCTTATTTTGTCGACTACAATTCCGCCGTGTTTTCATCGCATGCTACTTCCATCACAGCCTCATCATCAGCAAAAGGATATGGATCCGGTTTTGAAACTATACACTTTATAAAGTATAAGAATTAACAAGGCTGATAATAAACCTTTTCACAAAAACTACCCCGTTAAACTGAATTATCAATATCCTGCATAGCCTGAGCGATCCACACATTGTACGTTGCTTACTACTTGCAAATCTGGAGTACGCTTTGTTAAGATCTATCTCCTTGTGTTTTATGACACAATAAAGTTCAAGACATGAACACGTGCTAACAGGATCATCTAAAAATAGCTGTATTTAACCTATTATACGTTCAGTTGAAATGAATGATCAGGTTTATTCTTTTTATCCGTGTGTTGTATGAAAACTTCAATATATAACTTTCAGAGGCCACCTTTTCTTTTGGCATCACTCAAAATCGTAATAAGGTGGTGTGTTGATGTTTTATTATTCACAAACACCTAATACGAAATCAAACTATCAAATCGATTTAATTATGGAAAAGTATTGAAAAATTAACCAATTGTGTGATGCCTCCCTTTCGGCATATGTACTTTACAGCAGGTGTTAAGCTCTCTTTTACAGAAAAATCTAATACAAGAAATAAAAAATAAAACCTGTTCAACATACTGTTAATTCTCCTTGTATATTTAGTTTATGAAAATTGTTCATCTGCTAATTGAAAACGAAACAGGCTCCAGTATTCGTACATGTTATATTCATGTGCTTTCTCTCTCTCTCTCTCTCTCTCTCTCTCTCTCTCTCTCACACACACACACACACACACACACACACACACACACACACAAACACACACACAGATACATGTACAGCAGACGCCGATCTAGGAAAGAACCTGACCTTGTTAATTACATTGCTGTCAACTAATGTACGGGTTACACATTCACAGATAAGGCGCACTGTAGTTGATAAATTTAAACCTCTTACTTTCTAAAAACCAGCAAATATGGGGCAGATTCTTCATGTGTCTGGTGGAAGAAAGATGTTCAAACTTTTAGCAGGTACAAAATCAACTATATTGATTTTAGAAATATTTTTATTTTGTAATTTCCCTGAAATTTATCTCACAGATTTATCTTTTACTGCAGTATTGTACCACGTTATATATATATATATATATATATATATATATATATATATATATATATATATATATATATATATATATATATATATATGTTCATCTCCTGCTCATACTTGTGCTTTCTCTAGGTCACAGGTGATATAGTTCTTACATTGTAAATCATATGACACTGACTGCATACTTCTGTTTGTGATTGCAGAGACTGTATTTGTACGAGAGAGAGAGAGAGAGAGAGAGAGAGAGAGGGATTATAATGTCAAGCACTTTAATAAGATGATAATTGCCATGCCAGTAGCTGGTAAAGGAAAGTAACATTTCCATCGGTCAGAATGTTACCACGTGATCAAAATGAATGGCGTTTATTTCTTTTCTAAGAATACCCACTTCTGTAAATAGAATCACGCGTACAGCATAAGATAAACACTGCCAGTTAAGGCAGACACAAAGTAAGCATTAAAGGAAAAGGACATTCTAACAATTTTTAAAAAAAATAATTGAATAAGTTTGGCTTTCATTGGTTGAAGGACAGGTAGTATGACGACCTTATTACGATCAAGCAGGACAATCCCAAGTGCTATAAATAGCTACGTAACAGAAAACCCCAAACATGTATTACTACGCTCAATTAAGATTTCTGTTTTTTAATGATGCAAACAAAATAACATAACGAATAATTGAAATTTCAGTTATAAGAGTTTATCGTGGTATAAGCTGTCAGATGCCGACTCACACAGCTTACATAACGCCCTTATGAGCATTTTTCAGGCGAATTTAGCGTTCTCCCATGGCGGGTCCGTCCGAATGAGGATATCCATGTGCTCCGAATTTTGCAGTTAAGGAAAAGTAAAGTGAAATCGGCAAAGACAGTGGACATGTGAAAGGGTAGGCTTAATTTCATCCAAAAAATTAAGTCATACTTAAATGATTTGAGAATGAATGTTATTTCTTTACTTGCTTTTCCTTCATGGCCATTATGAATGTTTCAGTATATTATTTTTTAATTACTCTTGAGTATCTGAAAACCAATAGCCATTGTTTTTATAAAATTATTTTGTATGAAAATTGTAACGTCCTTAAAATTAAAACAGACATTAACTTTCACCATGGGATATGTGTGAAAAGAACCAACCGTAACAAAGTACAGAATATAATGACAAAGACTGCATATGGTGAGCAATTATAGCACGAGCGTTAATTTGTGAAAAACTGAAGACAATTAAATATGACTTTTACTACTGAATATAGCATGCCTACAGGTTTTTAAATTTTAAACGACATCATTTAAAAAAAAAAATGTTACAAAGGTACCGTGAAGTGACTTAACGCAATTGCGGTGTTTGTAAAACATGCCTACAACATTGTTAGCCATTTTCCATGTGGTCTGTGTGTTACTTGCCACTGTAAAAAGCCCACTTAGCTAAAATGATATAAAATACATGACATATTTTCAACAATTACTCCTTAATGATAAACTGCGTTAAACAGAGACGGTAAATATTACAAATCTTAAAAGTTACTCTAATATACTCTATTCCTTCTGCCAATTTCTACTTAATGTTTGCCATTTGTGTATCATCTAATCTGCTTAGTAGGCGAGGGAGGAATGAAACAAAAAATGTATGCGCTTTATTTTTCTCATCTTTTTATTTTTATTTTATATATGACTTTTTAAAAATTTTCAGCTTTTGGTTTCAATTGCTGGTTGAAATGTTGCAGGTTTCAGCTAATCTGATCGACTTTAATTAGCATGGGATAAAATTAAGGATAGCAATACACTTAAAGCTTTTACTCACCTTCCTGGTTGATTGAAGTTTAATTAGTTGATACTTTGGAACTATTATTCTTCAAAATTAAGAAAAGCAGAAACTATCATTCTTGTTTGCAAACTGCATGTGACACACGTAAATCATATATTTAATAGCCATTCCATGATTGCGTGACTGCAGTAATATATTATCGGGTCATTTTGCAATATTATCACAATTAGCAGTAAAACATAACCCAAGCCAATGAAAGCAATGTACATATTGGTCCACACAAATGCATGAAAGAAACTGTACTTTTAAAATATTTAGCAAAGTTTATAATTACTTGTATCTATATTTGAATCAATCAAGCAATGCGTCTTGCTATATTTTTTATATATTTATCAATAATTTATCTATCCATACAAATGTAAAACATGGAGCAACATATATTAAACATATATCCTAAATGCACAGAAAGAATTCTTAACGTTTTTTTTTAATTTTAAGTCATTGTTTGGCTTCCCATAAAAGATATGTTCATATATTTGCATCGTTTGCTTTCCAGCTGTAATTTTATCTCGCAAAAGCCAGCATAACATATATTCATTATTTTTTTTAAGTCTTAATAATCTTTCACTCCTTGAATTTGAAGACATTTTACAAAACAAATAACACGAATAAGAACATAGTTATCATTGCTCTTCCCCCTGCAAAAACGTTTCACACAAACGACATAATGGTGACTTCCTGTAACGGAAATGATAGATCACTATGTGTTCTTTACATAAAGAAAAAAAATAGAGGCAGTATTTACAACATGCGTTAAATGTATTCTTAAAGTTATAGAATGTATTTTCCTTAATATTGTCTTTTTTCTTTTCACTAATTATTTGAAACCAATTACTCTACTAGTCAATACTTCAACCATAAATATTTTCTTTACATTGACATAACATTTTATGATACAGTCATGTAAGACATTTGCCAAGATTTTCACAAAACATACAAGACTGATTAAATTAGATTATTTGTAAGAAGGCTATTGAACAAATAATCAATTTTTACTCAGTACAAATATGTTTATTTCATTTATTTACATTCCCTAAGGAATGTTAACAGAATCAAAACATTGAACACAAGACCAACATTAGTCAGAAAACTTTAAATATATATTTAGATCATGTTTAATATTGTTTATATGCACGATGTTGATATGATTGTCATAGTTTTCTTTGGTTCATTATGGCGGTTTTAAGAGAGAACCAGCTTGATATTCGGCACGAAAATCAAAGAATAGTATACTAATGTCACTGGAACAGCTATAGACCAAGTGCTGTACACTTTGCTTTGTAAGCACTCGGGTTAATTATAAGAAGGAGTTTTACAGCTGCAAGTAACACACTTTCCATATAGGTGGTTAGTTCAAATCCTGATATGCGTGCTTTAAGAACACCATTTTGGAAATGACCCCGATATGTGTTACATGCTATTGCGTCTGACATACGCTGTAGTGTTGTGCATGGAACCTATAACTTTTTTACTTTCTCTCTGACATATTTCTGCAACATATTTGATATCTTTCTAACATATTTGATATCTTTCTAACATATTTTATATCTTTCATAATCAATACCACTACTACTACTACTAATAATAATAATAATTGCAAGTATAATCATATCATGACATTATCAGATTAAACCATAATTTTGAGAGATTGCAACTTTAATATACGCCACTGAAACCTAGAATGAATTGCCCAGTACATTCTGCTGGTTTATGTGTTCTTATTTTTCTATTCAGTTGTTCGTGTGAAAAAATGAACTATTTAACCTTTGTTCGCATATAGACGAAAACCAGTGGGACTAGATAGAAAATGTGACTAATTATTAATTAGGTACACACACAGGTTATTCGTATGCCTAGGCACCCTGTATTTTTTGTTAAAGTAGGAACAATAACAGATAGTTTTAAAGTAGAAATTATACTATGTATTTCAGTTCAAGAGATATTGCTAAAATCCAAGCTTTAGAAACATCAATGCTGCTCCATACTGCCACATGGTTCCTGGATAACTTGGTAAGAAATGAGAGCCACAACGTTTTATCTGTGCTTTTAAAGGAAAATATTTTTTTTTCAGTCTCTTTAATAAACTGTCCGTTCATAAAGAAGCAGTCATGCAGTAGAAATATTATTTTGCACCATGATATGCATCTTTAAAGCTGCAATCCATCATTTCGCTTATCATATCAATGGAAGAGAGGTCACAGATACAGCGAACTGAAATGTATTTCTATGATTATGGAAAAGAGAAAAATTAGAGAGGTACAATCCAGATATTTTTAAAAATATTGAAATCCCAGTGCATATAAAGTGTGTTGATTTCTTCAACATGCTGCTTTGTGTAAAAAGTCGTATTCAAATACTGATTGGTAACATTAAAGAGTTGTAGAGATGTCTATTAAGTCCAGCATGTACGTCATTTTATAGAAGCAGAAGCATCAAAAACTTCAAACTAATTAAACAATTGTAACTTTTTAAGTTGAAATCAATTATTGCAAATACTTTTCTTAGCATTAAACAGGAAATTAACATTCATCATCCAGAAAGAAAAAAAATTGGTTTTATTAAATGGGTAAAAGCCATGTAAATCCTTGCAAAAAAGTTTAAGCTGAATTGTTCAATTACCTTCAGTAATAATTGTATAGCTATGCTATTATTGAAAATCACAAATAAATCCAAGGTATACCAGTGTAGCATGCAAATAACATGGTGATAGATAGATAGATAGATAGATAGATAGATAGATAGGCAGTGCATAAGTGTGTTGCATGACTATTTATTTTTTCAAAGCCATACTAGTTTATGTTTCCAAGTACTAAGAAAATATCAATATAGATGAACCCAATTCTGCCTTGCAACCAGTTCCATCATCAGTTGGGGATCCCCTTTCCTAGAGCGTTTGAGCGCTGACCCACAATATTCTCTAGCGGTGCATCGACTGAGTTGATCAGACTCAGCCCGGAACCAATTGTCTCTTCCGCCAAATCCAATGTGAGGCTTCCTCTGCCTGTTTGCCAGCCTTGGTAACTACTTTACTGCGGTTAGACTCTGTAATCCCGATGACTCCCATGGCACGCCAAAAGGTCTGTGGTGCAAAGCCATGGCATCCTATTTCCACTGGTAGATTCAAGGCCTGCCATCCATTGTGTTGGCACTCGTGAATGAGTGGCTGATACTTGGTGAATTTCCTCTCATGGGCCTCCTCCTTTCTATCTTCCTGTGGCACTGTCAGTTCCATCACAATCACCCGTTTGGTACCTCTTTTCACTTGATGTTTCTATCTCCTGACATTAACTCTACTGTCAGCAATCTCAGCAAGCACTAGGTCGTGGTGCAAACGATAACGAATATCAGTCAGAGCAACATTGCAAGATCACAACACGTGCTCTAAATGTGCAAGTCTCCCACAAAGTGTATAGTTTGGGTTATCAGTTCGTCCCCATGTGTTTAGATTTCTTGGTGAAGGGTGAACATTATACACTGAGCATAGGGGAAAGCTGATTTTCTGGCATCAGCTCTCCGTATGTCACTCCAATACCATTCTTGAACCTAACAGCTTCCAAACGTAGCCTGCCCACCTGCTTCCCCATGTCAACATATTTGCCTTGCCTGTCTTCCATTTCAGCAAGACATATTGCTTTCTGGATCCTGGCACGCTTCTCTTTGGTGCTGCTGCTTGTCATGTAGTCTTTGCAGACTTCTCGGCCCCAACCTTTCTGTTGCTACTGTGCTTACTGTGTTAATGTTTATATTTGGTGCACATTAATTAGCAACAGATCTTACTGTCACAGTGAAAGAAAAGAATGAAGTTATCAAATCATTTAATATTTAATCAGAAACAAATATAACAGCATATGAATGGGATCTGTGTGAGGAAACTCTTTATATTTTTGTTCTGTATGGCTTTAGAAATGGTTTACTAATTTACATGCAGAAATGCATTTGGAGGAGGCTGGTGTCAAATGGTAAGGTTCCCTCTCTCATCTGTCAAAACGATAAACTATTAGGTGAAAACAAGAATGTTTGCCATTTTAATTACTCTGAACCACTTCTTCTAAACAAAATTATCAGAATAAAATTCTGCATCCTCCTCTGCTTCTGGTGTGATTCAGGTGTCATCCACTGAAGTGGATTACAGCAACATGTACTATGTAACCGGGAAATAAAAAGAGTATTTACTCTTTGGCAAAAGCACTTCATTTTTAGTTCAACATTGCTAAATCACTTATTAAGTACAAAAAATATCAGTAAGTGATATTCAAGATCATCCTTTAATGAGCTCCTAAGATTTAGTTTTACCATCCATTTTGAAAGGGCTATTACACATGTCAAACGAATGGCATTTCAGAGCCTAAGCCCTTTAAATCAAAAACAAAAAACTCCAATGAAACTGATTAGGTACCTTAAGACATTTTGAAATAAATTTAACTGCCATCTTCTTTGAGAATGAAAAGAATTAAATGTAACAACCTCTGAACAATTCTTGAATTTGATATGCGAGATGAAAGAAAGACCCCAAGAATAACGGAAATGAGATTCACAGGGGTGCGTTTAATTTTATAATCTCATAACCCTATTGTCGATAACTGAGAGCACTACATCGATTACTGCAGTTTGGCAAGCCAGCAATAAATAAGAATGATCTTCTGAGTTTTCATCTCAATCACTGGGTGAAGCAACATTACAAAGTCATTTTTTGATGTATTTAAATCGTAAAAGTGAAAAAGAACGCTACCGCCAATCTACAGTCCTGAAAGTTGGCAAAATACAACACACTCTAGAGTTTACTCACGAAGATGATAACTCCGTGACTTCAAATTATCTCTTGGGTTATAGGATCAGTTAATGCACACATATTGCTTCTGTGGGCAATGAAATTTGCAGAATTAACGAGCTAAATTGTGACGGTTCAACTTTGAAAATTGCGCCTAATTTTTTAATGCGAGGTTACAGTGGTTGTTTTGTGTTCTTGCAACTCAAATGTGTTGTGTGTGTATTTAGAGTTCGTAAACCAGTCTGCTGACCGTAAACAGGGGGAAGTAACCGCCTTTAATTTCTCGATCCTGAATTAAGTCTCTGTCGTGGAAAACCACATTTCATCTTCCATGCTTTTATTTGATTTCTTTTTAAACAAGCAAAATTCACAAAACTCATTTCTTTATAGAATGTTGGCAGAATGGGACGCATCTCTCTCTCTCTCTCTCTTAAAGAAAAACAAAAATTGTATATAGTTTTACATTTATATTTAGTAAGTAAATAACTGACAATTATTTTTTCTCCAGGCAGCAGATTGTCATTGAAACAAATATATGACAATTCTTAAAAAAAACAACTTAATGCCAGAAGTTAATATTACAAGAGTTACTGAGACTATATTTGATGGTGCATACATTGTCGGTAAATTGCATTTACAAGTACTTGACATCAAATTTCTTTCAAAAACAATCCAACATGGACCCACTAGCCTGACATGAGTTATTACGGATAAATGGTCTTGTATGTCCAAGCGTTAGTATTTTTATCTGAAACAAATTGACAAGTCATATACAGAGTTACTTACCCAGCAAGTGTAGTTCAGTAACTGATAATTTTACTTTCATGCCAGCTTGTTTCAGCCTCTAAATCCCTTTAAGCCAGGATTTCCCATTGTTTCACATACCTTGATGCTCTGCTGTATTACCCTTACACCTTTTTGTTGTTGTTGTGGTTTTAACGCCATTTTTCAGCACATGATAATCAATATATGGCGTCCAGTATGACTAGTGAAGGAAGAACCTGCGAAAACTCTAAACCTTGTATAAAGATGGCTAAATAAAAATTTTGCTGGGTCTGTCCTCTTTGTTTTTCGGCACAGTATACATCCTAGATGATGGAATCCTCAGCTTTCTATGTCAGTCCATAACTTAGAAATTGTGTGCCATAGCGTATATTCTTAACTTTTATGAATGTGCTCAGGATAAACATACATACTATAAATGTTCTGCAAATATCCCATACTAATTCACTAACTAGTTGACTGAGATAGATATCATGGCTGCGAGGAGTTGTTGTTCCATGGATTTGAATGCTGATGGCCGTTCATGTGCGTTTAGGAACTTGCTCAGCACTGTACGAGGGTATTACCACAGGAGTGTTGTGATGGACTTCTTTACATGTCTTTCAAATTCATCATTTCTCAAGATATGTGCACCTGCATTTTCTACACTATATTTCTATCTATTTTCTGCACCTGCTGACAAAGTGTGAACCCGCATAGGTGTTGGATACTTGAAATCAATAAGACATTGTTTCTCTGACTTTAATAATGTTGTCACCTCTTCCGCATATTGACGTTTTGTCTGTAAAGCTCAATCCTGCCACTACATGACTTCATACCATTGTCATTGCATACATAATCATACATAATCATACATAATCATTGCATACATAATAATTGCAATATATCTAACAGCCCTCCATAGCCCAGCTGGACAAGCTGATGATGCAGTGATGATGGTTGCTTCGCTATTGCCTGCCAGGATGTAAAGTAGAGGCTGCAGCCTTCAAAGCAATGGTATGGTCCTTTTTCAGTGGAAGATATCTCACTGACATCTATTCTGGACATAGCTGTATGCATACAGGGATAAAAAATCATGCATCCCCTTACCATCATTTTGAATGGTCACATTGTCCACTGGATCCTGACTGGTCTGCATCATCTCCTGGTTTGTCTGCATTTGTTTGGAGGTGGGTGCTTGCAGGTAAAATAAAAAAAAGTGCGAAGGATTATTTTCAAGATCCTTAAACCACAGGCAATGATAATCTTAGTGATTTTACTTGCTCCAAATTAAATACAAATTAACAGATTTTTTTACTTTTCATTAAAATCGAGGTCTTCTATATGAGATAGATTTACATGTGGAAATTAAGGTGTTGAACTATGGAGAAATAATCACATTTAATAGCATAGACAACAACCGAATGGCACCTACAATATCTATCTATCTCTCTCTCTCTCTCTCTCTCTCTCTCTCACACACACACACACACACACACACACACACATATGTCCCTTCCCCCTTACCACTGGAATGTGATATTCTTTTTTAAAATGCGCTTAGGATTAAAACTATTCCAGACAAATGCCCAAAACCTTATAGTATTATATTTTATAGGGCATACTAGGATTACCTTGAATTCTAGTCCCAATTTAATAATGAAACTTAATATTCCTTTGTCCTCTCTTATTGCCCATTCCTCTCAATGTAATAATGGTTGAGAAAGTGTGATAGTCACATTTAAATGCCATTTTTCACTTGTTGAATGAACTGACACTTAAATCTTGCTGTAGAATGCAGTGGGCAGTGGACACTTGAAACACTCATGGTCCTAATGATTTGGAAGAATGGGAATCGCTCTAGAAATGGGTGAACATAAAACAGAGTATATAAGGGTTTGCCTGGCCAGGATTTGTTGATAATGAAAGGAAGATTTTAGCAAGAAGAATCTTTAGAGAGTTTATCCTAGTTGTAACTGAATAAATAGACATTGTGTTATTTATGGAAATTCTTAGTCTGGCCCATGAAATTCTTTTGTCTGCTCATTTAAGAATCAATAAGATTTATCACAAGATCTTGTAGTACCTTATTTGGCAATTTTCTTTGAGGAATATATAAACTAAAACAATAGTAAAAGCTTTGATAAAGTTTGTTACTCAATTTGGCCCTCCGAAATCCATCCAATCTGATCAAGGGTCAAGCAAGTTATGTATGAATTATACATCCAACAATTCAAGTTTTCTGCCTATCAACCTGAGAGCCAAGAGGCTTTAGTAAGATTTCATCAAACTTTGAAAAATATGATTCAGTCATATTGTTTTGGTAGGGGTAAAGATTGTGATGAAAGCATTGATTTAATATTGTTTGCTGGTAGAGAATCAGTTCAAGAATCATCCTTATGATTCAGTCCCTTTGAGTTAGTTGTTGGACATACTGTGCATAGACCAATGAAGCTGTTAAAAGAGAAACTTCTTTCTAATAAAGATACCGAAATTAATCTTCTTGATTATGTTTCCAATTTTAAGTATAAATTGACAAAAGGCTTGTGAGGTTGCAAAAACCAATCTGCACTCTAGTCAGTCAAAAATGAAATTAAGGTATGATAAAAATAGAAAGGAAAGTAGTTTTAGGCCTGGTGATAGAGTTCTGGCTCTCTTGCCCGTACAACAGAATTCTCTTCAAGCTAAGTACTATGGTTCTTATACAGTTGAAAAGAAAGTAAATTTAAATTATATCATCAATACTTATGGGAGGCGAAAACAAAAACTTTGCCATATAAATATGTTAAGTGAGTATGTTGAAAGAGATGGCCAGGTTAATCATGAGTTAATTTAGTTGTACCTGTCCCACACAGTGAGCATTTAAGGGATGGAATGCGTTCAGACTTGATTTTAGAGTAAGAAATCTTCGAAATTCAGACATTATGAATAATCTGGAGCAGAAATTTTCACATTCGCAACAATAAGAAAAGAATGAACTAAAACAGTTATTACTTGAATATGAGCACTTATTTCCAGATGTTCCTACAAGAACAAATAAAATCTACTTTGACGTTGAAATTGTAAATTCCACATATGTGAAACAATAGCCATACAGGATTGTAACAGGACAGACCTGAATGGATGCTTGGATCGAATGACAACACAACACAATGTGCTAAAAAATTATATTTTATAAAATAATATAATAGAAACTATTACAAAAGCAGTGATTCTGTTATGCTCCAAACATACGTCTCATTCAAATACTCTATCCAAACATTCGCAAATTGGTAAACTAAAAATGATTCATGTATTCTCATGTATGACTAAGATTCAAATGATCTTATGCAACCTCATGTAATGAAAGTGAGATTCAACTAATCTCAGGGAATGAAAATAAGATTCAAATAATCTTCTGTGATGAACGTGAGATTCAAATAATCTCCTGGAATGAAAATAAAGATTCAAATAATCTTATGGAATGAAAGTGAGATTCACATAATCTCATGTAACCAAAACGACTCAATTGTACTCAATTGAAACAAACATGACTCAGTCATTTGTACAGTTGTATGATTCATAAATATTTGTAAAACTTGCAAAAGTGTCCACTGACAAACCACACAGCTCTCCAGAAATTTGGCCCTCAAGTGTATTGGCCGTACATACCCTTCATGGATCCACCATGCGCACAAGTTTACAAACTAGTGGTTTCGTCTTCGTATGGCCTTAATGGTTACATCATCTTCCATATCGACACACAGACTGCCAGACATATAGCCTGAGATATCCGCACACACATACGCACCGATAGCACACATTTTTCCTACATTAGGTTGGCACACTTGTATTGGCCACACCCACTCTTCATGGATCCACCATGCGCACAGATATACGTACAGACATATGTACAAACAGCTGCAGACAGCTACAGACAGCCCTAGACAGCTACAGACAGCCCTAAACAGCTACAATACAACAAAACTGGTCATAATAATAAGTTCGGAATTAAAATCTATAGATACATGCTACTAAATTAAACTCTAATAGCAACTTGTAATTCAAAAGTTCACAACGTTTCAAATCTGCGTAGTAGTAAAGGCATCATTTCACGATAGGACATTAAAAACTGAATACGCTTCACATGTCAAATAAAATACAAATGTAACACTTACCCATATGGCTGGAGAACACAAATGGAGAACGTTCACTCCTTGACAAGATCCAAAGACCAGTGTGTCAGTTAGGAACGGAACTTGCCTTAAATCCACAGGAGAGTGAGTATTAGTCAGGGTAAAATACCCGTGCATACCGTGCTTTTAGCGACTCTCGCCGCAAGCGATCTACGACGAGATACATGCTAGTTCAGTTGCTTACCTAGAAAAACAATTATCCACTCTAGGTAACGTTGTATGCATGTACGACGAGAATGATCTAATCGTTCTAAGGCGAAACCAAATTATTTCTTGCCTTATTCTGTGATAAGGATGAACCCTCTCAAACAGGAATGTTTGAAAAAAGAAATTCAGTATTTGCTAGAGAAGGATTTCATAGAGGGGAGTAAAAGTGACTGGAGTTCACCATGTATACTTGTTCAAAAACCAAATAATACTTTCCGCATGTGCACTGACTATAGAAACGTGAACAGTGTGACTTAAACAGATTCATTTCCATTACCAAGAATCGCTGACTGCATTGATAAATTGGAAATGCAAAGTATGTCACCAAATATTACCATCTGAAAGATTTTGGCTAATTCCACTGACGGAATGAACAAAGGAAATATCGGTATTTGTAACTCCAGATAGACTTTATCAATGCAAAGTGATGCCGTTTGGGATGAAAAATTTGCCTAGCATTTTTCAATACTTAATGAACATGATTACATCTGGTATAGATAGTTTTGATGCCTACATCGATGATATCATTACCTACAACGACACCAGGTAAGTTCATTTAGCGATAATTCGGGAATTCTTTGACAGACTCATTGTTGCAAATTTGACAATTAATTTATCTAAAAGTGAGTTTTGCCGTGTTTGTGTAACATTTATAGGAGATATCGCAGGACATGGACAAGTTAAACCTATAGATGATAAGGTCAAGGCTATTTCTGAATTCCCTGTTCCTATCCGGAAAGAGCAACTGATTCGATTTTTGGGTATGGCTGGATACTTTCGGAAATTTTGATCCAAGTTTTCCATAATTCTGGAACTCTAACAGATTTATTGAGCAAGAAAACCAAGTTTCATTGGTCTGAAAAATGTCAGGAGGCTTTTGATAAGTTAAAGGCCAGACTTAAGAGTGCACCAGTTCTTGCAGCTCCAAATTTCAGTCAATCATTTAAACTGTCTGTTGATGCAAGTAATGATGGGGTCGGAGCTGTATTGATTCAAGAAGACATGAATGGTTTAGATCATCTAGTGTGCTATTTTTCTAAGAAATTAAATAAGCACCAGAGAAATTATTCCACATTTGAGAAGGAATGGTTGACTTTGATATTGACATTACAAAATTTTGAAGTCTATATTAGTTCAGCTCCTTCTCGAATTGTTGGGTTTATTGATCACAACCCCCTTACTTTCAATGGCAAGATGAAAAACAAAAACCATAGACTATTAAGGTGGAGTTTGATGTTGTAGGAATATACTATTGGCACATTAAAGGAAATGATAATTTAATAGCAGATGCAGTTTTACGTGCATATAAATATATTGCTTCATGTATAATTTGTAATCTTTTTTACCACACGATTATTTGACTAATAGAAAAAGAAAGCTTTATTGCGTAACTCCTATTTCTTTATGGGGGAAAGTGTTGTGTATATTTAATTTGCATTGTTTTTTAGTTAGTCTTTTTATATATATTTTTTGTTTCATTACATGCTATTGTAATGTAAGATTGTATGTTGGAATTGACCTTGTCCAAAATTTAGATCATTTCTGATTGACCTGCATTTACTTTTTTTTAGATTTCTTTCTGTGTAATCAACTAATACATAACCAAAGTATTCTCTATGTGTACAGGTTTAAAATCAGAATTGTTATTAATAGAAGTAAATATGTTTATTTGGGTCTAGGTCTAGGTGTTTTGGAATTTCCTTTGTATATTTGACTATTTTGTAAACATCACTCAGTCGGCAGTGGAAGAGACAGTCATCAGTTCTAAATCTTTGATTCTTCTTCACCACCAGAGTGAAAAGTTGTGAAGATCATTAAGAGCGGAATTGACTGACCTTGTGGCAAGACTTATTCAAAGTGTTCTGCCCATTTAGGCCTCCCTTTAACAACTTACATGTATAGAATCAGTGAAGTAAGAAACAAGAAAGAAAGAAAGTAAATATAAATTAAAAATGATGATCATGATGATAACGACAAAGAAACTGGACTAAAAACTGCATTCCTATAAAAAAATGCAAATACTGGACATTTTATCGAATGCCAGCAGTAACAATAAGTGATTGCTTGCTTGAATTTTGTTTTCAATCTGAATGGTGCACGATTAGTGTTGAATGAAATGATGTGATTAAGTATAAAGTATTGTGTTAAAAAATTATATAAAAATCGTCTTTCTTAACCTCATTTACATATATGTTGAGATTTGTCTCTTTGCAAATAGAGCGACTGACAGGAATTAAATAAACTTGTAACCATTTACCATGTCTATTCTGGTGAAATTTCATGGGTTGTTTGTCTGGCCAAAGACATATACTGAGAGAGAGAGAGAGAGAGAGAGAGAGAGAGAGAGAGAGAGAACTAAATGTATCTGACATATATGACTGGTTGCCCCCATTTATTTCAAATGTTGGCCAATATAAGTGCATGTTTTCTCCTTAAGCTGTAAACATTTGCTTACAAATTATAATCAAGATAATGATGACAGTCTTGTTTGCAAGAGGCTTTAAACTGTATATGAAAACTGAATGCTGCTAACATGTAGCTGCACGCATACCCATTTCCGTCTCCTTTTCCAAAAATCATATAGAAGTATATTAATTAGTGAGTAAGTAATGGTCATTACCTAAAAACAGCCTGGGAAAATATACTGTCATCCATTGTCCATAGCTTAATAGTTGAACGAGTATTTAAATATTAATCAAATTCGTAATGGCTGAAAATCATAATTTCTTTTTATCAAATATACAAAGAAAGGTGTATGTTGGTGAGCGAAATTGTTTGATAATTACTTAGATCACATATGTTTTCCACAATAGAAAGCATGCGTAGCCAATTTATGGCAGGTCGCACATCACATATAATTTCCGAAATTCTCCTATGCTTTTACCTCAAGTTTATCAGTTTCTTTTAACGAACTGTTTATGGATGAACATATTTTAAAATTTGTCAGAATGGTCTAGTATACATTGGTGTAATCAACATAGAAGGCGTCATCAAGAATGCCTTAAAATGAACCCAAAGAACAAAAAGTTAGCTTGAAGTATTAACTTTATATCATTAGCTTTCCACTTGAATTATGAAAATTGTCAGTGACTGGAGTTGCATGGCCTGCTGTTATTCGACATTCTCTGTCATCTTTGTAGCATATACATGTACTTGTTACACTCAATCACAATCAATACACATTTTTAAGATAAACTCTTGATTAAATATGGCAATAAACTTGTTTAAGTGGGGATTTTATATGTCATCACTATCATATTTATTTCTGAAAATGATGGAAAAATCAAGCATTGATGAGCTTTGATTGCACCTAATCTCACAATCATTAATTCAACTAATCTCACAATCATTAATTCAACTAATCTCACAATCATTAATTCAACTAATCTCACAATCATTAATTCAACTAATCTCACAATCATTAAAATCTATTGTATAATTTTGATATGCACCCAATCTTGTTCGACCGTTATATTGTGTCTCTACAGTATTCTACTTTCACTTGATTTGCTGTATCAACCCATGCAAAAAATGTCTCAACGAAAATAAGTGTCTTCATTTTGGTATGAAAACAGTCATTAATTTGACAAAATACAGAATTTGAAGCTTATATGTACATTCTAAATATGTAAAAAGTAGATGTCCTAAAACTATTGTAAAGTTTGGAACTTTTTTTATAGGTGCAGTCTTACAGCCGTAAATTGCATTGACATATAATAGAGAAACAGATCCATGCAAATAGAAAGTTTTGGCCTTAAAATATAGATAATAATATAGATAATAATATAGATAATAATCAGGATTTGTATACCCCATAGATATATAAAGCACCAGTTATGCACTTGAAGGGATTACAGGGTTAATTAAGTTGACATTATACTACTGATCAAAGAACCCACACTGAAATGAAACTCACGTGAAACAGATCCATGCAAATAGAAGGTTTTGGCCTTAAAAATATAATAATGAAACTCACGTGTGTGACACTACAACCTTAATGCCCCACCCCCACGTTAGATAGCAGTTTTTGTCGAAGAATTTAAATGATGTCATCATTTCTGCTATGTTACTTAAATTGTGAAGTAGATGAATTGTTGACATTTCGCTCGGCACAATTTTATGAATTAAAAGTACACAAAAGGAATTGTATATGGATAAAGGATGAATAAGATGTGTTCATGTAAGGGAATTTTTTATACTGTAATTAGATTATTTCCTCCAACTTAAACTTGACGGCTATGTGAACTTCATGTGTATATGCAAACATGTACGTGATTCAGATGTGACACATGATGGCAGTGGATTTAAGAAATGCTCGAATACTGCGACAATAGTCTTATGACGCTAAGAGGATGTCGTAGTCTACATTATATGGTAGCTTTAGTCACTTGACCTGTTTGAGCTTTCATCATTTACGATGTACAGCCAAACAAATGGCCTAAGCGTGAAAAAATAAATGAAGAGGAAGCGAATTAATTTTGGTGCTCTAGACAGCGTTGCGAGTGTTGACTAAATAAAATTAACAATGAAAATAAAGCATGCAAATTCACATCTTTAAGGTAAAGAAAAGTCAATGTATTTTTGTTGAGAAGAATGTTGTTAGAACAAATTAATTGTATACAACCCTAGCGTCTTTTTGACGTCATGTATATTGTAGTAAATTTGGAGTACGTGCACTTGGTTGTAGCGCCCCGTTTTAAGCAATTCTTAGATTTGTGTGATTACTTGTTTGATTATTGAAATTCGGCGCCATGGAAATATTCCTGGCCCGAACTAATGAGCTAATTAATAGGAGCAAACGTCACGGAGTGAAGTGTTAGTGTGTTTCCATGATGTCCTGGTTCACTAGTAGTGAATTCCGACCAAACCGAATGACTGTCCCTGTCGTAAAATAGTCCATATTAAAATCTAGTGGTATACATTGGTAGCTTGACTGCAAGGACAGTACTTGCGGTATTAAACCGGTAAATTACACAAGGGCATAAATAAAAAGGGACTTGGCAGACACCGTTTATGTCGCCATGTGGGCGAATATGGTGCAGTTATATCGGCGAAATGTGCCTGGAAAGCATACATTGACTGGCCTAAGGTGGCGGAGATAAAATAGTTCCCATTGTTAGGGAGTACTCATATATGTTCTAAGGCGTGAACGGTTGGTAGTACGGAAACATAATGAAGCCAAAACACGCAGATGTACGGTTGATAGATAGTAGACAGTTTGGTTTATCTGTGGTCTTGCATTAATTAGAGGAAAATTTAGGTATAGAATGGACACGTCGGGCTTTCTAATTTACAACTGAGGTTGTATGGAAGTCTTTGGAAAGTCGGGGTAAACTTATGACTTCTAGCGAGAATCGCGCCAGGGTTTGACAACCGCTCGGTCAAGTAAATACCCGTGTGCGTGTAACAATATTAGGACATTATGAAGTCTATAATGACAACTCTTCTCAAGACATGAAATCAAAACATACCCAAACCAAAAGGGTACGTAGTATGTATATTACCCTCTTTTCCCCAAGACTTACATCTCTAATTTTTCTATGCCGATGCAGTCTCGGCAAGTCTAGACTTACGCTCCTCTTTACAGTTTTTACTCGTTCAGAATATATTACTACCATAAGACTATTTGAACCCTGCATCAGCTAAACCTTATTCCATCGTCTTCGCGCATTAATACATAAGCACATTGACTAGATACGAATTTCGTTCTCTACTCACAAGTTAAAATTTATTCTTTTAAGGGAAATGCTATCTTGTTTATACAAAATATAATCTTATTTAGCCGAATTATTATCTTGTTTAAATGTAACAACCAAAGGGGTTTCTTGACCGAACGATGTAAAAATCTGGCGCGAATCCCGCTAGAAGTCATAAGTTTCCCCTGATTCCAAAGGCTTCTATACAACTTAAGTTATATACTGGAAATTTCAATCTATAAATAATTTTACTCTAATTAATACGAGACCACAAATCTCGCAAATTTCCAGTTGTCTGGAAAACACACAACTGCATGGTTTCTCTTCATTAACTTTTCGTAACGTTTCGCCAGTATTTCACGCTGTGAAACTACAAAACTCGATCACGTAATACAGGGAACTATTTCTACTACACCACATTTAGCCAGTGAAATCGTAATTTTCAGCCACATTTCGCCAGTAATTTATACACCATATTTACCACCATAGCAACAATAAACGGCACCTGCTGATGACAGGACAGTCTCTTCTCGTTTATTCCATTGTATAATTTTCCAGTTTCTAATCATAAATATTGCACCTGGAGTCACTCGATCAATTCACACAATTAGATTTTAATAGGGACTATTGAACTCAGGGACACCCATGAGGCTTTGACATGAATTGACCAAAAGTAAACCATAGCATCATGGAAACTCACTACCACTTCACTCCGTGACGTTTGCCCCTAGTACTTGGCTAATTATATCGGTCTGATGAATATTTCCTCAGCACCAACTTCCCATAATCAAACAAGTACTCACAAAAATCTAAGAAATCCTTACAATTGAGAGCTATAAACAAATGCGAATACTCCAAATTTATTACAATACATGTAGGGCTTTTATCGTTAGTGTTTGCTCTAGGGGTTTTGTGAAATGTGATGTAACACGTAATTACCTAAAATTAAAGAGAAAGTTCGTGTCCATATATTGCTCAGTGAAGTGTTTTAATATCTGAATTTCTTTGGCTGCCTATCATTGTTTTCCTTGAAACCTAAACTTTGACTGCATCAACTGCTTGACAATTAGCATATTTGGTATAATATTGTGTGTACTGACCATAAATTTGAAGTAAATTGCAGATATATTATAATATGTTTGTTAAGAATGTTCTATGCCTGTTTGAAGTCTGATATAATTTTGAATATCAGAAAAAAAGTTGTACATAAATGCCGTCAGTGACAATGTAGGCAGTTGCATAAAAGCAACATATGTTTCCATAAATCAGCTGCTTGCAAACACTAAGGAACTATAGTTTTCTTTACTAGCATGAGTAACTGGTAGATTTAGATGAGAATCAAAACCTTCCTAGAAACTATTGACGTACAGCTAAGTATCATAATTACGTATATTATCCATTTAGTAACACACACGCTCTCCAAAACCACCATGATTCGATGGGAAATATTAGCCGTATAAACTGAACAGGAGGCGATAACACTATCTGTTTAAAATTAACATGTAGGTATTACTAGAGCCAGCTTCCATATATTTATTTGATGTTCATCTTAAGCATTTGGTTAGAAACAACATATATGAAAGACAGACAACAGGACATGGATAAATACTATGTTCCCTTTCCCAAAAGCAATAGGTAATGCAAAACACAACGGTCGTGTCATTTTCCCGATAAGATTTCGTTTGATGTCAGATTGTCGCGCGATCTATGACCTACTTGCCTTCATGCACATAACACTAGATATTAGCCACGAAAAATATCCATGATTTTTGTATCTAACTCCCCATTCCTCCCCTGCTGCCATCCCCACCACTAAAAGCCTTGGCCGTATTCAGCATCCAGGACATATTTTATCATACACTGATCTTCGTGAAATGTTATGCAAAATGCGATCACTTTCAGTCAGTCATTGTAGATAGAGTTCGGGTTACAAGGAAGAGTCCAAACCAAACCTCTCAGGTGGAGGATTTCGTAATCACAAACTTTGTTATCATCTACCCATCCTCCTCAAAAGATGTATGACTTCTATTCACTCTCCTTCAATCGATGTAGAAGGAAATTAGATTAGATGAGAAACAGTGACAGACGGACGGTCATGACCTATCACAATATATCCACTAAAGTACGGATACATAAACACCCAATATTGTTTGGATGGCAATTATTTTTTCTTGAAATCAATAGAGATCACGAACGGTGAAGCCCCATTTACATGTGTGTGTGTGTATATATATATATATATATATATATATATATATATATATATATATATATATATATATATATATATATGGTAATGTTCTGAATTTCTGCAATTCAAGACTTGTCAGTCTGGAGGTAATATTAAATTAGCAAAAGCCAGTGAATATAATAACTAATGATATATTGATCTTTTCTTTCAGCTGCATTCGAGGCTCTGTCCAGGTTGTAAGCACCGACCACTAGTGAAACTTCTCTTTTTCAAGACAAAAAAAAAAAAAAAAGAGAACACAAAACTACCGTCTGAAAAAGGATATCCATCAGGAACAAAAAGGAATGTATTTCATTTACATTTTGCACCATGATTTCGCCATGGCTGTTGGGAGCGGAATGTTAGAGAATGAAATGTCCTAAACTTGTATATTGATATACTTAGGATTTCATTATAGCAGAGATTCCTTAAATCATTTAGAAATTTTTCGTTATATGATAGCACAAAACACACCAACACTTTAGCACTGTGTACGTGTACATTGGTGTTGACCATTTCAGAAAGAGGCTTACTAATGCTGCTCGCCTTTACTGTTTACTGTTTCTTAGAAAAGTTCTTATCAGTGTGGTAGGCACATTAGTGTAATGTCGTACTATATCATCTAGAGGGTTATATTTTGAATTGTTCTTGTAATAATACATTTGCAATTACTTACATGTTTCCATTATACGTTTATTGTCATATAGTTCATTATCACTGAACTGACAAACATGTCTTTAATCTCATTTGAAAGGACAAAAATAAGATGATGTTTTCACAATGGATTAAATGTACAATGTCAATCAAATAAATATGTACTTTATCAAATGATACAACCAATTTGAACTTAAAAAATCTTCAAGTCTGATGATGTAAGGGAATGAATAGTCCCAGTATCTCATCTTGATATCAATATAAAAAACCCTGATCCCTAAACATAGAACAAACATACAGAAGAAACAATAAATTGCAAGATTTCACGTCAAAAATTCACAAAATGCAAGGTAATAGACACTGTTTTGAATTAAATATGATTGGAATATTTTTATCATTTATGTCGTCTAGTTTGTCTGTTCGCAATAAAATGACTCATAATTTTAGAATTTTTTTCTCAAACAAAAGATATCTACCTGCATTTTGAATAAAAAATAATCAAGACTAACTCTCAATTATTTACTTCATTCATTTTTAAAAAAGAAAGAATTGGTTACAATCAGAAATATATTTCTTATGTAGTGGAAAGTATACTTTTATTAATTACAATTTATAATTAATTATCTAACATGTTCAGATGGGAGTAATTCTATCAACATATTCTTCTTATGAAAATTAAGTCATCATCATTTCAAGTATAAGTGCGCTATCGAAGAAGTACGGGGATATCGATACACAGCATGTCCATCCGTCTATACATCCAAAAGTACCTGTGTGGCCGAGTGGTCTAAAGCGCTTTCCGTTACGGATCACTGCCATCTCACCTCGGTCTGCGTGGGTTCGAGTCTCGGATTCGGCCAATGTGGATATGTGAGAAAGCTTGCCAGTAGCTTCTCGAGGGTCGGTGGTTCTTTCCGGGGATTTCCCGGGTTCTTCCTCCACCATTAATACTGGCCGCCATGTATAGCCTATCGTGTGCTAAAAAATGGCGTTAAACCCTACAACAACAACAACAAGTACTCCTGTGAGCAACGTCACTGAACGCGCCCTATACTATTAAAGCTAGACACATAATGCTTGAATTAGCGATAGTCCTATGGCTACATAATTTGCCAACACTTCTGGAAGTTTGATCACAGCCTTGGATAGGGGGTGGAGCTGGTGGAGGAATGGTTATGTCCCACATGTCTGAGAACTGGCATATGTTAATAAGCACCAATGTATCAGCACATATCAGAATTGGAAACATGGGGTGATGCCCGGAGGTTTATCCTTACGTTGGGTTGTAACTGGAAACTATTGAAATCCCTCCCTTGTTACCAGTTTTACATACGTACTGAGCATAAAAAGAAAACTTTACATGCAACAGACTTTGACAAAGGGGTCTATTACTTTCCCCAGGAACTTAGCCCATTGGTCATCGATTGGAACCTACTGAGATCCCCACCTTATAACTATGTGTGCACTTACCGGGCATGAAAAGACAAACGTATGCATGTAATTGAAATTGACCCCAACATACATCTTTACTCGAATTGATTTGGACTCTGGGCCACAGTTTTAAATCCATTAAATACTCACCAATTATCAACACGTAGTGCATACTTGATGGGCATTAATAGACAAATGAGTATGTCTGAACAACTGTAATTCTATTCACATGTGAAACATATCTGTAGGAAAGCTTCAAGGCAATATCTTGAAACATATTGGTCAGAAGCTAAGTAGACTCAACAAACTGACAATCTTATATATTTATCCTCTCCAACTTCAGTGTCTGTCCCTTAGTTCGGCATTTCTGCATTGCATGAACACTAATTAAATTGAAAATGATACAAGAGCTTGCTCTGAGATTTGTGTATGATGACTACATAAGCATCTCTCTTAAACTCTTACTGATGGCATGAATTCCAACCCTCAAGATGTGTATACTTCAGGCTATGGGTCTAGAGACTTTCAAAATTCTGGATAAGCATACTTCCAAATATTTTGATGATTTAACATGTTTTAAACACAATAAAGATAATTTTAGATATGAAAATATTTTAGATGTCTTAAGAATTAAAACCTCAACTTTTGATTTTAAAAAATAATCTTTAAGATATGCAGTTACATTTCTACTGAATGAGCTATGAAATCACTTTAGAGAGCAATCAAATTTTAATTCATTTAGATCTTTATTTCTATCCTGGAATGGTAACAGACTGTAAAAGTTTTATATGTAGACAATACCCACTCCCAAAAATGCTGACGAAAGCTAATGTTTGTGTTATGGTTTGTTGTTTATCTGCCCTTGTCTTATGTACTCTTAAGTGCCCTTTTGTTAGCTCCTTTCTTTTTAACTAAGGTATAAGCTGCATAGCAGCCTGCTTTTTAGTCCTAATTTGGTGCATCTGCATTTAATTTAAATTAAAATATTTACCAAAAATTATTGTTTGGGGGTTGGGGTTGGTTGAAATTATCCTAAATTGTCATTTAATCTATCAATATACTAAATTCACTTCTAATAACTGCCTTTTAAAATACTTTGCTTGCTCATGTTTCAAGCTATGCACTGTGTTTTGTCGAATTGAATATCTGTATTATTATGTCTTGCAAATCATTCTTCTTGCAATGACTATTTTGTTTTATGTAATGTCGGTTAAAAGTTCATTAGAGCCTATGTTGAATTGTTGCTTTAAAGCATGCCGACGTTAAATAAATCTTGTACTATCTTAATAATGTTTTTAGACACGTGAAACTTGGGTCCATGACAGTCCCAATGGTGCAGATTGTGCGAGCGTGCTTGGAATTTCATTGCATTCATGGGTGTTTGGGCGACTTGACATAAATTTCAAATAACTCCTGATTTGTTTCATGCTTTTGGGATAGGGGTAGGGCTATGTCTCACACGTCTTTGAATTTGTATTTGTAATCAGTGACCAGTCAGACTGGATCACCTGGGTGATACCGTATAGTCTTTGGCTGTCCTCAGGAACATAGACCCAGGGTCATAGCTGTACCTACATACACCAATTTCCTGAGCATGAAAAGACTAATTATTGCACGCAAGTAACAATGACGTAAATGTCCAATCCTGTCATTAGGGTCTTAGCCCTTTGATCATAACTGAAACCGTTGGTTAGATACCAAGACCGACCCATAATAGTTCTCGGATTCACGTTTTTGTTCTATAAATTACCTTGGTGTAATCTTACTCCTCTTACTTCTCTTAAAGCTTCATTATTGTCTTTGTGTGAAAACATTTATGCTTACTTTTTATATTTGTACTTTTCATTTTTGCAGAATATACATATGTCAGAAATTTAATTTCTGAGTGATTAGACATGATGACTATAATGATGATGATAATGGTAATGCTGATTATTATTTAATATTTTGTTTGATCAGACACAAATGATAATGAAATACTCAGGATACAATCATCAAAACGCAATCAAACAACTTCATTAGATTTATATCTGTGCTACAAGAGAAAATGAATATTCGAGCTGCTTCTGCTTCCTCAAACGTAACAAACACAAGAAAAAAAAATTAAGTACTGATGTAAAAATGTACCATGGAATATTAGTAATGAGTTATTGAATATGACTTGGAAAGCGCCTAAGAACGGTTTACATATTAATGAGTGAAACATTGCTCATAGTTGGTTACAAAAACATGCGTCTGTTGTTTTGTGACTAAGAGCAAGTATCATTATTTTCTGATATTTAAATTCACTAGAATCTGCTAAAAATTAATGACTAAAGAAAAAGCAATGTATAATAAGTCTTTATCTATTTTGAATAAATAAAGATGCTGATTGGTGAATGAATACAATCATATAGGATGCATCAAGAAAGAAACTTTTAGAATAGATAAAGATACATATTGGTGAATAAATATAAATAAATGACTATACATGTTGCAGCAAAAAGGTGGCATACTTGTATATTCTTTTAAAGAATAATTAACTTTTAATAATTACATATGTTTTTTATTTGAATGTCATCACTCTTTAACTTTTGATGTTCGCAATAAAGTACTTTTTCTGAATGTGTCTGAGTTTTGTTTAAGTATGTGCATTTATATGTACATATGGGACTTTGTGGAGATGCACATGTAATTATTTTTTATTAGTTTTATTTCAACTCCAGAATTTCAATTTCTCTTACATAAGCACATAATTTTAAAAAAAATTGTTCTGGTCAATATTATCTGTACTTCTATGACTAAAATAAATCTAGCAGTCATGTACCAAGAGTTACGAAAAAGACATACATAATACCTCCCCATACCAAGAGCAAGAATATTTATATACTAAAATCTTTCTTTTACTTGTTAATCAAGTGTACATATGATAATAATAATAACATTTATATAGGAAGATGTCATTATGAATACAGAACATTTATACATATGAAAATGCATCTGCGGTCAGGTCATCTTTTTCTCTTGATTTGCCTAATGTTGATGTTGTATTCTTTACAACAGCAAATTGCATCTCAACAATCTCTGATTTTGTTGTTCGTTTTGTTGATGACAGTAAGGGTTTGTGATCACTGAATAATATAACTGGAGAAGGACCAGAACTAATATACACATCAAAGTGTTTTAAAGCCAAAATTCCTTCTCGATAGTGAAATAATTGCTCTGGTATTTATTTTATTTTTTTTAGCGAATAGCAATCTGGATGATCCATACCATTTTTTGTTTCCTTGAATTAATATGCCACCAACCCCAACATGACTTGCATCAGCATCCATTTTAAATGATTGTTTGAAATCCGAAGCTGAATGCTTCGTGATATTTGTTAGGCTAATAAAACTTGGTTTTCTTACTCAACACATTTGTCAGCGGTTCAGCAATTATGGGAAAAAAGTTTAGCTAATGGTCCCTTAAGATCAGTCATACCCCACGATTGCATCAGTTGCTTTCTAACGTTAAGCACTGAGAACACTGGACAACAAATTTTTACAAAAGTCATGTTACTGAAATAAAATTAGTCAATTCTTATCAATTTTTATGTGCTGAACACGAATATGACAGTCAAATTGCAAAATTGGCTCTAGTTTTTTTGTAATCTGCAAGAAATTAATGTTTACATAACAAAATGCATTCCAATAGTAAAAGGTCAACTGTAATAGCCTACCTATAAAAAATCAAGTCATTGACTACATCTTAGATTTCTTCGCCTGTCTCTTGTACAGCTGTTCGGGAGCATCTCTGAGGAGTGTCCAGCAGTAGTCAGCCAGCATTGTAGTGGACCATTTTCCCTGGTATCTTTGTTCCATTGTTGCGATATCTTGATGAAAACGTTCGCCGTGTTCATCACTAACAATACCACAGTTGCTAGGAAAGAAATCCAAATGGGAATGAAGGAAGTGAATCTTTAGAGACATATTGCAGCCAAGTTTCTTATACTTCATCAACATGTCTTCTACTAGTTCCTTATAGTTTTCTGCCCTAACATTTCCGAGGAAGTTTGTAGAAACTAGGCGAAAAGCATTCCATGCTTGTTTCGCGTCACCTTCCAGCAAGTTGTTGAACCGGTCATCTTTGAAAAGCTCTCGAATCTGAGGACCCACAAAAACTCCCTCTTTAATCTTTGCTTCGCTGAGTCGAGGGAATTTTTCATGCAGGTATCGGAATGCTGGCAAAGTCCGGTCAATGGCTTTCACGAAGTTCTTCATCAAACCTAGTTTGATGTGAAGGGGTGGTAGCAAGATTTTCTGAGCCTCAACCAGAGCTGGGTGTTGGATATTCTTCTCTCCAATGGCTACATTCTGCCTGTGAGTCCATTCCTTCCTCATGTAGTGCATTTCCCTTGCTCGGCTATCCCACTCGCATAAGAAACACATGTATTTTGTATATCCTTGCTGCAGTCCCATTAAAAGGGCAACTACCTTCAAATCACCACAGAGGTGCCAGCTGTACTTGTTATACTCAATGGAATTCAGTAGCTGCCTTAAGTTATCGTATGTCTCTTTCATGTGGACAGCATACGCTACTGGAATAGATGGAAGAATGTTTCCATTGTGCAAAAGCACAGCCTTGAGACTCAGTTTCGAAGAGTCCACAAATAGTCTCCATTCTTGTGGGTCATGAGTGATTTTTAAAGCATTCATCAGGCCCTCAATATCGGAACAGAATATCAGATTACTTTCCTTTCTGAAGAAAGGCTCCAATTGCTGGTGGCGCTTTCGATATGCAGTAATTGTGACATCTTCTTCTAGAAGATTCCATTGTTGGAGTCTTGATCCTAGCAATTCTGCCTTGTTCTTTGATAAGTCCAAATCACGAATCAGGTCATTTAGTTCTTCCTGTGTTATTCTGTGTGGGGTTGATGATGCACCACAGTGAAAATCTGGATCACTGCATGCTGATGGACCAGGAGAAGAACAGGTCGACTCACCTTTGTCTTCGTCAGATGAATCAAGAGAATATTCTGCTGGAGGTTCTGGAATAGGAAGTCCCTCACCATGTGGAACTGGTCTCAATGCAGACGGAATGTTTGGGTAGACTATTCTCGACTTCTTTCGCTTCGTTATTCCGCCGGAAAGAGGAGGAACCAAGCAGAAGTAACAGTCATTTAGGTGGTTGCTTGGCTCTCTCCACACCATTGGGACTGCAAACGGCATTGATGACCTTTTGCAATTCAACCACTGTGAAAGCTGTGTTGTACATGTAGCACAGCATATATGCGGAGCCCAAGGCTTGTCTTGGTCACCAACCTTGCATCCGAAGTAAAGATGATATGCCTTCTTCACTTGAGAATTGATACTTTTCTTCTAGTTGGCAAATGTCACTTCCCCACAAATATAGCAAAAATTGTCCGCGGTATTAACACACTTTCGAGGCATTACTGTTCTTTATTGTACGTAAATGGATAAAATAATAAGTTTTATGTAACAGTAGCTTGAACTGTCTCGCACAACGTCTAAAATATTTTAAATGCTGAACCTATCTGATTGGGCTTTATATAGTACACTGCTTACGTCAGCTTCAGCAGCCGCCTGGCATTAGTATAATAGGCCTACACATGTATAGTACACTGCTGACGTCAACTTACTTCAGCAGCCGCATGGCATTAGTATTGCATTGCATCAGAAAATGATGCAATCAACTGTGGATGATGTGAGCATGATGGTATTATGCAATGTTACATCATTATTCCGGATGTTGCTGCAGTCCTACTGGAGAAATTTACACAGTGAAACATAGAAAATGAGGTACATGAATATCTTCAAAACGAGAGCCAATACAAATTTTTCACGGTTATATTCGTGTTCGGCACACCAAAATACTACAGATTAGGGCCTTTTCAAGTCAGTAATGATTTCACTGTTGACCAGTGGAATTCAGAGATATCTTTAACGTTAACTTCTACAGGTTTAATATGACCGTACCCTAGCAAGTAAAACAAACTCGGTAAAACCACTTTTACTTAAATTAATTGTTACATTTGCCCATTCATTTGAACACAGATTTTATTAGATAATTTCCGTGATTTTCCATGTGTCGCTGTATATAGTGACGCACTTGGTGAACCCATCACATCCATCTATACCAGATGCTACCATGTTTATTTAACGCTGGAATGGTGATAGAAAATTCATACCAAATCGCATCATGTTACATTGGTACAGTCCATCTGGAGTAGCAAAGGCCATGATTTTTGTTTTCTTTATCCATCAGTGGAATCTGCTAGCATTTTAACAGGTCGAACCTGGTGACATATTTTGTATTTCCAATTGTGTCAATACAGTCATCAATTCTTGATATTTGAAATAAATCGGTTTTGGTGGCACTGTTTACTTTTTTATTGTCCCTGCACATATGGAAAGTATTATCTGGTTTTGCCATAGGAATACATGGTGAATTGGAGTTACTTTCGCTTGGGTCAGTAAAATAATTCTCCAACAAAGATTCAATTTCCTTTATCAAACATTCCTACTTGAGAGGGTTCACCCTGTAAGAATGCTGATTTACAGGTGTAGAATCTATGATTTCAACGTCATGGTAGATTTTTCGTGTTGGAACAAGTGTTCATATTTACATTTTTGCTGCTTTTATTCATTCTTTTCTTGTGGCTGTAGATGTGAACGTTTCTGGACCAGATTCACTCATATTTCTTAATTTTGAAGTCTGGTTAAACCAAAGACACTACAAGCTGGTTGCACGGCGTCATTTAAATCTTCACTGTGTGGTACAGGAATAGCTAAATTGACTGAGTGATCAACAGGGCTACCTCTATCAACATACGCCTTTAACATATTTATATGGCAGAGCCGTTTCTCTTTCCGACTCGCAAGAGTGTTAATGATATAATGTGTCACTTTCTTTTTAACTGAATATGAATCATAATATATAACCTGAAGAGGACTCTGAGGTATGGGTAAGAGAGCCAGAACATTTTCACTAGGCTGATAAACTCTTTCCTTTCTTCCTTCTTAATTTGAGTTTCTTTCTTCTTTCTCCTTTTGTATTTTCATTTCCATTTCTTTTTCTTCTTTTTCAAGCTGAAATGTTCTTAATTCTTCTCCCTTTCGTTTATTAATTTTAATTGTTTTAATTGGATTTCAGAGCTAGATAGAGTTTTACTAAATAATCCTAAAGTAGTTACATCAAAGCCTTCCCTTTTCAGCAAATACTTGACCAAAATATACCAAATTTCTTGATTTACCAATGACGGGTTTACACCTGAAAGAAAATAGTGGCTGTATAGCTCCAGCAACTAGTCTTTCTTTATACATTCCAACCCTTCCTTGGTTGGATTGGTAACGAAACTCTCCACCCTAGATGACATTTTAAAAGTTTGTTTCCACTGCTTAAAACCAAAGACGAGGGACAAAGAAAATTCCAAAAACAGATTAATTTATATTTTCAAATATTGTCTGAATATTTCCTAGATATTTCTAAAATTAATAGCCCAGACGAACCCCCAATTTCTGTTACGACTCTGTGGTCCTAAGAAAGTAACAGAAAGAAGCAAAACCAACAAGTTTTGTAAAACTTAAGAAATAATTTAATGTGAAATGACAATGTAAGAGGAACTTACAGAATTACAAATTGGATCCAAAACAATCCCTACCCCAAATAAATTATATTAAAGTCCAAAAGAAGAATCGAATGTTCCGAATGAATTTCAGACTCTTAAATGCACTGGTCTTCCAAAAATCCTGATGTAATAAAATGGCATTGTCCATAACTCCTTTGAATAATTAACAATAGTCCCACAATAATATTTTAGTCGAATGAACACTTTGTTATTTCAATGCATAATCTAAACACACGTTTCCTCTCAAATAATATCTAAAAACAACATTAAATAGTCTGAAGAATGCTGTTACAAGACACACGGAATATGAATGAGAAAATGTTCCAGTCTTAGCCATTTACATACAGGTGTAAGAGGTAAAACATGCATTTTGCACCTAATCGTACGTCACAAATTGCAAATATCCAACATCGTAAAATAACCCACATGACCTAACCCATCCAATAGGAAATAAGCAAATTCTTTTAAGAACCCACCTGATCGACCTGTCCAATGGGAAACAACCCCAAATTGGTCATCGTGTTTACTACTAATATTATTATTAGTAACCGTAAACGAGTATGTAAGCATCTATTTATAGATTTCATGCAGTCTTGCACTCTGAACATTTTATAATAGAACCTAAGTACGTACATGAAATTTAGCTGTAGACAATCACTATACTTGACGATCATAAATAAAAGTTACCGAAATTATAGATATATGTAACAAAATTACAAAATGAAAATTCAAGAACTTACAGTATTGTGAATTAAATTCTAAATGTTCTATCACCAGCCCAAGCGTATAGTGTTCCGAATGAATTTCAATATTGAATGTACTAATGAACCAATAGTCTTGTATAGGTTGCTGTACCTACAGTCTTGAATGTATCACTAAGATATAATCCAGAATGTCCTTGAATGAATTCATAATAGTTCCAAAATATTGTTTCAGTCCAAAATGTCAATGACCACTTTGAGATGCCAATGAATACTTTAAGTAAAAGATTCAAAATAAATTATATCTGAAAGTAACTAAAAATTCTGATCATAGATTCCTAAAGACTTATACGAAGCAGGAATAAATAATTTGTTTACCTCACTGTTATATCAAAACTGTCATCTGACCTAAGACGAAATAGTATTTTCTGGAAAGCTTCACTAACTTGTAAACAAGGTCAGGCTTATAGAACATCCCAAGTTCGTAAATAAGGATAGATCTTGAATTCCAGTACTAATAAACAACGTATTTATAACTTACAAACATGACAAAAATCAGGTACACTCAACACTGTACTCAATCTTGGAAAAAAGTCAGACACGCAATATAAATTAAACATATATAACAGTAAGATATACCAAGTTTCTTGAGTTAATTGAACATGATAACGCATGGGTATAAACAGAAAAGACACAACAGAACCATGGATCAATTACAGAGGAATGCTGCATAGCTCAGTCAAAATAGAGACAATACTTTCGACTACCTTAAAGATGACGTCAGACGAAATTAAACACATACCTGATTTCTTCAGATCTTATGATTAACTCATTCGCGAGCTGTACCGTACTCCTCACAACATCAGTTACGACAGCTTAGTGTGCGGAAACGGCGTTGTGGACAGTTTCTCAGTTCATGTAAGCAATGCGCGCGTAAGTTTGACATATCCTGCCTGACGACATTGTGAAGAAGTGAGGAAGAGTTACCTAGTTCGTCGACCTCACTCTGTCGCCCAAAACCATCTGAGTTCAGCAGCATAACGTAGTCAAGACAACCGGGGAGGGAGCTGAGTGAAGTGGATGACCAGAACGTACTACGTGTCTCGTCGAGCTCTTAGCGCTCCTCTTCGCTTTGCTGGGAATCGCCTTTATGCCCGTTGACCAACTGGTGGTCCCTCCGAGAAGGCAGTCGAATTCAGTCTTCACATGCTAGGTAGACAAAGCCTAACCGAGGGTTTAAGACCCGTCGGTTACCCTCAGCCTGGTTTAGCCGGCCAGTCGAGGCCGTTTACCGGGATGTGGCCGCTGGGCATGCCACAGCATCTTAGAGCCACAGGTGAGAGCTGAGTGCCAAGTGGGAACCATAGATGGGCAAGCTACCATTGAAGGAGTACGACTGCATCCCTTAACCAGTGGTGCAAAGCCGACTAGTCATAACTTGAACCTCTTAATGCTGAGCACCATGTGAGGTAGCTGCTGGTACCATTGTTATAATTATTTGGTACGACTTGGTCGGGGTTCGAACCGTGACCTACCGCATCCAAGACAAACATTCTAACCACTTAGGCCACCAGAACAGTATGTGACTCAAATAAAAGTAGTTCTTGCACAATAACTTTGGTTCTAGAACATTGGTTCCTGAGTAAACATGGCTTCCACTTTGGGCAATAAAGAGACCCGTACATTTTGGGGTCTAAAAGTCACAGGCCACAAGGCAGCATGATAAATCTTTAGAACAAAAATATGGTTTCTGCACAGTAAATTTAATTAAAGACCACATACTTTAACCAAAGGGTCACTGAAACCTCTTAATCTAGAATCTCTTGAGCCAGCTATGCCAGCTAGTAGCTACCTAGAGGTCTATTAAACACAGGTCAGACGAACAGTGTGCTGATAGCTTACTCTTGTTGGATTATGTACCAGCAAAGCAGGCAAGAACTCACATTCCAAAATAGATAGAGTAAACTAGCGAAAACGCCCAATTTGACACTGCTATGTTTCATGCTTAAAAACGTTACAGGTAAAATACTGTTCCAATCAACCGTTTTCACTTTTGGAACTTAAGGAAGCTTTGAAAAGGGCCGATAAAACATAGAATGGGCCTGACGAAATGCATTATTAATTTTTAAAACACCTACTGGAATCATCATTAACCTCTATTCTGGACATTTTCAATGATTTATGGTCCACCAGTAATAAACCAAACATTTTGAAAAAAGTTACGGTAATGCCTTTTCCAAACCGGGTAAAGATAGCACAGATCCTACATCTACCCTCCCATTGCTTTGACGAGCTGTGTGTAAAACGATGGAACAAATGATCAATTCAAGACTTGTTTGGCACTTGGAGATTAATAATTTAATATTTCCTTTCCAAATTGGCTTCTGATATCGCCTTAGTACCAAAAATAATCTGGTTATACTTGAAACGTTTACTCACGATACTTTTATCAAGAAAGAACATTTAGTAGCGCTTTTCTTCGAGTTAGCAGAGGCCTATGATACAATACAGAAGTACGGAATAATGAATGACCTGCACAATATGGGTCTAAAAGGTCGTTTGTAAGCGTTATATCGAACTTTCTATCAAAAGAGAATTCAAGGTACGAGTAGGCTCTACGAAATACATTACACTACTCTTTCTGGTATATGTGCCCCAGGGCAGTATTTTACCTGTAACGTTTTTCAGCATGAAACATATCTGTGTTAAATTGGGCGTTTTGGCTAGTTTACTCTATGCCCAGTGACTTGGCAAGCAAGAAAAATACAAAGCCCAACTCTTGGACGCTTAATCCACGAAAAGTGTAGATTTCAGTCAGGCCTGTATTACTGATTGTAATTGTACTGCACAGAGGATATTTATTGATTTTCTCTACACAGTGTGGTATAGTCTATAGCATGGATTTTGTACTAGCTGATATTTTTCTTTCACGTGAAAATTTTGCAATGGCAAACAAACATATAGCAGAGAATATATTAAAGAATTACTGTTGGCGCTAATATTATTTTGAGGGAATTTATTGAATTAAATCAGGCTTATGAAAGAAAAATAATTTGTATAATTTTGTGCAAGACAGAGTCTTTGACTAAATCGCGCACTAATTTTGACGCGTCTGAAACTTTTGATGATTTTAGCAGTAATGATGAAGACATCATAGAGCAGGCCAATTAAACAAATGTTTCTTGGGTAGTATACAGTAATGGAAACTGAACATTCCTGCAAAATGATATACCACGATGCAGAAGACAAACAGCAAACGAGGAAATTAGTAATGGCTATTGTAGAACATTAATAACCTAAACGTATTGATGAGATTTACAATACATTTGACATTATTGGGTACGTACATCAGCCTGACAATATGTTGGTATTGTTTCAGTGATGGGTCATTTGAGGTTATTGACGGAGTTCCTTTAACAAGATAGAACGCCGGCAAATGGAAGAAACAATGACATACACTCACCCTTTGCGCGGATTTTATGACCCCCTTTTTAAGTCCAGAGAAGCAAAATCTATATCTGAGACATACAAACGCTCCAACACGTTTAGAATCATAGGCTTTGATGCCCCAAACGGTAGTATGCGAGTTCGTGCAATATTCATTGATTGATAATTGAGCTTATTAGGGCTGATATGAATTTAAGATACATACTCCGTGATTTATTTGTTAAGCATTATTCAGATAACACTGTAGTATTTCAGATCAAGATCAATGAAGAGAAAATATGTTTTGAATGGGCAGTTTTGTCGGCGTTATATTCGACTACTGACAATAAAGACCTATCTCGAAAACACCTGCAGCACGTGGGTGAACTTAACTTTGGCAATATCGAAATTCCTCTGCTGGTTACTAGGGCCACGCTGAACAATTTGAAATGCTAAACACACTGTTAACATGTTTACTTACCATAACGGATTTTATCCACTGGCACTATCCCCACATGGACAACATAGGCGAACTCAGATTCACTTGTTGTTGCTGAGTGAAATGAAGTAATCTGAGTCTGTATAGCAATATGTATGGATAAAGAATCTTGGTCGGTTGCTTAACTGACACAGCAATCATCACGGTAAGAAATATATATGCAGACGTTGCATGCATATATTTAATGCCCAACAATTACTCACCAGCCATGACTTTCACTGAGTGGATTAGTGAAAAACCGCAAAAGAACATTCTCAAAAGCAATACGATGCAACGAAAGATGAAACTTGTATCATTTGAATGCCTCAACGTTCCAGTGGGAAGCTCTGCATCCAGCGACCATAAAACAACACTAGTTTCTTACCAACAACCATACAGATGGTGAGAACTTGGTTGAGGTGTTTCTTAAATCACTCCAAGTCACAATGAAATTGGTTCTACAACAGACCTATTCACCCGCTGACTTGATTATGACTCACGATAACAATCATGAGTTTTCCGCAGTTTCTCATTGTTGAATCAGTGAAGAAGCTTTTACTTTCATTGATGCTGAAGTCCGTGATTACTGCGACATCACTGGTGTGTACCAAGGAGTCGCACAGTACGCATGGAACATACTATTGAGAATTTACCCAAACAAACCAAACATTTATATGCTGTTTCATAATTTGCGTGGGCATGATAGCTATTATAATAATGCAAGCAGTAGCCATGGTGTCAAACTCACCGATTAGCGTGATCCCCAACAGCAAGAAAAATACATGGCGTTTAGGCTTGGACAATTACAGTTTCTCGATTCATTGCAGTGTATGAATTTGTTCTTGGACAAGTTAGCGAACACTCTAGCGGTGCAAAACGTCGCAATCGCTCATCGATACTATCCAACGAACACAGACCTGCTAGCGAGCAAAGGTTTGTATCAAGCGAGTACATGAGTGACTGGATCAAATCTGCCGAAACTCAGTTGCCACCGATCGATGAAATTTATGAGTCATTGAATTGAGATGGTATCTCAGAAACAGATACGAGCACGCAAGCAAGGTTTGGTCTGTATTTGATTGCAGAATCATGCGTGAATATTACTGTCTGTATCTGCGCACCAATCTGTTGTTGCTCGAAGTATCTGACAAATTTCTTGACACTGCCGTGCACGTGTACAAGCTCGACTCCGCCATTACTTCTCCTCACTGGGAATGGCTTGGGATGCGTTGTTGAACAAAACATAAACCTATTTGGAGTATTCGCCGATATTGACCTGCATCTGTTTATTGAGCGCTCACTTCTTTGCTGATATGTATGGCGAGTCATAGATATGCTCACTTCAAGAAACTACATATGGAAACGTATGACCCTGCTGCCCCTAACATTCACATCATATATCTAATGCTAGTAACCTTTATGAATGGGTGGGTTTCACTGGACTGACCCCACGGAAGCCTCTCTTCTCACACAAAGAAGCGATTACAACATCAACAGTGATCGCGAATACTTTTACATGATAAGCACGACGACTATCCGCTGACCCCAGAAGCGTTGTCGGTATCTCGTAAATGTTTGTCTCCGTATCATTACTCGATCATTGATTTGCCCGGACGTAAATACACTTAAAGTGCCAGACTAGTACCAAGTTTTAGGACCAAACTCAACCATGTATACATGTGTCAAGCCTCCAGCTGTATCTGCAATCGGGTATGTGTGCAATCAAGATTCATTGAGTGCATGAATTTCGCCAGCACGCGTAGAATTCACCGTGTATCCAGATGAATACAAATCTGAAAACTAAGGCTCATGAACAAGTTCATGAACAAGTATGCTTTCATAAACACCATGGATAATCTTCGCAAACGAATTTGAGTCGACCTTGTCCGTGAGAGTGAACAATACAAACTTCAATGGCTCATCGCTGTTCCGGCCTTGAGTCTCAGAAGATCTTTGATGTTTGACTTGTTGCCGTTCACAGTAACAAAAATCAAACCTCAAGCTGACAAAACCGATCTATGTTCGTTGGTCCATGTTGGACTTGCTGAACCTGCTCATGTACGAGTTTACTAGATGAAACCGTTCTACCACGATCGGGTCAAGATGCTTTATACCGGTACTGACTCGCTGCTGGTGCATATCACAACCTGATGTACCATATCACCCTGATGTACCACGATCAACTCTAGGTCAGCTTGGAATCACCGCACAGGACACGCTCAAATGTTGGATACATCACCTGGTACCAAATCACTGCGGGGTTGTTCCTAACACGGCGTAGTAGTATTCTTTTCTCCATCCACTACGTCTACCAATGAATATTTTGCACCAGCATCAACTCAACTGAAACAGAATAAATCGCGACTGTTATTCAACAATGATGCACTTTTTTGGGGTAACTGTTATTGGGCAAAGCTGATCGCTGGATGCAAAAGGTACAGGAGTAATCGGTGTGTTGTTAAACGAAAAGGGTTCAATACCACCAGAACGCACAATCACCGAGGAGGATGGTTTCTATTATTATATGACAGTTGTACAAGTAATAAAGTTAATTGGCTAGAAGTACCTGTGCGTGTTGAACCTGGACGTGATGAGTCCGGACTAGGTCTGCCTGTCGTGCAATTGTACTATGCTATTGTATTATTAATATAAGAATTATGATAGACCCTGAATGTTACCGACGTGAAAAAAAATAATTGAAGCGGAGCAACAGCCACGATATGAAATCAACAAGAGAATGGCATTGATTGTGAAATACAAACTCTCGTATTTGCTGTTAGAAGCGATTTGTGGTTTTGTCGCAGCAGCAAATGTTGCTTTTTGGCGTGGCTGGAATCGCATCAGCGACAACCATGCGCCAATAGGAATTATTGTCGGGAATATTTCGATAGTAGAGGGCGTCACTGGTGATGCTAGCAATTTAATTTCGATACGATTGCATTCACGTGTACGTGTTTATTCAGATCTGCTTGCAGCGGCGAAAAGCAATCTCAACACGATTAGTAAACTGTATTTGGTGGCAATCGAGGATACAATAATTAGTGTGGCCAAGTTCGAGATTGTGCTTGCAGAAATGGAAAGTCACAGACAACTCCGAGCACAAATAGGGAACCATACAATTCCTGATTTACAGACAATTAAAATCGAGTACTGGTAAGCATAGGTACTAATTGTAGGCCGATCGGATATTTCTAGCTCTTTCACTCGAAATATTCTGTTATTTTTCGATAATAGCAAAAGATGTTCTAACCTGGTGCAGGTTTAATCAAAATAGCTTATCTCCATCCGAATTTAAACGCACGCATGATCGACCGTTTTGACATAATCTGCCTCAGTTCTGGATGATATAATCACACGGCAAGCTTTATATAACCTGGGAAGTATTGAGCAATTCTGCACTGTTCGTTGCATAGACGCCGTATACAGCCTAAAGAACGCGTAATGGTTTTAACTATTGTCATGGATTAATAATTCACGTTTTGTACGCTTCTTGTATACCGCCTGCTTTCCATATCATGAGGTGGAGAGGCTGTTGCTTTGGGTCAAGAATCATAGGGGAAATAATCCAATACAAGCATATCGATACTACAAACTTAACAGCATTAACATGTTATAGCCCCTGATGTGGATTTCTCTTTTTCCATATTTTATCGATCGAAACACATGCATACAATTGAGAGACAACTGCAAGAAAATATAAACAAGATTCAAAATTGGGTTAATGTCAACAGTTTCAAATTTTCTAAATCAAAAACAGTATGCAAGCGTTCTGTCAACTACGAAGACATCACGACGATCCTAAACTCACGCAAGACGGAACAACTATTCCACACATAAAGAACTTGGAAGCTAAATGCTTGAAAACTCTCGATTTACTGAAAGTAGTGGCGGACACTGACTAGGGTGCTGATATAAATGTCCATCTCAGCATATATATATATATATATATATATATATATATATATATATATATATATATATATATATATATATATATATATATATATATATATATATATATATATATATATATATATAAAACTTGTTTTCGTACCAAACAGGACTATGGTTGTGTTGTGTATGGTTCAGCCAGAAAGATGCCTGACACAATTCACCAGGTAATACAAATCGCTCTGGCCGAAACGAATAAGCAGCCTCTATCACATTGTAGAGAAATACGATCTATACAATATAACCTCACATTAAGATCCAACCATATTCTAACCCAAATATGAAACTTTATTCCTTTGACATTAGAATATCGTCCAGGGTTGACAATACAAAAAGTGACCTTTCCAAATCCAAACTACTTCTATTTCCGAAATATCTCTCTGGCTACGTAAATAACCAAAGTAATTTTCTAAGCATCACGACAGAAAAAGCTTGAGACTAACCCCTTCCTTTTTCATAACTCTTATAACGAACACCTCAGCAAAATCAGAGCAATGTACCTTGTCTTGAAATACATTGAAAAGCAAGCATATTTTAAATATCTTCTCTTATTGACTATCAGTATTCAGTTAGTAAGCAATAGGAAGCTGGAAAACCCATAATTGACCAATGTTCTCATCAAATATACCAAGCTAAAGACTTATCAAATGTGTGAAATTAAAATCTTTACCATAGATAATGAAACTTCTGAAACAATGTCAATTTAAATTTTTAAGTCAGTTGTTAATATCTCATAAATGTTGATAATGGACAAACATGGAATTTCTGTTACGACTCTGGGTCTTTAAATATGTATAAAAAACGGAAGCAAAAGGAACAATATAAGTAAAATTAAACAAATGTTTTTCTCTATAATACAAAGTGAAAGTTCAAAAGAAACTTACAGTAGAGTGAATTGAATTTGAAACAATGTAGTAAACTTTGTTTCGAGTCCCACTCAGGGTGGGTTAGAATACAGAACAGGGGAGTTGCTTGAACTCTACACTTCAGTATAGGTATAACAGTGCTAATCATGATGTGGTTACGGAATATATCTTGAAGGGTTATAAGTTCGTACCTGAGGCATGTCGACAAAGGTTTATAAACCATGCAAGAGAATTTGCTACGGAAAAGAACAACTAGTTGAGAGGCGGTGCTCATGTAAGAAAGTTGATCAAGATCATGATAACTTCATAAGTTCATATTAATTGAAGAGTTCAAGAGGAGCATTCATAGTGATCTCAAGACCTAAACATTGGAAGACGCTTTTCGCACAGCTGATGATTCTTCCATGATAATTTCATTTGTTAATAAGTCTTCTTCTCAGCTGTTTGTTTAAAAAGAACATCTCAGTCTTATGCGATTACTTCCACGTCTCAATCTGTAACAACTGGTAGAAATCAAACATCTAATAAGACTATTCAGAACGCCTTATCTATTCCTACGTGGACTTGTATATAGAATGGAACATCATTTCTGATTACGACAGACTGACAAATAAGCAACAAAACAAAGACAGCTATTCCAAATGCTCTTATTTATACGAGGTCAAGAACACGATCTTATATTTTTTGGTCAAAAGAAACCCCAGTCAGATTTTATTTAGGTGACGTATTAACCATCCATATGCAACGTTTCAATGTCACGATTCTAGCAAGATAATGCTATTAAAATATTAATAAGCAATATTAGGAACTTGTCTTTATCTGAGAAGTCTTATTCTAGTGAACGTGTTTTTATTCAGGAAGTATAGTGAAATTTGGTTAATGCTTCTCTCCATTGTGTCAAATTCATTTTTATTCTCCTTCTGCAGTTAATATATCTATGGAAGAATGAGATCCTAAACACATATATTGGTCAGTCTTTGATGAGGCCACATTTTCTCCTAGTATTGATCAACCAATAGATATTGATCACAGTGATGTTCTTTTTATTAGTAATTCACTTTATTCTAATTAGGGTGACACAATACAATCTCTCGTTGGCGAACGGGAACAAGATCATGAGATCTCTTGATCGTTTCAATAAGCTATTTGTGAAACGGAAGCCACACAAATCCCAGTTTGCTACTTAATGAACAATGGTGTCGTTATGTGAAAATGAAGACCACCTGAAATACCGATGGTGATGAGTGGCTACAGAGCAATCCAATTATCGTTCTGAAATCATATCGACATGAAATTACTAATCGAGCCCAGGAAACTCTCTTGGCTGATCATTTACGAATGAAAAAAACTTATCACTAGATCTTTAACCATTTTTATTAGCCTAAAATTAAAGGTGATATTTCTAAATACTGTAAATATTGTCACACCAGTCAAAAGATAGGGAAACCCAATGAGCAGATACCTAAGGCTTCGATCTATTCATACATTTAATGAGCCATTGAGCAGAATAATGTAGACTGTCGCTTATCTAAGACCAAGCGAGGCATCTATTACTTGTTGACAATACTGTGCGAATCCACAAGATTTCCGGATGAAATTCCGTTTAGAAATATTAAATCTGAAACTATTGTAAAAGCCTTGATCAACGATATTGCAGTTGTTAGCCTTCCCAACCTGTCCAATCTGATCAAGGATCTGATTTTGTTTCTGGAAATGTCCATCATGTTATCAATGAGTTAGGTGTCCAGCATTTTAAATCTTCTGCCCCAAAAATCATGGGACTTTGAAGAACAAGATTTTGTCGTATTGGTTTGATATAGGGAAGGATTGGGATGAGGGTGTTTATTTACTCTTGGTTGATATTGTGTAATCAGTTAACGAACCGTTCTAGTTTAGTACTTTTGAACTAGTTTTTGGACAAACTATACGTTGAAAATAAAAGAGGAATTTCTTCTAATGGCAATACAAAGATTGATTGTTCAGACCATGTCTCTGATTTCAAATATACGTTCTCAAGGCTTGTGAAGCAATCTTCATTCAAATATGAAATCATGGTGTCACAGAAATAAACAAGAAAGGAGTTTTCAGCCTGTGCTTTCTTGGTCATACCTCAAGACCCTGTTCAGGGTACATTTTATGGTCCTTATACAACTGAAAAGAAAGTAAATTACATCATTATTAACAATTCTGAGTTTCGGGGACTTAAATAACTTGTCAAAAAATACGTTTAAGGAGGTTTTGGGAGATATAGCCTTTTTAATCATTCAGTCAATATTGTTGTACCTATTTCTAACAGTGAGCATGAAACGATGAATGCAATCTAACTCTGGTGACTTTAGATTAGCGAGTCTTCGGAATTCAGAAATATCTGGATCATAATAATTTTCACCTCTACAACCATGGGAAAAGAGTGAACTAAAACGACTAAAGTTTGATTATGAATAACTTTTTCTTGTCGTTATAACAAGAGCAAATATAATCTATCATAACATTGAGATTGTAGATCATATACCCGTAAAACAGAGGCATCATTGCAGAATGAATCCTCTCAAGCAGGAATGCTTTTAATTAACAAATTGTGTATTTACTGAAGACTGATTTGACTGAACTAAGTTGTATTAACTCGAGTTCACCAAGTATTATTATGCCTACACATGATATTCTATTTCACATGTGTACTGAGTATAGAAAAGTCAACATTGTCACCGAAACTGATTTATTTCCAGTGCCTAGAACAGAAGATTGCATCGACGAAATTGGAAACGTAAAACATTTCACCAAGTGTTACCTTTGGAAATGATTCTATCAAATTCCACTCACAGAAAGAGAAAGGAAATTACGGCATTCGCAACTCCATATGGGCTTTATCAGTGTACAGTAATGCCATTCGGTATGTAAAAGTGGTCCGTTAACATTCCATTTAATGAACATCTTAATATCAGTTCTAAATAAATGTGACGCGTGCATGGATGACGTCATGATCTACAATGATACCATGACTGATCACATGGAAATTGATCGGAAATAGTTTGATCAGCTCACTGACATATTTATGTAAAAGTGAGTTTTACCGTGCTTGTGTTACATTTTTAGGGTATATTGTTGAACAAAGTCAATCTAAACCTACAGAAGGTAAGGTCAATGATATCTATAGATCTATGGATTGAATTGCCTGTTAGTAAAAAGCAATTAATGTTAATTTTGGGTATGGCTGGATATTATCGATAATTTTGTTAAAATGTTTCCTTAAATGCTAAACTTCGAAAAATTTGTTCAGTAATAGATCCAAGATTCATTGGTTTGCCAAGTGTCAGAAATCGTTTGACAAATTAACGGGCATAGTTAATTTTGCACCATTTGTTTCAGACAGTTATTTAAAGTGACTCCTGATGTAAGTGGGTAAGGGTTGGCGGAGTATTATTCAAGAAGATAAAAATGGTGTGGATCATAAAGTGTTATTTTTTAAAAAACAGAATCATAGCACGCACCAAAGAAACTATTCCACAATCGAAAATGAATGTTTGACTTTAATACTGGCTCTGAAGCATTTTAAAGCGCATATTAGTTCAGATATAATTATTATATTATATTATATTCAGTGATCAAAATCACCTTACTTTCATTAAAAAAGATGACAACCAAATATCAGAGATTGCTGCAAGAATAGAATATTAGCATTAGACACATCTTAGGAAAAATATAATGCGATTGCAGATGCACTCGAACGTTTATAGGGATGTTTTATTTTACGCATCTTTTGTGTCATTAAAAAGACATCTTCCCATATATTTTTAATTATTATAGTATCACATGTATATTTGTATTACACGTGACAGATAGCTTGTATGTATAAATCTTTCTTTCTATTTGTCAAAGATGATGTTTCGTATTTTTAGTTTAGAGTAATCCTTCATTTTTGTCCGTGATAGGCACATGCGAATATCCTTTGGTAAGATCTAACTTCGAAATGTATTCGTGCCCAGCTAATTTTGAAGAAAAAAACATCCATGTTAGGCATCGGTTTCGCATCGAACGCGGTGATCTTGGTCAGTTGCCGAAAGTCAATGCAAAAACGGATTCTTCCGTCCTTCTTTCCGACTAATACTACGGCGGACGAAAACGGAGAACTGGAGGATTGAAAATGGAGTATTTGGGCCCCTGACCTTTTGTCATGGTTGTAAGTAGTAAACGAAATGATTATTAGAATTTAAGTTCAAGGATTAATTTTCCATTAGTTTTCCAGAAACTTCCATTGCGTTATAGGTCAAGTGAAATATGTTTGATAAATAAATTATTCACATCCGTCTTTTTCGTAATTTATGACCAGAATTTGCTGTTGTGTTCAGATATAATTTGGAAGAATTATTTATTTCAAATATTTACTGGAATTACAAAGTGCTTATTGATTGAATGGATTAACAAATTACTCATTCAAAGACATTCTGGATTACATCATTGGAACATCCAAATGTTCAAAACTATTGAAATTCTTGCAAACGATTCTATACTTTTGGACATAAGATATGACATTTAGGACTATTTGGAACTTAATTCAAAATACCGAAGGTGTCCTTTAAATTTTCACTTTATATTCTAAGGAAATAAATTTTTTGTTCAATTTTACTTAAGTAGCTGGTTTTATATATATTCTATATTTATATTTTCTGTAATCTCTGGTATCTGATTTTGTTCAATTTTCGTAACTTCTATTCATGGTCCTAAACTGTATAAAATATCTTTTCTAATAAATTGTGTAAGTAATTTGGGTCTTTTAAAAACGCATAGTACGTAGGATCTATAAACAAGATCTATAAACAGATGTTTACGAACGTGTTGACAATTAGTATTAATAATACTAATAATAATAATACTTTAAATATTACGTATTTTCTAAACGACAAATGAGATATCGATGTTTCAAGAATAATTCTGTGGATTCCCATTGATTGCATGAGGTCATGTAAATATAGTTAATTTATCGAAAATCATTAGTGTGTGTTATCACATGGTGTCTATTACGAACTAATGTCGCAATATATGGTGTATATAAAGAGAAATTTAATCATTCAATTTCATTTCGATTTTTGGAGTCATTCACACTTTTGTATTCCTGTACGTCTGCATATGTGTGGTGGGGGGAAGAAGTCGTACTCCCTTGGGGGTAGCTAGTTCACCTTTAGTCCCCACTTGGCGCTCAACTCTCACCTGTGGCTTCAAAAAGCTGTAGCGTGCGCAGTGGCCACACCACAGCCGACGGCTTCGACTGGCCAGCTGAACTGAGTTGAGGGTAACCGACGCGTCTCAAACCCTCGGTGAGTTAGGGATAGTCACTCATTGCATGTGAAGAATGGACACGGCGGACTGCGCGGAGTAACCACCATCTGGTCAACGGGCTAGAAGGCGGACCCAGCAAAACGTTGTGGAGCGCTAAGAGCACGGCAAGAAACGTAGGGAAGCCTTGGTCATCCACTGCATAAAGTCTCCATTCCAGCCATCTTGACTACGTCTTGCCACTGGAGAAAGTGGGGCCTGGACGAGAGAGTGAGGCTGACGCAGATCAGCTCTCCCTCACTTTCATCTTATTAACGTGCAGTTCATTCATGTCATCATCCGTGCCCAAGTCCTGCGGCGATGGGCGAGCTGCGACGCGGCATGTGTGGATGCACTGACGGCCATAGTGGCGGACCTGCATGCAGGCGGCGCAGGCCATAGGGTAGTCTTCCATTGACCTGAAGCAGAAATGGATCTTGGCAGCCGTCTGAGCGACTAAGCAGATCTCTTCAGGATAGCGCTGATTACGTCCGTAGCATGAGGAAGGGTTTGAAAAGGTACCCTAAAAAAGCCGGCTTCAACTACCCCGACCAGCTTACCTCGGCTGGAGGGAATACCAATGGTGATGAGTGGGAATCTTGCGGTTGAAACACAAAGAAAACCCGAAAGGTTCCACTCACTCTTGGTGCGTGAAACATACGCACTCTATTGAATCGTGCAGAGGCTGACTGACCGGAAAGAAGAACCGCCCTGATTGCAAGAGAACTTGTTCGCTACAAGATAAAGATAGCAGCCCTGAGTGAAACTCGATTGGCCGACGAGGGCTAGTTGACTGATGTTGGAGCTGGATACACCTTCTTCTGGAGTGGACGTTGCACCGATGGACGTCGAGATTCTAAAGTTGGTTTCGCCGTCGAGTTTGGTGAATAAGTTCTCCATCTTACCAAAGGGATTAAATGACCGGCTAATAAAGCTGATGCTACAATTACTTCAAAAGCAATGGACATCTGTTCTTGAGGATGTGCGCAACATACGTTCTCCCGATCAGAAACACCGTCTTCCGTCTGTCTAATCATAATAAAACAACTTGGAAGCACCTACAGTCTAAGCTTTGGCATCTGATCAACTACATCTTAGTCCGTAGGAATTATATGCAGGATATCCGTGTGACCAAGGCCATGTGTTGTGCTGATATGCTGGACATACCACAGGCTACTGATTTCTAAGATGAATCTTATAATTCAACCTCCCATACGTCCACAGGGAATTAAAGTCCTAAAGCGACATAGCATCTCCAGGCGGAAAGTCTCCAGCACTGAGCAAGCTCTGTCTGAAGAATTTATATTGTGTTCTTTGTGATGTTTATGGCCCGGTTTATGTTTATGGCCCAGTAACAGCTGGCACAGCCCCACTCTTGAGCACCGATGGCAGCACTCTCATAACCGAGAAGGTGAATATACTGGATTGCTGGGAGGAATATTTTGACGGTGTCCTCAACAGATTCTCTTCCATCAACGATGAAGCTATCAACCGTATACCCAGATGGCCCTCTAACCGTGCTGGAAATTCACAAGGCTATTGAGCTCCTGTCTAGTGGGAAAGATCTAGGGGCAGACTCCATCACAGGTGAGATCTACAAGTCTGGTGGGACTAAACTAGTGGAAAGACTAACAGAGATGTTCTGTGGAATGTGGAAGGAGAAACGCATACTCCAGGAATTGAAAGATACATTCATCATCCACATTTATAAACGCAAAAGCTATCGCCAATCCTGGGATAACCACAGAGGAATCGCTCTACTCTGCATCGCAGGCAAGTTCCTCGCCAAGCTACTGATGAGCAGACTCAAAGAGCTCCTTGATCATGGACTACTGCCAGAAAGTCAGTGTGGCTTCAGAAAGGAGAGAGGCACCATCGACATGATCTTTGCTGCCAGGCAGATGCAAGAAAAGTGTCTTGAACAAAATGTCCAGCTATACACCAACTTCGTGGACCTGACTAGGGCATTCTACACTGTCAGCCGGGAAGGCCTTTGGAAGATCATGGCCAAATTTGGATGTCCAGAAGTCTCCATTGAAATGGTGAGGTATTTTCATGACGGCATGCTTGCCAGAGTCCAGGACTAGGGTAACTATTCTGATCCCTTTGCAGTTACGAATGGTGTGAAACAAGGATGCGTCTTAGCCCCCACTCTCTTCAGCCTCATGTTCTCCACAGTGTTGATGGATGCTTTCAAGGACAGTGATGTGGGAGTAGGTCTCCGATACCATGTGGATGGGAAGTTGTTCAACCTGAGGAGGCTTTAAACCAAATCCAATATCCAAGTTGAGAATATTTGCGATCTCCTGTTTGCAGCTGACTGTGCCCTCACCTTCAGCATGGAGGCAGGCATGCAACAGAGCATGGACCTTTTTTCCACAGCGTGAACCAACTTCGGACTCACCATCTTTACCAGTAAGACGGAAGTTCTGCATCAGCCAGCCCCTGGAGAAGATTACATGGAACCATTTATCACTGTCAATGGCCAAAAGCTTCAAAATGTAGATAGGTTCACTAACCTCTGCAGCACCGTCTCACAAGCAGTCCACATAGAGATCTACACCAGGATTGCCAAAGCCAGCGTAGCATTTGACAGACTCCGCTCGAATGTCTGGGATAGGAGAGGCATCAAGCTTGCCACCAAACTTAAAGTCCACGCAGCGGTTGTTCTCCCCACACTCTTCTATGCTTGCGATACCTGAACCACTTCCATATGAGCTCCGTTGAGAGTCTACAGAAAATCGGATGGCAAGACAAGGTGCCGAACACAGAGGTGCTCACTCAGGCTGGCATGACAAGAAGCATCCACATCATGCTGTGCAAAGCACAACTCCGATGGGCTGCCATGTTGTCCGCATGCCGGTAGAATGCCTACCAAAAGTCAAGGTCGCAAGTCCTATACTGAAAAATAGCCCCTTATATTTAAATTCTAAATGTTTGATTGCAAATTATATGTGTCATGTTGGATTTACAACGCTTTACCTGGATTAGTTTGGAACTAGAGTCCTTACATTCATCCTTCAATATTTCATGATTAAAATATATTCGTTTAGGAAAGGCATTATTTTCAAAAATACACCCAAAACAGTGACGAATTTTATATTACACTCCTCCCCAACTAGAGACCACGTTGCCAGCCTGGCCCGTGTGTATCATTTTCCCCCCTTCGATATTCTACCAATTTCTTAAGACAGTGACATAATTTCAAGGTCCTCTGGTCATATAAACTCCACTTTCTTGGAGATAATAAGATTATATTTTCATCTGCATTTATTTATTTTATCTTATCTTCGTTTTCATCTGGAACGGTGTTAGCAACTAGGATAGAAAATTTAATATGAACATTGCTGAAGACAGTAATTTTAGACAGCAAAGTAGATCAATGCATGACATTTAAAACAAGTTTGGTCTGTGGAACTTAGAACATTTGGTCCTGAGGCAGTGAATCAAGACAGCTCAGGGTGACGTCTAGGCAAAATACATTATTCCTGTTCAAATGTAAATAAATATGTGTTTATAAAGAAACAATTACAGGAGCTTAGTTACAGATGTATTGTCTTAGGGGTCAGGTCTCACCAAGCTATTATGATAATAGCACGCTTAAATTACATACATGGATACAATCAGTACTAATTTTGCAAGCAAACATGCAAAGCAGTTCAATGTCAGTCAACCATAAATGGTGGCATTATAAAACTAAATCTCATTGGAGGCTCTAACTAGATGAGCTGTTGTGATGATCTCTCTTATACAGATAATCTCTTTGAGGTACCATAGCATCGTCCTGTGGTATAAGTTTATTGTCGCTAAATGAGGCATTAACGCTACGACATGAGAGTCAGAGACCCTTCTACCTAACCAAAACCTTCTTCCTTGTTCAAAATAACAGGCCAGATCCAAACAAAATCCACATAAACGATTACCTAATCTTACGCTGTATGTAAATGAACTCAACGTCTGTTATAGAAAAGAACCATTCAGTTTGACTAAAAAATCTGAAATGTGAAAAAGTGAATATGTTTTAAAGCGACAAATCATCACCAAACTCAAAACAGATTCGAGAAGTCTTAGGATGTTCGGCCATTACCATGCAAAATAACGAGGAACATGAGGTGTGATAAAGTTTAAGGCCGGGGTGGCGATGGATGAGAGGTTAGTAATTTCCACAAGAACTAGTACATACGCTTATTCACGGATGTTTATTGTCAAAATGCTAAAATGAAATTCATTAACGTATATAAAGTATTTGGATGAAAATAATTTTGTGGATATTTTAGGTGCATATCCAACACAAACGTGTAAACAAGGTTGACAGTTTTTTATGTGAAACATGTAAACATATGCATATTAACATAACTTGTATAAAATTAATTCCAATGAACGTTGTGAAAATGTGTCAGTGAACAGTTATTAAATAGAATAATTCACTAAAATCGCACGCTGTCAATGGAAATTAATAATACAAATTAATGCATTTTACGTCAAAGTTACTTGAGTTTGCTGTTTTGTCTACATGTGAGTAAATAAGGCCAGACAAAGTATATTTTATCCTTTTTATATAAATTTCATTTCACATTTCTCATTCGCCGACGGTTTAATATGGCTTTAGTAGGCAAACTGTGCTATAGAGTCTTTATATCCATACTGTCACTATGTACTATGTAAAAGAAATTCTAAACAATCGATGTATGCTATATGAGTAGGTATGTATTGCTAACATATCACCAAATAATAAGCAAATACATTACTACTTTCGTTAATTATAAACAGCATAAATGACCTGAAGGCACTATATCAACTAGAGTGATGTCTTAACGTGTTTTCAAAAATGCTCCATTTGTGACTTTTAAGTTAGGTAACAATGAAAACGAGGCTGGGAAACATTAGTAGAAATACCAAATAGTTTCACCTTATTTGGTACTGATACAAATTAACTGATAGAAAGCTTTCTATAGTTTAAAGTTGAAAATATTTCATTTTTGAAATTAAATTTATAATATTCAAAATATATCACAATAAAAGTTTTGAAAATATAACATTTTAAAGTTTTGAGGATTTTTCAAGTTTGTGGCTTCAATGTCGTAAAAATAGAAAAGGACTAAAGGCAAGAATAACCACCAAACATGAGGTGACAAATACTCAGAAAGTAGAAAGGGGCTCTATTCATGGGTTCTAACAAGCAGGTAATAATTCTGATCTTGAGTACAATCCTCTAAGGTGGACAATCGTAAAGAATTAAAGAATAATGGACTTTGTCTTTAAGGATATTATATCGAATGAAAGTGTGTAATGTATATTTAAATTATATTGTGTGATTGACTACTGTCATGCTTTAATAGCATGTTTACTTGCGTTGGAGGTCTAGATACAGCCTTGATTTTGAACTTAGAAGATTCTAGAAGGGAACTGAGATGACTTTTTCCGGTAATTTTCCATTAAGATGAAGTTGCTTTAGAAGAGGTCATTGTGACATAAGTCAAGTGGTGATATGTATACAAGTCTATATACCAGAATTATTTATTCTTATTCCATTCTGGGGAATCGGGCTTTTAGTTCAATTCAGTTAAAGTTTGAGACGATTTATTTATTTAAATTATTCATTGGAATAACAAAAGTACTTACTGACTTTTCGAATAAAATGTTCTTTTGCGATAAGTGTGAATACGTCTAAGGAAATTTTGGATTATATCATTGTAATAGATCAAGACTGTTCAAATGTTATCACTTGAACACATTTAATGATACTGGCACATCACCACATTAAAGATTGGAATTTATTCGGAGCACCATTATAATTTATTCCGAACACTATACTTTTGGACTTTATATACTCTTTGGGATTTTCTTCACAACACTATATGTTTTCCTGATAAATTTTGACTTTGTGTTCTCAGGAAATAAGTACTTTATTTGAATTCGATTAAAGGTGCTGGTTTTCGCACTTTTCTTTTAGTAGAATCGTAACATAAAGAGACTGTAGCAAATGTCTACCGGAATTTGTTATATATATTAAATTTACATTGTTTGCTAGTTTTAAAAGACTTTTTCTTTCATTATATTCTATGGATAATTGTATTTAATACCCGACCGTGTCCAAAATCAAATTCATTTTCTACCTGACCTGAATAATTGATTTTGCTTTTGTAAATAACATTTTTATCTGAATCCGAGTCCTGAACATTGGAAATTCCCTATGAAATCCAGAGTCTACCTGTTGTTTATCATATTTTATGTTATAATTTTAGTAACACATTTCCTAATTATAATTAAGATCTTATATTGTGAACATTCAGTACCTTCCCGAATGAAATTTTTCATTATGTAATGGATTGTTTAGAAAATGCTAATTTTGACTCGAGGTCAGTTATAGCACTATATAATTTTGTTTATCTAAAAGGTATGTATTCGTGCTGTAAGACTGAAGTACAATCAATTGTATTATTTTTTGTGTATTGTATTTCATTGGGCTGGAATTTAATTATTCAAATTATTCTTCTCTGGAATTACGAAGTGCTCTTCGTCTAAAATTATGTTCTTGGAAACAGAGACTTGGATTTATAATGAAATTCAAACGAAGATATATTCTTGGTTCCACAAAATACTGTTGGCATATGACTACGACACATGCCATTTCAGGCACATCAATTCTTGCAACATTTGAAATCATTTGGAATATCACTGAACTTTATTCAGAACTTTATTCATTAGGACTTGTTTCAGGAATTCTATGATTATTTGGGATTAAATTCGCAATACCGTAAGTTCTTTTAACTTTTTTCACTTTGTATTCTAGGGAAATACTTTTTTGTTGAATTTTACAAAGCTTGATGCTTCTCATTCTTTTCTATTCTTATTGTAAGACCATAGAGTCGTAACAAATTAAGGAGGATTAATACCGGTATCAAAAGTGAAACATTGTCCATTAAAGTGTAAGTACTGTACCAAAAATACTTCGGTAAGAAAATGATTAAATTAAACATTTATTTTGTTCCTGACAGTGAAACAATATGAGAGAAACAATCTTTGATGGAGTTAAATGAAGACGACAAATCGCATCAATTCTTATTATTAAACAGTCTCGTCTCGAAGATCCTGAGATCGTTTCAGAATAGTGTGGCATAATATATTACTAATTTACAAATAACATATGCGAAAGGAAAATAATATAAATATGCATTATTATAGTTCTGTAAATGGTGAGCAATATTCATAGAAAATATGGAAAAGAATAGGCAGTGCCTCCTGATGACGAGGAACCAGAAAGCATCCATTAATTGAACAGCTACTCACGACAACACTTGACTACAGATCCAAATTTTCAGCAAAACTGATTACGCTAGTTTATTCCGATACCCCATTTTAGACATGTGGAGCACCCGGGCCAATACATTAATTTGATAAATATTAAAGACATCACTCCACTAATTAACCCAATAGGGTGCTTTTGCATTCTATTATAATCCCGAAGAAAATCAATAGTATTTTGTCTCTGAATTTTCTTCGAAAATTAACATCCAGGGAAGAATGTTACCTACAGTCAAGAAAAAGCAGCATTTGAACCGAAACAGAAAATAAAATGTTTATTGCGTTATGCCTGTTGGGTTTTAAATAGGATGAAATAGCAAACATATGTGGTTCAGCAGGTTCTGAAAATGTCATTTGTCATTTCTTAGAAATTTAAGTAATTCCAGAAAATGCAACAACATTACCCATACTAATTTCCTAATATGCAGTTTAAAAGTTGTGAACCATGTTTGGAGTTTATCGACTCATCTACTAGGAATGTTGTAGATTCGACATATACTGTAGTTGCATGTCCAAGCTAAATGACTGAAAGACTTAGACAAATATAATTCACAACTGATAAAGTTCGAAAACTATCACATAATTGCCAACCAATGCACAAACCTCTTCAACTATCAGTAGCACTTGTAAGGTTCCTTTTCGTCACTCAAGCTTACATTCCACAGTTTGTGGCAGAACAAAAATGGAGAGAGAGACTAGTTACATAAACAAAGAAAAGGTAAACTGACTTTAATAAGATAATGAAACTTAATAAAATAAATGATAATATTCAGTTATTTCACTTTATTCGAATTAAATGTATTAAGTACCTGGACCGATTCAGTGTGGCAATGTCAGTAACATGACTACATAAATTTCTTTGTGACAACGATTAAACCTTACGTCCTTTCATTTCTTATAATAATCTAATCACAATGACAACATTGACCTGTACGCCTTTTTTATTTTTTTTCTCTGTGCTTTAAGCTTATTTGTTTGTTTGATTTTCAAACTGGTATTTTGAGTGCCTAATATATTTCTGTATGTATATTTTAAAATCAGTTTATTTATAGCACCTTTCAATAATATATATATATATAAGAAACAATTCTACATATGGCATAGCACATTGTTGGGATCATATCTGGGACACCAATTCTTGGTTTGTGCATCGCCGCTACATCTCAGCGCACGTTCAAACAGTTGGATATCCTCTTTTCTAAATTTGAAATTCATGTCCAATTCACACATTTCGTCATTCCCAGCTGGTCTGCAAATAAACAGTAACAATTACAAGGGAGAACAAACTCAGTAAAAAGTAGCATTGAATCAGTAATTAAATAAGGTTAGAATGTCTGGATGCTCAAATAGCAATATTAAAGAATACAGTGCAAAATAAATTGAAACACTTTAAAAATGTTTTCATTTTGGAGTAAATGAAGTTGCAGGAGCCGGTTTCAAATTTAAGAAATGAAATAAATCGTTCGAAACAAGGTAAAATAGTAAAACATTCAGTTACCTGTTCAGCCATTGCTAAGTATCGCTTTTGTTAGAACTATTGTTAATGGTACTAATTTTCCATTACTTTGCATTTGTTGCAGTGAATATATTGCACAGCATGGTGTTAGTTCTTTACAGATTCAAGCATGCTGTATGTTTGTTTCTCTTTTGATCATGTTGATTTTGTGCACAAGCACGAAACATTTGGATGGAACCAATCTGCATAGAAATGCAAGACATGTTGAATTATGTCAATCGTGTAATACAGTTATAAACACTAACTTCATCTATGTTCGGGTTCGCTGATCTACATTGTTGGTTGCAATAAAACGAGATGTAAGATAATAGGACCTCCAAACATAAAAGATGAAGTATCACACGTGTGTATGGAAGTACACAATTATTCTTTAAACCAAGTCGTTGCAATAGGCTAAAATTTGTTTATTTCTTAACATCAACCCGTTTAAAATATCAGAATTACACCCACCCACTAAACCCACTTTGATATTATTTGATGCATGCATAAAAAAATAATGAACTTAATTATAAGGACGTTTCTAACGGATATTATTAAGTGCTTCATTTTTTCAGTGGCTGATTAAAACGTCTGGTCAAAAACAGCTCTTAAAGTTTATAAGCTGATTTAAATCCAGAGACCTCGCCTTGGGCTAAATATATTTCTTTGTAATCGTTAAATATATTTCCTGTAAAAGGGGAAAAATACTCCAACAACAACCAAACACCTGAATATCATAAACAATATGTACATTCAGCCCGTAACTCGCATATAACGTGGTCATATCATTTTAAAATCAGATATATATTCTGATGAATATTATGTTTTATGAACATTTTCTTTATTTTCATTCCTACTCACCCGAAGATGACTTTGTGGTGATCGCTGTTGTCATATGTACATCGTGCCGCCTTAAAAATGTAAGTTTTGCGTAAGAATGAAGCCATTTTGACAAACTGTATTTCCAACATTATACTGACGATTCTCATTTCATTTAATCCAGTATTGAGGTTCTAAGACTATGAAAAACGTTCTTACTTTCTTTCATTTAAGTTTGTATTTGTTTGGTTCCAACCAATGGTTACCCTCTGAGGCTGTGTACTCGGAAAGTATTCTGCCATTTTATTTTACTTGTATTAAGAAACCGAAAGACAGATATACTGCAAGATAAATTAATTAATGTTTATTTTATATACCTTATGCCTTCCTGAACTGCATTGGTGCGAATAAAAAAGAACCTTATATTAAATAACGTTCATAAATCAGATATATTGCATATGTTTAAAATAACAAACGAGATACTTTGTCTTGTCATAATAATGCAGTAAAGTTACTAAAAAAATTTAATTATGACAATTACTATTCCTTATACATTTGGAACAGCTAATATTGCATTTACCGACTTTAAAATTCAGGCAGGGAAATCATTATTACATTATCATAATATTTGTGTCAGCAACATGCCTGTTATTTAAGGAAGGAAGGTTTTAAGATATCAGTAGTCTTACCAAAATATCTCCCGGAAGTAGCATTAGTGGCCCACCAGCAGTCTTTGAAATTACCTGCATAATAATAATGGTGTCGTTTTAATTCCCAGCAATACATTATACTATGTTTCTCAATAATATCATCAGATATGACATAAACATTGCATACTTAGTTCAGAATGTATCTCTTTATCGTATTGCTTTATTACATTGCTGTAGAGTGAGAAAGTGTCAGCTCCTTGGTGGGTGCTTAATGTTACTGAATGAAGCTTGTTCAAAGCTATTAATTAAATGTTATCAGTTTACTGCAGTTGTTAATATGATGTGCGTTTTTTATTGTTGTTTTATTTTTGTGTCGTGCGCACAAATTTGGAGAGTAATACACATATGAACTATATATGTACTTTAGCATTCCTCCAACGTTCCCTTCACATTAAGCTTTCATTTAGAGCGATTGAACTTGCATTTTGGTATAATTGTAAATGTAACAATCTTTTTTTCATGAAAAAGTGATGATATCATATGTGTACTTACATGTCTCTTTTTCTGTGGGTCTGCATTCGCTATCACCGTGACTTTATTGTTTCTTATTATATATCCTTCAACCCAGATCCCTAAAATATGTTTCAGATGTTTAGCAAGTTTTGTTTACATTCGAAGGAAATCAAACAATATAGATTATGGTAACGCTTGAAATTATGTCGATATTTAGAATGGTTATGAAATTTATTTACAGAAGAGTTATTTTTTAACAGATTCAAGAAGCTTTAACTTCAACTTTTTATTGCATGTCATGAAAGCATTCACTGACACCAGTTTGTAATGCAAATTATAGGTAAATAATATTTACCTTGAAGAAATCAAATGCTGACATTTATAATAACTCTGGAAATAATTTCCACACATCCTATATCTACAGAACGATTACACCTTCTTCCATTTTTATTGCACAATGATAATCCCAAATTTTAATTGTTTTGCACAAAGATATATGTCCTTTGTCGATCCAGCTATCTGAGTCAGTTCTATAGAAGATGGAAACGTTGTCGCAACCATTTACACTATGGTAATTCAAGTACAAGTTTGAGCATTCCGTGGCATGAAAATAACCGCTAACAATACACATGTTACCATGGTGAGAAATATCGAAAAAGATCGATTGAATATTATAAAATATAAAATAAATATACCTTTAAAGTGGGTGTGAATAGAATACTCATACAGGTACGCAGGTGGCCTAGACCAAATGCATGCCACATCGGCCTTGAATCCTTCAAACAAGTAAAACAAGGGATTGCAATATTTTAGTCTAAACGATTTGCATTCAGCATAACAGAATAAAATTAGTTACTTGCCTTCAAATAAGCTGCGATCGCCGAGCGCAATAAGCCTTCAGGTTGTATTGCATATGTTTTTGAACACCTTGGGAAGGAAGGGTTGTTGTCCTTTTGTTTAATAACTACGAATACCAAGTTAATCATCATCATTCTGTTATTATTATTTTTATTATTATTATTATTATTATTATTATTATTACTATTATTATTATTATTGATGTAGTAGTAGTTGTAGTAGTAGTGTGACATTTTAAAATTAATCTTTCTTGTAAGTTCAGAGTAAGAAGGCAAAAGGTTGAAAGGAATCAACAAAAGTATTTGAAGCTGGCCGTAAATTCTGCATAAGAAAAAATCCGATTTGTGTTCAATTTTACATGATAATATTACTGTTTCTCTATTTTGCGAATGAAACATTAGAGAATTCAGATTTATGTTTTGTAAACTGCCTGAAAGAAAAAGAAATTGTTTTACAGATTCTATTGTATGGTATATGCCTATAAAAGATGTCTTTGAAAAGTGTGTTTTTGGTACTTGAAGACATCTTATTGCCCAGGAAAAACACCTTACTGCAGTTAGATTTTAATTTTTGAAGCAGATTCCACGCTAAAACGTAATTTCAAAAAATTAAAAAATAATGTCATGGTGTTTTTGTATCATTACCTTTGTCTTTCGGGGGAATGTACCCGGTAGAAAACAATGTTATGTCTTGAAACGAGTTTTTGCGTCTGAAATCACAAAGTAAAAATGGGTTAACAAGACACACACACACACACACAAGCACACACATAGAATACGGGTACTGAAAAGAATTGAATGCCCCAATCTAAATTGTAGGGACACGAATCTTTTACTTGGAAACACTTTCGGTCCATTATCAGCACAGACCTCTAGCGCAGAACCGATCTTAGTACTGAATTGTTCCTCTAAATATGCTTTTGCGGTAGAGCCAGCATTTCTTACCGTTGGTTTTTATCTAACTTCAAATTTATACTTCAGAGGAGATGGTGATTACAGTTTTAATATTACAAATGATATAGAACTTATATGTCTAAAAGGTACGAGAAAGAAATTTTATCAGGAAGTGTTCTATTCAAGACAGGTTTATGCATACGTAGCTCCGATTTGCACCAACGGCATCGTCACAGATCATGCAATATGTCAGCTATGAAAACTGATGGCATCAACCATGTGTCAAAAGCATTCACCGTGAGAAAAACGAAACAAATTACTTTTCGTAATACTTAACCTTAATGGTGTTTTACGTTGTAACTTTTATTGATGAAAGGTAACTTTTGATTAACGTCAAAATTATAAGTCTTAAAAACAATCGATATTTACACTGTAACATCAAACATAACCTTCTTATCGATGATGTTGACATGACTCGCCTAGAATGTCTTTTTCGATAAATAAAACATTATAATGAAAGATTTGTAAATGGCCGCCTAAAACAGGTCAGTATTATGTATAACTACCACAAAAACCAACAAATTTGCATACATTGCAATAGGAAAATAATCTAATACTTTATTCACGTGACAAATGGGATATGGTAAAGTACTGCTATAAAATCTATGTTCATATTTACAATTGGTTCATCAATCTATCTTTAGATGAAATAAACGATGGTGAGATTATATTACGTCTCTTTGTGTCTGGTTTAAACATTTCAAAATGTTTTCAAATTGTCCTTGTTCTCATCATCTAATTTTAAGTACTTTTTCAGGAAACAATAGGCCTATCCGATGCGATGTTATCACTATTTCTGGTAATATCTAGTTAATTAATCTACCTTTAAATAAAATATTTGGCAGGTGCATAAACGTTCAATATATTATAATTTTAAAAGGTTATAAGATGGCAAAGTGAAATCGATCATAATGCAACACATTTTTCTCAAAGGGATGGGAAATTGAAATCTGAATTTTTCAGTTTTCATCAGTTTGCATCTCTGTCATGTGAATACACTGAAGTCTCTTTAAAGTAACTATTTACTCAGTCTCGAAGTTAAGATTCATCCTGACTGTTAGATCCTAAATAAATACATATATATGTTAAACTCTTCTCCTGAAGGAAAAATACGAAGAAACCGAAATACACCTGCATGATTTATTTCTTATCGTTAAACGTTCAGATTGCCATTTATGTTTCCGTTTTGCATCTAATTTGATGCACTATTTTCAGGAAACAATAGGCCTATCTGATCGTAGAAAATTCATGGAATAATTGTATCCCTAGTTACAAAATGAAAAAATTGTTACCCTTCATATGTAGTATACAGCGTCAAATTGACCGGGTTAGATTGCATGGTACTGGGATCTTTAAAAGCAAAACAAAATACTCGTTTATTTCAATAAATCACAACTATCCCTAGTAGCTGAGAGGTACCAGAGCAATAATGTCTAATTGTTTGAAGTTCTAACAATTAAGCAATGCATAAATTTAAAGCAATAACTAAAATATACATTCTACTAATTAAGATATTTTACTAAAATAATTATCGTGTGTCGTAAATCACAGTGCTTTATTTCGATTTTGTTCAGTATTCATTCCGGAGTATTTTAATTGTAAGACGTAATACAGTATAGTGTGTTTTGCATTATATTCTCTCTGTTTTGGAAATGTATAAAGTATTTATATGTTCAAAATAGTAAAAATAATGTAATGGTTATTATTCACACTTATAACAATACTGGTAGTATCTACCTAGTATTTCATCTTTGAAATGTATCTGCACAATGAGAGAATTCAATTTGTTAGCTTTTCCAAGAGGCACGGAAACATCTGAAATTAAAACAAAATGTATTATTACAGTTATAGTCATGAACATACCTTATTCATTATAACTTCTCTATTTTCTTCAACTTCATACTTTAGATTATTTTATTTGGAAGAAACTATTTTGAGAACCTCAAAATATATTACCAAAGAGAATTTGCCACTTATTTACTGAATACAAAATATTGAGATATGGGAAGCTAATAAATAATTGTGCTAATGCCTGGTTTTACATGACACAGTTTATTTTGTCAGCTCTAACGGTCTTACAACATGTATGTTATAATGCTGGACTTTTTCAAACAATCTATCTGCATTTTTTTTAAACATATGTCATTGCAAATATAATCACAAACATGGATACAAGACAATCAGATTGTAAACGAATTGTTCAACTTTTAAGTTCCTCTCCATTACAAACATAGTCAATTAAGTAACTACCATGCAGGTACAAGTTTAGCAAAAAGTAAAGACAGGTGACGTAAAAGTATACAATGATATGAGAAAAACGAAAGAAGGATAAGAGCAGATGGCTTGTGTTTTGATGTGGTTCGGTTAGCAATATTTCAACTGAAGTGAAATAGAACAAAACTTAATCATTTGTTTGTTAATCTTTCTGTGTTAATAAATGCCTGCATTTCTTTTTGTAGCGGTATGTTTGCTCCTGATGATAATCTGCAATAATAGTCATTTCTTGCTTTATTAAATAAACTTCATTAAACCATGAAATTGATGGTCGCATTCTATTAGAAATTCACAACAGCTGGAGGGATTGGCGATACGTTTACATCTAAATCAATCATAATTCAGCGACCTGCAGTTGAGTTTTAACTGGCTTTAAGAGTACAGACACCTGACTATTACCAAATGCTAAATAACGTTCTTGGATCAGAAATTATGCGTTTGCTAAATTTGTTTTTAAGGGTAGTATAGATGAACAATTTTGTGTGGATTGTGGCACATCTTGTTGTTGGCATCCGTTAGTCTCGAGAGACGATGGAACTGCGCCCATGAGAGATGTCCCGGTTGGTGGTTGTGGCTAAGTAGTCTAATGCGGGAGTGACAGTCCCTGCTGCACTTGCTGCACTTGAAGGTTGTGTCGGGTGTTGGTTGGAGCTGCTTCTTCTTCCTCTGCGATCGTCTTTCATCAGCTAGCAAGCGTTGCTTGTCCTGTCTGGCTTTCAGACCAGTGATCAGAGCATGTCGCCAGCTTGATCTGTCTAGAGCGAGCTCTTCCCAGGTGTTGACATCGATATCAAGGGCTTTCATGTCATGTTTACAGACATCCTTGAAGCGGAGATGTGGCCGTCCAATCGACCTTTTGCCAGAGGCGAGTTCCGAATAAAGAATGTCTTTGGGGATCCGTCCGTCAACCATCCGACGTACATGGCCCAGCCATCTCATGCGACGTTGGCGGAGGAGTGTGATCATGCTGGGAAACTTGGCACACTCGAGCACCTCGTTGTTTGTTACTCGATCGCTCCAGGTGATCCCGAGTATGAGTCGGAGGCATCGCATGTGAAAGGCGCTCAGTCTTTTCTCTTGTGAGGCGTACGGAGTCCAGGTTTCACTGGCATACATGAGAGTGCTTAGCACGCATGCACGGTACACGGTGATCTTAGTGTTCATGGTCAACATGCTGTTGTTCCACACTCTCTGCGACAACCTGGAGAGAGTTGTTGATGCCTTTCCGATCAGCTTGTTGAGCTCAGCATCGTGCGAGAGGTTGTTGGTGATGGTAGAGCCGAGGTACAAGAAGTGACTCACCACCTCAAGTTCGTAGTTGTTGATGATGATGCTTGGGGGATCCGCGTACTGAACCATCACGTTTGTTTTCTTTAGGCTTATGGTTAACCCAAGCTCATCGTATGTTTTAGCAAAGCGGGCCATCAGGCGCTAAAGCTCAGCTTCTGTGTGGATGGCTAGAGCAGCATCGTCTTCGAAGAGCATGTCCCTGATGGTTACTACACGCACTTTGCTCTTTGCCTTCAGTCGTGCCAGGTTGAACAGTCTGCCGTCTGATCGTGTGTGCAGGTAAATCCCTTCTGTGGACGTCCCAAAGACGTGCTTGGGCAGGACTGCGAAGAAGATGCCGAAGAGCGTGGGGGCAAGGACACAGCCCTGTTTAACTCCACTGCGGATGTCAAAGGGGTCGGATGTTGAGTCATCGTACTGTACCGTGCCTTTCATGTCATCGTGGAAGGACTGGATCATGCTTAGCAGCTTTGGAGGGCAACCAATTTTCGCCAGGATTGTGAAGAGTCTGTCTCTGCTGACCAGATCGAATGCCTTGGTGAGGTCTATAAAGGTCAGGAAGAGGGGTATGTGTTGTTCTCTGCATTTTTCCTGCAGTTGCCTGACAGAGAAGATCATGCCGATTGTGGACCTCTCTGCGCGGAACTCGCACTGCGACTCTGGGTAAACTCTGTCAGCAAGCGTCTGCAGTCTGTTCAGGATGACGCGTGCGAACACTTTCCCCACGATGCTAAGAAGTGATATGCCCCTGTAATTGTTGCAGTCGCTTCTGTCGCCCTTGTTCTTGTACAGGGTTATGATGTTAGCATCTCTCATGTCCTGAGGCACTGCACCCTCGTCCCGGCACTGGCAGAGGAGGTCGTGCAGGTGTGTGAGCAGCACGCTACATCCACACTTGATGAGTTCTGCTGTGATGCCATCCTTCCCTGGGGCTTTACCTAGGGACAGTTTCTCTAAGGCCTTCTTTAGTTCGTCTAAAGTAGGTTTCTCATCCAGTTCGGCCATGAGAGGGAGGTTTTCAATGGCGTTGAGGGCATCATTGGTCACGTGGTTCTCTTTGGAGTACAGTTCGGAGTAGTATTCCATCCAACGCTCCATCTGCTTGCCCTTGAGTTAGCCTCAAACCAGTCATTGTTCTTTGATTGCTTCTTACCAAAGATCCGTGTGGCTGTGTTGTATACAGTCTCTCTGATGTGATCCCATCTTTCTTTGGCACAGCCGTTGAGGGGTTCTGAGTCAAACGTCTAGGAAAGAGCATAGGTGAATTCCTCAGCCTTGTCTGGTTATGATGTCTTGCTCACATCAATGTGTGGTTGACCCTCTTGCCTAGAAAGGTGGATCTTCTTTGGCTGAAGCTTCATTTTGCAGCACACCAGCGAGTGGTCTGTGTCGCAGTCAGCACTGTGGAAGGTACGGGTAAGAAGCACACCCTTCATGGCTGACCGTCTTGTAATGATCAAGTCCAGCTGGTGCCAGTTTTTAGACCGGGGATGCCTCCAAGACACTTTGTGCTGTGGCTTTGTCTGAAAGAATGAATTGGTGATGCTGAGTTCATGGTACAAGCACATCTCTAGAAGGTGCTGCCCATTCTCATTCATCTTCCCAACGCCAAACTTGCTAAGACAGGAGGGCCAAGAGTCATGATTGGCACCCACCCTAGCATTGAAGTCGCCCATTAAAATCAAGTTCTCCTCCTTGGGAATTTTGTTGATGAGCGAGTTTAACTCATCATAAAACTCATTGTTGGTATCTGTGGAGGATCTTAGTGTGGGAGCGTAAACGCTGATCAGGTTGACAGGCCCGTTTGAGGTGTGGAGGCGGAGGGATAGCAGTCTTCCATTTCCTTGTTGGCAGGGTTCTATCATCCCCAGCAGAGTGTTCCTGACAGCGAATCCAACACCAAACTCTCTGGCTTCATCTGCACTCTTTCCTTGCCAGAAGAATGTGTAGTTCTTTTCTCTGAGGGACCCAGAATCTGGTAGTCGTGTCTCCTGCAGTGAGGCGATGTCGACCTGGAGCCTTGCAAGTTCGTCATTGATGACTGAAGTCTTACGAACATCACTGAGTGTCTGGAGATCATCTGAAAGCCCAGTCAGCATGGTCCGGACATTCCAGGTACCTAGCCTGAGGATTGAAGTCTTCTTTTTAATTTTTATTTTGTTATTTCTTGGTGCTGTACTTGGAGTCCGCTTGTCAGGAACTCGCGTACCTTAAGCCTTACGCACCCAGCAAGGCAGGTGAACTGTGGCGGACCGGCACCTTATTGGCTGGGGGCTGCCCAGTTTGAGGCGGGCGGTAGCTGTCCAGTGAAACGTGTTGGTCTCTACCACCGTCACAAGCATCCCCTGGCGTCTGGCGCTACGCCAATCGAGCGGTGATTTATAACCGGTAAACTGCTGCTTCCCGTGTTGTGTCGATGCTATGGAGCGAAGTTGGAGTGTCCTCTCCAGGGCGCAAGCGTGGGCAGGGTGATATGGAGAATCAGCTGTTGCCCATGCAGTTGATCCCCCCTCTCCACGCAGCTGATGGATCCAAAGGAAAGAACAAGCCGATACGTCATAGCACCAGCTGCGCCGCAGGAGTTGCCGAGATGACACTGAAATCAATGCCAAGTCGCCTTAGGGACTCCGTCTCCGGATTTTCTGTTGGGTTTTACTCCCTTAGCCTTTCCCACCAGAGGGTATAGTCGCAAGGCAGCGAAGGTTTGAAATCGGAGTTTACCTTCTCCTAGATGGGCGACCACACAAGGTTAACGAGCCCCATCTGCCCGAAGCATCTGGTTTTGAGGCGCCAGAAGCTCGCCTGTCATCCCTTCTCCAGTCAGTTTAAACAGGTTCCGCCACTCGTGAAGGCCTGGAGCTGGATTTGGTTTTCAGAGGCTCTATCAGACGCAAGCCATTGGGAGATTTCCAAGGGAAGTGGGTGCTTATCTCCCACATCCGCCCCCGGCGATGACAACCCTTGAGAGGTGTATGTGTACTGAAAAGCACTTGCTATAAAGAAATCACTTCATGGACATCCTCCACAACGTTGAATTCCTTGTATGGTATAAAAATAAAGTGAAAAAGAGCTACAGTTACTAAGGCAGACTTTTATACACAGCTTTGTATGGGATGTTAAACAGCGCCTGTTTGGATCCACCTAAATTCTGTTGTATACATGGCATTATATGGGACAATATACATTGCCTATGTGGTCTACGTAATATTTATTTTACGTATGGCTTGATAGGGTACTTTTTTACAGTATGGCACACCGTTCCGTGAGTAAATAGGTGTTGGTTTATACGTCTTTTTTAACAACGAGGTTCTACATTGACAATGAATGTTCGAGTTTTTCAAATTAACAGGCATTGTGTCTAGTGTTCAATGAATGAATACATAATCGCATGACTAAATAAATGGAATTCCCTCTTATCAGGGTTTAATTCAGATCTAAAATGATGAAATGAGATATGTTCAGACTATATTTTTCAAAGACATACGCGTGTACATACCTTCAGGGAAATTTATTCTTCCATGATGTTGAGACCATCTATCAAAATCTCCAAATGGGATACTCTTTCCGTGACAAAGATGCCCTTGTTCCTTCTTGCAATCCCTTTTGTGAAAATTAATAATGTTAATAATTGTTATCAGAAACGTATCACATCATCTTAAGAAGTAACGATTTTTTCATGTAAACATTCAATCGTTATTATTTCTTAACATTTTTACTTACAAAATGAAACCATAATATTTGACAGTTAAAATATTAAAAGCATGTATGTTAGGTATTTTAGGTTAGAACGTATATAGAATAGCATACTCTCACAAATAATTTATGCACAAACCACACGCAAAACAGTCCTCACATGCAGCATTTTACTAACGGATCCAAGTCTGGCCATACTTCAAATCCATTTATCTTTACTTGTTTTCTGCTGCAGTGCAAGAAAGACGTAGACGTCTTGACCTAATTTCCTAAATGCAATGAAGTTTTGATCCGATACTAAAGTTGACTTTTTTTCTCTGGAATTTGCAAAATATATTTTTCTATGAGATGCTGAAACCAAATATGCATATGGTTTAGATTACGATATAACTTGCAAAATACTCTTTAGGATTTAATGGTATATCAGTAATGCGTTGAATTAATATCATATTAAAACATTCAGATAAAATAGTATGTATCACTCTTGAGTGTAATAAAGTGTCATATGGTTCTTATGCGTTTCAATATAAAAGCATTTATAGTCATGACCATGACGATACTGAAATGACCTTCAAGTCGTATACATTCTAATTTGAAGTGGGATTGGCTTATAAAATATTTCCCAGTTTGCTGCAGTTATATTTCAAATATAATTAAAGAAATATGGCCGTTTTTCCTTGTAACTTCTAAAACTTTTTTGCTATTTTATCAAGAAGGTGAGAATAACAGTTTTTAAACTTTTATACATGCCTATAATAGAAGCTGAACGTTTACATTTCACAGCTTCTAAGGCTATATAATTTTCCAGGATGGCACCTTTCCAAAGGCATTGTAATAATGTTATTATTCTATAGAATTCGTGCAATGACCAAAGTGTGAACATTAGCTTCAATTGATTTAGCACCGACATATTTCGTATTCATCGTACTTGTTAAGGGTTTACAACATAGTAACAACAATCGCAAATTCTAGACTAAGTACGACTCGGAGCTTTCTGAGCTTACGCTTAGAACATATATTATTGGACGAAGCTATTTACCAACCTTGAGAAAAGAGACGCAGAGGTAGTATGATTTAATGATCTTTAAATGATAATTTGTTATCATAAGGCGGTTGATGAAATTATTTTCCTGCAAAAAGGACTATTGGTCTCGGATGGTATTTATAAAATCAATGTGTATGAAATAACAAAGTTTGTTTCCAGTAAATGTAGCATGTTTCATACTTGAAATGGCTTCAAGCAAAATAAAAGAACATTCTTCTATTAATTTTGATATTTTCTCACCTACTACCTTGGGAACTTCGGGAAACAACGCTTTGAGTCTGAAATCTTCGCAAATTTGTGCCAATCATCGTCACCAGATCCCAATGAACCATCCTCACAAACCGCACAAAGTCCGATTGAGTTTTGTCGAGTTAATTAAAGAAGCTGCCTCGAAAATCACATATCCAAACATTTTTGTTTTGAAATTTACAATGCATCAGCCGTAAATACAGTGATTTTGATCTCTGTCTTCTATACTTCTTCCCTTATGCAGACCCTCCCCTTCCCGCTCCTGATGATGAATCTCCATCATTTGTTGTGGTCTAATGATGGCACACTTTGTTTATTAAGAGTTGCTAAATAGTCAATGAAGATCTCCAGTCTTGTTTCAATATTTTTGACCGGTTTTTCTACTTCATGTATATTGGATTCGAGTGAGTCAATTTCTGAAATGAAGCTTTTAAGCAGTTTCTCGAAACGATTGGCGATATCTGCAAACCTTTCACATCATACATGATAATTGCTTTTCCGATGCATTCATGTATTTATATGCCCTCTTGTCTTAAAAATATCAGGTACGAAAATTGTAAGATAAGAATTTTTTTCATTTAAACTTATTCTCAGCCGGCACATATTCATTTATATTTACAATTTTTGTATCGTAAAGGCAGAAGAACATTATGCGTCATTGGCTTAACTTCCAATCCTTTACCTTCAATATTGTACCTCTTGTACAAACTTACAGTTACAAACTTATGAAATAAATATTTAAAACTAAATTAAATATCCTGTACGAACGCAATGTATGCCATAAATATTGAGTGAAAAACATTCACCCATGCGAAATTATCACTTAATTCCACTGGCTCGAAAATTAGCACTCTTGCATTCAAAATCCCTATTACATCCTCATGCATATTCGACCGGTTGTGCTTTCTAAAAAATGTCATCCGAAACCTAGGGCGAATACGTTTAGTAAAGAGTAAAGCCAATGCAACACTTATTATTCTATGTTTAATCATTGCAAAATAGGAGTAAAATAAAAATGCATGTACAATTGTGACTGACAGTTACGTACACACGCAGACACACGCATGGGTTGATCAAAACGTTCCAATAAAATATATATGGAAATAAACCAAGCTGACTGTTTTCTAAACATTTGTGTCATTTTCAAAACATTGTGTCTAGTTAGTGAATCTTGGGCCTGTGAGAATATCTGGAGCAGCTTATATAAGTAGTGCCACATAACGTCTTGCAATGAAACTCTACAACTTTCCTTATTTATTGTTGTAGATGTTATAATTTGTATTTACTCCTTGAAGGGTGACGTTACTTCACCACATCTAAGATCCAAATCTTCATAAATTTATACGTGTAGTATCCCAAGGCTCATCGTGCAATTTGACGCCACTAACACAAAGTTTATGTTTAACTGTGCTTTCACTTGAATATCTACTCATTCATAAATAAGTGACAATTTCTTTTGCGAAAATCGCCTATGCCGTTTGCATTTTGAGTTAACATAACACTTGTTTATTTAGGCTACGAGTGTTACTGTAAAATATATTTGTTGATTTCTTCAAAATGAGTAACTATTATTTTATAGGTGTTTTTCATTCACCACAAGTATAGATCAACATCATCTGCTTTAACGGCAACTATAGTTCAAGGAGTCGTGCAACCAGTATTTGATATCATTTAAAGGTACATAAATAATGGAAAAAAGCATGGTCTGAACCGCAATGGGCAAGACCTTCCTGATTTTAAGCTATTTAATATAGAAATTCTCATCATGAAAATTATATCCTGCCATTACTAACCAGACTCTCTGTGTGGGAACGTCATCTTCACACGCCGCAAAGGTGACGTGGTGTGCCACATCTTGAAATACATCAACATCAAATCCAACTAGCAATATGAAAGAAGAAATGAAATACAATAATGCGAGTAAGGTGAAACAATATTACAAAGTACACACTGAAGCTATAAAATGAAACGTTATGTCTCTGGTAATAGGTTGCAAAGAAAGTAATACCTATCACTGACCAACATACTATATAACTTTGTGAAGGAGTAAGATAATTATCGATGGCTCTCGTCACTGTGTAGAACTTAGAAGATATGCATCAACGATTTATTCAGTTCAAATTTCATGTCTATCTAAAATCGCGCGTCAACAAAATATGCCTGTGTTTTTTCCCGATGTGGTACCGATATATATATTGATTTAGTAGGAATTCGAAGCACTCTATATTCACACCACCTCGAGTCCTTAAAATCGTTACAGGCAAATTATTATATATAAATAACATGTTGCCGTGTAGGGTTCTATTGAATAAGATCAATCATGCGTTAAAAGGTATGTTTTCCCTGTAAAAATATTTCATATATATCGTTTTATTACAAGTACAGTAACATTAACAATTCTATAATATAATCCCTTTCTTCAATAAAGACGTCTTGGATAGCTACTAAATTCAATTTTATTTTTTTCCATATATTTTCACATATGGCATTTTTTATTTGTTCAATGTTGATTTCATTACTTTCTCAGCTTGTATGTGTATGTTTCACATTATTATTTTATGCTCTGAATTGGTTCGTCAAAGCTCCCGAATGCGAATTGATACAAGGATAGAATTTAGTCTACAAAATGAATTAAAAGTGATAGTTAAAATGACAGTGGTAAGGAAAAGATACACTATATTAATACTTCAATCATCATTCCATGTTTTTAGAACACGTTAGTAAACAAGCGCATGCCTATGACGTCATATCTAATCGTTTTTAAAAACCAATTGCAATTTTCAGTTTATCAAATGTTAATACATTTTTGCAATGATATTATCAGATCAACAACGTTTTTGAAAAATGTCTGAATTTTGGGGTCAAAAAGAGGCATTATAGTACATACCACATTTCATTTAATTCACCATTACTGATCTGAACCATATGTATGTGATTAGAAGTGGTAATGAAAGTATATTGCTCGCAAAACGTCAGATGCACAGCTTAGCATGTTTTACTTTTTGATATCAGCTGTGTAAGGTGTCTGACCTAGTATCCTTCTTTGTCTTCAGAGTGCGAAATCACCAAACATTTTCCCATAACGCACCGCGCCTATTAGTCTAGTTTCCAGCTTCGTATGATACTGCTACGTACTCCATACGCACCTTACTAATCTAGAGATATATATTTCTAGTTACCGGCCTATGATATTGGCTTGGTAATTTTGGACTGACAACAGCAAATACTATGCTATGAAACTGGCTTACGAATTAAAACCTGTTTCCAGCGAAGCTATATCAGCCCTGCCCGTCTCTACTGTAGAAGTGTAGAAGAGTGAATATTTTGTACAGGATGAAATTCTGCGGAGGGCGGAGCCTGGGGACTCGTCAATTACCCCAATTGAAATAAAGTGACGCAACAGTACAAGAGCTGATTTCATTTTAGGCAACAAAATATAGAAAAAGCACATGCATAAATACTAGATAGTAAGCAGATAGTAAGTAGCTACCTAAGTATGTATCTGAAATGTTCTGCAGAGAGGCCGCCATGCAAATGTACGAATCTTTCTGAAAATAAATAAAAGAATACAAAATAAAAAGGAATTACTAGATGACATATGACCTCACACGCATTATTGGGCTATACTGCCCTTTCCAGTCATTTGATTTAGATCATGCAATCAACATAATCGATCTGTATCTTCCATTCAGTGTTGCTCAGATGCAGAAAATATCTCAGCGGCGTGATGTTCATAGAAGTTCTTTTCCTTTTTTTACCTTGTTTTTTTTTAGGGAATGAAATTGTTTGTTAAATTTTACAAAGCTTGTTTTCACGTTTTCCTTGTTACTGTTTAAACGAGCCTAAACGTAACAATTGTCATGTATACATATGCAACAGTTGTTTCTGTATGTATAACGTAGATCGAATAATAGTTTATGCTGAAATTAAAGTAACATATCATTTTGAAAGTAGTTATGGGATATAGTTAGATTGCATTCTACTATTAATGCTGTATAATATTTAGGAAAGAATACAATAAACAAGTGATAGATAGGTAAAGCAAACCTCTTCCACTTTAATTCGAGGAATCTGGAACACTGTGGGTTTCTCGTGTACATAATCTGGTGACTTGTATGCAGAAAGACCCTTCACAACGGCAATTAGGACCAGTAATAGAATATACATGATACTTTCTAAAGTATCCACGACTACAATTGATATCTTATGAATGTCTGCATGGCTTTTATCCAGGTGATTACAGGGAGGCCTTGTTGATTACGCAGTCGGTAGGACCTTTGACCTCATCCATCTGGACAAAACCTAGAATTTCTCATGTTATACAGCGTTCATCTTGAACATAAAAAGGCAGGTACTATAGGCCTCCTTTTGGCACAAAAATTAATAAATTTTCAAAACAGTGGTTGATCTGATAATGCCATATAAAAACATTTATCAATAACAAGTTTGACATATGTCACTCTAAAATATATACATATGGTATAGTGAAACACAGATGGTGTGGAGGTAAAGTCCATGACAGCTTCCAAACACCACTAAATAGTAATCAACAGTTAGAGCCTTATAAGAAGCGTAATTTGTTTTATTTTATTTATATGTATAAATTAATTTTCATTTTCATTATTGTTTTCTTCAGTGATTTAAGTTTCTTCATCGTTTCACTATTTCTTTATTTCTGTCCTCGTGTGATCTTATCTATCCAAAGATTTGAATTAGCTATAAAAAAAAACTGCAGCAATTTTTAAAAATACTTTTGTTTCAACTGGTTACTTACATTTGTCATTATGTAGTTCCATTGTTGCTTATAGTTACACTGATTTCTGAAGCGAGTTAGTGCAGAGAGAGAGAGAATATATACGTATGTTCCAGTGACTTCATCTTGCGTCCGAAACATTCGTTGTAGTGATCCCCTTCTACCCCTAATCTCTCTGACTACCTACCTAGATCTCGACGCAGATGAATATTTCAGGCTGAAAGGAGAACCGACCGAGGGACCAACAGATGGACGCACAGGCAAACGGAGAACCGCTAGCCAGCTGCATCATTTATAACGAAAATAATTACTAAAGCAAACCAAGCATGGTCACCATGACACTTTCTTTTTGAATCTGATTGTTGTTCTGCGAAACGAAATGCAGTTAACTCACTTGCAAGTATTTCATGACCTTCTTCACCAGGTGAGAGAGAGAGAGAGAGAGAGAGAGAGAGAGAGATGTGGCCCAGGGGCTATCATGCCGGTCTCGCGACCGAAATAATGCTGCTTCGAATCCTACCATCGGATCAGCCTGGGTGGGCTACCGTGGTGTCCTTGAGCAAAGTACGTTGCACCAAATATCTTGACACTACAAAACCTATATGTGTTGCGTGCCGTAAGATACCAAACCATCCTAGTCGTCACCAGGACAGCCTACTGTAAAAGACCGGGTGCAATTATAACCAGGGATGGGAAGAAACAAAATCAAGGTTCTCGTGTTTATTGTGTTTTTCTGTTATTTGTTTTTGTCTGTCACAATGATTGATTTCAAATAAATTGCATAGAAAATGCAGGTCATAAACGAACAGTTTCTGGTAAATGTTCTGAATCAGAGTTAAAAGAATGTAAGATTGACATAGATCTTCGTGTTGCTGTTCTCTCGGTTTTGCATTGAAACACATTTCTTAGTTGTGTCATTGGCTTCAGAAAGGCGGACACTTTAATTTAAAGATATAATTTCCCAAGCACTTTTGCCACATTAGAAGCGATAAAGTGTTCAAATCGGTATAATAATTTTCATGCAATCACCTTTCGTGCTATCGCAAACAACTCTATTCAGGTTTGCATTTTTGTTGACCCTCACAAAAATATATGAACAGATATAACATATAACACCTTTGCATGAACGAAACGATTTTGTAGTTTGATGAATATCGTCATGAACTAGTTAAACTGCCCCATTGAAATAAATCTTTATGTACAACTAGAAATAATTTTGAGTGGTAAAATAACATAGCTCATCATCGTCTACTCTTTAAAATAAAAATATGTATGATATGCATTCCGATTTAAGATGACATGATATATAGAACCCATCTACTTGCTAAATGAATAGATAAATAAATAAATTAATGAAGTTTTTGATGGTTTTAATCGTTGACAATATCATAGCGAGGAAATGGGAGCTAAATTCCTTTCCAATGGAAACACCGAGGTAACTGATCCGATAAAGTGAGGTACATTCTAGAATCATTCGCATCCAAATTGAGTATAGGTAACTATTTCGTTTCTGAAGGAAGAAAGGTTGAAAATTAGTCCCGGAGTGATAAAATATGAAATACGTTTAAGAGAGATACGAAAAGACCGGCATCCAATAGTCGCTGTTCTCAATTCTTGACCAGGATGACACACGACTTAATTCTCAAGGAAGATTGGTTGCAAATTAGCTGCAGACAGATAAGACATAAGATAGTTTCGGTCAGGATAACAGACGACTTTATTCTCAAGGAAACAAAGCCAAAATTTAAATCACGTCACATTAGCCCTTTACTATATAAGCTATGTTTAAAAACCGCAACAAACAACCACAAAGATCCTGAATATCAAAAGTCACCGACAAGACGTACAGTAACTTGAGGTAAGTTGACTCACTTTGATGAAAGAACAATGGTTAACATTCGAAGAAATATCAGGCGAGTGAGAGAAATGAAGGAAATGATCGCAATTAATACAAATGTCAAACTATTAAACATGAGACAGGTACGCAACTTTATTATCTTTACCTGTTTAACACACCTCAGTAAGAAAACAGGTTTCATACTGTATGATCCAGATGTGATAATTTCTATACATGTAGAAATTTGAGAACCTGCAATATCTTTTTAAACCAGTTTTCTATGAAGATATTCTGTCGGTACAGTAAGAGAGAAAGAAAATTAATAATAACAATAATAGTAATATTGTGAACTTAGTACAGAGCCTAATCATTTGAAGTTTTAAGCGTTTTACAATATTAGATTAACACATAAAAACACAAAACGACAAGATTACAAACACAAACACCATGAAATTACAAAGCAAAAACGAAATGTTAGGTTTGCTTGGATGTCATGCATTATTTGGGTACTTTTTATCGTACGGAGGTTTCTTTTACTAGCAGATATGGAGAGTTTGGGGTCTGATACGTTGAAATAATATATGATGTCGAGGGGATCTGATACAAGTTTGTGGAGCACTAATGAAGACTGAAAAAGTTCCATAATGCAACATTATTGTCAGTTTCGTGGCCATACATGAAACGATACATTTGAAGAATAGAACAATTAGTCAACAGTAGTTAAAGTAAAACTTTTATACATGACTTTCGTAACAACTATTTTATAATGTATGCTTAAAATTGACTCGCGTGTCTGATGCAATAGACCATATATTTAGAGAGTGAATCACAGTAAAATGGAGTAGCAGGTTATTGATTTACACACTTTGAACCACTGTGGCGATACTAATTCACAAATTGAGAACTATGACAACTGAGTGTTACAAAAAGTTATTTTGTCGCTCTGAACGACACACGGGTACTTCAGTATCTAAACTTTATCTTAATAATATATCTGGCCCCGACGTTGGCCAACTGCTGGTAGAATAACTCGCTTTAAAGGTATTTAGTCATATGATTGTCCAGCTTATAAAGTGTAACTAATGTGGGGACTTTTCTACGCTGCTTTTACAGGAAGCCAGCAGCAAAATCTAAGTAAAAAAAATTCATTGTTAACACTTCTGGCAAGTCCTCTTAAATTCTTGCTGCTTCTTTTTGTATATTTTCCAGTCGATTAGAAACGGTTTCCCTAAACACATTCCATGGTAGGTGATTCGTTGAAGCACTTTGTTAATAATGTGGCATATGGCTTTCACGGATTTATAGACAAGCCATTGTTTTCTCCATCTATTTCTGGTCATTGGTGCTCTAAAGTATTGATATTTGCTGAAGAGTAAGACAAATGGTCTTGTTATATTAGATAAACCAGCTACAAATCATTTATATAAATTTTTAAAAAGCAGGGGATCAAGGATGCATCCTTGTGGGACGCCTGCTCTAATGTATTTCATGAAAGAAAGCATCTGCATTTAAAAGAATCATTTGCAGTCTGAATGATTAATTGGCATAGAACAAGACTAGCATATTTCCTCTTACACCATTTTCACAACTTTAGAGTAGCAATCCATTGTGACAAACACGATAAAATGCTTCGGATATGTAGTAACTAATATAACAAATATAAGTTTGTGTTTCTTGTGTGAATGACAGCTATTTATGGCATGTATAATGATGATAACAACATATATTTTAGTTGCGTTGCGAAGCCCAGCTAGCGTAGGCTTAGTCGAACGTAGAAACACTTTTCCTTATATACAATTAACTTTTCAAGCGCAATTTGATTTAGGAGTGAATATTATATGATAGTATAAATTGCCATGGCAGTGTCCTATAAAATAAATACCAAATTTTAGATTTTAGTTTTGTTTTATAATTTTCATAATAGCTGGTTTTATAAATTAGTAGATGACTATGATGGCCTAGAAAGTTTTTTAGTTTGTTAGAACTTAACCCCCGCCACCTCCAAGCACTTACACTAAGTAATACCATAACACAAGAAAAACCTAAAAGCAAAAGATGACCCAGAGATAGAATTGGTTGTCCGTGATTCATGCTGAGATGCAGAATAATTGTATACTTTTGGAAGTCTTACAAGCTTTTGTGGTGACGTTGAAAACACAACTTACGTACTACTGTCTTGTTTGGAATCTGGGTTCGGTGATTTTGCTTCACGTGCCCTAAATACTTCAACTCCCTGCAAAGCATAGATTATCGACAACTCACCGCCATCGTATACAGTTTTGAGAATCATGCTCCATTTATTTGCAGGCATATCCAATAAAGTTTACTTCAGCGTCTACTCTAGGTTTTAGTGGACCTTCCACTTTCGTTTTGCTTTGATGGTTCCAATTCATGTCCTGCATTGTGATAGATAGATAGATAGATAGATAGATAGATAGATAGATAGATAGATGGATAGATAGATAGATAGATAATCAAGTCTAATCCAATATAGTATTTTTGGTATTATATTTTATTCATCCATTTTTGTCCATTTTATTTTAGTCTGCTCTTTATAACACTTCTTTACTAATGGTTTGACACCACCGTGTTCTCAAAATTATTTTGAGACACTCTTTGACTTAACTTGGATTTTCTCATTTATTATATTTGCTGTTCTCAATATTTCAGTTCCATGTAAAGGCATAGATTTCACTTTTGCATCAAAAGTTTGAGATTTTTCGCTATGATTTTATGACTGTTTTAGTTCTCGGAATGCTGGGTTTTCTCTCATAATCTTAGTTTGTAAATCTCCCAATCCTCCCTCTCTCTATATGTACGTCGTTGCCTATGATATTCCTAAGGTAGCTAAACATGACAATTGATGCCGATAACTTACGGTGTACTCTTGTTGATATTAAAATCTACCTAAACTGAAGCCTTATATTCCCAGTAACATTCATTTGCTCTTTATGGCTTTGTAAGTTTCCAACATAAAGACCGGCCGATGGTCAGGTCTAAGAGTTTATTGACAGGGTCGATCTCTTGTGTCAGTTCGGTCTGTTTAATAGTTCTTTGAAATTGTCAGCCGAAGAGATAATCTTCGTGCTTTTATTCCCAGTTTTGTCTTTCACAGACGTTTCTACAGCCTTCTACATTCACGAACGTTTCTTGTAATCTCATGCTTTCTTTTATAGTGTATCTATCCTTCATCGTTTCTATTCGTTTGGCAAGTTTTTCTGTGTACATGATATTGTCTCTCCTGATACTTACTAGTTTGTGTGCCTAAGAATAAAGTTTTCGTGCATCTGCTTTGTTGGTTAGAACATATACCTTTTCATTTCTTGGTAGTGAGTCCTGTGTGATCCACATTATATGTTGTGTTTTTCTTACTTTCGATAGTTTCTCCACAAGTTTCTGTTTAAACACATTTTCTATCTTTCCAATTAATTTTATTCATATCTTTACCTATCAGTAGCTGATCGTTACAAGCGGCCATTGTACTTCTTTCCACCCTAATATCAAGTAAGGATATTTAAATTTTCTGATAGATATGGTCAGTTTGAATTTAGATCATTAGATCTAGTCATACTCATGTAACTTTATGCATACCTTTGTGCGGGAGGATACTTCCTCCAACGGCCAGGTTATTGAAATCACATATTTCGCTAAGATTCTCTTGATTATCGTTTCTGTCACATAGCTGTATAGCGCTTTTACTCTTTCAAAACACTTGCTATCCTGTCTAACTTTTCAATTAAAATCTAGTAATCAAAGAATGAAGTCCTCTTACCTATCGTGTGCTACAAATGTGTTATAAAATGAGCGTTTTACTCTTGTTTAGCCTCAGTTGCTGGCGCATCTCATTGCACTGAAGTTATATTTTATATCCTGATGTAAAACATGGCAGTAACATTTGTAGGGCCGACAACCTCCAAATTTTTGTTGCATCTTTGGAAAACATGACTCCTACTTCTTCTTTATTTGGAGCATGTTCTTTCATCGTGTGATCTGATTATGTTACAATTCCAGTCTTGAAAGAGTTGTCTGGCCACTTTGTTTCATCTTAAATCGTTTAACCGTGGGCGTGTGAAATTATATTTCGCCTTTTGTAATAGGTCCTCGGCAGCTTTACCATCTTACTACATTGCGTTGATATTCCGTGTTCGAATAATGTACTATCATTGGGTTGATGTAAATGTTTATATAATCTCTGTTAACGGCTGAATGGGAATAGCCCATTTCGTTTTTCCAGAGCCCCCTTAGCCATAGAGCTCACTGTGGAGACACAAACGCCCTTCATGACACCTGTAGCGCCTGGGAAAGAATAATTACCAGCCTTACTTCAGTATACTTGACAATCTAACAAGATTCCACATTGCGACCTTTTGTGACAGGGGTTCGTTGAATAATAAGCATGAAATCTCTTATATTTCAGCCTTGAGACTTAGAACATTTATGCTGGGAAACGTACGGCTACTGTCATCTAATAATTTATACTATACCATACCTGAAAGGAAAACATAAAAACATGGTGCCACGGTGCTATCAGTAGTTGTAATCGTATATAATGTCCTGGCATTGAAGAAATATCGATAGTCGAGCATAAAGCACAAAATACGAATTCAGACAGAAATATTATCTCTGTTAAAGATGGAAATCAGTAAAAATAATAGAATATGCAAACATTGGAGAATTATAACTAAACAGAGAGACAGAGTGAGAATGCGATGGTAATGCAAGTGGATCCTCGATTTCTTTACTATTTGTTATACTTGTGCAAACATATATGACCGTTCCTGTGGCCTAGAGGTTAGAGCGTCCGCCTCGGACGCGGGAGGTCGCGGGTTTAAACCCCGGCCGAGTCATACCAAAGATGAACTAACAGTACATCATTAGGACTGGTCGGCATAGTGTCAGGATAATGCGAGTGAGTGGGACATGATGCTACATGTATGTGCTAGGCATCAATATAAATTGCCACACTGCAGACATCGAGGTGATATGACTGAAAAATTGTTACGTTAAATATCCAAATTACACACACACACACATATTCTCGTTTGCAGGGAAGTCAATCTCAGCGTTTTAAATGGATGATAATGGAATGAAAAATAATATGGCTCTATTATATATATATATATATATATATATATATATATATATATATATATATATATATATATATATATATATATATATATAAGGCATCCTATTTTCAAAGATGTTGCAGTTGAAACCAATTCTCACAGTGGCTTTTGTAACCTGAGCAAATAAAGCCATTTGGGAAAGTTAGGATTCTAGAATGAGAAAGGGATATGAATGATAGTGTTTTCAAACCAAAGCATTTTGTATCTCATTGAGAGAATGTTTCATAAGAACATAATCATAACATCTAGATTTTACCTATTGGAACTGGCTCTTTAAATATATCGTCATTCTTTTATTTATACATTTAAAGCATGTTTTTGAATTACTTATAATTTATACTTAACACGATGATTCTTTACAAGAGAATTCTCCATTACCATTTTTAAATGTTATTTATTATTCTTTTATTTCCTTGATATTGTTCTCTTTCGTGGTTTGGGGGATGAGGTTACGTCATAGATATAATGAAAGATTAGATTTCTCTAATATATAAATAATTTTAAGTCTGTATTTAAAACTCCACGGATAAGGTTTGAAAATGAACATAATTCATATTGAATACAAGAAGAGAAATTTTAAAATAAAATATTACGCTATACTATTTAAATTATAAAAGGATTTAATGATATAGAAGATAGTTCGAAAATAGTATACATGAATACATTTTATTGACGTAAGGCTATAATTGTGGGTACGGTACATATTCCTCTAATAGTAAAGTAACACCATACACTAACCTGTTTATGAAAATAAGTTATCTATGTTTATTTGAATTTGAAAGTAGACAACGTACGTTCTACCCTTCCCAAGAATATGGTATCTTCAAAATGTGTCCCTATTTTTGAGCTCTACTGCAATATAGAGAAATGTTGATATATGAGTAACATATTCAAGTACCTGATGATAGTTCATTTCTTTTTGTTTCTTTTTGCAGATTACCATCAGAATGCAGATCACATTCTTTATACTACATTTTGCATTTATCCTCACAACTGCATACGATGCAGCCATGTATATGCCGGTCATTAAAGAAATGACACAGTCTGACTCACTCACCGGTCTTCAGGATGAGAAAAGAGGAGCTGATGGAGGTGTCATCAAACTGCTGACACAGGCGGACTCACTCACTGGTCTTAATGATGAGAAAAGAGGAGCTGATGGAGGTGTCATCAAACTGCTGACACAGGCTGATGGAAGTGTCATCAAACTGCTGACTCAGGCAGACTCACTCACCGGTCTTAATAATGAGAAAAGAGAAGCTGATGGAAGTGTCATCAAACTGCTGACTCAGGCAGACTCACTCACCGGTCTTAATGATGAGAAAAGAGGAGTTGATGGAAGTGTCATCAAACTGCTGACTCAGGCAGACTCACTCACCGGTCTTAATAATGAGAAAAGAGAAGCTGATGGAGGTGTCATCAAACTGCTGACACAGGCGGACTCACTCACTGGTCTTAATGATGAGAAAAGAGGAGCTGATGGAGGTATCATCAAACTGCTGACACAGGCGGACTCACTCACCGGTCTTAATAATGAGAAAAGAGAAGCTGATGGAAGTGTCATCAAACTGCTGACTCAGGCAGACTCACTCACCGGTCTTAATAATGAGAAAAGAGAAGCTGATGGAAGTGTCATCAAACTGCTGACTCAGGCAGACTCACTCACCGGTCTTAATGATGAGAAAAGAGGAGTTGATGGAGGTGTCATCAAACTGCTGACACAGGCGGACTCACTCACCGGTCTTAATGATGAGAAAAGAGGAGCTGATGAAGGTGTCATCAAACTGCTGACACAGGCGGACTCACTCACTGGTCTTAATGATGAGAAAAGAGGAGCTGATGGAGGTATCATCAAACAGCTGACACAGGCGGACTCACTCACTGGTCTTAATGATGAGAAAAGAGGAGCTGATGGAGGTATCATCAAACTGCTGACTCAGGCAGACTCACTCACCGGTCTTAATAATGAGAAAAGAGGAGCTGATGGAAGTGTCATCAAACTGCTGACTCAGGCAGACTCACTCACCGGTCTTAATGATGAGAAAAGAGGAGCTGATGGAAGTGTCATCAAACTGCTGACTCAGGCAGACTCACTCACCGGTCTTAATGATGAGAAAAGAGGAGCTGATGGAGGTGTCATCAAACTGCTGACACAGGCGGACTCACTCACTGGTCTTAATGATGAGAAAAGAGGAGCTGGTGGAGGTATCATCAAACTGCTGACACAGGCGGACTCACTCACTGGTCTTAATGATGAGAAAAGAGGAGCTGATGGAGGTATCATCAAACTGCTGACTCAGGCAGACTCACTCACCGGTCTTAATAATGAGAAAAGAGAAGCTGATGGAAGTGTCATCAAACTGCTGACTCAGGCAGACTCACTCACCGGTCTTAATAATGAGAAAAGAGAAGCTGATGGAAGTGTCATCAAACTGCTGACTCAGGCAGACTCACTCACCGGTCTTAATGATGAGAAAAGAGGAGTTGATGGAGGTGTCATCAAACTGCTGACACAGGCGGACTCACTCACCGGTCTTAATGATGAGAAAAGAGGAGCTGATGAAGGTGTCATCAAACTGCTGACACAGGCGGACTCACTCACTGGTCTTAATGATGAGAAAAGAGGAGCTGATGGAGGTATCATCAAACAGCTGACACAGGCGGACTCACTCACTGGTCTTAATGATGAGAAAAGAGGAGCTGATGGAGGTATCATCAAACTGCTGACTCAGGCAGACTCACTCACCGGTCTTAATAATGAGAAAAGAGGAGCTGATGGAAGTGTCATCAAACTGCTGACTCAGGCAGACTCACTCACCGGTCTTAATGATGAGAAAAGAGGAGCTGATGGAAGTGTCATCAAACTGCTGACTCAGGCAGACTCACTCACCGGTCTTAATGATGAGAAAAGAGGAGCTGATGGAGGTGTCATCAAACTGCTGACACAGGCGGACTCACTCACTGGTCTTAATGATGAGAAAAGAGGAGCTGGTGGAGGTATCATCAAACTGCTGACACAGGCGGACTCACTCACTGGTCTTAATGATGAGAAAAGAGGAGCTGATGGAGGTATCATCAAACTGCTGACTCAGGCAGACTCACTCACCGGTCTTAATAATGAGAAAAGAGGAGCTGATGGAAGTGTCATCAAACTGCTGACTCAGGCAGACTCACTCACCGGTCTTAATGATGAGAAAAGAGGAGCTGATGGAGGTGTCATCAAATTGCTGACTCAGGCAGACTCACTCACTGGTCTTAATGATGAGAAAAGAGGAGCTGATGAAGGTGTCATCAAACTGCTGACACAGGCGGACTCACTCACTGGTCTTAATGATGAGAAATGACGAGTCAGTTCTGAACCTTCCATTGCTTTTATTTAGAGATTTGTAATTGAAAGGAATCTAAACTTATGCCACATATTTAGAAATAAACCATGTAAACTGATATTTAATTTTTTTGAAAAATCAATTTATGAAAATTTGTCGAGTTTACCACAGTTCGGTTGTGCGCGTGTTTGAACAAAAGAAGTTGAGAAAATAAGCAGATTTGAAATTCAGAAAATAAAGTAATAAAAGTTGGTAAATAGCTTATAAGGCATAAAATGTGAATAATGTTTATCATTCACAAAAAAAAGATGTTATGAAAACATTGAATTTATTTCAGGTCTGATACTTTGTCCCGATTTGTTTTTCTTTCTTTGTCGTTGCAAGATAACCGAACGTGGAATTAACTTCCTTAACAATAATAAGAAAGGAGAATGATCACGTCTTATTATATTTTGCCATATGTCTTTGTCTTAACACTACATTAATTATTTTTCATATCCAAATTTCCTCACGACCGTTTATTTCAGTCTTTCTTGAACAGTGGGTTCAAGGATGTGTTTTATAAAGTTGACCGTTTGGTTGATGAACAAACGAGAAAAAAGTCCTAGCATAATTGCTACAAATGCTAAAACTATTACAAATCCTGAATCAAAGAATGGTTCCATTACAGAAACAAAACATCAGAACATTGTGGGTAAATTTACAAAATAGCATACAATGATCTTAACAGGATAGAGGCTAGCATGGCAACTGATTCAGGAGAATAGATGATAATAAACAAAGCATATATATGTATATATATATATATATATATATATATATATATATATATATATATATATATATATATATATATATATATATATTTTAAAAACACAACTATAACATTCCTATCAGTCTAAGTAACCATTACACAATGTAGATAATCAACCAAAACTCCACTGTTTGATTTCAATAGCCCGAGTTTTATAGAGTCATGTGTTGAATTAGATACAGTCCATGGCTTTTGAAACTTAAAACATGTATTTATTGTACTCGAACAGATTATTGACATAAACAAATACTCTAATGGTTCTTGTTTGCGTTTCTTAGAGTCCTTGCCTGTTAGAACTTGTCTTTTTCACGTAAGGTAAAGAAGGATGGAATAGACATGTTTAAGATGCCTCAGTCATTGTAGTTCCAAATATGAAGAGGAAAGTGAAACAAAATTTGAGGAGAAAGCACTAGATAGTTCTATAAACAAGGACTTACACCTGAATAATCACTATATTACAAATTTAGCTGATCCTGTAATATCAACAGATGCAGTCATTAGATATTTTGTACCAAAATCATGTTAATATTCCAATACGTAGGGTATGACATTCGATTATAATAATTTGATACATTAAAACAGGGGTCTCCAAACTTTTCAGCCCGAGGGCCGCATTAACTATCAAACAGCAGTTCGGGGGCCGACTACACACTCGAGGTCCAAATAAAAAAGAATCAAAACATGGATGTTGTTTTTAATTATTTATTTAATATTATTTTATTCAGTTATTATTTAATAACACATTGATACACTACACATGAACACCTGTATTAGTGGGAATGGTGAACTTGTTTCCTGGCTGCCAAAATAGCAGACATTTCTGGCTTTAGATTTGATGTCCCTAACATCAACAGTGACCTGAGATTATCATCGGACAAGTTTTGTTCTCAAATTGTTCTTCACGTATTTCATTCTTGAAAATGTTTGTTCACACAGGTATGTTGTTCCAAAGATTGAAAGGTGCCTTGATGCAAAAGTTTTGACATTAGGAAAGTCTTCCTTGGGCAAAAACTGGTAAAAACTCACCAGTCCTTCTTTGAACTTGTCCCTAAGGAGGTCATTTGCTTGCACCTCAATGACCTCCAGCTGCAGTTCATTTGGGCAACTGGCCACATCTGCTTCAAATGGGTTTTGAAACAGTCTCACTTCTTCTGCCTTTGAATCCAAGTCAGAAAACCGCTGCTGAAACTGCAGCTGGAGGTCTTTGATGATCTCGCATGCAAATGACGTGGGGAACTCAGCTGTTGCTTCAGCCATGAAGACCTTGCACTGCTGAAAGTGCGTCAAGTTGTTGGCCTGTACTTGTTCCAAAAACAAGACAAGTTTAGATCGGAAGGCCTTTAGGTGGGTGTATAGATCAGAAACTAGATTTTCCTCTCCTTGTAGTTTTAGGTTCAGAAAATTTAAATGACTAGTTATGTCTGCAGCAAAGGCCTAATAATGGATCAATCGACAGTAGGTGTGTTCCCACGCCTTGCCCATGAAATACTTGGCAGGACCTCAAACAGTCTGACTAACTTGTGTTGGGTCACAAGCGTACGGAGGTGATGTATATTCAGGGGGCCTATCTCTTGTAAATCATTAGCTGGGTTAATGGAAAACCACCTTATTTGATGTCTCATCAGTATGAAGGAGCATACTCTCTTTTATATCTTTTGTAGTGTACCAATGTTTGTGGATTTTACAGTTACCACAAAGGATTAATTTAAAGATACAAAGAACAATAGAATCCATTTCTCTATCCAGGTTTTTTTTGCACGAACAAAAACTTAACTTCACAAACCCAGGAAAATTTATACTCTTATATATATATATATATATATATATATATATATATATATATATATATATATATATATATATATATATACCAACATTCCTTAATTCGAATTATGTTGCAAACACCAAACTTAGGAGTACAGGCAATCTGGTGCCTTACTCTTCTTCCTGATAGCATGGAATGCTGGAAATTTCATTTATTCAAGGTCTCATTCATAAATAATGCATGCTAATTATGATTGAAACCCAACAATGACTGACAACATAATTATGCATGTTAAATTTGGTCCAGATTCAACATTTCTTGTTACATTTATTCTACCGAAGCATACATAACTCAAACGATCAAATTGTTATCAAGATGTGTCTGCTTGCCAAATATGGATAAAATCCAAAAGTCCTTAGCATAACAAAACTGTAGAAACAAAGGCAATAGACAGTTTTTTTGTGGGGGAATAACACTTGCCGCATTGAAGGTCTAGCTTTATAACACTGCCTTCCAAGTTTGGTTCAAATTCAACGAACCTTTGTTAAATTTAAGCTGCAGGAAACAACAACTGTAAATTCGGCTGGAAAGGGATATAACTATTGTCTCTGATCAGATGCTGTGCTGGAACTCGGAACTCATCGAGATAATAATGCATGTTAAATTTGGTTGAAATCAAATACTCCTTGCTAAATATGTGCTTAGGAAACCAAAGTTAGGAAAAGAGACAATCAAGAGCCCCAATAATAAAACAAACATCTATAAATAGAGCACTGCACTTTATTGGCCTCATGAATATAAAGGCACTTGACACATAATGGTAAAAATCCAATATTCTGGTACAGGTATTGTGTAAAAGTCAATTATTGCTTGATGGACAGATAGATGTAATTAGTATAGGGAATTACTGGCTTTGTTACGTGAGGCCGCTAACTAGGGCATCTATACAATTTCAGGACTGGACTATAAAACATCAGTCAGCAGAATTGAGTGCCTTTCGCTTGCACATGTTAGGTACAAACTTAAGATATTTTGTAATAGTCAAAAAATGTTTCAGTTGAATACAGAAAATATGACTTTCAAAGACGTTCAAACTGTTACTAAAGACAGTAATACTTTAAGACAACTTAATTGCAGATTCTTGTTATCTAAGGATTTATACAACAAAATATAATTATATCACCTGCAGATATGCCTGCTATTATGAAACTTCCAGACAAAAGTAATCTTAATGTTGCCGATATTTCATTTCCACCAACAGTATAGAAAATTTAAGTGATACATGTGCCTTGTATGCCTGACATACATGTAATAAATACTTAAACATGTTTGAAAGCTTACTACAAATCAACCATATTAACATATACGTCTGTGAAATTAGTTACTTAAATGCCCGTACAAAATCATTCATAGAACCTAAAATGATACCAAACAATTGATTCGACAAATTATTTAAGGGAGCAATATACACATTTTTAAATGGAATGAAAAGTTATCGAAAGACCTTAACACTGTCAAGGTAATAATCAATAACAGACAAAAAATGAGAAACTTGAGTTTGTAAACAAAATAAGTTATCTAAATTACACCACTTGAACTGTATTTCCGTTTTACATGTAAGTTCAGAAAAAGATTTAATATGCATACACCTCAACCAAATTGACTGAATGTGAAGAATGAGATCTTAAAATGCATATAAACTTTTGCAATTTATGCACGAGAAGTGCAATCTGTGAAAATCTAAATTTTAGACAAATTAATGTAAGATTTTATAGGTAACATATTTCTCCCTATTTAGCAGCCACATATATTATATGATGTTAACGCGCAAAATTCACTAAGTTAAATTTAAATTATTTTCTAAGCACTATTCTCTAGCAAGTCAGTAGGGGCTCATCGTGTTTAGCATGGCATGGCATTGTCACTGAAATGAATTGGATGCCAGCCCATCACTTCTTAAGCTCTTAATAGATGATGATATACATATAGGTTGACTGGTCAAGCACGCTCAAAGGACAGCGTAGCATTTTTCAAAGAGTGTACAGATAATGTGCTCACAGAGTAATACTGACTATGGAAGTTTAACGAAAAGCATATGTTCCTACAAGTTACCCGTGCTGTGCAGAAAAGCACGCTGCTATATTTAAATTGATGCATTTGTGGAAACTAAAGTAGTCAGAGTTACAGGGCTAGTTAGAGACAGAAGGTCAGCAAATACACAAATCAGAATTCGCCGAGCGTTCTGGTCGGTGTAGGTGAAAGCTTAAAATGTGAGCAATGAAAGCAATGTTATGATGTTGAATTATGGATCACGAAAATAGTAATGAATTGTGACCACGTATAAAAGATAATTCGTGCTGAATACGTATATATTACAGTGACTTATGGATGATAAACTGCAAAATGTAGGCACAAATCTGATGTGTGATATACGGATCAAGATACACGTGGGACACTGACATTGGTGAGTTCCACTTACATTGTGATAACAGAAATGAACAATAGAAAAGAGAGATAAATAAAAGGACTGAAGATAGTCTTTTATTAACCTTATCATGTCGTTAATCGTTTACTATCATCACGCGAGGTAGCGGGAATGTGTGAATGTATGTAGTACTAGTGTTATATGTTAATACAAGTTATATTGTTTTTGCAGTTTGCATTGTTCGTCTTATTTTAGTCTTCATTCCTTGAGTGATTATCGTCCGTCCTAAGCGTTCAAACTTCGCGATCTCAAGTAACTGTCAGAGTGTAGGGGCAATAACCCTGCAAGTATACCAATGCAAGTACCTAAAACGATCCTTTTCTCGTGTGCAATGTGGAAATACATACTTAGCTCCGAGATTAGACACCATATCAAAGGAGTCGGGCAAAACAGGTACCTAGTAGAATTAATGGAAACAATAATTTGAATTAAACCTCACCAGGAGCTATGTATCCAACATAGATCGAACCATATTCTCTGTGTCTTTATATCTTTTGCTGAGTAAGTACTGAATTAGTAGATTCCCCTGCTGTTGAATATCATTTAATATGTTGGAAGTTTCACCAACTTTGCTTTTTAGACCTTTATTTCATTGTCTTCGAGTCAATATTGGCAAACCTGGGTGTTAACAACTTTTGCTTTCCTTTTGACGCGTGGCAAGATTATATTTGAATGGTAATGCCATTTTCAGGCAGATATTGGTCGACAAGCGGCACAAATCGCCATCGATATAGCATCCACTATCTGCCGATTAACCAACTAATCTACAAATTCTGCAACATCGACGTCGTTTGCTGTCCATCACGTATATGGAATGATACATGCTCCGCACAAACGCGAAAGAAGGCTAAGCTCTAGTCCGGAATGATGCCGTGTCCTTCGAACCGAATTTCATCCCTTGCGATAATGATGTTAATACTGCATATGTTAAAAATTTATATGAATTACCCAATTGTTTGATATCATGTATCAAAATTAACATGCTATTCTACCCAAGTTTAGTTAAGAGAAGCCAGTACGATTGGCCTCGCACACATTTAAGATGTGAGGCTTAGGTCGATAAAAACCATTCTAAGACGATAGGAAACGAGTCTACCGTTTAATATGCCACTAGGTCTCTCCTCTGATTTGAGGGTTATTATTCATTTAACTTGGCCCCATACATTATTACGCATATTAGTGGTGGGCCCCTAGGCAACCTTAACACTCACTTATTGTTTTGTTTCAGCATATGCAACATTGATATAAATTCTGATAAATTCCACTGACAAAACAAAGTAGCTGATTCCCTCTTTTTCATTGACCTCATCAATAATTTTTGCAATCGCGTATCTCGGCATCAAAGCAACGTTGTTGATGTTCACTTTGAAACTTTGCAGTATTTTCAGTTATGTAAATAATCGACAACACTTTACTTGGGTCCCTTTGGAAATGATTGACGGGTTTTTTGTTCGCGAAAAAATAAAATTTGGTCAATAAACACACTGTGGCCGTCAAAGGGGAGGCCACAAACAAAGCCTTTTTCAGCTCTGATGTCAGAATTACGAAAAGCTCTACTACACCCTACACGTCCCGTGACTGTATCTTTCAGAGCAATCCCGAATGCACTTCCGAATGCATGGGGCAGCTGCTTTTGCTACCGCAGAGCTTCACCCGGCCACAGCGCTGGAATATTCTCGAAAAATGGAAATGTTTCGCTGATCTTTCGTATTTGCACCACCTCCGACTTTAATAACTTAAATGTTTTGTTTCGCCTCCTTGACATGGCTGAATTGCGTGCGACTTAGACACAAGCAGGATAGTTCCGGTTCACTTGGAAGGAGAAAAGACATCATTTTGAGCCCTCGGTCATTTTTATCACGCTCTTTATTTGTGCATGCTGGTTTTTGCTAAGAACGTAACATTTGTGATTTGCCATTATTTTTAATTGTGCTGCTTAATTATAAATTTGGGACAATAACTGTGTCAATAACCTTCATATAGACACATGTGCCCTCAAACAACAGAAGCTTATCAGAAACATCAAAGGATCTGTAACAGACATCAGTCGCATATACAAATACATTGATGAGTACGTTTTCACAGACTGATTGAGCTGCACCAGAAGTACCAGTGAAAAATATTATATTGGGTACAACATGGTTCATATACGCCCACAGCTTGTAATATGCACGAGCTACTTGATTGTCAAACAAAATTTCTTCTGAGGGTTCATGATGGCCGTTTAACCACAGACTCTCATAGCTGGTCAAATATCATTACACTACTAGCTTGCGTGTCAGTTAATCACATCACATTTTAAAACGCAAGAAAGACGTGTTTTGATGACCTGATGTATTGTTGGGTAATTATTTGCCACATAAACTGCCCCGGAGTTGCGTTTTATAAGGAGTCGGTGGTGCACGCGATAAATTACAACGTTAATAGGCCACCAGGCCCAATAAACAGTAGAACCAAACGCGTTTTAGTTTTCAGTGATGGAGGTTTCTCAGGCATCAGCAAATATTACTTTCGACAATAGAATTTCACCAGCACCAAAGCATGAATATGTGACTCACAGGAATCTTATAGGGAAGCAGCAATGATTTTCCACAAAGATGTGATTGACGCAGCGAGATTTCACCGTTGAAACTGCAGCTTTGGTAGGCATACCAGCATGCTGCGGTCCGCAAAGTAGAGTATATAAGTAGACTTTGGATATATATTATACATGACCGCATTATCTACTGAAACGTCAATAATACATCATAACAGAGTCAAATGATCTCGCATAATCGTCGTTGTATTTGGCGATTCCGATAATCATTGTGGCATTATCAACGTTGTCCCACATGCTGCGAGTTCCTTTCCGTCGATGAGATATAGTGCGGTAATGAACAACATCATAATACCATTGTTGACAAATATAACCCGGTTACCACCGGCTTGGTCTCTATCATCGGCTTATGCAAGGTTTCCATCGATTTTCAAGAAGAACTCATACAGGAGAAAATATCTAGAAGCATCTTACATTTGTAATTGAATTCGTCCACGTTCGTCGGCGACCCTAGGTCGGTATTAATACTATTGAAAATCTCGCGCCCTTCGATCTAGCAACACAGTCGTGACCATGTCATAAATGGTATCGGATATATCGTTTAATTCTGCCATGATGAAACTTAAGAGTCCACTTATAGTTTTGGTGTTGCTCTAATATATTTTGCGTATCGACCACAACCGCGATTCGCTTTCCATTGCCAGATTTGCAATCATCAAATTGATATTTGCTTATTCCAGACATGTTGAGCGGCTTTATTGATGATGTTACACACTGCGAACTGCCATTCTTGTTGTTGACGGAAGTGTGACTGAGTAGAGTGACAATAAGCGTTTTTGAAGTTTTGTATAGCTATAGATCAGCTTCTTGAATGCCCAATGACATTGTCCGCAGTCACACAAAATCACACGCGTATGCAAGCAAACCGAGGATTGTAATCCATGCAAGAGGATAGTCATGTGGGAAAAAAGACCGTTGACCTATATCAGTAACCGACAAAACCGCTATTAAACACTAATTTATAAGATCTTTGAGATATGACGAGACAAATACATATATGGTTACAGTCTCTGGACATGAGTGCATAAATGTATTACATACACTATCTTTGAACATGGGTATAGATTGGGCAATGCTACTGGACCAATACACATTGTGCAATGCATGTACCGTTCACTATTCTGATTTAAATAAGACAGGTGGAACCTTTGGCTAGCATCACATCTTATAGCAAATAATGCTTTTCTTGTCCTTATGCAGCAGCCAGCCGAAATCGATACCCGTCAAGATAAAAGTTATTCGAATTATTTGGGCTGGTGAAAGCACTGGCAAATATTAGCAATATTGTTATTCCAGGACTATGTATATCTACCATGAACAGATAGGCATAAAAGAACTCATGCATTATTAATTCAAAATGGCGTAGCTTTTGTATTATCTTAATTAATGCTCCTGCATTTTCCCCATCATCCTGAGGTATACGTTTTTCATTTACTTTTTAAGTGTGTGGTGGCAGAGTTAGTTAAAGCGATTGACTACTGGTTATAAAATTTCTTATTCGAGCCAACCTCTAGGACAATACTATTTTTCTTAATAACCGAGGAGACCTCAATGCCTGAGTTAGTTGTACATGACAAATTAATGTTATTTTGATGATGTAAGGGTGATACAGACTCCAAGTATAAGGCACGGATAAAGCCTTTGATAAATACTTCGTTTCAGTGACTACTGTGCCCTCTAGTTGTTTGTCACACTAGAGGCTAATCTTGGGTTGTATTGTAACCGCCGTTATGGACTTGGACTGCACACATTAGATTGGCCTTAAAATTTCATGTGTAACAGCTTTCAGTTGGTAGCGTGCCGGTAATCTCAAAGATACTAATCCACATGTACAATCCAAGCAATGATATCTCTTTTAATATTTAATAATTACCTTGGTATATATTTATAGCAATAAAATCACGGATTCATGAATATAGTATTATGAAAGGATTTATGTATATATCCGATTCTTGGATTAATATAGCAGATCAGTGGAATGTGCGCAAAGTTTCAGAAAAGATTAAATCACTGTTTCGTTTTAATGTATCATAAAGGTTTGCGAAAGGGGCCCACAAATGAATATAACTTTTCAAACAAATATACGGAACTTATTAATAAATTAATCGAAATAAGAAATATCTGGCAACGTTATGAGAACAAACTGAAAAGACATTATTTGATAATTAACTGCGTAACAAAAATTACGTTTCTGGCATTGACTGGACCATTCGAAACGAAAGAATACTGCAATGATGACGATGATAATGATGATGATGATGATGATATTCAGACATGCGAACATAGTAGCCTAAGTAGCAAACAACATCAAGGCTAAATCAGTTAGTTATATCTTAGTCTTGATATAATGGAAGAATGCAAAATAAACCGACCTTGAAAAGAATTGATAAAAATGATAAAACTACCAAAAAGCAGAATGGGTACATATCTGTGTTAAATTTACCAGTGATAATATTGATCACCAAAGAATAGAATCCATGGATTATGCATTTAAATCTGATTTCTTGTTTAAGATCGTATTTAATATGGCATCGGATTCAAATCATGTATTCAGCTTTGCTGACCATGCCGATCTGTTCGCGAGTATTATGGTGCACGCAGGCGAAGACTCGCTGATATCAATGTTATGGAACCAATGCTTATATTGTAGAAACACATGACAACGTCAACGTCGTTTAAAATGATATTAGAAGTAAATGACATGATAGCTGGAATGAGACAATTGCCTTTTCTGCCCCTGGTAAGGTTAAAAGTTTTTAAATTAAAGAATGTTATTCCATCTTTAACCGTATGCAGACTGGTTCAACTAAGGCAGCTCGCCGGAGAGCCTGGTATGCATATAACAAGATGTATGCGAAACGCTGATATACTAGAATTATTAGGACCAGAAATGGTTTAAACTAGATCTACCACTACTCGTTGTGCAACAACAGGTTGCCCAGGATCACCCAAATGCAGAACAACTATGCAATAACTTAAACAATTAGCGCATGAGAGAATGATATATAAATACTAAAAGGCGCAAGAAAAGTTGGCATACTTGCATTGTTAGTTAATATAGCCAATTGCATCCGACTTAAAGACAGCTTCGTAAAACGTCAACACGATTTAATGTCCAAATTCCTCCAAGAGATCGGAAAGACGAAATTGCAAGCGTAGCCGAGGATGAACAACACCATCATCATATTGCAGCCTTTATTGCTGCTGAAGTTGCTGAGTATGTTCGTGAACAAGACAATCGTCGTCATATTACACATACCATTGTTACTGCGGCTGCCGCAAAAGTACATCCATCAAATATATCCGAGTTTCAGTTTTATAAGCGTAACGCTGAATTAGAAGAGTACGTGGTAATCATCCCACACGCATACAAACCAGGCAGAGACGCTAGACAGCTTCTATCCAAAGCGATTCCTGTAATAATATAGGTGTTACAAAGTATGGGTACCTCAGAGATTAAAGGAGAAATTGTTCTCAATTCGAATTTGACAATGTCGCTTAATCTGTAATTATCAGAAAGGTTTTGGTCTCAGGTCAGAACCTTGTGTTCTCAGGGTGGTCCACTTATAATCTTAATATGCAATGATGAAATTGACAAAGGTATTTAAAAGATTCTTCACATGTTGGAAACATACATCGGTGCGTCATTTTTCTTTAGTAATCACATACATCTATTTTCTAGATGTTCATTTTTTCTTAGTTTTCCATTTGGCATCTTTCAAATCATCTTGCAATCCTCGTGTTTCCATCGGTTTTATGACGGGGCCGAAGTAGATTTGAGCATATCGTCTAAACCATGTCCTCGTTGTTGAGCGACTCCTCGGTACACAAGATACATGTTGTACAAATCACTCGAGCATTTTTCTCCAAGATGTAGTTTTATATGACTTTTCCTTTGGAGAATGGAATATTTTGTGCCAGATATCCTTTTAAACTAATGTTGACACTGTCGAAATACGACCTTCTGAAAGGCCAATAATAAGGATGCACAAATTCAATGTGAACGTGATACGTGTTTCCACCATCCTCGCAAGCAACTACGGCAGAAACCACTTTGAAAGGAATGACTCGCAGTAACGGCGCGGCTGTTTTTTCCACCACGTTGTACTCCACCACATCGGAATACACAAATACCAATTTTAATCATTCGTTCAGTTCCACAGCGTAACGAAAATACCTATTTTAATCCTTCGTTCAGTTCCACAGCGTAACGAAAATGGCTATAACATCGCTCCTGGCTGTTGATGTGTTTTGAATTCAGGACTATTTTGCGGTTTCCATCTAAATATCAAAAAAAAGCAGGCGAACAAGTGATTGACAACGTTTTGACATAAAAAAAAATTCATAAACAGACGGCGAGCTATTCCATGGAATGGTCATGGAATTATCACTGAGTAACGTTAAGTAAAATTTTATATTAATAACTCGAGGGTTCTACGTTCCGAGCAGTCACTCGTGATCAAAGGAGTTTTCAACAGATGTCTCTGTTGCTGCATGTCTTGTGGGTGGCTGGCGTTGTCGGCATGCTCACGTTGTTACTGGAATAATTCAGAGAAGGATTGGGTAGAAGGTAGCTGACGCAAGTGCTGAGTAAAATGGGCAACAACATTGTTAATCTCCTTGTTGAAAACTCAGATTGGCGAGGACATTGGACTCCACAATGACCGCTTCGTCCAAAAACGAGAGACAGAAGTCAAAATACCTATTATCATTTTGAGTGGGTGATCAAAAATGTGAAGCTTTATTCCCAATCACTTACAATACCTGGAGTATATCATAAAATAAACAAAATATAAGGTAGGCAATTGTAGACTATGTTATGTTTCAGCAGTTAATATCATAGAGATGCAACAATTACCTTCATTTAACAAAACATGATTACACTAATACCCAATAATATGTCATGCGCAGTTATAACAACGGCAAGTAAGCTCGAAGAGGACAACAAAGTATGACTTGCCTGTATTGAAAAATATATTATAATGCAGAACCTTGTAATGTGAAGCGGTTGTTTGTGAAAAATAAATAAAAAGGAATAGATAGGTTTGATCCCAAAGAATCCAAACTATACAGCCATTTTCTGAGTGCAGAATAAGCTGGAAAATAGGACGAACGAGCGTAAGATTCCATACCGGCTTAAATGAAAACCTAAAGAATGGCAAAAGGGTAAGATCGGCAATTGTTTTGTGTCATAATCATATCAAGTGAATTTCACAACGAGCATGATAATATCCTTTAATGTTGATATAACTGTATCGCATGCACTGGATATTATTCCTTAAAATTTTACAGCACTGTTAATTTTTGTTATTTTATTATTTTGGCATCTTTAGGTTCAAACAAATTTTTCTAACCTTTCCACAGCTATTGATTCATGAATAACCTTGACAAATTCGGTTGGTACCCGCTAATGTAAGGAATCTCATGTCTAATGTAACCAAAAACGCGAGGTTTAAATATACCATTACACCGCTGAAAACAATAACAGCCAAACAATAAGAATGGCGTTATGTTCAAGGCTATTTCTGGAAGACATTTTGTTGCCGATTAGACGCTGACAATGATCTTATAAAAACGAACCCATTTTCTTACACTATTACGCTGTATAGGAAATTAGGCGATATGAATTTATCTAAATACAAGAAATGTTATCTCATCTGACTGGTCAAATAAAAGGTCAGAACGAGTTATTTAACTGGCATTATATAACAAAAGTGTTTTATAATTCAAAAGACACGTACAAAGATAATACATATTTACAGTGAAACAATATGCATCTAAATTATATTGCAACAATATATCAGATAAAATGCAAATTGTAAAGATTTATACCACATAAAAGAATGGAATAAATTAACAACATTAGGTAATAAATATGACAATTTCATTTTTATTGCTAAACTTATGAAAATGCCACATAAACTCAGGAACATAGTATATAGCATGTAAATAAACATTTTATTAAGTCTGCTTCAGTAGCCGCGGGCACTAAATCACGACATTTAAAACTGCACTTAGAAACATGCTACAGCTGAAAGAGAAAATAGTTAATGCTAGCGAGTGTAATAACACCGCCATTAATGACAAGTCTTGGAAGCCGCAATCGATAAGCAATAAATATCTCAGTTCGTTATAATTAAAGCTGCAAATCTTTATATAAATTGTGCATCTAGTTTGTCTACTCATTTATAACAATTGTATATTGACGGGTTAATATACAGAATATGCCTCTAGAATTTGTAAAAGGTAACAAGATTCACGATCATCTTCTGCTGGATTTTATTACTTTTCCATTCGCTGTTATTCATACCCTGTTTTATGCCATGATCGCAGTTGTATGCGCAAGTTTTTGAAGGTCGACCATTTTTGTAGGACTAAAACATTCACAAAATATCACAGAATATGATATATGTACCACATACAGAAATACCGTCAACACATACATCACATTACATAAAGACGTGTAATGGATAAGAACTATGACACTACTTTCGAGTGCTTACAAAGTGAAAAATTGCACACACTTTTGCGAATGCAATGATTATGTTCAAAAATCGATTAAACAAAGCTACCGCACCAAAAAAAACAAAAAACAAGCGCATCAAATGAAACCACAGTAGCGAACCCTAAAAAAAGCAATGAACATATCTAGGTGCCCCACATGATTTCATAGATAAGACATCATGCAGATGACAGTGATTTTGGTGTCACGAATTTAATTTTAAAACATTGTGCCAAATGAGCAATGGCAAGTATCATTCAGTAATAAATGCATGAAATCAAATGACAGCATGACATACCATTGTCATATAAGAAACCAGATTCCTTCTACAGTACATGGATTGACATGTCAAATTTACGTATTTCTGTACAGAGACATAAGGGTTTCTAAAGTCTATTGTTAATGCTTGGAAAGTAATGTCATACTGATAAGTAAGTTCATATTTATGTGACAAATCAGATTTTTGCCCTAAACAAAATGATGTAATGCCAGTTTGCCATAAAATTGTAGTCATAGGAGAATCCATATCCCTGTTATAATGCATGGAATTTAATCTGAATCAGTTATATAGCTGTAGAGTGATATGATAATTCAGTATCCTGTAGTACTGTATGGGATCTAACACAATCCTGCCTTTAAACGGTAACCATATCAGTTTAATGTGCATCCAGATTCCTTACTTCTAGCATGGTGATTTATGTCATAAGCACATTTCACTATACCCAGTCCTATATGTATTAAGATTCTTTCCCTTTAAATTGGTAAATCAAGTGATATAGCTTTTTGTATATGCCCACTCACTTGTTCATTAAGATTCCTTACATCTTGCATGGTTTCACATGTCATATAACTCTGTAACTTTACCTGGACCCATGTGAATCCAGATTCCTTATCTTTTTCTTGTTCTCGCATGTCACAGAGCCTTTTTCACTATATTCACTTCTTTGTGCATTAGATTCATGGCATCTCTTTTCTTATATTATTCTAACTATACACAGTCCCATATCTATCAATATTTATTTGCTCTAACATGGCATATCACTTCATATAGCCCATTTCATTACAATCACTCCTTTGTGTATCCAGATTTACGATATCTGGCTTAATATGTCACATAGCCGTCTAACTATACACCGTCAAATTTGTATCAATTGCATTTACTTGTAGCATGGTATGTCATGTCATATATAGAATCTGTGTTGGGGTTTGGACCGAGACAAGGAAATCCCAGTCAAAGTTAGATTATTTGTCTCCCCACGAGGCTTGCCTCGTGGAAGACATATAATGTAAACCTGCCACTGGGATTTCCTTCTCTCAGTCCAAACCCCAACGTAGATTATTTTTCTCACCCAATATTTTCCTTTAAAGTGAAAAGAACTATTCACTAGTGTTCACGTCCAAATATTTTCAATAAATAATTAATATTTATTACAAGAAATTGTTTCATTTTCATCAATTTCAACTTTGAAAAATTATATTGTAAATACTGAAACCATACTGGGTATTCAGCTCTACTGTTGTTATACTTAGTACACGCTGTAACGATGAGTAACATGTTGCATTAGATTTTTCACGAGTAATTAGTGATCTGTGTCACTATCGTATATAGCTCTCCTTTTCTTTGGAGGAGGTGAAACTGTTTGTGACATATTTGTGTTGCCCTTAATACTGATTGTAAAATTACCCCGTGTGTAACAGACCCTCCAAATACGGACCCAAACGGATAACCATGTGTTAAACTTTCAAGTTCACGGATTCTTTGAAAATCTATTTTCCTGTCTTGGAAATATGGCAAGTGCTACAGTGCAATCTGCTGATGGAATAATGTTACGACGGATAAATGATTCCTTCTGGCTGGTAAGTGCATTTTTGTCATTAAATATTGTATGTATATTTTTGATTCAACTGTGGCACAATGGAGATGATTAACAAAATTAAAATAAAGCATGTTTAACATTACACATTTATGGCTGTTACTAAGTTTTCCGTAGTTGTTAAGAGAGTTGGGAGGCTATGAAGTGTATAGGTCTATAGTCTATGCGCATGGATCAAATCACTGTTTTCTGTCATAGTTCATTTCACACACAATTGAGAATTTTATCCTATCTGTAGCACAGTCAATTTTTATATATTTGTTGTTGTTTTTGGTTGTTGTTTGATTTTAGAGCAACTACGTCAGGCACAGCAGAAGACAACAAGGGTTTCTTATTTCAAAAGTAGCTCTGAGCGCGTGGACACCGTATCTGAGACGACTGGTCTGAGATGACTAGACTAAGATAAGAAAAGTAAGGTTATCAAAACATTCCTCCGTCGCATGGGTCAGAAATAACCTTCTAATCATGCCCAATCCCATGTCTGTCCACATTCCTTACTTCTCGCATGGTATCTCATGTAAAACAGACTTCGGCTTCTACCCATTCCCATGTGTGCCCAGTTTATTGGCATCTCGCATGTTGTCTAGTGTCATATAGCCTTCTGACCATGACAAGTTCTACGTGTATCCCAATTCCTTATCTCTAGCAGTGTATCTAATATGTTATGCCTATATAATTTTTATTGTGTGATTCCTGTTTCATATCTGTCTTTGGGAATATATGATCAAAGTTTGTATTCAGATATAAGTTTAGAAGAATTATTTCAATTATTCATTCAAATAACAAAGAACCCATTGACATTTTGGACTAAACCACTACTTTCGGATTATTAAGAACTCATTCAAAGACATTGTGGTAGATAGAGACATTCAAGACTATTTTGATTCATTCGGAACATTCAATACTTTTGGACTTGCGATAGGACATTTAGGATTATTTTAGGTTTAATTCACAATAATGTATGTGCCTCTTATATTTTCACTTTGCGACTTAGAGAAATTAATTATTTGTTGATTTTACTACATTTGTTGGTTTTGCTTCTTTATGTTATATAGTTTAAGATATAAGGTCGTAACATATGTAAAAGAAAGCCGCTTTCGCGATATCAACTCAATTGTGTATCCAGATTCCGGACATATGGTATGGTAACTCGTATACAAATAAATTTCTAACAATAACCAGTCCATTTGTATCCAGATTCCTTACCTTTAGTATCTTATCAAATGAGAAATAGCTTTTCACATATGCCCACTCCCATGTTGATCCACATTCTTGACATCTGACATGGTATCTCATGCGATATAGCCTTTTAACCATATCCAGTCCCATGTTTATCCATATCCCTACCCACTAACATGGCATCTCATGCCATATAGTTTTACACCTCTACCCACTCCCTTTTGCACTGAGATTCCTGAAATCTTGCACGGTACATCTGGAATAACATCTCATGTCAGAGAGCCTTTTATAATACATCCACTTCTTTGCGTATCCAGATTCCTGACACCTGGCAGGTCATCTCATGTATTATAAATTTCTAACCATACTCAGTCCTATGTGTATCCAGTCATTCCCTCTGACATGGTATATCATACCATATAGCCCTTTTGCTATACACACTACCTTGTTTATACAGATAACTGACATATGCCATGGCATCTCATGTCATATAACCTTGTAACCATACCCAGCTCCATGTTTTTATCCGGATTCCTTCCATTTAAAATGGTATATCATGCCATTTTGTTTTCTACATATACCCACCCCTTTGTGTGCCCACACTCCTGACATCCCGCATGATATCTCATGTCACATAGCCTTCGAATCATAACTAATCCCTTATGTATCCAGATTCTGACATCTCGCATGGAATCTCACGTCATATAGTCTTCGGACCATATCCAGTCCGAAATGTATCAAGATTTCCTCCATCTAACATGGCCTCTCGTGTCACAGAGCTTTATGCATGTACCCACTCCCTTATCTACCCGGATTACTGGAAGATCGTGTCATGTAGCCTCTAATATGGTATCTAATGAGACGAGCTTTCTATATACCGAATCCTTTGTGTATCCCGATTCAGGACATATGGCATGGTATCTCATGCCATAGAACCTTGTAACCTTACCCAGCTTCACGTTTATTCAGATTTTGTCCCAGTAAAATGGAATCTCATATAATACAGCTTTCTACCTAAAACCTGTTCCAAGTGATACTAGATATTTGGAAATCTAAGCACATTTTTGATAACTCATGTTTACTTCTTCTGTTCATCCTTCAGTCAGCCCAACCGTCCATTCACCCATTCATTCAATCGAGTGATTCCATGTTCTCGTGTATGTAGTACTATCCTGACAACCATTCAGTCTCATTCGGACTATACATATTTTAACAAATGAGACGTATGTTCTTGGAATCTCTATTTTGTACATATCATAAATCATATATATAATTGACCTTGCAGTCCATATCTTAACTTGATGATGGATCGATATAATTGTAATGTTATACCTTTATTTATGCATGGACATGATTAGTATTTTCTAATGTACTAGAATGTTGCATTAATTATCCCTTATTTGTCATGTAATATAAAATAATGACTGATTTGTATGTCATTTAGGTGAAAATGCAGAATGTGTGCATACATTTATGCATGTATTCATAATATCTAAAATCATAAATGTTCCAGCTTCAAATAGGTTTCTATTTTTATATCTCTTCTTGTTATTGCAAATCTCTAAATCCATAATATACTTCATCTCTGCATATCTTTCAACATTAAGTCGTTGTTCATTTTGACAATAGATCAGTGTCGTAACACATACATGCCTTTTTTCACATGGAACGTTTAATCATTTTAACGTAAAAAGAACGTAAAGGTCTGAAAGGCTAACCGTAGTGTACATTCCCAATTATTATGTTGTAAATGTAATTTGAAATGTAAGGTCGCGAATAATAGAACGGAATCGTAAGCACTGTCAGGTAGACGCATACTTATAGCAGTTATTAAATTGTCTTAGAGATATCATGCAAATGGATCTAAGCAGGGCCGTCACAAGTTTATGCAGGACGAAACTGCGCCCTGGGCAAACTCAATGAAATAATGTATCATTCTTTCATTCTAATGTTGTCCTTCCATCATCAAACCTGATTGCCTTTATTGAAAGAGAGAGAGATTGAGTAATAGCTATTGATAAAACATTTATTTTCATATAAATGCGTGAAACATTTCGGGTGATTTCTATTCAGGGCACATGCTTATCAAGTGATAGCCAACATGCTAGACATTTCCCAGATTATTTTATTCTTGGAAGTCAGGAAAGAAACACACTTCAGCCTTCACTATCGGTATTTTAAGCCGCTTTGTCCTAAGGCCACCTTTCATTAACATACATTAACAGTTGAAACTAAACTATAGCAGCAATGTTATCATCCACACCACAAAAAGCACATAGTAGCACATGTTATCTCAGCAACAACAACTAATGTAACAAAAACAACAACAAAACAGCAAAAATTAAACAGCTTTGAAAAGACTGGTAGACTCTAGTTGACTCCAAAAGATGGCAAAATAAATGAAAGGAAATGGTTTTGATCTTAATTTTGAGTGTCAAAATAAGACTTCACTTATAGTTCTTAACCTCTTCTGACACTATTTAGTTCCTTTCTTGTTTCAAGTCACAATACGCGTTGGCGTCCATGTATATTACTGACACGTGTCGCTCATTCAATAACTGTAAATAGTGTAGTATAATAAATGAATCGCATGTAATCGTTGTGCACATACAAAGGTAGTTTATTTTTTAAATATAATAAAGCTATTTTATAACTACCGGAGATTTTATAAGAATCGGTTGTATGACCAGAAAGTATATTGTTTGGGACCGGCAGTGGTTTACTAGTGTGTTTCGGTTTCGAACCTACCCATTCCCAGACAAGCCAGAGCTGGATACAGTAACACTTTACTGTTGTTGTTTTTCGTATGTTCATCTGCATTTAAAAACTACCATTGATCACACAAATCCACTGCAAGAAGAGTGCCAAGGTATGTGACTTTCAGCATGGTATGTAAGTAAATCACAGTTGTATGGTCAACGATTGAATAGCAGGCATTCCAATAGCCGGCTGTCAATTCGACGAGTTAGGTCTTCATGTAAAGTTAAATAACTTATCTTTCTAAATAAATAGTGCAGCATACTCCATTTGTCCAAAATGTCACTCACACGGGAGTTTCACTGCAATGACCGTGGCTAATTGCCTGCTGAATAATACAACAACTTTGATCTCATGATTTACCTTGGAGTGCGTTCATTAAATTTTCATTTGCTGCTTTTCCGCTCGCCATCATAAAGTGCTTTTTCTGGAAGAAATGTTAAGCTTTTTCTGTCTAGTACACTATCAACTAGAAACTTGTACTTTTTCAAGGTTAAATGACTTTAGATGATATGAATAAGAACTGGTATTTCCAAATTGATTACAGATTAGTAACATTATCCTGAATATATTTATTTCTTCTCTTTCCAATCAGGTATACTATCCCAGTCTCCTACGAGTACTTCCAAATCCCAACCTCGCACAACTTTTATAATCTAATTTCTGACTAATCAGAAATACTTATTTCGTCCTACGCACACGTATTGTAGTAAGAAATTGCGCATTCTTGCTGATTGCTACTGGTTGACAAATAAGGACAAAATAACGACAGAGTTATTCCAAACTCTCTTATTTCTTAAAGGTCAGGGTCACTGTCATATATTGAAAGCAATATTTCGGTTGGGCCAAATAAACCCCAGTATGATTTTGTTATGGGGAATTATGTATCGTTTCACGATTTTGTATAATTTATTGTTCATTCGTTCAAGCCTATTCCTATTAAAATATTAAGAAACAAATGAGCTTTTCAGAGTCTTTAATTATCATATACTTTGCCTATGTCTGTAACAGTGGAATCATTGACTTTTGTACCCATTGGGGGTATTCATCTGTTACTAAGCAATGACCTAGCTGGAGAAAATGGTGTGGATAATCCACTTGTATTGAACAAGACTTGGTTTGATGAAAAATTGTATCCTATTAAAAATGAAAACACCGATTTAAACATTGCTTGTGTAGTTGTTATGGCTATGGCAAAGACAGCTCTTTAGCATGTTGTTGATCAGGAAAGTATTCCTTTAGCTGACACATTCATTGGTTAGTCTTTTACGATGTCATCTTTGCTCAAGCAAGGAGTATTGATCACGGTAATCCTCATTTGACCACTCGTTATCTTATATTATAATCAGGATAACAAAAGATGATTATTCGTTATCCAACAGGAACAAGATTTCAAGTTTGTTTTAGAGGACTATTAAAGAAACTGAAGTCACACACACACATATATATATATATATATATATATATATATATATATATATATATATATATATATATATATATATATATATATATATATATATATATATATATATATATATATATATATATGTGTGTGTGTGTGTGTGTGTGTGTTTGATATTTTGTGAAAAAATGAGTCCTTGCGAGAATATGAACACCACCTGTGGTACCCGCTGGTAACGAGTGGTGATGTGTGATTTTGATTTTTAACGTAGCTTTCACAATGATTCAGTCATAACGCTACGATGTCTGCAAAGTGGCAGTTTATAGTGATGTCTAGCTATGGAGCATCATGCCGCAGACATGTAGCATGATGTCCCACCCAGTCACATTATCTTGACACCAGGCCGACCAGTCCTAACACTAACTTCTTAATGCTGAACGCCAAGCGAGGCAGCTGTTAGTACCATTGTTGTAAGTCTTTAGTATGACTCGGCCGGGGATCGAACCCACGACCTCCCGCATCCGAGGCGGACGCTCTAATCACTAGGCCACCGGAGTGGTCTTCCTTTGTTGGTAATATATCTACAGTAACGAGTGGTCGGTGAGCTATCAAACTGTGGTTACTAAGACATATCGACAGGAAATTCTCAGTCTAGCCCATGTAATTCTTTTGGCTGGTTATTTTGAGGTCAATAAATCTTATCACAAGATCATGAATCATTTATATTTGCCGAAAATTAAAAGTGATTTTTCTAAGTACTGTATATCTTGTCATGCCCAACCAGAAGATACCTAAGACTCATTTGCAACCTAATCCAGCATTTGACGAACGATTTAGAAGAATATTGGAAGACTGTATCGGTTCTTTACCTAAGATCAAGTCAGGCAACCAATACTTGTTGACCATAATATGTGCGTCCACAGGAGTTCCAGAGACAATTCCTTTGAGGAATATCAGATCATGGTAAATGCTTTGATAAAGTTTTTTTACACTCTTTGGCGTTCCCGATCCTCCCCAGTCTGATGAAGGGTGAAATTTTATGTCTGGAATTCTCCAACAAGTTATGCATGAATTAATCACCCAATAGTTTAAATCGTCCGCCTGTCATCCTGAACGTCAAAGAGCTTTAGTAACATTTTATTTCTTTTTGAATAATATGATTCGGTCATATTGGTTTGATACATGAAATTATAGGGATGAGGGTGTTAATTTACTGTGTTTGCTGTTATGGAATAAGTTTTACTCTACTCATTCAAAAATGAAATGAAGATGTGACAGAAATACAGACATAAGTAGTTTTCAGACAGGTGAGAGAGTTTTGGTTCTTTTGCCATAACGTCATAAGCCTCTTCAGGCTAAGTATTATGATCCGTATTCAATTAAAAAGAAAAAGTGACAAATTATATCATCAATACGCCTGGTAGGAGGAATCAGAAACAACTTTGCCATATAAATATGTTAAAGAAATATAGTGATAGAGATAGCTCTGTTAACCATTCCTTTAATTTAGTTGGGCCAGTCCCAAACAGTGAGGAACTAAACGATGGAATGCAAGCTGACAGTATTGACTTTGGTTTACTCAATCTTTAGAATTAGGAAATACTAAACACCTTGGACAAGAAACGTTCACACATACAGCCACGAAAAGAGTAAATTAAAACAACTGTTATGTGCATATGAGCACTTGTTTCCAAATGTTCCAACAAGAACAAACTAAATCTGCCATAACGTTGAACCTGTACATTAGTATCCTTACAAGGTACATCCTCCTAAGCAAGAATGTTTAAAAGAAAATTCAATATTTGCCGGAGAATGATTTTATTGAACAAAGTAAAAGTAACTCGAATTCAGCATGCATTCTTGTGCCGAAGCCAGATAATAATTTCCGTATGTGTACTGACTATATAAAAGTGCACAATGTCACAAAAACATATTCATTTCCAATACGACGAATCGATGACTGCATTGACAAAATATTCAAACTATGTTAATAAATTTGAACTTTTGAAAGGATTCTAGGAAATTCCACTAACAGAAAGGGCAAAATAAATTTAGGCATTTGCAACTCCAGATGGACCATATAAATACAATTTGATGTCTTTTTGGCATGCAAAATTTGCCCTCGACACTAAAGCCTTTAATAAACATGACAAAATTTGGTGTAGATAACTGTGACGCTTACAGCGACACCTGGAAAGATCACGTGGGGTTCAGAAATTATTTTGATCGACCTATTGATGCAAATTTGACAATTAATTTAACAAAAGCGAGCTTTGCCGTGCGTGTGTTACATTTCTAGGATATAATACGGGACATGGTCGTGTTAAACCTGTATAAGTTAATGTCAAAACAAATTCCCTGTGCCGATCGGTAAAAAGCAATGAATGAATTAACTAATTCCATTAATTCTGAACCATTGAAAAATTTATTAAATAATAAATCCAGGCTTCATTGGTATGACAAGTGTCAGTAGGCTTTATATAAAACTAAAGGCCATACTTAGTGATGCACCAGCTATTTCAGCTCCAGATTTCAATTAACCATTTTAAATGCCGGATGATGGAAGTGATGTGGGGGTTGGTGGAGTATTGATTCAAGAACACAAAAACTGTGTGGATTATCCAGTGTGCAATTTTTCTATAGAAATTTACCAAACACCAGAGAAATTATTCCACAATCAAGCATGAATGTTTGACGTTGATATTGGATTAGCAACACTTTGAAATGTATATTAGTTCATCTCCTTCTCCCATTATTGTATTCGATGATCACAACCCCCTTACTTTCATTAACAAAATGAAGAAACAAAGTTCAGAGAACATTTAGGTAGACTTTGATGTTGCAGGAACACCACGTTGACATTCGATACCTACAAGAAAAGAAATAGAAGTACAATATTTCATTTTGTAAATCTTGTGTCATTCATAAGACATCTACCTATGTAATTTTTAATGTATACTTGAATAATATGTAAAAAAATAAGTTTCATTGGATAAATATTTCTTTTTTCTTTTGATGGGTAGTGTTGTGTATATTAAATGTATATTGTGTGATTGACATTTGTCCACAATTAAGGGTAGGAGTTTGGGCATACATGACTAAAGTCATTTTTGGTAAACACGTTTCCTAGGACCTGAGTTCAGGACATTGGTTGTCCCCTTCGAAATTCCTGGTATACCTGATATTTGTCATGTTCTTTACTAAAATTAAGTAAAAGACCTGACCGGTTTGCAGCTTAGAAAGTTATGGATATGCACTTTTGACCTTTATGCTTGTCCTCTTGTTGTGTCAGTCAGAACAATTGATTCCTATCTTAACAGCTGTGGCGGAATTAGTTGTTTAATTTTATTCAGTTATAATTTGAGAAGATTTATTTACTTAAATTATTAATAGGAATAGCTAAGTACTCATTGATAATTTTGACTAAGTAACAATGTTTGGATCGGTGTGAATTCTTTTAAAGACATTTTGAGTTGTAACATTGTGATACATCAAAACTCTTATCCCATAACCATATTCCAGGCTTTTGGTACATCAGACTATTCTGGATGGAAAATCTTTCGAAACACTCTATACTTTTGGAATGCAAGTTCTATTGAATTAATCACTTTTTATTTTGGCCAAACAAATAATTTGTTGAATTTTGCTAAGCTTGCTGGTTTTCGCTCTTTTCTGTCATTTAGTTAAAGACCATTGAGTCGTAACAAAATATTCTTTCCTCTCATAATTCAAGTCAATCATTTAACTATTGCTTTAAATGTCATGACAAAGATCAATATGCGAAGAGGTGATATACATATTGTCATCATTCTATCTAAATTATTTAAGGGGAAAAAAGAATTTCTCACCAACATTTTACTTTCCACTGGGCTACACCTATGGGTTCTTCGATGGCTCCAACAAATGTGTGGAAGATAAACTGATTATGAATTTTTCTAGCACTATTTGCCTGGAAATTATATTATGTTCATTCCACTACCATTAAAATGATTTGTTTTGTCTTTGGTTCAATGTATGAAGCGTTTTTCACTCCACCCCCATCTATATGACCCCGACACAGATATCAGACGTAAATTAATTTATAGGACACGAAACAATTCAAAAATCAAACCATAAAGATATTTTTTCACGTTTTATCGTGCTTTACACTTTTTCGACTTTGCAGTACAAATAATTATTTTTGCTAAAACATATGAAATATATTGCTTAAGAACTAAACTAGCTCATTGATAAAATAATTTTTCCCGATGTTGGCGGTCCACGTTGTCAACCGCAGTGCCGGCATGTGCAAGGGTACGCAGTCGCACATACAGGGTCGACTGCCTTTATTCCGTGTTCTCTATCTTTCGATACCATAAGCCGCAGTCTAGGTTGTCGAAATGCTCCTTTGGAGAACGTCATGTACATTCGACGCAAAAGTAAATGCGAATATAATAATAGTAATGACACTCCAGTGGGGGCTTCAGATGGCAGAGTGGTCTAAAGCGCTCGCCTTTACCGATTACTGTCATCTTAACTTCTTGTGCGTGGGTCACGGGCTTGTTATATGTGGGTATATGAGAATATGTGGGTATGTGAGAAAGCTTGCCAGTAGCTTACCATGGGTCGGTGATTTTTCCCGGGATTTTCCTGTGTTCTCTCCTCCACCAGATACACTGGTCGCCATGTATAGCATGTGCTGAAAAACTGATAGACAAATATATACATAGATAAATTAACAGAGACAGACATAAACATATAGTGATAATGCGCAAAGAGATAGATAATCAAATATAGTAGATAAATGTGTCTAAAAATCAATGAAAGTTAACTCTAGCAACAATTTTTTTAACATCATGCTAGACAACGAGACAAGAAGACTTAACGAAGAGGTGCTGAAAAAATCAAAACTCAAGAGATGTGGTCAGATATTTTAGGGAATACTGCGAACATTGGGGTGATTGCCCTGGGGCAGACGCGGAAGGTATAGTGCTTAGCGTCTTATGTATGCATCATATATCTATATCTATAGATAAGCTAATTTAAAGATAAAAAATCAAAACTAGCATGTGCTGTATGATGACAGCTCTTATGAAGTATATAGACAATAATGCAACTGTTGCAAAATAATGCTTAAAATATTACTTAAGTGTACATTGGGCAGTTATGTGTCTTATGTATGCATCATATATATATGTATATATATATATATATATATATATATATATATATATATATATATATATATATATATATATATATATATATATATATATAAAAATAATAATAATAATAATAATGAGGACTTTGTATAGCGCCTAATCTTTGGAAGCTCTAAGCGCTTTACAACATTAGACAACACCTATAAGATAAAAAAACATAATGATATGATTACAAAAACAAATACCATGAAATCAGAAAACATTTTTTTTAAAAAACATGCTGAGAATATTTAAGGTAGGAAACATTATTAAGTCTTTAAGTTCGTTCTTGCAGTCGAAATCAGCGTATAATTGGTGAGACACTGGATGATGATGTATGACACTTGAGAGCGACTGAGTGTACAGAATGAAGAGAACAGGTCCAAGAAAAGACCCCTGTGGAACACCACAACATAGATCAACTGGGCTGGAGTGTATTCCATTTGCAGATACAATTTGTGTCCTGTTGACCAAGTAGGACTTGAACCACAGTTAGGCTGTATAATGAATTCCAAATACATGCTGGAGACGGTGAAGTAATATATCATGGTCTATTGTGTCAAATGCTGCAGACAAATCAAGGAGGGTGAGGACTGTAATCTTTCCGCTATCCAACGCAGAGAGAATGTCATTAACTACTTTTAAAAGAGTAGTTTCAGTACTGTGGCAAGGGCGATATGCAGATTGTACATTGCTATATATATTTAATTTTAATAATTTAAGCTCATTTAAAGATAAAATATCGAAAATAATGTTTGCTGTATGATGACAGCTTTTATCAAGAAGATAGACAACAAGGCAACTGTTGAAAAATAATGCTTAAAATAGTAAGTTCATTGAAAAAGAAATAATTATTAATGTACCATGTACTCACCCGATTGCGCTGTCCACACTTTTATCAAATGCAGTTTGCTTAGTGACACCGGCATTTAAATTATATTTTAATATTTTTGCAGGTGATAAAATTATCTACTTATGGAGCGAGTACGTTGCTTTTAGTAGGTGCTTGAGATGGTGGAAGAAGAACGACGTTGCTTCTAATCCTGTAATAATGATTCATTCATTTTGGACATGTGCAAATAACATGAAGGCTGAGAAGGAAAACAGCAAGTATGCCACACTGACACACACATATAAGAGCTCTGATTTAGGCCGCAACAATTATGTCAATTTAAAATGATTGTTTCAATATTAGTTAACTTATTAAACAAACATATCTGACTTATTAGTTACTTATCTTGCGCAAGAATATTTATCCATGTTTATCCCGTTTTATCCCGGTTTCCTGGCTCTTTTTAAGAGTGGTTAACATAACACAACATCAGTTACTTGATCGTAGTTAAGTGATCGAGTAAAAACGAATTTATCCAGCTATGAAGGAATGAGAAATTGTGCTCATGTCCGCCCTGAGGTCAGCGATCCATAGCTTCAAATTTAGCCCTCATTTTTCTTCAGCGTAGCAAATATTAAAAATGATGTGTTTGTACACTTAAAACACTTTGCACCAGTATTTTAGAAAATAATTATTGTATCAGTTTTTGTCTTAAACACGTATATAGAGGCAATATTGTCGATAATACCTGTTAATGTGATTGAACGAAGCAATAATTTATCACTTGCTAGATTACAAAAGCTGGTAGTTTAAATTAAGTAAATCACAACTCAAGGTACAGAACACTTTGAAGGGATACCATCGTACAGACTTTGGATGTCTTTGTAGAATATTAAACACAAGAACACGCAAAATGTATTTCAAGTAACCCATTTGATGTATCTGTCTTGAAGGTACTATCAATATATATTTATAATAGTGTTTCATTTTCATTCTTTCCTCCTTGTTCTTGTAAATACATGCATCGAAAATACAAAAATAGTTTCCACAACAAAACGCAAACTCGATTCTAATTTCAAAATTGGTGCGGCAAGTAATCTGTTGTCAAGCAATAAAAATTATGCATTTTTGAGTAATACGTTCGCATTAGAGTGTGTGACATGCTTATATTTTGAGGACATATATTTTTCCTGACATCTTTTCGTTTGCTTCACTCATTTTTCAGCTAAGAGCATGCATCACCATACTGTCAAGATGATTTAGATGTAAGTGCCCGAAAATCCGCCAAACCAAATAATATCACATCAAGAAACACCTTACAGTTATGGACCAGAAACAAATTTTAAACTTCAATTTGAAAAAGTATCATATCCCATAAGAGAACAGTTCCTGCCCACTTTCAAAAGTTTAAATTAAAGTTTTAAAGTCTCTTGTACTTTTACTGGAATAATTCTCGACTTTTATAAACATTTTTAAAAAAACCATTGTATACCCGTACACCAGAATATTTCTTAGACAACTAAAGTTTTAATACAAAACACATACGTATTGCTTTTTCTGAGTTGAACTGCTCTTATTGTTTTAAACAAAACAAAATACGTTAGACTTATTAGGGTTATTTCTAAGCAAAACTACTCTATTTTCATAACTTTCAAATATGCTCTAGTCATGAACCATATTGTCAACTCTTGATTGCGTATTGATCAAGTGGAAATGAAATGAAAACATTGGCAGAATATACATAATGACACCAGACTATATTGTGATAGATTCCTGAGATTGGTGGTGGATGTATTTTATAAGCTTAACATAAAAGTGTCAATCGTTGTATAAATAAAAAAACTCTTATTTCTTTACACGTTTAGGTGAGACAAAAGTGAGTCGAAACTAATTGCTGTACAAAATAACCTGAAGAAGATTACACATGCTGACTTGTCAGTTTAAGGCATCAACAAATATATGTACCACAATGTTTTGGAAACGATAAGGTATATAGCTAAGATTTTACTTACAATAATTTACAGATAAGCATAATCAATCATGATAATAAGACTTTTAATCAGTGAGAAAAGAATAAATTACGTATAGGTATACGTAAATAAAAAGGTTTCATTCGGCTATATCTACAGGATAACTGGAAGATCGAGTCCACTTCACAATATTCGTATATAGCTATTGAACACAAATATTGAATTTTATGGCAAAAAAAGTTTCATTTTAAACAGCACATGTAGATTTAGTATGAGGTAGACTTCTTGAATGAATAGGAATGACCTCATAGAAATTTCGAAGTCATTCATAAATTTTAATGGATTGAAAACACGATGCAAATTGCGGAAACATAAACGTTCCTGTTGTAGATAGATATCCTGTTGGCTTATTAATAACTCCTACAGACAATGTGTAAAAGCATTGTTAGAATTTTATACATTGTGTTAAACGTCTATTTAAAATGTATTTAAGGAATCTTTACTATGATCCTCAAAGTAACGTTATCCAAATATCAATCAATATTGGGAATAAATAAAACATGGCAAACGTGAGCAAAAATACATTGAACGAAAAGAACCGTTAGCTGAACACTCTACATGCGCATTACACAAATAATGTAGAAAACCACTTCAATACTAAAATGTTTGTTATTCAGACAGATTCTTGGTGGCATTTTGACATAGTTAACATACAAGCATATGAATAGTACAGATAAAAATGCATCTGGACAATCTAGTAACTCTCTTATGCTGAAAAAATAAAAAGTCAGAGAGACTGATGACATACACGATGCCTGTAGAGAAGTCTTAAACCAGTGAAAACCTGAAAGATGCATTTCGATGAAAGAAAATAGTTCCACCATAACAAACTTAAGAATTTGTGGAAAGCGAAACATTATTGGATTTTCAGTTTGCTCAGACAAAGCAAAACAATACAGGAAGAGAACTGTTAAAACAATATTAATTAAGAAATATTTCACTAAATATCAAATCAATTATATGAGTTATCCCTTTATCAAAGCTAATTTATGGATTTAGTAACACTTATCACACACCAATAGACATGCCTCCAGTTACGTCTGTAATATTATTGGGAAATACTCAAAATAAGGCAAGTGGTTTTAGGTGACTTTTAAGACCATAAGAATGAAAGTTATAATGTTCTAGATCTTCCTCGATATATATATATATATATATATATATATATATATATATATATATATATATATATATATATATATATATATATATATATATATATATATAGTTATAGCTATAGTTATTTAGACTATCTGATTTTTTATTTTGAATCCTTTATTCCTATAAGTGCAAATCATATCCATCTTCTATTGTTACCTTCTGTCAACTTCTGATAACATTTGTTTTCCCACGTTCATGAATCCTTTCTTTATTTTACTTAATCACCTGTAAAAACAGGCAAAGGCTTCTGCAAAGATCCAACAGCCATAAAATGCTCACAATTATATATAACCCAGATTATAGTGTCAAATTTTTATTTTTATTCATGATTATTATGAAATAGAAATTCATTTGCAAGCAAATAAATACATTATAAAACTTAAAGTTGTTCTACTTATTAGTGTAAAGGCACAAATTCTAAATTTGATTCAATAACCCAAGTCATTTTAATCTGCTCCTTCGTGGAAATATTACTCACAAACAACGAGACTCCATCAAATCTACTTTAGACTGGTGTAGGTTTCCTACATGCACGTCAAGCATGATCTCAGACTGACCATCTACGTGTTTAAAGTTAATGTAGAACTTAATTTGCTTGGTCATATGTTTATGCTGTTCAAAAGTTTTTAAAAAATTAATTCTGTTCTTCTTAATAGACAATCAAGATATTAGAGTGTGATCCAGGATTAGAGTAGTAGTGAAAATACTAGCTGATCAGCTATGAAATAGCGATTGATCCAGCTCAGAAATATTACAGTGGCCTAAGATATCAACGGTATTTTGTTATTTTAAGAAACGAGTGGTTTAGAAATGTTCTCTCATATTGCGGTATGAGGTTTTTTAAAACACATTAAAAAAATAAATGGTCCATAAGTTACATATGGATACAAGACGTCTAAAATTTAAGTTTAACAATTTTCAGTGGACTGAACTGTCCATGTACAGGGATAAAACACTTTCACGATTTAATTGTAACGCTTTCATGTGGTCAGGAACTGTCAAGGTACACTATTTATTATTTGGTTCTAAAATATTAAACTTAGGTTTATTTGAATTGTTTTCTATTGCGTTGTCAATATAGGTTTGAAATGCGTTCACTGATAAATTAGATTTCCCAAATGAGATTGTGAACAATTGAAAATACACCTAGCTATATAATAGCGGTTCATTTAATTTGGACAAGCGAAAGAGGTTACCTTAATACTTGAATGTTCAAATTAGATATCTGGATTCAAAATATATATCCCAAGTAACATGGGTAGTATTGCTTTAATCGTAAAGAGAAGTAAATTGCTATAACTTCTATTGCCTACACATTGATATCAGAAAGAAACATATGCAAATTCAAAGTTAGTTCTCAGTTTCAACTCTTCCATGACTAATTGATACGTTACAAATGTTAATCTCTTTTAGATTAGCATTAGGAATAATTGTTTGTACCTCTCCTTTTCAGTTCCATTGACGGCGTAAAAGTTGTAGAAAGAGCTAAAGCTTTCGAACAAAATCTTAAAGAAGACGAAAAATATAGATTATATCCAGATCTGTTCTACAGTTGTTAACATTTTGCAAAATGGTTCCACTACGAACTAGGTGTAAGCACTCTACTTAGTCTTCAGAAAATGTTTAGTAAGTCAAGTAAACGCATTTAGTTGTTCTGATAAAATATTTGAAACTAAACAGATACATTTTAATTTTTTTATTCACCTTTACTTCCTACTATTCCACAGGAAATGAGCATATTGAACATTATATCATTAACTTGTGTATGCAATTCAGTAACGATTTACAGCTGTTAAAATTATGCTTGTCAGAGAGTGAACCATGAACTTTAGAGCTGAATGGTCATATTTAATCTGCGTCAGGAAGATGTTGAGTTCTAAACATTCTCTTCGAAACACTTTTACACACATTTTGATTCTGACTAGCTCGAAGCTTTCAGTCAATAGACCAATCATATTCAAAATACTCAAATATAACCCCACTGGTTTCACGTAACTAATTCATGTTTGTCCTGGAAGAAAATGAATGGAAGTGAGGTAATGTTATTTCAACTGGCAGTTTCTCATCATTAAACTCAGGATAACCATATCAGGTTTTCTAGATACATTTAAAGTCTCTTATGTATTTGAACCATTGTATATAAACATTAATGATCAGCTTCAATATCAATTTCCATAAAGGCATAATGATTTAAAAATATATAATAACTTGTGTCGCAGTTTTATAGATAAACATAAGAGCAATAAAAAAAATTAATCCATTCTCGTTTCTGAAACAAGCGAAGTGATTTTGTAACACGGTCCATATGTACGTGTATAGGTACGGATGTACATAAGTTAGTGTATAATGCTCTTGAAAATATCTTTCGACGCTTTGATACACAGCCATTGATTAAACTATAATTGCAGATTGTGCCAACTCTTTTGCATTCATGATCACGTCCTTAAGGATGGGGATGGGGGAGATGCCCAGTCTTTTTCTACCCTGATGTATTTAGCTGCTGGGTCACAATATATAAACTACTGACATCCCCACCAAATAACCATATATACACTACAGGAAATCAAACGACATATGTGTACATGCAACTGACATTGGCCAAGGTCAATACCAACCTTCAGAGACTTTGCCGCCTGGTCATAACTTTGAAACTATTTTCAATTTTCATCCTATATCCATATACACACCTACTAGATACAAAAGGACACAAGTATACATGCAAGTAGCATTGGCCACAAGGATCATTGTTACTCACACCCACATAGAAGGAAGTTATTCTCAGGGTAAATTTGAAAACCACTGAGAACACACTATAAAATGACAAATATTTACACTCAGCCAGATTGACGTATGAGGCATCCCTTCCTCTCGGATATCTGCCCAAGAGGATCAAGCTTTGTGGTGTAGATCCATATCGAATAGTTCGTGGATGCACTATATATATATATATATATATATATATATATATATATATATATATATATATATATATATATATATATATATATGAGCCGTAGCGCGCGAAACTCTGACTTTCGACAAAATTGACATTTGGAGATTTTATCTATTTCGGAAGGAGCTTTCTTTTCTCGGTATAATGCAATTCATTTCATGCTATCATAAATATTAATTTACATATGTCATTTTCCTTTAAGAATTGAACTATATATTTTATGGGATTCGTGAGGTCATAAAGTTGAAATTCGATTACATGCTGCTTGAACGGCCGTAGCGATTTTTTATTCTTATAATAGTTATAAAACATTAAGAAATTCAAATATAACTTCATTTTAACCACTGTTTACGAACTGTTAAAGCACACAAGAAGGGTGCATGAAGACATAAATAGTTCTTCCCTGTTGTTATGAACTAATAACTTCGAGTTTTCTGTACCACATGATATCAGTTCAACACATCTAAGTGGATATTATAAAGTCTTGCTGAAAGTTAGTAATTATTTTTGCATGGAACTATGTAACTGTATTACATATTTCACTCTGTAGTGTCTACGATGAAGGCAACGCTCTCGATTCTCCCAAATAAGTTAATTATCCATAATAATTGGAGAGTACTTTGCTAAAGGGGCGTTTTGATTTGTCGCAGCTAGTATCTTTTTATTTATATAAAAGAACTTAACATAATACGAGAGAAAGAGAGAGAGAATATGCTTGATATATATAATTCTGTTTATATAGTTTTTGCATGCAATCGTTTACAAAGATAGGAAGAAATCGGGACAGTCGGGAAATCTTCTGGTTTCCTTTTTTAAAAAATATTGAACACCATTTAATACTTTAAAATTCAGATCGTATGATATTTGAGATTAAACTTACGGCAAAATATTCTAACTAACAATGTAACAATGAAATGCAGTTTCAGGTGCCTATCCATAAATATATAATGATAATTGAATTATTTGGTTCGTTAACACCTTTTGATGTGAGGCTCTTAGCATGAACGCACATCCGACGGGAAATTCGAATATTCTAACCATCTCCGACTTACTCAGTTAGAACTCATGTAGCTTTAAAAAAGCGATGAAGCAGCGATCCGGAAACAGACAAGGACCACGAATAATTGGTGCTGATTAACAATCCTGAGATTGGCGACGGAATATTGGTACAGGTATCAATGCAAATGCTTAATATTGACGAGGAATAAAAGGCCACTGTTGCAAGAATATCCGCCCCAACTTTGGGTTTTCACGTATAGGTTCAGATTGGGATGGAATGGGAATGCAACCAGGGCACCATAAGTCACCCCGCAATGGTAATTGCGCTTTCGCTGTCTGAACAGCATCCGAAAGTACTGTCCTCGAGGTGTCATGGTATATATTACTACAGCAACGACAACGTGGTATTTAGCAAAACGATCTCGGTATTAACATTACGTTCGGGGTATGTATCTATCACTCCTCCTGCCAAGAGAAATATCGTGCTCTCTTTGAACATGACATGTTCTGTCACAATACTGGGATCAGCCAGAAACAAGCAAGCAATCGCTAAATATGCGAACAGAAGGCAAACTGTGGGGTGTTTTTTAACTCTTGACGATGGTGTTGATGGGCATGTAGAAGATCGTGCAATTTCCGTACAAGTAACCCATCCCCGTCTCTAATATTGTCCTTGAGTGGTTCCTGCGATGAGTTACACATCACCTCCAGTCCTTTTACCCTGGAATCCTGAGACGAGTAACTCATATTCCTTCAACCTCGTCCCAATGGGCTGCTGAGATGAGGAACCCAATATATTTTGACATTCGTCTCCGAGAGATCGGCTGTGCCAAACACTTAGTTTGTTCACTGTCACTGCTGATGTTTGTCATCACGATATATTTAATATGTCGTAAATATCTTCCATGACTGATGTACCAGCATACAATGTTGTTGTTGTTGTGACGAAGTTAACGTCATATTTCAGCACAAGATTGGCAGTAATCCTTAACAGTGAGCGCTTTCATCTTGTCTATATTCTCCAGAGATACGTTAAAATAATGGGGTTTGTTTTATATTTTCAAAAAATGAAAAAGTTCAATCCCAATCCAATGTTTCCCTCAGATTCGTCAAGTAGGTACGCTAGTTTATCATTTGAATATAAGATCTGTATACATTGTTATTGAGTCATTTCTAAATCAAGGTAAAGCTATTTACAAGTCTAATGACACCTATTCCAATACAGCCTCGATCTCATTCTTGTGTATCCCACAATAAAAATAAATTTAAATAACTTGTTTACTTGGCTGTTACTAATTTTGAATCAAGGTCAGGATCTAGGTCCGCATTAGGTGGTTACAAAAGAGTCATGTCAAACTGATATTCTGAAAAAGGCAAATCGAGTAGACAAGATTAAATTACAATAGCATGTAATAGAATAGAACATATTTAAACTGACAAATAAACAATTAAATTAAAATCTAAATAAATTAAATAAGATATACATAACACTTCCCCCATAAAGAAAAATAAAGATTTATATGATAAAGCTTTCTTTTTATCATAGATTAATTATACATGAGGTTAAAGAAAACATAAGAAGAACTCTTATGAATTATATACAGTGAACATGAAATGATACATTCTACACACGGGAAAGTGCATCTGTTATTAAATTATATTTTCCCTTGATGTGCCTGATGTCAAGATTATATTCATCAAACGACAAACCCCACCTTAGTAGTCTTGGATTTTTATTTTTCATCTTGTCGATGAAAGTAAGGGAGTTGTGGTCAATAAACACAATAATCAAAGAGGGAGCTGAACTAATGTAGTCTTCGAAATGTTGTAATGCCAATATTAAAGCCAAACATTCGTTCTCGATTGTTCAATAATTTCTTTGATGCTTATTTAATTTTTTTTTTAAAATAACACAATGGATGATCAATACCATTCTCGTCTTCTTGAATGAATACTGCTCCAACCACAACATCACTTGCACCAACAGACAGTTTAAATGATTGGCTGAAATTTGGACCTGTAAGAAATGGCGCGCTTTTAAGTATGGTTTTCAACTTATGAAAAGCCTCCTGACATTTTTCAGTGCAAAGGAACTTGTATTTCTTGCTCAATAAATTTGTCAGGGGTTCAGCAATTATAGAAAAATTGGAACAAAATATAGTATCCAGCTATACCTAAAGGTCGCATTAGTTCCATTTTATTACAGGCACAGGTAATGCAGAGATAGCCTTGACTTTAGCATCTATAGGCTTAACTTTTCCATGTCTCACGATATGTCCGAAAAGTTACACTAGCACGGTAGAACTCACTTTTAGATAAATTAATTGTCAAACTTGCCTCAGTGAGTCTGTCAAAGAATTTCCGAATTGTTGCTAAATGTTCTTTCCAGGTGTCGTTATAGACGATGACATCATCGATGTAAGCATCACAATTATCTAGACCTGAGGTGATCATATTCATGAGAAGTTGAAATGCACTTGGTGACCCTTTCATCCCAAACGGCATCACTTTATTTTGATAAAGTCCCTCTGGAATCAGGAATGGCGAAATTTTCTTTGCTCTTTGAGTTAGGAGAATGTGCCAAAATACTTTCAGAAGGTCAAACTTGGCAACATTCTTCGCATTTCCGATCTTGCCAATACAGTCATCGATTCTTGGTAATGGAGATGAATCTGTCTTTGTCACACTATTCTTCTACATATAATCAGTTCACATTCCGAAAGTTTTATCTGGTTTTGAAACAAGTATGCATGGTGAACTCCAGTCACTCTTAATGGGATCTATGAAATCATTCTCCAGCAAATACTGATTTTCTTTTTTCAACTTTGTGATAAAAAACAAGGCTTGTCAGTTACAAGTGGATTACCTCACAAAATTGTCTCCAGCTTGGGCATTGCCTTATAATAAATTAAAGCCCTCAAAGGGTAAAACAGAGACTGGTCAAACTGTCACGGGTATTGAGACTAAGTCTGGTGCCAAATTTACACAATGGCGAGGAACATTAACAAAGCCGCACTCTACTCCCAGAACAAGAACATTTTCACCAGAAGAAGACTTCTCAAAAAAGGCAAAGTACCTGACAATAAAAGATTCTGCGAAGCTCCCGTGTCCCTTAAAATTTTAATAGGGATGGGATTGGCTGAATCACACAAGAGTGATATAGAACCTTTCGAAAAGAATGGTTCATAATTCTCCATAATAAAATTAGACTTGGGTTTATTAGACCCAACAAATGTATTGCTTTCAATACATGGCCGTGACTTTGACCTGTTAGAAATAAGAGCTTTTGGAATAGGTTTGTCTTTATTCTGATGCCTATTTTTCAATTTGTAGCAATCAGAAATTGCGTGTTCTTTTTGCTTGCAATAGGTACACGTAGGAAGAAACAAGGCTCTTGAATCAAGCTGATCAGAAGCTTGATATTTAGAAGTTGTGCCAGTTTGAGTTTTAGAAGGGCTTGTATTAGGCTGAAATACTTTTCTGCCAGAAGACTGTTGAGTAGACGTCTTATTAACTAAAGGAACTTTATGAATTAAAGAATACTCATCAGCAGCTTGAGCAGCATTTTCCATGGTTTCGATCTTATACTCGTCAAGATAAGACTTAATGTCACTATGGACACAGTTTTTGAACTCTTCAAGTAATACAAGTTGTTTGAGACTTTCATAATCTTGTTCAACTTTCTTTGCTAAGCAACATCTATCAAATAACTGCTCTTTTCTCTAGCAAATTCGACATGAGTTTGTCCAGCTTCTTTTTTTATAGTTTCTGAATTTGTGTCGATAAGCTTCAGCGACTAACTCATAACCCCTTAAGATGCATTCCTTAACCGCATCATAGTCACCACTTTGGTAAACTGACAGTGAATTCTAAATATCACTAGCCTTACCAGTGAGTATACATTGTAATAACTGGGTCCAATGCTTCCTTGGCCATTTCAAATTTTCAGCAACTTTTCAAAACGAGTAAACTATTTGTCTACTTCTCTTAGTCTGAAAGGTGGCACTAACCTAATATTCTTTGCAAGATCAAAACTTAAATTTGCATTTGAAGTATGAATGTGCTTTTCACTTGCCAGCTCCATTTCTTTTAATTTAAATTGATATTCCCTCTCTTCCTTCTCTCTTTGCATTTGTATCTGTTTTTCTTTTTCTCCTTCCTGTCTCTTCTTCTCCTCTTTCTCATATTGTAACTGCATGTGTTTTTCTTGTAATTGCATTTGTCTTTCTTTCTCTCTTTCTTCCTTATCTAACTGCATTTGCATCTGTTTTTCTTTCTCTCTTTCCTGTCTGTCTGTCTGTCTGTCTCCTCTTTTTCAAATTGTAACTGCATTTGATTTTCTTTTTTCCAAAGCTCTAGTTGTGCCAGTTTGAGTGTTCCTTAACTCCAGTTCCATCTTGTATTTTAATTCGAATTCCTTTACTTTTTTGTCAGAGTCTAATACAGACTTACTGTTCGAAACCAAAGCACTTTTATCCAAAACATTCTTGTCTACCAAATACTGGACAAAATTGTTTTCATGTCTTGTTTCGTTAACAAAGCTTTTGCCTCAGAAAGATCGTACTTTCTGGCAAGTTGAATCAGTTCATCTTTTTTAAAAAGATCTTATTGTTCCTGGGTAGGATTTGAAAACAAGATTTCCACTATTGATGACATTTTTGAAAAAAGCTTGCCGATTTCACTATGGATTTCAACAACTAAATTTTCAATAAACAAAGTTTTCTGAAATATTTTAGCCACAATTCAAATATCCGAGGACGAGCTACCCAATTGCTATGTTACGTGTTTAGGCTTTAGTAATCAGTAACAAAGAAAGAGTGAAAACAACAAGCTTTGTAAAATTTAACAAATAATTTATTTCCCTGGAAGAAAAAAAAATGTAAAAATAGAAAAAGAACTTCCGGTTCTAAGAATCAAATCGAAAAATAATCCAAGAATGATCCACGAATTAAATTTTAGAAGTCCTTATAATGAAATGTTCTAATGAATTCAAGTTCAGTGGTGATGAAGATCCAAGATGGAAGGCGATTACGTATGATGTAACCTGTATAGTGTTGTTGTCTTCAGTTCCTTGTAGAACCACAAGATATAACACTCCGGTGTTTGAATTCCGAATAAAATTTCAAGAAATGGCTTTGTCCAAAAATTCTGTATGAGCACTCAAATATTTCCAGAGAACGAATTTATCGTTTAGAATCCAAATAATCTGAAGAAAATTAAAAACAAAAAATCAGAACTGGACACAGAAGGAAACAACTTGACATCAATTGTTAAAGCCCAAACTGAGATTATTTCTCGAAAGACAAAGATTATACAGTCAAGTAATAGTCTATATAATATATTTGTTTGAAAATATGTTATTACTCGAGCATGATCTCAAAGGCTTAGTAATACAAGTATTTGCAAAAGCTTTCAAATATCTATCATTTGCAATGTACATCCTTCCATCCACACAATTGTTATTTGCCTATTTTTTCTCAGTTAATTCTACTTTGTCAGAATCGTGCAATATTTGTCCAAACTGCATGAAAAATGTGTCTGAAATAGCATCGTGCTTTTAAGAACTACCTTTTATTGCAAACAAACAATGTACGTTCATGTAGAAAATGTCCAGTTGTTAATTTGTTAGTTTTGTATGCAGATGAACTACACAAGCTGTTTGATCCATTTAAAGTCGAAATGATAAAGTTGACGATGCGAATGAGTGAATTGAGTCACAACAAAATTTTCAACCATGCGAGCGACTGAACGTGAAGTTGCTTGTCATCTAAACATTGTGACAGATCGGCACGTCTGATACTATAGTTTTCATGGCCCAGCGCACTTGTGCCATGACGTATGATTTATCGCCTTATGATGAAAGACCAAACGTATTCACTGCCACCGAACGCAGAACATGGCAGTTTGATCTTACTGTATTCATCTCGGCAAAATATTTTTCTACCTGACAGCGCCAAACGTGTCTACCTCCTGTGCATTGCAACTAACATCTCGTCAGAAACCTTCTTCGAAAGGCCATTAATGTGTAACGAAACGCTACGTCTTTGACAACTTCTATGCTGAAACGCTTTCTACTATTCCGCCATAGTCTCTCCAAAGACAGAGTTCATGAGTTTTAAAAAAAATCGTTCTCGAAATCATTTGTTGCCATGGTTTTTTCTGCGTGCTGCGGTCAATATAATCCTCCTCCTTCATGCCTCTTTTCTGAATTTTAATGCGCGATGGATTATGGTATGCCACGGTCAGCACCGTAATATAATTTTAGAGACACGTTATTGACACAGGCAGCCTTGTAGGCATAACTATACGGTATATGCTCTCTGTATAGTGTCGTGTAAGAAACTTCTGCGTCCACATCTGCGTCATCTGCAGTTGGTACGATTAGACTCGAAATCCTCGCATATCAAGAACGGCACTGTCGTTATCCTTTCTTGATTTTGGAATGACATAAAAGTCTCTTTGCCTGGCAGGAAAGCGCGCACGATGTCAAATATTCTTTCTCATGTTGTTCAAGCGAAATCTTTGCGAGAAAAAGCACGGAGACACTTTCTGCAATAACTTTCTCAACCATTATACTTGTTATGTTGACCTGCCATCAGACGCGAGATATTTTTGATCCAGACTTAGTGGCTGTCTTTTGTGCTATCATGTACATATATCAGTTCAAGTTCGTACTCACTTCATAGGGTAAATAATGTATCAGTCATTGAAGCCGAAAGTATTTAACGAAATACTATTTATTCTCTCAAACTTTGCCACGTCATTCAACTGTACAAGAAATGTGATGTCAGCAAAATGTTATGTGATTTGATATGCCTTGTAGTCGCTTTGATCGTTTTATGAGGCCGAATATAAAGTATACAATACGGCCTGCATGAAACGTGTATTGTCGTCATGTTTGACGTTCAAACAACTTACGCTTGCTTTGATTTTAGCCGGAAGATCCATAAAAGATCTGCCTTGAACCTGATTATATTTTGAAATATCCAGAACACAACGATAAACACCAAGCGGGATCTATCCTGATCCTTTTCTCATAAAACCGTCAATATTGTTATGAAGTTTGTCAAAAATGTGGTCGAAGTCTACGTTGGCATTGAAAGGTCTGGCTAGTTTTGAAATAAAATGTGCTTCAGCTTTAGTGTCATCTATTTTTTCAAAGACAATGATGACTCCAGTGGAAAACTTAATTAGGCAATCGGATGCAACAAACTGTTTTATAGCCGATGTTGCTAACCTAGCTCGAGTGCCGAACGAGACAAAGTCATTTAAGTTGGCGATGAAGGTTTTGTCATGACCAACAATGTCGCGATTTGTCTAAACAAATCGAATACGTTTTGTACCATTTCTATACGACGTTTGTGTAAAGGATATTAGGGTTATATAAAGAATCTAATCAGAGAACAATTTTATCTAAATTTTATATATATCATCACGATCCATCAATGTTCTACACAAGAACATGCCAATGGAAATTTTTAACACGAGATAGTCTGCGACCAGCCATGGGTATGAGAATTTTGCGCGTAAGAGTAAAATTCCAGGAGAATGTACCAAAATGCGAGAACCACAAGCTGATGAAATTTGACGAATGCAAAATTCGCTATAGCTTTTTGTATCAGTTATCAGGCCCATGTATGAACACAGCAGGAGAGATATCGGATGAAGAGTAGTTATGTGGAGATCGCTTTAGCCAGCTAAAATTATACAATAGACAATGGGCTGACCAAATCACTGCTCATTGCAAATGATAAACTCTAAAGAGACATGTGGAAAAATTTGTGGGATAATTCTACCACAGTGCAATGAAATAAATACGAACCAAGAATCCCAGTTATGTGTGACAAGTGCAGAAACTTTACTATAATAAAATACGGCATGTGTTGTGATTGTAATGGTCCTATTGTACAAAAATCAAGGTATATGGAAATAATACAGATATACACCGAACAGAACGGAAACTGCTATTCCAGAATTCTGCAGGATAATGCTTGATAATACTAACATAAATTTTATAAATATAAGTGAATATCTATATTCCTCTATAATTATTTCCATATACATTTATTAATCTAGAAGACCGTTCATATGAAAATTAATTACTAGGTCGACTTGTGGGTGTGTCTGTTAGGCACGGATGCCAATACCGCGGGCTCTCTGATATCATTTTGTTTGGTGTTGTGTGCATGGTCGAGATGATATAGCAGTTGGTGCTTACAAGCAAGGCGATGGGTGCTATTTACCCGTGGACCCGGGATCCAATCTCCGTAGAGTACGAATTAAAATTATCTAACCTAAATGACATTGATATTTATTGGTGATCGTCATATAAAACCGATTCATAGTATTAATTAGTTCACACTTACATTGGCGATAAATGCACTCTTTAATGGGTCATCATATTTATCCGTGAATAAAAATTCACGTTTATTTCATAAAATTCAAAGTTATATAAAAGAAATCAAGCGTTGTATTTAGCTGTTCAGAAACAGTACACTATATTTTCTTTTCCCAATGTAAATTAATAAAGACCCTTTGAGTACTCTAGAACTTACCTTCTTAATAATGTACAATATTTGCACTAGCCAAAGTAAAATCGCCCCTCTCTCTCTCTCTCAGTAACATCATATATACTATACGATTTGTAGGCTATATATTGTGACAGCCTGTAGAAAAATCCCATTGTTACACTTAAAGAAATACAGTATGTTTGAACGGAAGGTAGAAGAGTGTTTCATAACCGTTCTAAATCAAAATCTTAGTAAAAAGTGAGTGAACTTTAATTTATTTACAGAGAAACCCAATGCTATGAATTGTATTTCACTTAGAAATTAAGAATATGATTTTTCTAACATAACCATAATTCATGCCACATTACAAATACACTGACAACAATAACACTAATGAACTCACACAGCCATTAGAAGTCACTATCCAGGCCGCAGCCAATCAGATCACATATCATGAAAATAATGTAAATGCATTTAGTGATGCAGAGATTGAACTCATAGAATGAGAAACCATATTTGACAAACAATAGCAATATTCTAGGAGGACTTGCGTGACCCTCGATAACATACATATTTCCGTATTAAACCACAACAAGCCATAAATCTGGAGTAGAGGTAGGGACATAGAGTGATGCAAATAAACTTTGGTGCGATCAAGAGTATATTTAGTTCTATAGCAGATATTTCGACAATTCCCAAAGTACGCCCACCATGAAAAATGAAACTCAATACAATTGATACGAATGAAATGATAATTTCATTATCTCGGGGAGAAAATGGGAGTTCATTTGACATCGGATATATCCAATGTTCATGGAGAGAGAGAGAGAGAGATAGAGAGAGAGAGAGTAATTTCTAGCTTTTTATTTTATACGAAAAGGGATGGTATCTTTTCTTTCAACGAGTAGAGTTTTACTGGACCGACGGTGGACATGTTTTACAGCGAACCGAAAATTGAAACAGAATGGAAGTCACATATGACAATGACCTTGCAAATTTGTAAGAACCATTAAATTTGATCCGACAAGTTACCTTCAAATCTTGTATTCAATTTAAAGCTGAAACTAACTACTTTATTCAATGAATGTGAATATGTATGCATTTAGTGCTGACAACCTTGAGAAACCATATATAAGTTCCCATGCCTTCGTATTTCAACCTGATATAAGTATACATATTTATACATGCAATAATTGCCCATTTGTATATAATATATGCTGCATCCTTTTCCGGTCTGCGATTGCCTGCTAATGGTGTTTGTAGAGCACAATTAATTTTTTTACGGAAAGAGGAGGCAACCAATGGAACTATGGAAGTCAGTTCCAAAGATTTATGCAACTGGTTAATAAAAGTTCTCTATATGTTTCTACCTTTGCTGTTGACAATTTTCCTTATCTGAACAGCAAATTAAATCTTATTTTGTTGCTCCTAATCTGTATTTATTAATAAATCAAATGTGTACACGCAGCTCAGATGTTCATGATTCAAATTCATGGAGGGATTATTCTCGCAATTATAACATATGCAAATACATGTATGAAGTATGAACATACAACACAATAATCACCAAAATATACCTGTACCATATCAACCACCCAAATATATGATATGGTTATTTTTATATTAATTGAAGGCTTTCCGTAATCTCCCATATAAGCAAATAAAGGGAGATAAGTATTTAGGTACTATATATCTATCTGTACCTCTACCTGTATGTGTGTCTAAGAATTTTCCAGTTCCTTTATTGTGTATATCAATGTATTCCCATTTAGGAAGATGTTCGTATGTGTTTAGGATCTGGGTTAGTTTTAATGTCTGTTATGTTTTATTTTGCGGTGTAAAGGAAATTTTTAAAATCTAAATTATTTATTTATTTTTTTGTATCGAAGGTCAAAATATAGACTTTTTGCTTTAAGAAAATCTGCAGTTTTTATCATTTTAATGTGATTTCAAATAGCAATTCTGTCATATCCTAAAATGCCATTCATGTTTGAGGGCACAAAGCATCTTCCAAATGTTGGGGTATTATTTGCTTTTTAATTGTATACTAATTTTATGCCAATTAATAAGTTTCCACTAGATGAGAGATCAGTAGTGTGTTGTGATAATTTGGAATATACCAGCTTCCTAGTAATTAATACAATGAAATCAGATTTAGCATTGCTATGACATACGGGATAAAGCCAAGCACTTTTAGAGAAAGTTGATGAAATAGAAATCAGGATGGAGATACACAAGCAGATATATAGTGGAACAAACGGGGACGTGCGTATATAGAAAAAGCTAAACAATCAGACAGACAGACTATCTGACACGCCCAAGAAAAGCAAACTCCTGAAATGTTATGTTTATATATCCAAATGTTATATTTATGTTCCCGAATTTTCTGATATTTCCTCCATATATTTAATTATCTTGCCCTGATGTGATGCGTAAATATATCCATAAATAACGATGACACTTTATAACATTGTAGCACTTTTTGTATCCGCATATGCCACATACGTGTGACCTGAGCTCTACTTTAATCAATAAAAGTTTTGTTATTTTCCTGGCTGGGGCTTAATTATTCATGTTGGTATATAGGTCAATGTCGATGTTGACCCAGGGTACGGTTATAGACTCCAATAACAACTTCAAAAGCATATTAAGTACTCGCGACACATATGATTCCAGAAACGTTTATTGGGTGGAAGGAAATGTCAAATTATTCATGTCCGACAAAGAATAAATTGCAGTTAACATGATCAACATTTATTTGCAAAGAATATAATCGGATCACTGCTTTGAAGATGTAGATCTGTAGAAAGTACCTCCTGCTGGTCCTGGGTAGTAGAATTTGCCCGACGTGTCCTCACTACGTGTCGTAAGAGGCGACTAAGTAGTGGCAACCTGTTTGCCGTCGGTTGCGTCCCATATCGGGGAGGAAAGGATCCTGGTAGTTGAGCAGAGACTGTCCAGTGCAATACGCTACTTTGTCCTCTACTTCTTCTAGACGGATGGTCGGGAGGGCTCGGTCTCGACAAATCGGAAGGTCACGCCAAGCCCTAGGGGGTCTTAATTTATTCGCTCGCTTTCTATATCTTTCTCCATGTATCTCTCTTGATACCACCGTTGCCCCTACTGTCTACCTCTTTAATTTTCCTCTCTCCTACTCTCAGAAGTCCTCATAGAAGGGGGTGGCTTAACGGGTCAATCGGGAGGTATCTTTACTTGCCGTGTATACCACATATGTATCCCTGGCACATGAAACGTGTCCCCTTGTTGAACTCCGCGGCGGGTGGGTGAACATTGATGATGAATATAAAACGAGACAGAATGGAAAACAAAAACAAAAATCAACTGAAACATTCTAAACCTTTAACGGACTCAGATGACGATGCTTCGTGCTTATTCAGTCAAAAGTTCCTAAAAAAAACCCAATTGCTGCGCTGTCACTATTTATAGTCGAAAAGACTATCCTTATCCTAGTCGGCACTCCAAAAGCGTGAAAAACCTCAAATCGGGTAGTTTGCTCATCGAATGAGAGCGTAAAGTACAGACTGAAAATACCAAGAAAATTCAAACTTTATATGATATTCCATTTACTACTTTCGCTCATTCGACACTCAACTCATCCAAAGGTGGCATTCGCTGCCGAGACCTTGCAGGTTCAGCGTCACTGAAATTGTCGAGGGAATGAGGAATCAAGGTGTTACTGCAATTCGTCGAATTCGTATCAAACGCGGTACACAATTGCAGGACACGAACACCATCATACCTACCTTTAACACACCAACACTATCTAAGGTAGTAAAAGTTGGCTTTTTGCAGGTTAAAGTTGAAGTGTATATTCCAAATCCTCTACGTTTTTTCAAGTGTCAAAAGTACGGTTACCACAAACAGAGATTCTCCAGAAGCCATGTATGTGACCCATACGGCGAAACCAGCCATCGAGAAGCAGACCGCAACGCGAACCCCCATTGTGCAAAATGTGGCAAAGATCACGAGGCCATTTCTAAAGACTGCGAGACCTGAAAACTAGAGAAGGAGATCCAGAGTGTAAAATATACGTAAAACATTCCCTTCCCAGAGACCAGAAAGATGGTCGAATCTAGAACCTATCCGTATGGCCCAAACTTCTCAACTGTTGTATAAACTAGTCCAAAGACAACCAAGGACGGACAAACTCAAACAGATCTACCCGATACAACAGCAACTACTAATATTCCACACTACAAGGCAAAACGAAACACAATCTCTACGCTGACAACTTTCAACAACCGCCCATTACCTAAATCTCCAAAACTAAAAGTAAACAACAAACAGCAGCAAATGGGGTCTAGTGACACCATTAGGATACACAATAGGTATGGCGACATTGAGGACATGGATGCAGAAGAAACAGCTCCATGTTTTCAGGGTGTTTCCAAACCTACAACCAAAAGATTTAACCCGATGCTTCCTCCAGAAAAATAACCACATGGAATGTCCCCTCGAAGGGTCTGACCTAGCTACACAATCTTCACTTTAAACTTATAATGAAAAACACAATCATGCAAAGGAACTGTAGAGGTCTTAAAGCCAACTAAAATGATATGCTTCTGCTTTTAAAGGAACATGATCTCGCAGCACTATACCTTCAGGAAATATTCTTGAAATATACGAAAAACATCACACTTAAAAACTATTCCCTGTTTAACACCTACGTTCAAAATGTTGACAGGGCCTCAAGAGGAGTTTCTGTTGTTGTGAACAATAGAGCCACTCATAGCGTCATTCCTTCAAACACAAATCAAGCCATTGCTGTAAGCGTCACTCTACAGCGAGTGATTACCTTTTGATCTATTTATATACCACCAAACACCAACTTAGTACCAAACAAATTAGACAATCGTGTTCAACAACTTCTCGCGCCATTTGTTTTACGCGGAGATTTTAATGCCCATAACATTTTATGGGGAGCAAATCACAGACGTGACAGAGGCCATAACGTAAAAGTCTTCATTTCTAGACACGATTTGTGTCTATATAACACCAAATCTCCGACGTACATACACCCAGGAATAGGTACATACACGTGTATCGATTTCACAACTTGTTCTCCCCCACTGCTTTTGGACTATGATTGGAAGGTCGCTGATGACCTTCACAGCAGTAACGACTTTCCAATCTCCCTTGTATATATTAAGTCTACAATTGATGACTCAGTTCCACAATGGAATATAAAGAAGGTCGGCTGGGCCAATTTTGAAACACTCTGTTAAACTAGGATGAATGAGGATACCATTTTCAACGTTAATGACCCTATTGAGCATAGTACTTCTAATTTAATCGAGATTGCAGAAGAATCCATTTACAAGTCCTCACCGAACTGTAAAAGAACCCAAAACCTTTGGGTCAGTAAAGAATTAAAGAAGCCATTAGACAATGCCTAGAAAAACTGAGAAAATTTAACAATCGTCCGACGCCCGAAAATTTAAGTAAATATTGTATTCTCCGGGCCAAAGTTCGCCTCACGATCAAAGAAAGCAAAGGAACATCATGGAAGAAATATGTTCCTCCTTTAAACTCTCGTTTCTCTATTAAGAAAGTTTGGGACACTATCCGCAAAATAAATGGAAAGAGAAAACAATTCTCTCCGACATCTGAAACTGAACAATAACAATTTAAGTTCAAAACGTGACAAAGTAAATATCCTTGCTTGTCAGTTTCTCGAAAAATTCCTCAGCATCTAATTATTCAAAAGCCTTCCGATGATTAAAAATTCAAAAGAAAAGTCACGTTTAAAACTGACATCCAATAATTCGGAAAGTTATAAGCAACTGTTCTCACTATTGGAGATTATGGAGGCTTTAGACAAGGCCCATGATGCATCCGCTGAACCTTACGAAATACAAGTTTTCGAAATCCCTTCCCGAATCATCATCATCACCTCTTTTAAAAATCTTGAATGATATATGGATTACTTGTAATGTACCTAAGATCCTATCAAATATCGCCCCATTGTACTGACGAGATGTACGTGCAAAACAATGGAACGAATGATCAATTCTCGACTTGTATGGTACTTGGAAACTAACAATTTAATATCTCCTTTCCAAAGTGGCTTTCGTTATGGCTGTAGCACCAATGATCATCTGGTTAGACTGGAAACTTATTCGGTACGCATGTATCAAGAAGGTACATTTATTAGCGGTTTTCTTTGATTTAGAAAAGGCCTATGACACGACATGGAAGTACGGGATACTAAATGACCTGCACGATCTGTGTCTAAAAGGCCGTCTGCCCTCTTTCGTATCAAAGTTTCTCTCATGCAGAGAATTCAAGGTACGAGTGGGCTCCACCCTCTCTGATGTGATCGAGCAAGAGATGCGTGTGCCACAGGGCAGTATTTTATCTGTGACGCTTTTCAACATCAGAACTAATAGCATCACCAAGTGTTTGTCTGCTGGTGTGGATTGCTCCTTATACGTTACTGATATTCTAATATGTTGTCGATCAAAGCACATGCACTACAGCAAAATATAAACAAGATTCAAAATTGGGCCAGTACTAACGGTTTCAAATTCTCGAAATCAAAAACGGTATGTATACATTTCTGTCAGTTACGAAGACATCATGATGAACCTAAACTCACGCTGGACTTAGCACCTATTCCAGTTGTTGAGGAAGCAAAGTTTTTAGGTATTATCTTCGACAAGAAACTGACTTTTATTCCACACCTAAAGAACTTTAAAGCAAAATGCTTGAAATCTCAAGATCCGCTTAAAGTAGTAGCGCACACTGACTGGGGTGCTGATAGAAAAGTAATTGTCAACTTAGATAAAACGTTTATTAACGCTCCAAACTGGACTATGGTTGCGTTGTTTATCGTTCAGCTTGGAAGTCATATTTGAAGATGCTTGACCCAATTCATCATCAAGGAATACGACTCGCTCTAGGCGCATTTGAGACATCACCATGTGAAAGCGTTCTCGATGAATTTATACTGATGGATGAAAGGATGAGGAAAAGGCTGCTGCAGCCTTCGTTAGTGGAAAACACACAACACAAGTTCGCTGACCAAATGGCACGTCAATTTTTTTCTGCCGAAATCAGAGCAACAGATCTTGGTCTGCAATATATCGAAAACAAACGTATTTTAAACAGCATCATCTTCTCCGACTTACTATCAGTACTTCAGTCACTACACAATAGAAAACTGGAGAACCCATTATTAACCAACGTTCTCGTCAAAAATACTGAGCTCAGTACCTCCCATAATATAGCATACTGTTGATTACCTAGCTATATTGGTATTAAAGTAATGACAAACCAGATCGCGCTGCTAAAATAGCCCTATACCTAGAACCACCTGATTTTAAAATACCGTATACTGATTTTAAACCTAGTATCAAAGAGTCTTTACGTCAGAAGTGGCAGGCATCGTGGAATGATGCAGTGAATAACAAACTTCATGTAATCAAGCCAACATAACAATCCGTAGGGAGGAGGTAGTCATTGCAAGAATTAGAATTGGTCATACTTATATAACCCACTCCCACATAATTAAGGCAAAGACCCAACAGAGTGCGTTTCTTGCAACGAACCATTCTCTGTTAATCACTTTATGATGGAGTGTTTCGACCTCCAACTTGCGCGCGATCGGTAATACAATGTGCATGACAGGAAGGAACTTTCTGATACAATAAACGTCACTGGTATTATAGAATTCCTGAAAGAAGTAAACATTTATTCTAAACAATAACTTTTATGCATTCACTTTGATCAGTGTTATGTAATGTATATACCATCCTTTATTTTCAATACCTTTCATCTATCTTCATTAACATATGCCATTTACATTCCCACTTGATTGGGAAGCTTTATATATTACCGTTGCCATCTTATTGTTTTACTTTAAGTTGTTTGGTTTTATATCGCTATTCGATACGAAACTTTTTACCACTTTTAAAAGATTCTACATATAACCTTTTGGATGGCGCTAAATAGCCTAACAGTGCTGTTGCGCCGTAAAAGTACAATCAATCAATCAATCCATCAATCTGTAGAAAGTACACAATGCTACTTCTTATCTTGCATTTGTTACCAAGAACAACGCAATGAACTGTTTCCATACTTTCTGATAAAACGCTTACTTATGAAGTAAACATTCTTATTTTCGATGCCGTTCATAACTTTATTGAAAAATCAAAAAGATTTACTTATGTGCACATGTAACTATCACGCATGCACTTCCATGGGTCATGAACAGCTCTAAACAGCAATTTCCACTATTTTTCTAAATGACTCGCCATTTCCTCTAAAACGACTTGCTCCAGAAAATGTTCACTTTTAATCTTACTTTTTTCTTCCTTTCCCTTTATTTTTTTGATCCTCTCTTTTCTTTTATCCTGATTTTCTCAACTTTCTGCACAGTGTCAGACACATTTTAATTGGCAATCTCTCAGTTTTTCTTCTTTCTTTATTTATATCCTTGTCTTACACCTACTACCTCGTTGTTCATCTTTCTGCTTTGTATACCCTGGCTAAATTCTAATGTCGAACGAAGAGACTATACGCTTTGGTTATTACAAATATGGATATGGTCTTTTGTCATTAAACTTAATACCATCCGCCATATATGTAAATGTGTATATATATATATATATATATATATATATATATATATATATATATATATATATATATATATATATATATATATATGTATATATATATATATACACACACACACACACACACACACATATATATTTGTATCGTAAAACGAGAACGTTATAAGCCAGTAGCTTTCATTCTAATCCTTTACCTTCTATAGTATACCTCTTATCGTTGCCAATTACAAATTTATTAAATAAAATACGTTTAACCTAATTTACGGTTGTTTTTTTTTAAACATATCCAATTACCACTGCGACGGTCTGTGTTTTAATTTGCCGCTTGAGAAACACAGATACTAGACCTGTCGCATAAAGTAGCTGATGTGTTAGTTCTACTTAAAAACCAGTAAGATATACATTGTACTGCCGGTGTATCTCGGTCTGCAATGTTCACATTGAGATTCACCTTTTACACATTAACTACAAGAATTATGAAAATTGTCTTTTTTAAAAGAAAATAATATCTCAATTGTCATACATGATACATACACATCTCGCGTTAAAAGTGTGTTAATTAATCTTCAGCATAGGTTAACTAACTTAATTTTTTTTAATTTGGTAACGAAGAATTCTTTCTTCATTTACAGTAAAACCTTGATAATATTTGTCCGCATGCCCTATGAAAGCCGCCATGAACAAACATGAACCATTGATATGTTATTCGTATGTATTTCGTTTTACGTAATTAGGACGATAGACAACTACGCGAACAAAATTACCGATGCTGATCATAAGTATTAAATTCCGACTCTTTTGTGTTTACAGTTAAGGAGCCATCTTAGCCTGTCGTCCTTCTTCACACTGTTTTTCCATTATTTGCGACTATTTATTTTACTCATATTTCAAAATTTATTTTCTTGTTTTCTTTCTGGTACATTCAATAATCACTGATATGTAGACCTCGCAGAGATGACAAATCCTTATTCATCTTCAGTGCTCCTGTTAGAATCAAAATAGCTCACTCCGTATCAAGAAATGCTTATGATATTAAGTATGAACCCTGAGTTGCTTAATATGTGTACAGTGCACTGCAGCATGCGTATCTGATAAAAAATATCAGTTAATATATATTGAAAATTAAAAATAGAAAAGTGTCATAAGCAGGAGAAAGCCAACGTAACGGGAAGTGGGAGAAATAAATTAAGGTCACTTCATATATTTTAAAGCGAATTTCATACGCGGAGAAATACAATCATGGTGACATTCTGTTCAAATACAGGGTGTACTTAGTTGGGTTTACCATGGCTCTACAAGTCGGTAGTTATCTGATGTTTAAAAGCGAATTTCATGTGCGAAGAAATACTTTACAAGACAATCGTTTATCCCGATCCACGACAGAAGGAGCTATTTGAAATAAATAAACATTTTCAGTAGACTTACTTCAGAACCCTACGATTTTGCACTTAGAGTTAATTTATATGGTCTTTCTTAGTAGCTGTGATCATAGATAAATACAATAACGTGTTCTACAACTATCTTGTGTTTTTTTCAGCGGTTTTAAGAGAAATTAGGGCCAGAGATGTACCACTCGTTTGGTGCTCATCTGATGTGCACAATAGTAGCATGCTTTTTTGGGGCTAAGCCTTCAAAAAAAAAAAAACGTGTGAGCTCTAATATGAAGTGTACAATTAATTGTTGGCTATGTCCAACTGCTTGACTTTTGGTATGTTGAAGAACTTAAAAACATGTATAGTTGATTGTCAAATGTTAATTGGTGTCGATTTAAACTTTGCGATATATCGGTAAAAAGCTATATAAGTCATTCTTTGCAGCAGTGCAATCCAAATTTAATGGGAAGTATATAACATATTATTTAAGAAACATTATTGACATCGTTGAATACACGTTCACACATCTGAGTGTGCGTATGTACGTTTATATGCGAAGCATAAATAAGTAACATTTGCTGAAGAGTCACAAACAAAACCACGACAATCAGGCTAGGAGATTTTGGTGGTTTTTATTGGAGCTTACTTATATTAATTTATCACATTTGAAGAAAACACTTCTAAACTGACATAATTAACTTGCAAACTTCTTAGGTAAACATAATAATATAAAAGTGGTTAGTCATAGAGCACAATAAATGACAATAAATAATGTTCCCTCTTGTCGGTTATATAGGTATCACTTTTTACAAGGAAGAACTCTTGGAATAGATCTTTGAGTGACATAAAAAAAACTAATCTACATGTATAATTTCCTTCTGTAAAGGTGTGTCTTTTTAAATATATAAGGCTAAGAGCAAACAGATCCCATACAGCTCGCCTAAGAAAGCGGATTTGGTTAATCTTAGATACATTGCATAACATGTCCTAACGTTTCTTACAACGTGTACTGGACGGTTTCGATGTTTGCGCGATATGGTATAAATGGTAGGGAAACCTGAGGAACCAGAGAACTCACACTAGCTCTGGATGACGGCCACTTGCCAAAGCAAGAGCTGAGTTAGGGCTCAGACCTGTTATTGTCAAAGTACACAATGGATGTACTAACTTCAAGTTGAAAATACACTATGCGTGAATACGGGACGGCGGAAGGTATACGATGTTTCTGGTTTTAAAAAAATACTAGTGGTGCTTAGTACGAAATATGTCTGCAATTACAATGTGAACGTCATAATCCTGTCATAGAATTCAAATCGCCCTTCTTTGCCCTGCACGGCAGAATATAACATAAATTTTAATCCACCCTGTACATTTAACTTCATTTTTCAAGAGCAGAGTTTCCAAGTACTAAATTGCAAATTACTTAAACGTTACATGTTGACATATTGTCAGTAGTAAAACATTGTTGTTACTAGGATTTCGATGATCACTAATTCGCAAGTTTGATGATTGCAGCGTGTTTATAGAAACTAAAAGCACTATTACACACACACACACACACAGACACATATATATATATATATATATATATATATATATATATATATATATATATATATATATATATATATATATATACAGTGGTACCTCGGGTTACGAACTTAATTCGTTCCACAACTCGGTTCGTAACCCGAAACGTCCGTAACCCGAAACATTGAAATCAATGAAATAGAGACAATCCGTTTCAAGATGAAAGAATCGTTCTTTTTTATTAACATCCGGTCGTTTACCTGACAAAACCCAAAGAATACGTGTACTTCACGTATTAAATAAAGAGAAAGAAAACAACCAAATAAATTAAATGTAAAATAAAAAATGACTTAGTCCATCTTTCTTACCAAGAAAACGATCATGGGAAATTTGTCACTTTGTTTGCTATTCTGAATCATTAGTTTCAGGAGTTTCTTGTCGCTTTTTCTTGGCAGCCAACTGGGAATCTTTCTGCACCAAGAAACTCTCAAGGGAAATTTGTCTCTTCCTTTGCTGGAGAATCTTTCTGAAGTGGGCCATCGCGTTATCATTCATCAGGTTTACTGCCCTGTTAGCAACAAGTTTGTTTGGATGATGGTTCACAATGAAGTCTTCGATGTCTGCCCACTTGCTGCAAATTTCTTTAATCCTGGCAGTTGAAACGGTCACTGGCTCCTCATCATCGGACTACTGCTCCTCCTTTAATGTCTTTAGCTGTTCATTCTGAAGATCCACAAGTTCATCTGTAGTGAGCTCTCCACTGCGGTCCTCAATCAGCTCCTCCAAGTCGTTGCCATCGACTTCCAGGCCCATTTTTTTGCCCAAAGACACAATCTCATCCACTACAGCTGTTGCTTCTGCCTCTAATCCTTCAAACTCTTCTCCCTCTGGTACACACGATGGCCAAACTTTCTTCCAGGCAGACTTCAAGGTACGGGTGGAGACATCATTCCAGGCCTTGTTAATGAGGTTGATGCAGTGGAGGATGTTGAAGTGGTCTTTCCAGTAATCTCTCAGAGTCAATTCGGTGTCATTAGTGACCTGAAAACACCTTGAGAAGAACTCCTTTGTGTACAGTTTCTTGAAGTTGGAGATCACTTGCTGGTCCATGGGTTGAAGCAGAGGAGTGGTGTTGGGAGGCAGAAATTTGACCTTGATGAAGTCATACTCCATGTCCAAGTCCTCCTCCAGACCCGGTGGGTGGGCAGGAGCATTGTCCATAAGCAGCAGACATCGAAGGGGCAGATTGTTTTCTTCTAGGTATTTCTTCACACTTGGGGCAAACACTTTAGTCAGCCATTCCATAAAGATGGCTCTCGTCATCCATGCCTTAGCATTAGACTTCCACATCACAGGCAGTTTGCTTTTATGGACATTGTTGCGTTTAAAGACGCGAGGATTTTCTGAGTGGTAGACCAGCATTGGCGTAATCTTGCAGTCACCACTGGCATTGGCACAGAACAGCAGAGTTAGCCTGTCCTTCATTGGTTTGTGCCCCGGCAGTGCTTTCTCCTCCTGGGTGATAAAGGTCCTCTTTGGCATTTTCTTCCAGAAGAGGCCCGTTTCATCGCAATTAAAGACTTGTTGTGGAACGTAGTCTTCCTCTTTGATGATCTTATCAAATTCCACCTTGAACGCTTCTGCTTCTTTCTCGTTAGAACTTGCAGCCTCTCCGTGCCTAATTACACTATGAATGCCACTTCCTTTTTTGAACTTTTCAAACCAGCCTCTGCTGGCTTTAAAATCGTCAGTCTCAGCACTTGTACTAAGCAATTTCGACAATAAATCACTGTGCAACAGCTTTTCCTTTTCACATATTATTGCCTCACTAACACTGTCTCCTGCAAGTTGCTTTTCATTGATCAAGATCAAGAGAAGATTTTCAACTTTCTCTAAAATTTGAGGTCTTTGCTTCTGCAGCTTAGTTACGCCTTTAGCCACATCGACTGATTTGTGTAACTATTTGTTCTTTATGATGGTGGAGACAGTTGATTTTGCCATGCTGTACTCATTAGCGATGTCACACACACGAACGCCATTTTCATGTTTCATAATTATTTCTTTCTTTACCTCCACTGTTATACGTTTCTGCTTCCTAGCAGCACCACTACCGTTCTTCGAACTCATAATTGGCGGGGTTAACAAGGAAAATAATGAAAGAGATAAACTGAACACAGTGCCACTGCTAAGAAATCTTTTACTGCTGTGTAGTAAGGCCAATGAAAGCGAGGCTGTGCACGCGTGCAAAACTAGGCTACTAGGCTAGCGCTAAGCGATGTTAGTACTGCGTGGCCTTCGTTTGTACTGTACGCGATCGTTTGTCTCCAACGTTAAACCTTGCTCTCTCTCTCTCTCTCTCTCTCTCTCTCTCTCTCTCGCCTTCGTTCGTAACCCGAGGCACTGTTCGTTACCCGAGACAAAAAAATTTCGAAGTTGTTGTTCGTAACCCGAATTGTTCGTGACCTGAGTCGTTCGTAACCCGAGGTACCACTGTATATATATATATATATATATATATATATATATATATAGACACACACACACACACTTAACTTAGAATGACAACATATTCGTAGGTTCTATAATGATATAGAGGTGTTTTTAAAATGTTTCTCCAGTTTAAGCCGAGGGGACCGTTGCTAATGAATCCAGATCATTTGTACAAATGTGTCATTTTCTAACGACCTATTTGAATTTTGTGCTCATGAGGTTTTGGAACCTAGAGGTTTGTTCACGCTTTATCTCAAAGAAACACAAAAACCATGCAATGAAAGTGAGATTATGATAAATTATTCGCTCCCACTTATCTTCTTAAATTGTAGATATGTCATATGGATTTAAATTGTGACTCCTCCCACGTGCGCGATCATAAGATCATTTTATGTCCATTACCGTTTGATATTAGTAAATTCTCTTTAAACCTCCCGGTGTACCACCAAAAAATTTAACATAAAGATATTTTGACACCCTGGCATACAAATATTATGATTTTATATAAGTGAAAACAATCTGGACATAGCGCCTTTACGTAACCTAAAAAATGGCTGAACAAAACCTCAAAACCTGGTACAATAATTTTGTCCTAATTGGACCCAGAGTTTCAAACTGGTACTATAATAATGATCGCTTTTAGCAGAACCGTTGTTCAAGGCAGAGGTTCTAAGAATGTCGATCCCCTAGAAATGGGTTAATAGTGTACGTCATTTATGGACTACGATTGATCCACTGTGTGAAAATAAATTATCTAACCGTTTCAAATAACACGTGCATAACAAAGCTCATAGTACATATTGCTCCTTCATATGGAGTGTAATCACAGTTCATATGTTCCTCAACCGCTACTTAACAGTACCAAGTGATCTCTAAGTTGTTATAAATGAAGTATGGAGGAAATCCAAAGGAATAAAGCGCTAAAAAGGTTCCATAACTTTTTCTTTAATTTACTGACATTATGAAATATGACCAGTACAGATTCCAAAATTAATGATGTCCACACTGTAGGTGTGTATTTTTGTGTTGCAAATGATAGACCAAGTTAGGGCGCTGTATCTTATTTTAAGTACATTTCCCCAAAACAAAAATATCAATCATTCTCCTCAGCTGTCTGCTTCAGACAATGATAGGTTTCCTAATAATGATAACAATAAATTGAAATATATGTATGTGAGACATGTTAAATGTTTCCACACTGTTTAGTTCCGGAGAAAACAACTTTACTCTAAATATTTGTACAAATATGAAACATGTTGGTGATAAATAGCTGCTGATAAAATTATGTTAAAATTAATGAAAAGATATCAGTTTGATTTGAATATTACTACATGCTAAATATCATATAACAGACAATTAATCTTTTGTTTAAATGTTTGACAAAGATACCTATTTCTAGAGCAGCATTCGATCTCATACCTCTACGACATCTTTGTCTAACCTCGATTTAGTCCAATTCGATCTCATACTTCAATGACAGCTTTGTGTAGCATCGACTTCGTCCAAAAGGATGTGATGTTGCTTTTATAGTATGATGCTTTTGGAGTAATATTCAAATAAGATCTTTACACTGATGAAAAGTACCACAACATGCCTTGTGTATTGTAATATTCAAATAAGATTTACACACTGATGAAAAATTCTATAATATGCCTTGTGTATTGTAATTTTCAAATAAGACTTACACACTGGTATGAAAAGTACCATAGTATGCATTGTGTATTGAAATATCCGATAGATAACTCAGAGTATTTGAGCCAACACTTTTTAGGAGTGGGGGAGGGCAGTTGCTTTGGTGGCATGAACGGTAAAGATGTCGGGTGTCTAAACTGTAGGTTAAGGTGCCATTGAGGTGTGCCTTGGAATCAGGCTCGGGGAACAGACGTTGTTGTAAAAAATTAATTGATTTCCATGCAAACATATCATCAGAAATGGCTTGGTCTGATTAATTCTGTCATAGAAACATTCAACATAGACTTTATTATTCTTTCGAAACGTAATCGTGTATTGACGATTTATGCATTTGAAAAATAAAATTGTTTAGTTTAATCGTCCTATCCTTTACATGCGAGACACCTGGCAAAAAGGGTAAAGTAGATAACTTCTCATGGCTAATTAGATTATCTCAAAACACGTGTATTGTATCAATTTGTTACTAGGCTTCTAACATTATAAATTAAAGAATTAAGTCTACTTGCCTTAAAAATGTAGATTTGAGTTATACTGCAGTAATATATAAACTACACTCTTAGAATGCTGTTGGAATTTCTTAAATGAAGCAAGGGAATTACATATCAAAAGGCGTTGTGAGCATCGAACGTAGGTCCAGATACAGTAAAAAGAATAGTTCGAAATGGTTTGTTTTCCACCACGGAATCTAGAATTCATTGTTAGCAGTCGATCTAAAATTACATTCAGCATTTGTTGCTTTCAGTTCTGTTAGATCAGGCATATTAATGGGAGAAAGCTTGTTTAGAGACAAATTTGTCAACCACGATACGTTTAAAAATACAAACATAATACATTTTTGTATTGGTAACCGTTTTACACGAATGAAACATCCGGAGGTGTCAAAATACGGCGTGTCATAATTATTCCGGTCGTATTTTTCTGGTGTTTATCAATTTTGATTATTTTAATTGTATATGGCTTTCAATATTGTGTAGACATAGTCTCTCAGTGGTCGGATATATCAGTAAAATGTTTAACTGACGGGGAGAGCCAAAATTTTCAAAAGGAAGTTTAAGTGAGTTTTTATTTGATGACCGTGTAGGATTTTATAAGAAATGAAATAATTTAGTTTATTAATATAATTTCATTATGAGCTATTTCTTTCATAATTATTAAAAGAAATTAAATTTTATTTTGATTTTAGTTCCTTCTGATATAACCTTTATATTTGACGATACTTCTTATGTACCCTTAACACTTTAATGGCTGATATACCACTCCAAGGACAGGGATCATGCTGAATCATTCCTTCTATTGTCATCCTCATAAATTAAAGTCCATACTTAAGAGTGCACAAGGTATGTCAGCTCCAAATCAGTTAATCATATAACGTGCCTGTTGATGCAAGTAATGTAGGGGTCGGTGGAGTATTGATTCAAGAAGACATAAGTGGTGTGCAATATCCAGTGTGCTATAACAATTAACAAGCACAAGAGAAATTATTCCACAATCGAGAGGAAATGTTTGGCTTTAATATTAGCTTTGTAACACTTTGAAGTGTGCATTAGTTCATGATATTTGTTATTGTATTGTATTCAGTGATACCAGTCCCCTTAATTATATTAACAAAAACAAAAATCAGAGACTTTTTTTTAGGTCGGGTTTAATATTACATTTATTCAACATTGGTTTTAGGCACATTAAGGCAAAAGATAATCCGATTGTGGATGCACTTTCACAAATATAGAATCGCTGAACTGATTTACTTTGTATATATTTTGCGTCATTCATGGGGTATCTTCCTACCTAATCTGTCTTTTACTTTATGAGTGGAGGTGTTATGTATATCTATATTGTGCGTTTAACTTTGGTCCATGATTGGAGATTTAAGGGTCATGTGTATACAACATATTACATAAGCAACTTTTGTCCTTGATTGTAAATTATACATTGAGAGGCATCATTAATCTAAAAACATATTCATTAAAATTACAAAGTGCCTATTTACATTTTGGACTAAATCAATATTATGGGATTATTGTGAATTCAGTCAAGAAGTTTCTGAATTATATCATTGTGATATATCAAGACCGTTAGTACATCAGCTTATACAAGACTCTTAGCACATCAAGAAATTAGATACTTTCATTAGAGACACTCTACACGTTTGGACTTGTGGTAGAACTTTTAGGATTTGTTTGGATTTAATTCACTATACTGTAAGTTCCCTTTAAATTTTCATGTTATATTATTTGTTGCATTTTACTAAACTTGTTGATTTTGCTTTTTCTGTTACACAGTTTCAGACCATGCAGTGGTAACAATATTTTGAAACTACGAAGAACATCCCATGTCTCGTTATTATTATTATTATTATTAATGTTTCTTCACATATGGTTAATTATTTTTTTTAATGAAACCTGTGTGCAAATTTCCAGTTTTAGGCATTCATCTCAAAGGTTTATAAACCTTACTTGCGTTCACCAACAGTCTGGAAAGATAACTCTGTTATTAAATAATTTCACAAGACACTATTGAAAGCCTGTGTCTCACAGTACATTATAAACAACGACCATACAGGGATTTATAAACGCTGAAATAGTAAACGTTACGCACTTCATGCATGATTGTATATCCAATTTACAAACTTTTGTTAATTAGAATTAAAATAAAGGACATGAACACCGCTTGTGTCACTTTAAATAAAACCATGCCACTGTCCTTTCTTTATTAGTGAGACGACTGGAGGAAGGGTATGGCAAATGACCTTTTATGGTCAGTTAATGTATCGCAAAGGATGTGCACGAAATCTCTCTAGTTTAGTCACATCTCATTTCGTAGACGTTTCTCGGCCTTGAAAATGCATAACCATATCTTCTTTACTTGAGTAAAATAGGTCACATCAATCCTTTTCATGCTTGAGTACATTATTCTTTCTCATTTGGCAGAGCTTCTTAGAGACTGATATCCATATAATCATGAAATTTGACAAGCGGATTTATATTATAGATATTAATAACTTCATTGACACATTGTCAAGGTCACAGTGACCTACCTGTTTTGATCTACTGACTATGCAAGGTTGTTTGGCTTATGCCACAACAGAGTAGGCAAGACATGACTTTCCATTGAATTCTTGGATTATTTGGCAATTTCATGGTATTCTGGGTGAAAGTTTCAGGCTATGTTCTGCAATTTTATTTGTCATACTGTAGGAGAATAGAAAACATTTTTCATAACATGTTTGAGTATGTGCTGCATTTCACTGTTTTCCTAAACCTTATCCCTGACAGATTTGACTCATTTTCAGGAAAGAAATATTTTTTCTTTGGTGGGGCAGGTTTTAAACGGATCCAGCTTTCCATAAATTGTTTATGGAGGACAATTTTGCTTAATTAACAGTTTCCTCTGAATTTAAGTTCTACTGTTCATTATCAATGAAGAAAATTAAATTTTGCCATGACAGCGTTATTTGTTCCTTCCTTTGCTTGAACAGAAAGTTCAGTACTTCCAAAAGACATTGTGATCTGAATATGTTGGGGCTCAGAACTTCTTATGTTATTCAACTGTAGTTGTATTGAACCAATGTTTTCACAGCCTGGTTCATCGGTATATATAGGATATTTTGATTTTGTACGGTAGATTTCAACATTAGCAGATGACACTGTAGAGGCATTGCAGACATGTTGGACGGTGGTCTTTCCGGGAGTAACGGTGTCCCCAGCTCGAATAAAAACCTTAAAGTTATCTTCACATTTGTAACAACCATTTTTGTACACTTTCTTTGACTCTGGATGCTTGTTAACATCAAAAGGAACTGCGACACTGATGCCATATGTGAAAGGCATTGATCTGGAAATGATAACTGAGGTGTCGTGGCCATACATTACTGCCCCTTTGACAACAGCAAGTCTTGCATCTTGGGGAATGATTACAGTTTTGCCAGGAAAAGATTTGTGAACAGCCTTCTTTATAACATCTGATTCAGAAAATCCACCAACCATAAGGATGATGTTGACTTCAGGATGCTGCATCAGCACTTCTTTCATGTGTTGAATAATGTTCTTTTTGACATCATCAAATAGTTCTGACATAAAAGAGCCTGGAATATGTACTTTGTCTCTTTTTTGCATCACAAGCCCGTCATAAATTGTGCCTGATACATTTTGCTGTAATGTTTGACCATTTTCTTTCAAGGTTTGAGTAAGTGCACTCAGAACTCTAAATACAATTCTGTCTTCACCAGCATATTTCCTCTTTTTCAACTCAAATTCACGCTTTAGGTCGAGTTCATCAGCTTTTCTTTCCTTGGTAAATAAAGAAATAATACGTTCCCCATATAGATTTTCAAGCAGGTTATCAAAAGCAGCATCTACTTTTGTTCCACCCCATGGACCTCCACTAGGGGGACTTAATTCTGTCAAATTTCCAGATTCCCCAACTTCATGGATGGTTATATCTGCTGTTCCACCTTAGAATATAAAATACGGATAATAAATATTGCATGATTGCTCAATTAAAAGAAACTGAATCAATACAACAGTGCAATACACTCGAACAGGTACATATCTGAAATGAAAAAGTACCCTCATAAAATAAAGATGGTACATAAAATCTCATGACAAGCTTTATAGGTCTGCTGAAATAAAATTACTCTTTTAACAGTTCTCAGCAAAAATGGCAATTGCACAGTAACTTATGGCTTGAGTAATAAAGGACATTTCCCCTTGAAACCATAATGCTATATTTTCTTGTCATTGTATTGTGTAGTCTTGTTTTCATATTTTATTTTATAATAACTTTCGGGATATTGAGAACAAATGTTAGACTGCCCTGCTCTATTTAGATTTTGTATTAAAAGAAATTAAAATGATCTGTTGTTGTGAGAGCATCTCAAAAATATAACATATAAGTGGTTGTTGACAGACATTTTAAGTACATGTAACTGGAATTTAGTTTGAGATTCCCAAAGGGTAATAGGTTTATCATAAAGAGATGATCAAAGTATGATCAAGATAAATGATACTATTTGTGATGGAATACAAGACTCAAATTGAATCAACTAGCGTAAAATTCTTTGCTAAGTTCTGATCAATTTCATAAAGATAGAGAACAAAAGAAAGGTGACAATTTGGATTTGATATTGCCAATTCAGTACAAGCAGGCCATGATTCTTTCTGGAATATGTGCAGATAGGCAATATCCTCGAAAATAGTACTAATAAGTACAGACTTATAACAACTGCATATGGCCCAAACAAAATTAAACATGTCAGTTGGAAATACATATTGATTTGCTCATTTCATAAATGGGGCTCCGGGTGGCTGAGTGGTCTAAAGTGATCGCCTTTACTGATCACTGCCATCTAATCTATATTGGCATGAGCTGTAGTCTCAGGCTTGGCCAATGTCGGTAAGTGAGAAAAACTGGCCAGTTGCTCCCCTTGGGTCAGTGGTTCTTACTGGGGCTTTCCAGGGTTCTTCTTCCACCATGTTTACTGTCTGCCAATAATAGCCTATCATGTGCTGAAAATTGGCATTAAACCCACAACAAAAATATCATTTCATAATTGTTATTGTGTGCCTAGAAAATGGAAGTGTATGAAAACATCACATTAATTTCTCACAATCAACAGCATTTTAAACCAAATGTAATAATAGGAGGAATATATAGAATGTCCATTTTAAAAAAAATTCTTTCTGATTTTCCTTTTCAAACAGCAAGTAAGGTCAGTCTTAATTTTTAAACAAAAATGAAGACATAGCTTACCTCCTAAATCAACAAGGATGAATTGAGTTCCTGGCTCAAAAGAAGAGCCATCTGTTTTTACGGAGATGGCTTTACAGTAAATGGCAGCAGCCTCAGGCTCTAAAGCTAAATCCAACTGGTTGTCTGGAATTCCAGCCTAAAATAAATGAAAAACATTTAAATTTAAGAAGGATTTCAGAGAGACACACACTTCCTTTTATTAGTCTGGGAAATATCTAACAATGAATAAGCTCTAGATAGGATTTCAAAAAGTGGAATCACCAAAGATTGGCTGAATCAAATGAATCCAAACCTAATGATCAAAAGAATGTATGGTTTATGGTTTATATTGTTATAGAATAGAGATTTTTCAGTCATTTTTCTAGACTCTCAATATGTTGAAGATCAAATGCATTCTTTACGAAATATTACTTTCATATCTGTTTCAAAAATTCATGCCAAAACACTGTACATTTACATATTTGACAAATATTGCCAATTTATTAACAAGATTTTCGTCGACTGTGTCAAACTAGTAACTTCTAATAAAGTAGAGAGTATGAGCCCAAAAATCATAATCTTAATACATGTATTTATGAATCCACACATAAACTCTTATCTGTTATTTGGTTTACAGATATCTTGAATTAGGCTTGAAAAGGGATTGGATTGGTTGGTGTCTGCCTTTCACAGTCGACTAGTGCAGGAGAAGAAATGTGTAAATTTGGTTTAAAATGAATGGCTCACTGGCTAACTTGTTTTGTGTGTGTGTGTGTGTGTGTGTGTGTGTGTATGAGAGATTTGGATTTTGAACATAGCTTTAAAAATAATTCAGTTACATCGTTTCTGCAGTGTGGCCGTTGATATCTAGCAATGGGCTTCATGTTTCAGGCATGTTGTTCTTCCCCCGCCCCGTCTCATTATTCTGACACCAAGCCAAGCCGACCAGTCCTCATACTAACTCCTTAATGTTGAGCACCTAGCAAGGCAGCCGTTAGTACCATGTTTCGATTTCATAGGTCTGCTACAGTTTTAAATATCTCAAAATTAGAATGGTTAAGGTGTGTTGAAAAGCACACCATATTGTTATGGTAACTTTAGTGACGTTTACTTTAAGATTCTTTTTGTTTATTTGAGCCACCTGGTCACATGAAAAAATTCAAAATAGCCCTTGACTGTTGAAACCAAATATTGTAAACAAATGGTTTCGTTAATGTTAGTTCAGCACACATTCTATCATTATTGTTTGAAATTAATCTGAATACTTTAATAAAAATCTTACAAGCTAAAAAGATCACTTACCCCACTGATAAAAATTGTAGTTGTGAAAAACTTTACCCTATCCAAGATTACTCACCCATTTCTAAGTTTACCAAATCCACATAAAACAGCTTCAAGAGTTAAATGTACTTTATCAAAAGTTTGTTGGGGGTGGGGATGGAAAAGATGAAGTCAAAAGGAAAGTTTTATAAAAGGAGTATTTTGAAGGTGTGTGTGTGTGTCTGATTTGGATTTTTAACTTAGTTTTAACAATTTTCAGTCATATTGCTACAATGTCTGCATTGTGGCAGTTAATAGTGAAGTCTAGCACTGGGGCATCATGCCGCAGACATGTAGTATCATGTCCCATCCAATTAGATTATCCTGACACCAGGCTGACCAGTCCTAATACTAACCTCCTGATGTTCCAAGCCAGGCAGCTGCTAGTACCATTTTTATAAGTCTTTGGTATGACTTGGCCAGGGTTAGAACCCACGACCTCCCACATCAGAGGCGGACACTCTATCTATCCACTAGGCCACATGAGTGGTCAGAATTTTGAAGGAGGTATGACAATGATAGATATAAACATGTTTGTTCATTAATTGAAACTCACTTTGTTTTAAGTCTTGTCACCTCTAAACCTAAATGGAACGAGATTTTAATAACTTCCACACCAAATATAGTCATGATTTTCAGTTTTGGTATAGATTTTATGACAAAGATAAGAAATACTTTGATTACATTCTGGACTGATGCATTTGCATCATATATTAAATTACATAATAAATTTACTGTACAGAACTTGGACAATTTTCTTAAAACTCCAGTATAGGATGAATCCTAAGATTAAAGTTGGAAATTCTAGCGTTGTGTACATGCAATGGATGAAAAGGGAATTTTATACGTAAATGATTTAGTTAATGAAAATAGTTCATGGATTAATACAGATGATTTTTGTAATAAGTTTAAAATGTCAACATCCTAGAGCTTCAAGGCATGCTTAGAGCCAATCATTTTTTTCCCAACAAACTTCATATAAACATTAATTCCAATATATATGGCTATTCTTTTTTTTTTACATAAAGCTGTAATTTTGCTCATTAAAGAAAAAAGGGGTTGTAAAAGTATACATAAAGAACTAAAATTTAAGACTTTATCTCATCTTCTTTGGAATTGTTCCAAAACTGAGTCATTGCTTGCTAGTTTTATTGAGTGGATATGGAGTAGTAATTAAATGCATAAGTTTTAAGTTTCAGAAAGAGAATTTATTCTTGGTATAATAAACCAAATAAAAGATATAGTGATGAATCTCCTTTTGTTGCAACTGAAATCTTACATCTATAAATATAGATGTAACAATGAAATATCACACATGGCTCATTTAAAAAAAGGAATGAGATTTTATTACATGTCAGAAAAATATTATGCATATATCAATTTTATATGGAAAAAATTTGATGACAAATGGCAACTATACAAACATCTCTTTCATTTGTACCATTCATTCAAATCATAACTACAATGTTAATTAAGTTCAGATATGTCCATATATGAAATGCAGCATGTGTGCAGTGAGGTAGGTATGACCTCATTTATTTTGTTGTTAGAAAGGAAAATTGAAGTAGTATATATACATCTAGAAAGAGGAGTAATTTCAATGATGTGAATGCAGTAAATTTTTAAAGTAATATTTAGCTTCTAATCTATGTATTTCTTTTATTAGGATTTTGATAATAAGAGAAAATACTCATTTAAAATGATAATAGAATGCAAATATTTTAAAAATGAGTAAAGAAAATAGTTACTGTATAAAACGTTTAAAAAGTGAATATTGAATCTGGTGTGTGTGTGTGTATATATATATATATATATATATATATATATATATATATATATATATATATATATATATATATATATTTAGAAAATGGTTACAATAAATATACTTTTTTATTCTTTTACACTCTCTCTAAAGTTACTAGTATCATTTCTGTAATGAATTTAGAATTAGAATATACATGTAATACTATGTACTAGTGTTAATCATTATTCCCTGTAAAGCACTGTGCACCTATAATGAACTGTGAGGTAGTCAGTGGGATGGATTCCCAACCCACTGCTACCAGTGTACAGGGAATAATAAAAAAAAAGTCTTACACTTATCCATTCCACAAAATCATTGGCTAGTTTTTATCTGTATCTTTAATATTCTAATTATCCTGCTATCTGTCATCATCAGATGAAAATAACCCAAACTTCCCTGTGAAAACTTATAGCCCACTTAATGGTTAATAATGTTGATGGAGTGATGGCTGGTGTGAACAGTTCCTGATAGGACAAAGAACATGCCTAATGACATGTTGACAGGCACTGTAAAAACTGTGGAGGAGACTGGTACTGATTAAGAGGAATAATGCAACATGCTCGATGGAAATTAATAAATGAACATAAGCCTTTGTCACTGTAATGCACCTTATAGAATTTAACACTGGAAGACGTTAAAACACCCAGTTTAACATGGTTAGGACAGTTTGGTGTTCTTGGGGATTTTAACAATCAAGGATGGTTTAACACTTTAAGGGAATTTGACATTTTGGAATGGTAAAACACATTATGGGGATTTATCATGAGTGGTTTGTAGCACCCATTAGGAATGGAACATGATCAGTTTACTTGACCCTGTTAGAAATAGGGATGGTATAGCGCCCTGTGGGAATGGAAGATGACAGATTATATCTCCTCTTTACAATCTAGTATACATGATTTACTATCTGATACCTATGCACATACAAACTCACAAGTAAAATATATAGGGTATGTGATAGTTAAAAGCACTAACAGTCTTACTGACCAGTATCCACTTTTAATGACCAACACACATAAAGGTATGTGGTAGTTAAGGTCACTAATGCACATTTGTACAGACCAATATCCACTTTAATCTACCAACACATTCTCACTGACCAACACACACATACAAACTCTTATTTTAAGGATGGAAATGTATAATTGGGGTGGAGGGTAAGATCATTAAGATAAACACTTATACAGACCCAAACATTTTTTACTGACAAAGGTTGCATAAATACACAGAAACCAAAAACATATGAGAGAAGGAATGGGTTAATGAGAGTAAATAATGCTTATTCAGGCAATTCAACATACATATAAAGGGAAGGATGGAGATTACTTTATGATCATTATCACATACACGTATAAGGCCACACATACTGAGGGAGAAAAGATGGACAGAGTATGATCATACACAAATATATACAATCACAACTTACAAAGGGATGGTAAGAGTATGAAAGTTTTCTTTGTAATACACAAATGGACAAACTTGTACATTAGTTTTGTATTAGACTCTGATAATACTCCTTTTTGTCTATTTGGGTCATCATCAAATGCATCTTTATACTGCATCTCGAAATTCTGTTATTCTGTATTATCTCTTAAAAATATGGATATTTAACAAGAAAATAAAATTTGTTCTCGTTTTTATATCGTTTCTTTGAAATTTATTGAGAAAAGGATTTCAGCATGAGAGTAATGAGTACATGGAGTGGGTGTGACATCAATAGTCACATTTCCAGGTAATATCTTCGTTGCCTATTTTATATGCATATTTCAATCTTGCATTAAATCAAGTCATATCTGTATCATTTAAAAGTTCAACAAATTTTCTGCTAATTGCACAATCTTTAGGAAAGCTTTTTTTAATTTTAAGAATCACATTCAAGGTTTAAACACGAGCATACAGTTATGTCCTTGAAATAATCTGCTTTTCCTTTGCAACTGTCAAGTACATAACAGTTTCTCTATTTTATACATCCGTTCAGTTAGATCATCTAGTATCATTTAAATAAAGTTGCTGCTGATGGCACAAAGTTTATCAAAACCAATTTTAATTTTAAGTGCCGTATCCAATGTTTAAAGACAACATTTACGGTCTAACATAGGTAGCCGCAACAACCTCACTTCTCTGTCCGACGATAATGAAATATCTGATGCACATGTGTGGAACAGTGCTGTAGTGTGTCCTCAAAACCCTGAATCAATCATTATTGTCGAAATGGCATCATACATATTTGGCTTAGAAAAACTAATTACTGTCAAAATTGTCGATCTTGCCACAAGCGGCAAAAGTGTCATCACCTATTTACTACTGACAAGTAGTTTAACATTCCTGACACGTTAGCCACCGCGAAAGCATCAACAGCTTTTACATGAACACTCGCCTTGTTGGCACCCTCATTTGTATGACAAGGATAACATTAGAGAGTACAAAGGCAGTGGGGTGTTGCCAATTTATGTGTTGCCTTTGCCTTAATATGCTGTAAAATTGAATTACCACAAACAGTAACCTCCTAAATAGTTGTTGCAGGAAATATCTTGTGTACTTTTAATATCCAATTATCAGGTGGATTCATGGAGTGAAGTTATTCTTGTGAGTACATGTAGGTTCGAAGGATATAATATACAAAGTGTGTCCATCACGGGTGATGTTTATCTTGGAGATGTTATAGTGATAAAACTGGAAAAGGTTTTGGCCAGTGGTTCCGCTGAGGGCTAAATTACTGTCAAAGCTAAGAAACAAATATTTGGGTAACTGACCCTGGAATGCATGATCACAGAACTTAAATTGGAGACCTGCAGCAGTGGTAGAAGTTTTGACTTCCATTCTTTTTATTTGATACTTTGCAGTGTTCTTGCTCGGAGTCTAACCTCGTTTCCTTCTCGAGAGAAGTCTTCGAAATGTGTCATGTACAATCTTGACTTTCTGATGACATTTAATAAATGGTGAGTAAATTATTCAACACATGCTTATCACGTTGTTGCAAACTCAAATTCCAATATCAGCTCCATCACTGCGATCTTACAGGAAAAAGACTTTAATTTTTCGCGACACGTTCTCAACAGCACGAACAATGTTTTTGTTTATTAACTATGTAGTTCCTCTAATGATGGTGACACACGGTTTGACGACATTTTTATAAATCCGTCTGAATATACTCGATGATATGGGAAAATGAAATCCAATCACTAATTTTGCAAACAATATCTTCATGGTACAACACATTTTATATTTTAATTGTTTTTTTATCACAGGTGTACCAGTGTCGCTATCATAATTATAATAATGCAAGAAATCAACATCAATTTATCATAGCAAAGAAGGCGAAAAGAGCTATACCACGGGGAACAGCAGCAGCAGCATCTGTTTGCTCGATAAATTTTTCCTTAACAAACAGGCTGCAACACAATCTGTGGAAAAATCACGCCATGCAGTATAAATCATTATTGTGGACAGTACATTTATTTGGTGCAATTTTCTATACCTTTTTTGTCACGACTCGCGAGGTATCTTTGGATTAGGGCACGTCAGTACTTTGACTTCTGCTCTTCATATTTTTTATTTGTAGCTATGTGTCTGAAAAACATCTGTTCATATTTTTTATTTGCAGCTTTGCGTTCAAAGAGACATTTTGTTCATTTCCTAACCTTCAAATTTTTTGACATTTTCACAACAGTCAATTCAAAATGAACACGAGACATTTACTAAAAGCTGATTTCAGTTAATCAACATACAGGTATAGAACGATAGCTAAAGGATATTTATAAATAATTTAGTCGAAAAAGTACAAGACATACACATTTGTTGATGCTTCAATTGTACTGAATCAACAGCCAGTGATTCTAAAGCACCGATTATGAATAGGTGTGTGGTATTTTGTTACCTAGCCTCTTGGTTAGGTCTTTTTATAATGATTATGAATGGTGTGTGATTATCAAGTTTTGTTGTACCCTGCGCCTTTATTATTTAAAAGACCGAAACTGTTTATCTGACTTTGGTGCGCCTGGTAATAAAAACGCTATAATTTAGTTAATTTTCTCCGGCGTGCCAGACAAATCAAACGTTATAACCAATTAAATCTCGTAACGAAGAATGTTCAAGCACAAAGCCTTTGGAATAAATACTAATTAGGAATTTGGCAGGGGAAATTAAATTCAAACGTTCTAACAAAGAAAACGTTTTATCTAAGAACGTAGTCAACAACCTTTACTGTAAACATAGAGGTAGATATAGATAGATATATTCACTTTTGTTTTGATTGGGCAATGATAGATTAGTGTACCTTTTCTGAAAGATAACGGTGGCCGTGAAAAGGGACGTTGCTTTGTAATTGGTCAATCTATTCATGAACAAGGGTCATTTCCACCTTATAAAATCCGGTCAGATTCGTGTGGAACTTCAGTTTGCTGCACCTCTAACTGAGACGGTGAACGTCCTCTTGTAAGCCGAATTCGACAATACCAAGGAAATCAACAGTTTGATAGAAGTCATTCTAGATTATTAGAAGCTATGGAAGACTGTTATCCCTCTTTGAATAGGGGAAAATCTTTAGAAATGGAATGGGAGAATACCATGGAAGTAGAACCCCAAGACAAAGGCGAAGAGGACATAGTGATGAAGTCCAGATGGCCAAAACAAGAATAACATTTAGTCTCCTGTTTTGCCGAACACCTAGCATAAAAAGTCACGGAATTGATCAAGAAAGAATGCTATGGATGTCAAAACGATCATCCCAGTCCAATTCAACACGACAAATGTCTGATGCTGAGTCAAGAAGAAAAATTGGACGAGTATCTGGACGAAGCTTGGAGTTTCATCTCGGAAGAAGCCGTGTTGCATCAGTGGTATAAAGACTTGTGTGATCATTCCTCTCCTCCACTGATGGCTCATAAGATCAATCACATCCAAGCTCTCTTGGCTCAGAGTGCCGAAACGAAGCGAAGAAACGGTTACTTGTCAGATATTTTCAAACAAAAAATTCGGATTGAATTGATGACTTATCATTACCTGTGAAGACAAAAAACAGAAGAAAAAAACAACACACAAAATGGATACCTGGGAACTTTGTTACCTCTTGAACCACAATTCTTACACTGCTTCTTGGAATTTTGTCGTGTGTGCTTAAGATGAACTGCCTCATCGCAAACCTCAAAACCATCAAGCTTATGTCATCAACACGTTCGTCAGTCATCTCCCAGGAACCAACTGGGTAGCCGTCTACTTTCCCCGTGATGGTTGTGTGGATTATTTTGATTCGTATAGATTGCCATCTTTGAAAGACGACATCATCGACTTTATGAAAAGAAATGCCCAGACGACACGATTCAATAATGTGAAATTACAAAGTACAGATTCCATGGTGTGTGTACAATACTGTGTGTATTTTCTTCATCAGCGCAGTCTTGGATATTCTTAAGAACATTTAGTGACTTATTTTGATCGTCACTCTTCTAGAAACGATGACAAAGTAGATCGATGGTTTTGTGACCATTATGGTTATATTTTGTCTTTAGCTAGGAAACGTAGTGTACATCAATGGCCCAATGACTTCCATCAGTGGAAGTCTAGTTTCACTTCACAACGTTGTCAAAAATAGTTTGTTATTTGAAAAATGATTGTTTTATTGTTAATTGTTGGTTGTTAGTTATCTGAATAAAAATGTTGTGTTTTAAAAAATGTCTGTGGTTTGTTTTCAATTTTTATCATGATAGATGCTCTTTTACTTCTCTCTATCCCTCACCTAAAATCAGCTATCATAGCCTTCCGACTTTAAACATTGTAGGGATGTTTTCTATCGCGTCCGCGCTTGAACCATATAAAGTGGGGTAAACTCCAGTCTGCCCACAGATCCATTGGATTGTTACATCAAAACTTCAAAACATTTATGACCTAATAGTGACCAAACTTTTATATGTCGCTTAGACATATTAGTTAAATAGGACAATTAGGGCATTTATTATGTACACTATGTACTAGAATTAGATAGATTGTTAAGAATTAGGAAATTTTTTAGACTTGTTGGATTGGATCTAATTGCACAGGTGGCTAACTCATCATGGGTATTTTTTATGTCCATTAGAATAACTGGACAAGATTTGAAATAAGTACGGGCTGGCGTTTCTGGGAGTACACGACATTCATGGCCGGCTTGCCGAGTTCCTTGCCTTCCTTGCCTCTCTCGGACATCGTACATTGACGGAGATGTGGAACCATTTCCACCCGTCAAAAAACCATGTGTCCTAATGTGACGTCATCGCTGCCGACCAATCGTAGCGGACGTTACATACTGCTTGGGTTGACACCTGACGCGTTCGATCGCAACTGAATACCAACTTTTTAATCATGAGTGCGTGCTGGGTTCATTCCCACTCATGACGGCCCTACATTCAGGTCGTTAGGGACTAATTAGTTCCACGACCTGATGGCCAAATTAATAAGTGTTCTTTGAACACATAAATGCCTGGGGGATGAGGCACTAATTCCTTCCCCCAGGATCAATTAATAAGTCAGCTTTGCTGGCAAAAATCGTCAAACATGCCCTAACGGGCGCAATCGACGTTAATTTAACAAACCAACCAACCAGTCTGACCACAATGTACCTTAATCAATTCGTTGGTTATCAATATCACTAGTGGCATCGGTGTCAGATGGAATTCATCATTTAGTTTGTGGAGGGTGCATGCTGAAGAAAGGTAATTCTCGTGGTGTAATGAACTTTCCCTGGTGTTCTTTCTTTTGGCATTTGTCCACTACCCCTCCTAGGTGTTCCACGAAGTTTAGTACAGCAATTTGGTCAGCCATCATATAGCCAATTCCAATTTGTTCTTCCTGGTCAAATATGTAGTTGACCACCTCTACATTTTGTTTGGCTGTAGGTCGGGTTTTCTGTCTTTGTTGTTGTTGTTGTTGCTGTTGTTGATGCTGCTGCTGCTGTTGACTATTCAAATTGCCAACTGGTGTATATATGGAGCTGTGTGATTATAAACACTGACTCCTTTGCTGATGTCTGTGTGTGTGTGTGTGTGTGTGTGTGTGTGTGTGTGTGTTGGCGTACGTTTATGTGGATAGTAGATATTGTGTTTGTATGAGTGTACGTAAGTTTGTGTGGATAGTAGATATTAGGGTTTGTGGATAGTATATAATAGTTTTTTCTTCTTCAGTGTGTGGATAGTAGATTTTGGGGTTTGTATGAATTAGCGTATGCTTGTGTGGATAGTAGATATTGTGTTGTTCTTTTTTTTTTCTTCTCTTTAGTGTGTAGATACTAGATATCGGGGTTTTTGATAGTATAATTTTTGGGTTTGTATATGTTTGCGTAAGTTTTTCTGGATAGTAAATATTGTGGTTTTTTCCTCATTCCCGTGTGTGGAAGTAGATATTGGGGTTTTTGATAGTATAATTTTGGGATTTTTGTATGAGTTGACGTACGTTGGTGTGGATAGTAGATAATATGTGAAGTGAGTGTAAGGGATGTTTTCCTTCACGTCCGTGCCTGACATATACAAACTTCAGCGTCCATCATTCGCGCTTCATTCATTCCATTCATAGTCTGCAGCGAACATAGAAGGAGCAACACAATGGAGATAGTGACGGAAGAATTAATCCCTGCACATGCGTTGAGCGCTATTCAAGGCTTAGGTCTAACGACAGCCTCCGGCTGGAGCCAAAGAGCACAGGCAAACAGAACCACACTCTTATTAATATGGGAGGACAAAGAAATTAAAAGAATTAGGTCCAGAACTCGGCGTGGAGGGAAGAAATATACGCAACAGCAGCGGGAACAAGAAATGCAGACCCAGCCAATTAGCACCCTACCCACCTCGAGACCACAAATAACATCTAGCCAACAGCCGACTATACCTAAAAAACAACCCACCCCGGAAAGAATGGTGGCAGAACAAAGGGCCAATTATGTTAGAGAAGCGGCATGGTAAACTCAAACTCAGTTATCGGAGGTGTTACGTTCTTCTATCACTCCGATACTACAGGCAATCACAGCTGAAAGAATAACCCCAACAAGGAATTATCTACCTCAATTGAGGAATTAGTATCAGAACCAGAAGAGGAAAAAGAGGCGGCTGAGGAGGAGGAGGAGGGGGACACTGACCCCCTCGTTGAGAAGTACACAGAAATGTGGCTAGATCAAGTATTGTATGACGTCAACAAAGCAGGGCAATTTATAAGAGCCATACAATCTCTAGACACCTTTAAACCAAGACCTTCTCAATGGAGATTTGGGGTCAGAGTTCTCCCCCAATTCTACAGACGAGCGTACACAGGATACCCCCTCAGTCAACTGGTAGAAGCCGCTGCTTACATTGCCGCCCATCATGGCTACGCATTTCCTGATATCAAGAATCATGAGACTAGGAGTGCGGAAAAGATCGTGAGGGCGGAAGAGATACGTGGTATCTTCTAGCAGAAAAACAGCCCTTTTAGGGCTCCAAAAGATTGGAGTACTTAACATCCATGGCTGGCTTGCCGAGCACCTTTTTCCTCACCTTTACCACGCTCGGATATCGTACACATGGCAGAATGTGGAACGATTTCCATCTGCCACACGCCCAGGTGTCCTAATGTGACGTCATCGCTGCCGACCAATCGTAGCGGGCGTTACATACTGCTTGGGTTGACACCTGGGGCATTTCAATCCAACTAAGAAACATGAGTGTGTGGTGAGACTATTCCCACTCATATTTAAAGCCTTTCAGTCAGGTTGTTAAGGACCAGTTAGTCCTACACCTGAGTGGCTAAATTTAAAAGTACTCTTTGAGTACATAAAAGCTTGGGGGATGAGGCTCCTTTTCCTTCCCCCAGGAGTAATTAAAAATCATGCGGTGCGTGAACAAACAAGTGATACATGCTCCAGTGGAGTGAAAATCACTATAATTTAACTAAGCAAGCAAGCATTCGCGCTAAAACCACCTAGAATCAACAACAATGATTAAAAAACCATAACTAGGATCTATACCGGAGAAACTAGATTGGCCAGCAGCTTTGGGCAATACATAGGACCCCAATCCCACAAACCAAACTGCTACCACTGCCGGGTTCCAGAAGCCCTAACAAACATATCCAACACCTGCCACAAACTAAAGAAAGAAAGAAGCAAACTAAAAATGGAGCAAAATAAGACTGGATCCCCGGATTTTTAATGAATAACAACCCTAACCTCAATCTCACATATATAAATATAATTAGCTTTATATATGAATCTGGGTTACAAAGCAAAATATAAAACTAAATAACATCACACAACTAGTACAGGCTAACAAACTTAAATGTAGGGAACATATAAGATCAGATGTCTTTGACACGTCTTAGAGACCCGAGTAATCGGCAAAGATATATGTCTTAATCAAATAGATTTAGCCTGGAAATAAACATCACGTAACTCGTATTCAAGCTAAGAAACTCAAATTATGGGGGAAAATAAGATCAGATGTCTTTGACACGTCTTAGAGACCCGAGTAATCGGCAAAGATATATGTCTTAATCAAATAGACTTAGCCTGAAAATCAAAATAACACCAAACAAATCTAACCACATAAAATAACACCTGACAAATAAGGCACCTAGGAACGCAAATACGAAGGGGGGAAAAGGGGGTGGGGGATTTATTGTTTTCCACTCTTTTTCTTCAGAGAAAGAGAGAAAAATAAATATTTTTTATTTTTTTAAATTTCTTATAATTATTTCTCTTTTATATATTCAATCTAACCACTCCTTTTCCCCTTTCTCTAAACAATACTTGACAACCTAGCATACACGTAACACCTCTAATACCTCCGAGAATGTTCTAGCTGAAGGTGACCGTAATATCTATACCACGAGAAATTCTAGGCCCCAAAAAATAGAGCATATAAGGTGGTCCAACACTTAAGACCATCAGAGCCCGCTGCACAAAGCAGCAAAACTATAAACAACTTTAGGAAAGAAGGACCCCAAATTAGCTTCTATAAAGTGGTCTAAACACCAACGACCATCAAGCCTAGCAGCACAAGGCAGCAAATAAAACAACGATAATTTAGACAAGTAAGATTTAAAAACAGAATCCTTCATATAAGGTGGTCTCAAAAGTCCAAGACCATCAAGACCAGCCACACAAGGTGGCAAACTTAACTAAAAACTGTCACCTAAGATACCTCTCCTAAGCTAAATTCTAAACTCAAAACAGCACAGGATTTTTTTCAAAATTGTGTAGGACGACAATTTAGACCCGATACCCTGAAGTCTAGGAGCACCGACCTGTGACCTTGGAGCCTCCTTTCCACCCTCTCCTCCCTTGCCACGGCCAGACATCAAAACAAACAGCGTGAAGTGCACGCCCTTAATACCACTGAAAATTCAGTACCAAACAAATGAGTGTGTGATGGGTCCATTCCCACTCATACATACCTAAATGCAGCTAGGTAGTGACGACTGAATAGGTTGAGTGTGTGATGGGTCTATTCCCATTCGCCTTCAAGCCCTCCATTCAGACAGGACCTCTTGTAAGGTCCACTGCCGGAGGGCTTTAATTAAAGAGTGCTCCCTGAGCACATAAATGCCTATGGGAAGTGGCTCCAATTCCTTCCCCTAGGGACAATTAAATAGCCTACCGTGTATGCATAAAGCAGAGGTACATGCTCGAAAGAGCGCAAACCTCTTTATTCCAACATAGATACATAAACATTCGTGCCATGTCTTCCTAAATCATTCATAAATCATTAAATAAATATACCCGTCCCCCTTTTAACTTAAAAAACAGAAGCATGGAAGGACCTGCAGGGGGGGAGCACCGTGCCGCTCCTAAGGTGAGGGGCGAGGGCATACATGTCGCAAGGACATGATTGTCGCCAGTGCGCGAACTTGGACCCACCATCAGGGTGGTGAGACACGCTGCACCCATTAACGGTACATTTTTAGAACATTTCGGAAATAAAGATCCAAAATTCAAAATTCGTACAAGACGAAAATTTAGGCCAGTAACCCGGAGTCAACAGACACACTCATGTGGATGGATGCCTGCCTTCCTGCCCACTTCCTTCCATGCCTCGGTCGGACAACAAAAAAAGCGTTCAATGCGCGCATAAATACCTACCCAAAAAACAAGAATGAGTGAGTGCTGGTTCTACTCCCACTCATCCACTAAACTGGTACAGACGACTCACATACATGAGTGTGTGCTGGATCTACTCCCATTCATGACAGCCTACCACTCAGGTAGCAAGAAACATTATGTTTCCCTGTCTGACGGCTCAATTAACAGCACGCTTTGAGTGCATAAACGCCTCGGGGATATGGTTCAGATTCCTTTCCCCCAGGAACAAGTAGCATCCTGCTGTGCAGGAATAAACCAGCGGCACATGCACAATTGTGCGCACGCCACTTAAATCCAAGAAATCAATCAAATCAATTCGCGTCATTCTACACGTAATAACCATAGAAGAAGATGGCAAGCAACCATATGGATAAAATGTTGAAATTACAGGAAGTGGTTGATACGATCGGCATGGTGGAAGTACTACTAATGAGAATAGAAAATGGGGCATATAGTCCACACATTTTAAAAATGGAATTGAACAATTTAAAAAAGGCCAAGGTACAACTGAGACAAATGATTAAAGAAGAAAAGGAGGAGAAGGAGGATGAAGAGGACATACAGATGATGAAAGAGTGGAATAAAAAAAATAGGAAAGGAAGAAGAAAATGAAAGAAAGGACGAGGAGAAGGAAAAACAGGAAAAGGAAAAAATGAAGAAAAAAAAGAAGACAAAGAGTGTAGGGCAGAAAATAAGAAGCTGGTAGAAGAATAGAAGAAATTAGAAGAAAAAAGAAGAAGAAACCCAAAGGCCCTTTTCAGGGCCACTCATATGCCTCAAAAAGATTTGCGTTATTGCCTAAAACAATTTCTTTTAGTCGGTTGTATAGTCGTTTGTGTGACAGATTGATGTTCATCAATCTATGTCTGTATGTTGTATGTGTTATGTATGTCTATGTTCCGATTGAGGTCAGCCCCTTGCTACATTGTTACCAATCTTCAGTACCGTGATGTCACCTCACCTGTTCCATTCCTATAGTCCCTATATTAATGGTAAGTCCCATTGTCCCTATACAGTCCCACGACCTCTTTGACTGGACTTTCCATTGTCCCCAGGGTATCCCACTATACTACTGACATGTCATCCCTAAACAAATACCTCTTTACCAGCCTCCCTCATGAACTGTTTCGCGCCATCATCCCATATAGCGGGGACGGTGATGACCCAGTGAATGTCTGTATCCTTTATGTCATGGATTTTCTCACGCAAGCTTTTCAAGAGATGAGTCTTTAGATACTTGATCGCCTCAGAGAAGACTTTCATCGCTGACATTTGATGTCCTTGGTCGTCCCTCAACTTCATTTCCCGTCTGATTTTCTGATTGTATCATCAGAACATAAAAACTAACATATATATTTCTTAAATAACATACTTACATGACCATCTTTAAATATTACAGACGGATAGGGTGTGAATATGACATTGATAACATACATCTTGATTCATGCACTCGTTACAATCTGCATAATTCACTGAAGAAAAATGAGTGTCAAACGCTTCTGTTATCAGGGAAATGTTCCCGTTGCCAACTTTAAATTATTAAATAATAAAGGAATCCAGTTCAGTAGGCCACAACGATGAACGGTAGATAAGAACTGCGTACCTTACAGCAAATGCGTCAAATTGTAATAAAGTAATTGTTGAGCAGGAATTTATATTCTTGAACTGTTTGCATGTTAAAGAATATATCTGCTTGCAAAAACAGAGTGCAATATGAAGCAAGTAGTCACTGAATTTTAAAGAAGGAATCACAACAGTCCAACAAATCAGCTTGACTCGTATCATAAACAGTAAATCGTAATTCGTGAAAATGCTGAAGACTGTATAACACACACACTCACACACACACACACACACACACACACACACACACACACACACACACAGGAGCATCACAAATATTGGCGTTTCGGCCCAGTCAAACAACGAAAACTACTTTTGCTATTGTTCTAGAGAATGCTGATTTCTTCAAGAGTCTAAAGTTGCGTACGTACCATCATTTCAAAATTGCATTGCAGTTCAAGTCATAATTGGAGAAATCAGCGCAGTAAAAACAAAATAACCAAACAAACCGGAGAAAACAAGTCCAAAAATTATCTTGACTTTGTGGCTATCTAACTAGGTTGCTATAGTGATGCTATTATTCTATATTACCTCATTTGGAGTACATTTTCGACATAAACTCGATTTAAAATTGTCTTTCGTTGTGACGCAGAGAGAGAGAGAGAGAGAGAGAGCATACTTTTTGTCCATGAAGTTTCATCTTGAACCTCGAAAAATAGTACCAATCTGTATGATCATCGTCCTCAGCTAATTCTACATACTTATTTTCAGCGTCATAACCGAAGGAATGAAAGTCTCCACCTGGCTCGAAAAGGATGGTTGTTGGCGTTTTATCGGTTACCAGCCCCTCCCCTCCACCAGGGTTCCATGTCGTATTGGCATATATAATAAGAGGGTCTTTCTTGAAGTCGCTAAGGAAAGAGTATGCGTATCCTGAGTATGTGGTTCCAAAGTCAATGGCGGCCACAACGAGTTTTGTGGGAGTGGAGGACGCTGTCTCTTGTTCGGATCTCCGTGTGCTTCTGGCTGCTCTTCCTGTTTCTCTTGCTGATCGCATATCGCATGACTACAAAATTTAATTCAATATTTAATATTCAATTTCGCTCAAAAGATAGATAGATAGACAGATGGATGGATGGATGGACGGACGGACGGACGGACAGACAAATATGGAAAATGGCCACATACATCGATTTTTTAAGCAACGTATTGCTTAAAGAGAAAAGATAAAATAGCGCGATCTTGACAATTATACTATATATAATGTTTTGCACTCAAGAAATGAATTGTGCTTACATGTCGGTTTTTTATTTTAATTTTGAAAAAAAGTCGATTCAGTTTCAACCAAAATGACAACTTCTTATCGCCAAATATAATTGCTATAACTAAAATATTTATATATGATTTACTTTAAAGGAACTTACTATAAGGAATAGTACCGAGCGGTAATCCTCGTCACCAGTAGTGACTGTAACAGGGATTTTCTCCTGATCACTATACATGTCTATGTTTTAAACAAATTTATACAAATATATTATTTCTATGATATGTGTATACGATAGTTTACAGTGTCTTTTGAGTGATAATAGGGTACTTTCCTCCTTGCATTAGTCAAGTGGTTAGAAACCAAACTAGGGGTTTAATCCTATCATTTCGTCCACTAATTCGCTCTTCATCATAAATTCTTATATTCGTGATAGAAAATATATTTTTTTTGAAAGTGCAATCATTTATTTCTTCCATTATATACAAGGGTGATTACCTTTTTCCTTGGTTAGAGCGTCCGCCTCGGATTCGGTAGGTCGTGTGTTCGATCCATGGCCGAGTCATACCAAAGACTTCCAAAAATGGTACTAATAGCTGCCTCGCTTGGCGCTCAGCCATAAGAGGTTAATATTAGGACTGGTCGGCCTGGTGTCAGGATAATGTGTCTGGGTGGGACATGATGCTACGTGTCTACGGCATGATGCCCCAATGCTAGACATCACTATAAACTGCCACACTGCAGACATCGTAGCGATATGACTGAAAAATTGATAAAGCTACGTTCAAAATCCAAATCACACACACACACACACACACCTCTATTTCCTTGAGAGAGCTGATATACAAATTCCACAAATTTGAGTTTTCTTTTGGGTGTGCTACGAAAAGAGTTTTAGTCAAACTTTTAACTCCAATTATGAAGTATTCAGTATTTTTGTCTCTGCATGATCATTGACGATTTTGTCATTCAACCTTGTGGTCTGCATCAGTATATTAGTTTTATTTCTCATCTTAAATATGTGCGTTTGATTGGGTTTTATTCCACTGTAGAACAACAATGGGTAATACTGAAGCAAGCCTGGTTACCTTTTCATACCTTTTACTTATCAATGCATGTGCATATAACATTATGATTATAATGGTTGGAGATACCACGTAATCTTCTTTTATGCTTACAGTCGTCTTATGTTGGAATGTTTGTACCCGTATTTAAAATGCAAAAAAAAATATTAACTGTTAGCGTGCAACAGTTCTTGAAATGTGAATTTCCTGCATATATACATGTAACGTGTGTCAAGTTTGTACATACTCATATAGTGTGTGTGTGTGTGTGTGTGTGTGTGTGTGTGTGATTTTGGATTTTTAACGCAGCTTAAGCGCATATTGTAAAATGTTTTTACTTACCTTCTACTCCGGGGCCCCGGTTGATCGATTTTGTATTTGGGTCTGTCTCTAAATGTATGTATGCATGTATGTATATCCTATGCAGCCAGCTATTGATACAGATATGTATTCCCATTACACACACTTATACATAATTTTGTAGTTTGGTTTGTCTCTAAATGTATGTTGTTGTAGGTTTTAACGCCATTTTTCAGCACACGATAGGCTATACATGGCGGCCAGTATTTATGGTGGAGGAAGAACCCGGGAAAACCCCGGAAAGAACCACCGACCAACGAGAAGCTACTGGCAAGCTTTCTCACATACCCACATTGGCTGAATCCGAGACTCGAACCCATGCAGATAGGGTGAGATGGCAGTGATCCGTAACGGAGAGCGCTTTAGACCACTCGGCCACTCGGGGCCCCTCTCTAAATGTATGTATGTATGTATGTATGTATGTATGTCCCATCCATCCATACATACGTGTATTCTAATTAGTGGGAGCCTAAATGGCCATGGACTACTGTTTGTTATAAAATTGTATGAAATAACCAATTTGAGTCAGCTTTTTCCTTCCATGTCTGTTGCAAAATCGAGACGTGACTATATAAAATCGATTTTTACGTAAAATTGGCAACTACTAAATATCATTTTATTTGGAACCTAGAATCCTTGATTTAATTTTTCCATCCTTACTTTGATCCATCCATCCAGCCAGCCAGCCATCCTTACATACATACATACATACATACATACACGGGTCCTAAGAGACAATTTTATAATTATATCTTTTATATTTTGTCTTTCATGAAAATGTGTTTTAGGGATGAAATGCAAGAAATCGCAGTAAATGTCCACCATCTCACACAGACCTAAAATATTAGAAGTCATATTTAAAGTCTAATTTTTACTCTTGGTGTTGTAGTATACACATGCTTGAACAGCGTTATCACTCGAACTGGCTTTTCTATGGAAAACAAAAGTAGCTGAACGTTAGTCTCCACTATACAAGCAAGTGCCAAGTCCATCCTCTAACCGATGCACGGCCGACGGATCTTAATGCATGTTTGAACTAACATGAACAAAACAATTTGAGGAATAACACATAATTTTGTATGGGCCTTTCGCACATACACGAGTCTGTCCGAACTGTATATTACACGCTATTTGCTCTTTTTCTTTTGTGATAAATAGCTCATGATTTTGTCACAGCTGTCCTATCACACTTACGTGCAAAAATGGGACGTTGGCTGTCAAATGAAGATTTGTCACGTACTAAACAGGTAAAGAAACGTGGCGTTTAAATAGAACCAACGAAAGGTGAGTTTCGATAGAATCTATGAAAATTCAGTTATGTAGACGTGCTTGATTTTACTTACTCGTTCAACACTTTAGGGCCCAATCTTCAGTATTTCAGCATGATATGCTACAAACAACTTCTTCACAAGAGACTAAATTTACTTCCTGGATGTATGCGCATGACCATGGAGAACATGAACAGACAAGTAACTGATTATTACTGTGTAGAATGTTTAACCTCGACAATTACGTCTATGACACGCCCTTCCAATATACAATATTAAGTCTTTTCCTATAGACTCCTCAGTAAAGAGCAAAATAAGAAGAAATAAAGGACAGAAATAAAGTTTAGAAAACGCGAGTTGATAGTGTTCAGCAATATTCTCAAGTAGACCGAAAGAAAAATCTTTTCACTTAAAACCTAAAGTTACAATTTATGAAAAGAAAATAGTAGTTCCAAATTCAAAAAAAATAAAAAAGCCAAGAGGACGAAGAAAACAAATCCTTGGAAACGTTGTTAAGCAATTGCGAAAAGATAAATAAAATAAAATACACACGAAGAATATTATTTGCATGCTTTTGTGTGTTAGGAATACAAAATTCATGCTTATCTGGTGAAACTGCAATGGTTCGACCTTAGAGCTATTTCACACACACACACACACACACACACACATATGCGTGCGCAATATGTAAAAACATTTGCGAGTAAACAAAAGTCCCGATGCAAGTTTTCCAGTTTAAGGAAACAATGCTCATACTATCAAAATGACACAAATATGTGAATCGAAAGAAAATTAATATATGGCATCGGAATTCAAAGAATATAGAATCTTCAACTTCCATATCGTACTGGTCATGTTAAGCGTACTCCTGATTATACGTTGTTTCCCATTTGCGCGATGAAATTTTGATACTTTTTAGACATTGTGTGTTTTAGGAATGGTCACCTGTTTTATATGAAAACCTTGATGATGTCATGTGTGTAGACTGCTACATGACAGATCTGTCTCCGTCATTTGCATGATTTTATGAACAGGTCATATCAAACCAAAACCGTCCATCAGTATTACGTTGGGGTGGGGGTGGGGTTGATTTATCAGACTAATATCCGGCAAACCAGCAATATGTGCAATGTAAAATTCTTAACCATTCTCCTTGACCAGGAGAGTCTGAATCACTTAACACATGCTATGTAAAAATCGATAATACAATACTAAATGACAGGTGTACAGAAATGTGCATTGCTTCAAGTAAAGTTCAGAAAATGGTACTCAGGTATATATCAACACATAAGATAAGCTCTTCAGAGTTTTTGTACCAGTACACATAACATTAAAACACATAGAGAATACAAACTAAAGATGATACTTCATGATACATTGTTACGGACACTCACATTAGAAATAAATCAAAGACTATAACCTTCTCGAATTAAAACACGTAATTAGAGATAATCAACACAAAGCTACATACGTCATAAAAGTACATACAAACAAACACATATCCACGTTTAACATTATACAATCTAAGTCTGATATATTATGTATGATATCTAAATTAGTACGATTGGCTTGAAAATGGAAACCTACATTTCCATTCACGTACATACGCAAACATAGGCAGTAGTAATAGTGTCTTTAAAAATCAGACAAAAATAATGTTAGATACCCAAAAGTTATGATTTTAAAAATCAGATTGTAATAGTTAGTCTTCGTAATAAACATATAGATACACAAATATTACGTATAATTAATCACGAAAAACAGACGTAATGTACACAAGGCTATAGGCAAGTATGAAAAATATCCACTGACATACACTGCATTCCAATCCGTTTGCTTGGAAGGCTCTCAAATTAATATACAGGTATGTCCTCCCTGAAATGATTTAGTTAGTAATTATTTCCAAAAAGCAATGTATAAAAGTCTATATGCTGAAGGAATGATATTTTTCTAAATTATGCAAATGACCTCGTAGTTATCCGATTTATCCTGTTCAGGTTTCCAGACGTTATAGTAAAGTATATGTTCTAAACTGTGACAAAATATCAGAGTCAATAGAATCCCAGATTGTGGAGACTGTCTTGATGCAGCAGTGGTAAACAGGCATTTCAGCTTTTATTGTCAGCGTATACAATGCTTTCAAGAACCAGTGCAGTACGCACTACATGATCTATTATAGTCATTACTAGGTTACATAAAATATTAAATAAATTTTGTTTTACACATTATTTTGTTCTGTATAAGGAATTCTTAGATTTGTGTGATTACTTGTCTGATAATTGGAATTTGGTGCAATATAAATATTCCTTTGCCCGAAATAATTGGCCAATGACTAGGAGCAAACTTCGCGGAGTAAAGTGTTAGTGAGTCTCCATAGTGCCATGGTTCACTAGTAGTGAATTGCGACCAAAACCGTGTGAGTTGGGGATATTTCTCTTCTCCCGAACATCGCTGGATTTAAATTTTTTTAATTGTTCTATACGGCAAAGTTGAGCACTTACATTAATGGTTCTTCGTCTAGATGCATTCTGCGCCATATGCCGTTATATGGCGACTTTCGTCCTACACACCTTTCTGTTCTGTCTTGAGACTTTTATTCTACACACCTTTCTGTTATGTCCGGGGACTTTCGTCCTACACATCTGTGTGGAGACTTTCGTCATACATACCGTTCTGTTATGTCCAGTGACTTTCGTCCTATATACCGTTCTGTTATGCCTGGAGACTTTTGTCTTACACACCGTTCTGTTCTGTCTGGATACTTTCGTCCTACACATTGTTCTGTAATGTATATAGACTCTCGTCCCACACACCACCCTGTAATGTATATGAATTGTAATCCTACACACCGTTTTGTTATGTCTGGAGACTTTCTTCCTACACACCGTTCTGTTATGTCTGGAGACTTTCTTCCTACACACCGTTCTGTTAAATCTTTTTAATTTCCTCTTACACATCGCTCTATGATTTCTAGAGATTTTCATCCCGCACACCGCTCTGTAATGTCTATAGACTTTCGTCCTACACACTACTCTATTAAGTCTATAGACTTTCGTCCTACACACAATTCTGTTAAGTCTGGAGACTTTCGTCCTACACTTCCTTCTACGTGTCAAGAGTTTAGTTAATTCTTGCACATACACAATGTATCACTTAGAGTCTTTATATAAATGTTAGGTGGCAGTACACCTCATTTCCTCTTTGTTTCCAGACTGAAAATATTAGAGAAATTCTGGCGATTGGTCGTTGCCCTGTTAGATTTGCATAGTTATGTTTTATCGGGGCATTGTGAATTAGAAAGGTTTCAGTCAGAATTCCTAATACTGAAATTTGAAACTTTCGATCATTTGCTACGATACGAATATTATCTATTATATGTATGGATAAACGTCCTCTCTAAGATTTTTTTTCAGGACATTGGTTGTATCTTAATTGTACGAAAGACGAATAATATAATAGACGAATATGCTCAATTTATCATTTGGCTCACTTTCAATAAATCGACCTCGCGCCAATGCATGTTAAAAAACGACAAGTGTTAATTTACAACAGCATTTTTGGACTTGACCTTGCTCGACATCAAGTTCACTATGTACCTGTCTAGGGACACATGTTGTTTTGATTTTGGTAAACAAATAATACATAGTTAAAATTTCCCAATGAGTGTGGGTTAAATATTAGGCTCGTTATCTTAGTCTGAGCCAGAAGATTAGTATTCCCCATCGATGAGCTAGATTTACCTGTTGTTTACCACGTTCATTAGTATAATTTTAGTAGCATATTTTATCTGTTTACAACTTAGAATTTTCTAGCAATGAACTTTGGACATGTATCGTGGCTCTTAAGTGTCTTAGATATTTTATATAATCTTGTTTGCTTGAAAAATTATTCATTCTTACTTTAACACCTTGTAGCAGAATCAACTAGCTTGATACAACTGGTTTTGCACTGATGCATAGGAAACAGAACTTATTAGTTAAGTAATACAACATTATCTTGAAGTAAAATAAACCATTATGTCCCTTAAAGACAATTCAAGGCCTCTGTTTATCCCTACCACAGGAAACTTAAATGGTCTGTCCATAAGCATATAAAGAGCTATGACGCGAAATACTGGGGACCTATTCTGGTAGGCAAGGGCCTTGATTTTTCGTTGAGGCAGCCCAGTACTACCAACGAAGAATATATCTTACTCACGAGAATATTTGGGTCAGGAGCTCTAATTGGACTGAAATGTAATGGTATTGCAGTACATTCTCATTTCGGAACACATCGTCTGATTGTTGACATCTTTAAATGCAGTCATAAAACGAAAAACTACATTTAAATAGAATAAATACCTATATATATATATGACACTCTGATTCTGCCACAACTTGATTGTCTGAAGTCTTTGTTCACGTCGCGAACAATTACAAATAAATGTATAAATGTTCGTCGTTTGGATTCTGAACACTGTTGCATTCAAATTTTTCTCAGCTTTTTATGTCGCTTACAATTATATTGTTGCACAAACCGACTTGTGTAGGGATGCTACGAGAGAGAGAGAGAGAGAGTATTATTACTAGAGAATTAGAACGGAATACATTTTTCAGAAAACCACTCATGTACAGAAATGACAATATTAAAATAAAAATTTATAAGCGCACTGAAGCAAGACACAAAACAGCAATCTTGATTGTAACAAAATATCTTTAGTTTTTAGAGGGGCGATAGAAATGATGCAGGAACTCGTCGTAAAAGCTGCAATGATAGTATCTTGCGATTATTCCTATTTGTTTCAAATTGCACTTAGTTCTGTGAACCATAAGTCAAGTGAATAAAAATGTTAATATCAGTTCTGACTTTTTTGTCACAATTATCTGATGTTGGAATTTAGCCTTTACATATGTGATTTGATTGAATAGCCATTTTAAACAAAATTAACTCTTTTGTATGGTCATAACTTGTGATGTGTTTTCTTTACTTCTAAAGGTCGAAAAAATATGGATGTACCAGGTATAATATATCCATTTGGGGAGTATCCTAAAGAACTGTTCGTATGCTGCTTGTTCGGAAGATCCCTCCAAATATCATACAACCTATAAACGTGTTGCAAACTCTTCTTAACTTGAAAATAGGACTTAGATATAAACTATTGGCAAAAATCATGAGAAAAATGAAGAAGAAGAATATTGATACACAAGTTGTTCCATTTCATGACGTACAGATGTTTAAATGAAGAAAAAATGTTCATTTTAAACATTGCTTTGCAGACTGACGAAGAAGGCTTAAGACCTGCAGATATGAAATTCAGCATGGCCAGTGATTATATCAGGGGATAAAGGGTGACATTTAAAAGGAGAGGGAAGCTTAAGGGTTGCTGGGGTCTTTTACCATAGTGTTATTGTCTATAATTCATTTTTTATACTAAAAGTTATATATATTCGATTTATTTAATTGTAATGTTTATATAAAAAAAAACACTCCGCATTAAACTGCAACGTATTTTCATCATTTTTCCCAACAAATTTCAACCTTTAAATTATAATTTTTCTCTCATCTCATGATGACTGTAGGTTTTCTTTTAGTCTGCTTAATTTACTAATTTTCCGACAAAACACTGTTCATTTCATAATCTCTGCGTGGGTTCGAGTCTCGAGCTCGGACAATGTGGATATGTGAGAAAGCTTGCTGGTAGCTTCTCGTGGGTCGGTGGTTCTTTCCGGGGTTTTCCTGGGTTCTTCCTCCACCATTAATACTGGCCGCCATGTATAGCCTATATTGTGCTGAAAAATGGCGTTAAACCCTCTAACAACAACATTTCTTAATCTTGTACACATTCCCTATATCTTAATCTATATCTTTGCGAGGTGTTAATGGAAGCTTTAATGGACCGCCATCATTCAAACCATCCACGAAGTATTCTATACTCAGGTTCGCATGTAAGTTGTTATTGTTATATTTAGTGTAAAAAATCATCCCGTCCTTCAAATAAACGTTCTACACACTCCAAATGAATTACCCAAGGGTAAATAATACAGTGATCACCTTCTTAAGTTTCCCTCTCTCAAGAGACGCCATTTTATTTGATGAGCCTAAATTATCTGTATCATTTGTCATCCCTCCAATGAATGTTCACCACTCTTATGAGGCTAGGGCCCAAAAGTAATGCTAATCCGTAAATCGAAGATCTGTTAAGTTGCCGACTGATCACTAAAACTCCAGCCTTCAAAAATCCATTTGCGATCACTATCGGAAGTTAGCAGGTGTATTAATAAAGCATAGGATGACATTCCTTGTCATGGTTAATTGATCTCATGCTATACCCTGTTGATGGATTCCTTGCCACGACCATGCATTTTATCGAGTATAAAGAATGCCCACAGTGGAAATGTCCAGGTGTTGTTCTAGGCTATAAGTGCGCTGGTTGTCAAGACAAGCACACTGACCTTACCTGCTACTACGACCAATGGACCAATTACAATACTGAAATATATAAAATGATTAAGGGTATCAGGCTAGCATTAAAACTTGGCCACTTGATAAAGGTCACGTTGGTCAACTCAGTGATTAAAACAGAATTATATTGCTGTTAGATGATTAGAATAATTACAGTTCGTACATAGGAAGAACATCATTTTGAATTGATACAAGAAAATTGAAGGATCCTGTACAACAAATATCAGTCTTTTAGCAGATTACAGAACTGAATCTGGATTGATCTGGTCCAGACCGCATTCCAAATTGAATAAAGGTTAGTACATTTTTTCTGCCTCTACCGCCCTCCTTCTAGTCGAAGGAAATAAGCTGACTGAATCTCTGAGCAGTTTCCTAACTTACTGGAGTATCGAAATTCGATAGGTGGCAACCTGATTATTCTTGGAGATTTCAATTCTCACGCTGGCTGCCCTGGAGATACATAAACATCAAACTCTTAGATTCTATTCAAAGTTTCAAACTTAAACAGTCAGTTAGCCGACCCATCCATAAACATGGTCACAATTTATTCTGACTTCTTTATATACTGCTGATAACATTTAATCGTCATTGGAGTCCCACGAACTTGTATCAGATCACCTCTGCGTCATATATCATCTCACCGTATCCGTCCCTAACCCTCCATCTGTATTTGCAACTAAGAGAAACATCCATATGATAAATAGAACCCAACTAATGCTCGGCATCCAAGCAAATCTAACATCATTTTGTTTTGCAATTTCATGGTGATTGTTTTTGTAATCTTGCCGTTGTATACATTTTATATGTTATCTAATATTGTAAAACGCCTTACAATTTCTAAGTAATAGGCTTTGTACTAAGTCCACATTATTATTATTATTATTATTATAAATACGCACTCCATTATGAGGTGACAATTGGAAAGATGTGGAGGCTGTTGCAATGTCTGCAGTTGCCACATAAGCGTCCGAAATTGATGATGGCATCAAATAATACAATCATAGGCACGAGGATATGAAGAGAGTGATCGAATATAGGATGAGTTTTAGGCTCTGAATTCTTGGTTACATTTTTGTGTTTTGCTCAGGTTTTTTGCACGACGAATCATGAAGCTTTTAGAAGTGATGCACCTTGACGAATACTACACAAGTGTAAGTCACTATGACCTTTATTTCATTCATGCTTCACTGACTTTGACTAAATGCATGGTTTTAAGTTCCTCAAGCTCTGCTACCAGAGATACATTCTATCTGAATCATCAAACTATACGGCTGCATGTATCTCTTCTAGGATCACACCCTTGCCACAAAGGAAGATCACTTTGATCTACATTTTACATTTTACTAGCTTATGTTAAATTTTAGCTTTTAGCTAATGGCTGTCAAAGGAACATTTGCATCCTAGCGTCGAGAAAGGATTCTATGTATACATCAGTATACAAGGAAGTCATATTTTTTGTTTGACGCTCCCATTTACCACTGTCCTCACCCTCTGTTCAATCTTTGAAAGACCACTGTGGCAACATTGATTATTGCAATGCATCCAACATTTATATAGCTCAGCTTTATGCAAGTTTAAAGTAGCCACTACGCAAGTTAAAGGGGAGATGAGGTCTCACGTGAGTTCCATCTAGACAATGTCCAGTTACCCGACACACAGACTACAACACCAGTGGGTTTGGAGATTAAGGGCTACTGCACGGCTTTTGAAACTTCCTACAATAAAACTCAGTCTTGAGGTAGATTAAAGAATTGAATCGGGACTAATTCCCTCGTTAAAAATAGCTTCCTGAACCAGTCTGATGAAATTTTACTCTTAAGCGCAGATGCTTTATAGCATGTCCCTATTTGGAAATGCAATGGGCTTGTTGCTACATTATTAGAATGAAATAATTATAGTTCTTTCAAGTTATATTACTGCGTGTATTTCTGCTAGCAACACACCCTTGCCACAAAGAAGATCCGTTTGACGTACATTTTGCAGTTAACTGGCTTATGTTAAATTTTAGCTTTCAACTCATGACTGTCAAAGGAACAGTTGTATCATAGCATTCATTTTTGCAGGGATAAACGAAGATTGCAACTTCTGAAATTATACAATATTTTCAGCAGGGCTTAGCAACATTGCTAAAATGCTTGCTGCTCTCAGACCTTTGCCGTACTCCTCGGCAATAAATTTCCATAACATCTGTTGGAAACGCTGATATTGTTTTTCTGACTTAAAGCTGATGAATAAATTATCACTAATCAATAAATTATCACAAATCAATAAGTTATCACTAATCAATAAACTATCACAAATAAAAAAATTATCACAAATCAATAAATTATCACTAATCAATAAACCATCACTAATCAATATATTATCACTAATCAATAAAGTATCACTAATCAATAAATTATCACTAATTAAAAAATCACTAATCAATAAAGTATCACCAATTAAAAAAATCACTAATCAGGTTTTTTTGATTGTACTTTATGCAAGAAGTTAAGATTCTTTGATGACGACAATTTACTTATCGGTAGAAACGTTTAAAAATATATAACAAAATTGTTCCATTTGCAACAGCAACAAAACAAAATAAAACCTTCAGTTATTACAGTAGGTCCTTGCTATAATACTCCTCAGTATACGGTTGTCCCTTTTATAAGGCATGTATGTCATGGATCCCATTTAATATACAAGTCATGTATAAGGTGATATCACCTATAAAGTAGTCCATTTTATAACTCATGAACAGCATAAGGGAGATCTATACCATCAGGACTAGAAGACAACAAAAAATAGATGACCTTTTAACTCATAAGTAAGATTTTCTTTCTTTCTTTAATGACGTGGCCCATTGAACTAGCTTTTCCTTTATTTTGTACAAAAGTATGGGCTAGTGACCACTAACTGTGTTTTTCCAGCAAAATTTTCAACTTTTCCTGGATTGGCTAATTGCGGATAATTGTACCCGTCCCTGCGGGTGCTATTCATTACGGAAAACTCTTATAAGGGCCTCTCCAAACTATACTGTAGGACAGTGTTTAGTGTTATCTGTAATGTTTAAACTAATATTAAAATTGAACAGTAAGGAGGTCAGATTACAGTTTGTAAGTGATGTGTTTTGGTGTACATAGAGAGGAATGAATAAACACGGACTCTACAAAATTCAATGAAATTCTGAATAATTGTCCCTCATTTAGAGAGTTTATTAGAGCTTAATCACGATTCTCTGCTCAAAACAATATGAAATAGATAAAATGTGTGCTTTGTTTTCATTTGTGAATTATTTAAACACATTTAGAGAGGCACTGCTTCTAAACCTCTTTCAAAATTTATATGTTGTTTGTGCAAACCCATCAAGTTACCTATTAGAGAATATGAAATAGAAAACAGATGGATTCCAGTACAAAATGCCTATTTTATGAGTAAATCACAAAGAGCATCTCACTGCAATACTTGACGTAGTTGATAGACTAATAATTTGAAGTATCCCTTGTGTTTCCATTTCTTTCCGAAGAATAATCCCCTTAAAGTTGATGGTGTTTGGTTTTCATTTCTGTCACGTCGAAAGATTTTTTCTTTCTTAATTTATGAATCATATTTTCATTGTACTAACAATATATACAGCTTCATGGTGATAAACACTCCAACTATCGCATCGTCAAAAGCGACATACAGAATATGTTATATCAAGCAAAACTTGTGTTAACTCATTATTAGTATTGCCAAATATTTGTCTGTCTTGGTTAATACTACTATAATGTGGTGCAATATGTGATGTTCAGATTCGTTTTGGTCTCCTCTCTGTATGTTATTATTGTGTTGTTTGTTATTAATCGAGATCCTTTCTAGCTTTCTATTTTTGACGATACATTTAAATGTTTTCAACGTGTTTTCTTTCCCGATGTCGTTCTCGTATTTAAGATTTCGTCTTTTAGTGGTCATATTTTGACTCTTGGAAAACTGTAGCCCTTCCGTTTCAAGACCTAACTGAAATCATTGCCAGCCTCCATATGTCGTGCTGTCAGCTGCAGTAACTATAGTGCTCCTCTAAAACCTAATAACATGGGGCACATACCAGGCTGTAATGTATGTAAGCTTCCGGTTTTATTTTACACTTGTATTGCTTCTAAAGTTTACGGAAATCAGTTTTAATCCTGATCGAGTATAAGACCTTTCATTCTAATACGAAGAGAGAATGAATGAATGAATATTGAAATGAAAATTTTAACCTGCACAAGTCGTAGTTTGCATGTGTACTTGTACAGTTCACACTATTTATTTTGCACTTGACCAAGCCAGTCAAGTGGAGTGGAACAGATAACTCGTAACTTGTACAAATGATGCATAATTTTCATGCATACTTGTACATTCTGTGTACAAAATCTTAGTTAGCTGCTTGCTAGGTACATCAAAAATATCGATCCATTCCATGGACCATGATATCGATTCTTTTAAAGATTGTTTTTGCACAGTTTTGGATCTGTTGCGTAAAAATCACTCTACGTTAACAAATGAAACTTGATAGCAGACCTGATTTCATTTTTAGGATATTATAGCAACTGCTTAAATTTGTTTAATTCAACAATTTTTTAGGGATTGTGACTTTTACTTGCAAACATAGTGAACACGACTAAACAAATTAACTCGGCGTAGACAAGAGACATTCGTTAGGTATATTTATAGGGGTGTGAAAATGACCTTAGTTTTTCAGACTATAATAACAATTTCACATTTTTACTAGATTTGGAGCTTTTGAAAATTATACAATTTACATTGTAGGAAATATTTTGCAAAAGTTAATATGGTTTAAATCTTCAACAGAAACGTATAAGAAGAATTCATGTTGACTAAAATGTAGAAAAGAGATTTACCCGTAGTCAGCAATCTTTGAGCATTGTTTAGCAATTGTGTTGAATAATGATACATTTCTTACTGATATTTAAAAGAAATACTTTCTGCACAATAAGAAATACTAGAATTCCTGTAATGGAAATGGCGCTGTGATGGCAAGAAAGAGTTTCCAACAATCAAAGATAAGACTGCCTAATTGTATTCTTAAGCAATAACAATATTTTCAAAATGACTTCCTTGATAGCATATTTGATGTAGGATCGGCACCATTTTTATTTAGGACCAACTAGATGTCATTATAAGTCGTTATGTGAAAATTCCATGTAGATATAATCATCTATTCTGGAGGAGTATCGATAACTAGATTTTCAACATGGCGGCAATGATGGCTATATTGGATGTCAGATCGGCATAATTTTAATTTAGGACCAACTAGACACAGTAAAATGTCTTCTTGTGAGAAAGTAAAACATGTCTATACGTATGACTATCAGTTTAGACGTAATGCTTCTTTATAAGTGTCATGTGAAAAATATAACCATAATTATTTTAAACTTAATTTCCCTTTCTTAAATTTTATCAAAACGTCAAATCAGGACACTTTTTAAGCAGGTATCCATTTTATAAAATCATAAATGCCATATTAGTGAGAATTAAACAAATTAAGGGTTATTGCTAAACGTTGAGAGACTGTTTTGTTTAGTATGAGAATAGGGACTTCAGAACCATTGTAGCCTTGAATCTGGATTAGATGTTCTGACTGCTACAGTTGTGTGTAGGCATTATGGCGATACAGCATTAAGGCAATACAGCATTAAGGCAATACATTTATATTTTCGGGTGTAGGCATTATGGCGATACAGCATTAAGGCAATACATCATTAAGGCAATACATTTATATTTTCGGGTGTAGGCATTATGGCGATACTGCATTAAGGTAATACATTTATATTTTCGGGTGTAGGCATTATGGCGATACTGCATTAAGGCAATACATTTATATTTTCGTGTGTACGCATTATGGCGATACAGCATTAAGGCAATACATTTATATTTTCGTGTGTAGGCATTATGGCGATACAGCATTGTGGCGATACATTTATATTTTCGTGTGTAGGCATTAAGGCAATACAACATTATGGCGATACAGCATTATGGCGATACAGCATTATGGCGATACAACATTAAGGCAATACAGCATTATGGCGATACATTTATATTTTCGGATAAAAAGTAAGATTATTAGTTTCATCCATGAATGTTTCATCTCAGAAACGAGAATTTATTTTTGTAGATTTAAATGCAAATATGTATTAAGTCTTCGTCAATTAACATAATGTCATCCTGTCATCTAAATGATGGACTGTAACATAAATCTCACCCTCGTTCTAGTTACATATTCATATTTGTGTGTAATCTGTCTTTGCTTTTAATCATAATTTGTATGATAATTACCTAAGGTAATTTTGTATTCGAAATTGTCCTTGTAGGCATGCAGTTACTATTTAAAAAAATGCTTTTAAATTTTAATTTGGCAGAAAAAGTATTTATCAGAAATCAAAATATCAATCCTGATTAAACAATGTCCCTCTAACTCGAGATTTCTTTTTTCTGTGATAAATAACTCAAGCTTTGTCACGAATGGTCTGCCATACTTCTGTGTAAATGATGACGTCGACTATTAACTGTAGATTCGTTACGTATTATGCCGTTAAAGAAATTTGGCATTTCCATAGAATTGATACAAATTCAATTTCGATAGATTTAATGAAGATTCGATTATATGGACTTACCTGATTTTATTTCCAATTTTTACTCCTCAGTTTTCCTGTTAACACAACACTTCGTAAAAGAGACTAATTTTCTTCCTGGATGTATGCGCATGATCACTGGGACCATGAACGGCCAGGTAACTGATTATTACTACATAAGATGTTTAACTTAGACTTTTATATCTATGGCGCGCTGTTCAAGAATAAGGTATTAATTCTTTTTTCTACAGACTATTCAGAAGGTACATAACGGAAAACAAAACGAGTGAAAAACGGTGAAAATGCAAAACGTAGAGTTCAGTAATTTCACAAGTAGATCTACGGAAAGCTTTTTTCATTGAAATTTAAACATACAATTGTTTAAAAAGCACAATGGATTTAAAACAAAAAGCGTAATGGTTGAGGTTTTAAAGCTTTCTTACCTGAAAAGTTGCTAAACAGATGCAAAGATTTATGTGCAGATGTCAATGACAAATTAAATAAAATGCAAATTATTCGTGTTATTTGAGTCCGTGGACGCGTGTGTGTGCCTGTTTCGAAATATAAAACTCGCACATTCCTGATGTAACTGCAAAAAAGGTAAGTATTGACCGTGTTGAGTGTATTCCCAATTATTATAAGTTACGTCCTATACGTGAACCTTTGATAATTTCCTAGAAACTGCTTGTTTTATGAATGCTCACCTACTTTTTCGATGAAGGGTTGGTGACATTTTGTATATGCAATCTGTTACAATCTCTGATACAATATCGAAACTGTGTAATATTAGGTAGTAACTAAAGTGTATTTCGCTATCAATAAGTGGGTAATTAACGGACACAGTATCTTCCTGCTCCCCATTCATCATCATCTTCTGTATTTCCTTGTAAAGATGATCCATGGCATGAAACTACTTTGTCACATGTATTACTGGATTTCAATTAGCAAAGTTTAATAAATGTTTTCTTTCAAGGAAATAATAATACAGATATATATTAAAATAAAGAGAAAAAACCCAAGATTTGTCAATTATCTGCTAATTTCAATATTGCTGGTTTTGTTTCATAACGACAAATATTGCATGATTTTTTTTTTAATGGTTTTATTTTTTTACAGTATTTTTGTTTCGTTTCTATAGTGAATCGTATTAGTATATTGTAGATCGACAAAATTAAAAAATACTTTTTATTAACAACACAAGAGTGACAACAATATTTGAATAACGACCGAGACTGAAAGTACAGGGTTTTCTTACAGTAGACACGTTTCTCCTCGTCATCAAGTAAAGGAGATACCATTTTAATTCAGCATATTTAACAAAAATGCAGTTGTAATACTTACCGATATTGTAAAATTTACTCATAATGTTTCACTTCAAAATAGTGTATAAAAATGTATCCAGTGATATATACATCTCCGTAATATAATGGGATATTTTTGACTGATAATTGAATCATTCTTGATATTTTATCAAAAGCTTTGAGTGTGTGTGTGATTTGGATTATTAACGATATCGCTACGATGATTGCAGTGTGGCAGTTTATATTGATGTCCATCATTGGGGCATCATGATGCAGACAAGTAGCATGATGTCCCACCCAGTCACATTATCCTGACACCAGGCCGACCAGTCCTAACAATAATCTCTTAAAGCTGAGCGCAAAGTGAGGTAGCTGCTAGTATCATTTTTGCAAGTCTTTGTTATGACTCGGCTGGGGTTTGAACCCGCGACTTACCGCATCGGAGGCGGACGCTCTAACCACTTAGGCCACCGGAGCGGTCTCAAAAGCTTTGAAGACATTCACTGCAAACCAACAGGATGTGTATCATAAAATCTTAGTCACGCTTCTCAACCACGACAGTTTGAATCACCATACACGTGTTATGTACCAATTAATTATGTAATAATAAATTACGATGTAGATTAAGCTAAAGTGAACAAACACGGGTAAGCATAGAAACAAAACTTACGTCAGCATAGAGGATTGCCCTCAAGTAACATTTAAACGTCTTTATTGTTTTAGCCTATGATCAGAAACACATTTATTCAACTGAAATCCTAGAAGTATTCAACTTTTAATGTTGCCAGTAGAAGTTGATTTGTACACCTGCAGGAACATTCTCATTTGCAGGAGAGTATTTTATTGCAGCCAGCAATAACCATGCGAATTGTATCAAGTCAGGCAAAGTCAAGCAACTGTTACTTTAAGTATGGTTTATAACAACATATAAGATACGCTAGTACGCTCTATGCATTGCATGTTCATTTAGAAAAAATAAATAAAAGTTATGTTATACTAAAGTTCAGTTTTCTATATTTCGTCTAATTAATCACGGAAAACAGACGCAATGTGCACAAGGCTACAGGCAAATGTGCATCAAATATCTACTGGCATGCACTGCATCTACATTTATTGTTAACTCCTTTCGATTTCCTTAGAAGGCTCAGAACTTAATATAAACGCATATCCTTCCAAGGAATGACAAATTCCAAAGTCATATAAATGATTTCGTAGTGATCCGATTTGTTCAAGTTCAAAATCAGTGTGAGAGCTGACCGTTTCAACAATCAGCACACATATTTCATGGAATAGCACATGGACATTTCCGCTGTGGGAATTCAATCTGCCTCATCAAGAATATAGTCTTGTCAGGTGCTCGATCAACACAATAAACAGAGCAGCTAACAAAGAATGTCATTATATGGTTTATTAATCCGATAAAGTGACCGTCAGATATTTTGGTGATCCAGTGGATTGTGAGGGCTGGGTTTAGCGACCCATTGGCAAGTTTACGGATCTCGTACTTGCGGCTACTCATTAATTTAGGGCCATGGCCTTATGATGCAGATAAGGTAGTCCCAAGAACTCGTATGTTATTTTTTATAATACAGCTTTTATTTTAGTCATTTGGGTTAATACCAATATTGTTATGGTTGGTATTCTAACACTACACGATGTACATTAAAGGCGAGGTCACGCTGCGTGATTACGGTACATGTGCAATACGTTATAATGTTTCCTTTCATACTCAAGGTTACATTGTCATGTTCATATTAACATCATAGTACAGTCTAATTAAGTCATGAGTGTTGAATCTGGCCAGGTCAACCTTATGCGATCTAGGCGGTACATTTATACTGCAGGTATGTCATGACTGATGACAGCCCTAGCTGATGATTGGTCATATTATTTAAAAAAGAGTCCACTCCTGGCTGTTAAGGTATTTCTAAATATAAAATGATTTAAATGTTTAGGAATTCTTTCTAGTTATTCAGATTTGTTTATTTTGCTGCGCATTGTGTGACTTTTATAAAGGAATTATAGTACAGCGTTTGTATTCTTCTTTTACATTTCTGTATTTTGAGAGTACGAGATCTAATTTGTATTTTTATTGTTTGTTGAAATTTCAGACCTTGAAACATTCGAACAGTATGTGCCTTACTGGATTATTGTGAAAACATTCAAGGACTTCGGTATTTATTACTTTCTTTGGATTACCGTGAAACATTCAAGGACAGTCGTGACATTTAATTTTCATTTTGTGATATTTCAACTGTTCATGCTAGATCGTGAATTGATGATGCATATCTGTTACTCCGACACACTGTTATAAATGGGCTCACTGCGATGAATATTTCATCTTTTATTTTATGACCAGATAGATTGTGGAAATGTTAGATGCATACTTTTAGATGCATACTATCATGAAACTTACTTGGTAAGTGAATGCATCTTGATATGTACTACATTCGTTTTGCCAACTGAGGTCTCAATAACCTATATTTTCTGCTCAGTGACTTTTAATTTTGTGTTGAATGTTCATTTCTTGAGTGCTGTTGGATGCATCTCTGCTCCTGTACTACACCCATAGAAGCAAAGGTCACTGTGACCTTCAATTTATGCTTTTATTAATATCCGTGTTTGAATTGACGTTCGTAACAGATGTTAAACACGTGTTTCCGTATCAAACACCTAAAAGTTCTGTATTGTACACCAAGCCTGTAACTCCTTTTACAGTTTGAAACATTGAATAATACTGAACTGATAAAATAGCGAGAATTAGTTATTGCTACACATTTTAAATTATTGTTGTAATGTAAACAGATGTCAACACACGTTTGTAAGTAAAGAAATGTATTGGGTGAAAATGGTTGCTTTTCGCCACTGAGGATAATGGGTGAGTACAGTAAGTAGCGACGATGAGTTTATGGGAACTTCACTCCTAAACCTAACATGGATAAATTTGTTGGTCGAGATTGACAAGAATACTTGGGAGATAATATTTAACAATGCGTTTTCAGATGATGCTGGTGTGCAAAGTGACACCAAGCATGACAGAGAGGGAGAGACCATGTACATTGCCGGTGAAATCTTATACTGAAAGTTTAAAAAATTCGGACACGCTCAAAAAGACCAAAGGAACTGTCAAAATTCAAGGCATGATTAGAAATGCCCCCATATTCGGAAATTTTTTTTTAACCCAGTTTAATTTGATCTTGGTGCTATCTGATCACTTTGGTAAAACTGGACGCTTTGTACCATGAACCAGATACTCCTAATAGTTACATTTGAGCTATAGACGGATAATTAAGGGACGGCAACTAATGGATATAGCACCTGATCTTCAAATGAGTTTGCTAACTGCCACAAAGAGCTGAATTCTCGCCCAAACGATAGTAAAAAAAAAAGGTCAAAGAAAAGGAAGAACAAAAACTTCTGAATCGCGCACGCGTTGATCGCGTTCCTAGCTGTATCAATGACACAGAGAAGAGATATTCCACAATGTAAATCATTTGAAATATAAATACCACACGAGAAAACATCATATCTTCAGAGTTTCTAAATATGTTCTGTGGAATTTTGATTTATTTTTTTACTTTTTCGTTTTAAAGAAGGAAGCATAAATGCAGTAACTTTCAATTAGTCTATTAATTTATCAATTTCGTTTAAATAAATCTGAGGATCAAACTGACAAACATTTGCAACATCAACTATTTTGACTATCACTTAACTTTTAAGAATTACATCTAGTTACAGTGTTTTTGAGACCTTTTTACTACTTGGGCACAAGCAGAAATTGTATTTTCGCTTACCTTTTAAATTATTGCAATCATTCAAGTCGAAAATAAAGATAAGAAAACAAAATAATATTGTTTCGACTTTTCTTGGTAACAAATATACAAATGATTATTACAAAGCTAGACTGCGTGCTAGAAAGAGGCCAAATCTTCACTTTGTTTAAAATGTGTGCTTAAATTATCACCTTAAAGTTCACTGCATCAATATTTCCTTGTAATGAAAGCATAAAAGTACTGTACATTAATAAACTTTCTAAATTAAATTGAATGTATTTAATTACAATTAGCCTGTGCAATTTGCTTGGAAGTAAGCTGTGTATTCAGTAAGTATGATACAAGTATAAAGGGCCACTGACTAGTCAAAAACACATGTTCAATTTGAGAAGTAAGAATAAATCCAGTTGCCTGTGACAACATTTTAAATCCGTTCGTATGACCCATTCCAAGTGTTTGAAAATTTAAAGGGTAGAGATTAAATTCCAATATCAGCAATGTAGAGAAGGCGATGACGCAACTGCACAGTATATGTTTAGGCCAAGCCTTGGTTACGTACTACACGTAGCTATTTTTCTGAGAGTTGTACAATCTCTTTAATGAAACTCCAAATGCCTTAATTATTTTTTGTTACAGCATACATTATCTTGTTTAAAGAAAGAATGTGTGAATAGAAAAAGGAATATGTAATAAATACGAAACCACAAAAGTGATTTGTTTCGAATCGTGAGAAAGAATTCATTTGATACTGCGTAGGAACATAATATCGGCATAACAGCCGCGATATATTTCTAAACCATCTCTGGTTCGCTCTTTCTTACGGACCAAAACACATATGTAGTTTTGTCTATTACTACCATGAGTTAGGAGTAATTGGTACTTCAAATAGGCTTAAAAGCGGTGGGTTATGTTATTGTACGAAATAAGTGAAAAGTTATAAAATATTAGCTCAAAAACTGTCATTTAAATGTCAGAGACAAAAACTGTCATTTAAATGTCAGAGACAATCTGTTTTGAGGAAATATATTTATATGCGATAAAATAGGCAATTTGATTTTCTATTTTAAGCGCAATAGACCAGGACATTGAGACGATATTGAGCTATTGCATTGTAATTGTCTTGTTACACGAAGTCTAATCAAGATGCAACGAACGTAACATTTTTCTTATACATTGGACATTGCGTGCAATGAAGTAGCAAACATTACGATGTCATGTTATTGGGGTCTGTCATAATAGTCTTGTTGCAGTCAACCCAGTCCCTTGACTAACAGTCATATCAAACGCATACTTGTACCCCAATGGCTATAAAGCTTTCCAAATTGAAAATACAATTGCGGTCGGTAGTGATAATAGCAAAGAGAATTCCGAAATATTAATAAAATATATACCATAAAATGACTTATTTACTTGTTTACATTTCACTTCTTCTCCTCTCGTTTTTCACCGCATGCAGTTCTCCTAGTATTAATCGGCCAAAGTTTATATCTTCGGGAATCATCAGTCCTTCGTTCTTAATATTCGTGTAAAGATAACGAAAAGTACTAGCGATTACCTACTTATCCTAAATAAACCTTAAGTGTATGCATAAATGGGATACATATTGAATTTGATTATAAGTTTCGCTTTGTTTGGGTATAAGGCCATTTCTCAGCGCAAGACAGATATACATAGCGGCCGAAAAAGGATGGCGGAATAACCAAACACAACCCAGAAAGAGTCGTTGACCCACTGGACGATAGTGGCAAGCTTTTTCACACACCCACATTGGCCGAGCCAGTGATGGCAGTGATAGGTAAAGCCGAGCGCTTTAGACCACTCAGCCACCCGGGATCCCTTAATTAAGTATGAGAACTATGGTATTGTGGTATACGTTTCCGCTAGTGAGTGAGAAGGCACTTCCAGAAAACCAGGAGTCTGATTTCAGTGAAGAAAAAGACACATTTTAACAAAATTACAAACTGAACAGGCAAGATATATGAGCAATTGCATACTTTACAAGAAGGTACTTAGCTCAGTTCAGTTGGATGTCCCGGTTGTTACTAATCGTGAATGTTAAACTAAGACTTGTGCAACATGCTTAGTTGCGGTGAACATGACATGTATTGATGTATCTATGAATGTATTTTTCTACATTTGATTTTACGGTGTTCGAATAGGCCATGTATAGGGAAAGAGATTATACTTTTCTGTATTTGTAATTTTAAGTTATTTTGTTCACACATTCATTGCTGATTATTGCAGGATATTTAACTGAAAGAAATGAGACATAATTATTATAATAATTGTAGCCATTTCTTCACAATCAGACTACCATCTGCAAATAATGTACTCAAACTTGCAACTTATACAGTTGACGAACACTTTGTTGATCGATAAACTGTAAATATTTGTATTCTAATATTCAATTTTTATTAATTATTTATTGATTGTATTCAGATGATTTATTGGTATATCATGCAATCTTCTATAGAAGGAAATGAAGATGATGACAAATAACCCAAGAGTGCAGTGTATTGATGTTTACACTGATTCATCCATGTTAGACCTATATGTATCCCATATCCTATATGTATCATAAAGCCTTTCTAACCAACGGAGTTGAAACTTGGAATAGATTTGTGTATTAATAGTAACTTCCAGATTAATACTTTTATATTGTGACATTTGACCCTCAGCCAGTTAATTTTATATTGTACATGTGAATCAGCATAGGAATTGCATGCATGTATGCTGCATGCTTTTCATGTGGGGCCTCATCTTACTGACTGACTGATTACGGTACTTTTGAATGCTAAATCTGGCTTCTAGGAGCGAACAATGATAACAGCTTTCTAAGCAGATATTAACAACAACGATTTTTAAAACAAACGTAACATTAATGTTTTCATCGAATTATTGCCTCTACTTTTGCATGATAAAAAATATGTGCTTTTGTATTTTTATGTCCTATATTCCCTGTCGCAGTAGATAGATGGGTGGGTGGGCAGGTTTACATTATATTAGTGCAATATATTGACTTCATAGTACCAATTAAAAGTCAAATTTGTCAAATGTAATTTTCACGTATAAAGAATTATCCTCCTTGCTTCTCATAATAATATTTTCATTGTACTATCTGTATCAGCAGCTGGATGAATTCTTCGGTATATCTAAGCAATTGAGATATTTACATCTTTTCAATTCATAGAGGGTTGCATCAGTAGTGAAAATTATTTTAATTACATATTGTTCCGACTCTTTTATTTTAAACTATGTAACAGAAAGAAGGCAAACCATCACGTTTAGTAAAATCAACACATAATTTAATTCTTTAGAATAGAAACTGAAAATTCGAAAGACACTAACACTGTTGTAAATTAAATCCCAAATACTTCTAAATGTTCTATCACAAGGCCAAAATTATAGAAAGTTTCGAATGAACTCCAGTACCAAGAGTCTCGAATGTCCAGGTATACCATAATGAAATAATTTATAACGTCCCTGAATACGTTCTAAATAATCTACAAGTAGTGTTTCAGTTCAAAATTTCAATGAGCACTTTGTAATTCCATTGAATAATTTAAATAAATAATTTGTCTCAAATTATATCTGAACAGAACTACAGATGATTCAAGCGACTGATAATGAAACAGGATATATTAATTGTATACCAAATCCTATATATGCTAATTTCCTTTGACTAAGACACAATAGAATTTCCTAGGAAAAATCCTGATCTTGAACTCAGATCCAAGTAAACATCTTATTTACTTCTTAAAATTATGAAAAAAAAATCAGGTAGGCTTTACCCTCAATTACGAGCAAAAAGTAAGCACACAATATTGCTATACACAACAATATGCATGCTGAAAAGTGCATTTACAATAGAATTATAATGTTACACATAAAATCAAATGGTGGTGCCCTGCATTGAGAAGGAATAATCTCGAACTTAATAATAGTATACCACTCAAGGTTAACAAAAATATTTGTACGAAACTTCCATGAGGACCAATTTTCAGAATCAGCAGGTGGCTTTTCGGTTTATTAAGTTATTTTGAAAACTCGATAACATCTTGACGTGTAGTGGCATTGGACCATGCATACAATTTGTGATTTTTAAAAAAAAAATCATTTTCACCGTTTCAGTAAATATACAGTATGTTTCTTTACCACTAAACCAGCGGGAAATACTTGGGGGTGGGGTGCAATTGCAAAGATGATGACTCTTATCCAATAAAACGTTCAGCACAACAATGTCAGTAACACATGTCAGACTATATATAATTTTCAACAAAAAGAATAACATATGTCCAAACGTTTCATCACTTGGGTGTTCTGTGTGACCATAGTTTTAGCCCATATTTCTTTAATGCCAGTTAAATAGACTTTAGTCTGACTTAGTGGCGAGTGGTTTCAAGCGCTCTCCGTTACGGATCACTGCCATCTCACCTCTGTCTGCGTGGGTTCGTGTCTCGGATTCGGCCAATGTGGGTATGTGAGAAAGCTTGCCAGTAGCTTCTCGGGGTGTCGGTGGTTATTTTAGGTGTTTTCCCGGGTTCTTCCTCCACCATTAATACTGGCCGCCATGTATAGCCTAACATGTGCTGACAAATGGCATTAAACCCCATAACAACAACAACAACAATAGACTGACTATTACGCTACCTTCGTATGTGATGCCTCCTTTGTACATGCACATTTCCATGGCGGCATTCTACAGAACAAAAACTCAAGCAGCACTAAGATATTGATATATAAATGTTTTACATGACCGGATACAAATGTATACAAAAGGAGTTACGTCTTTTCCTTATATAGTCCTCTCCTGCAAGGAAAACGGTCTATTGCAGGTTAAAACATTCTCTTGCCAACATCAGTCGGTATCCATATGTGGTGATATCAACTGTAGTTACTGTAATGCCCATTTGTAATTCAGACCAAGTACAAGACCTTTGATCCGGATATAAAAAAGAAATTAATGAGTATTGAAAGCAATTATCTAACTTAAAAAAGTCACTTGTTGAACTTAGCACAATTTAATAAAACCACTTTAGATTTTTAAAAAAGTGAGTTTTGGTATTCATGTTTGCATGTAGATGTAGATATTCTGATTAACAAGATATGATTTAATGTGCGCTTGTACAAGTCACAATTTTTATTTCTACTAGTGCAATCCCGTCATAATTATGATGTGCATTTGTACAGGAAACATAACTTATTTAACTGACTCATAATTGTTGCTGTTGTTGTGGGGTTTAACGCCATTTTTCAGCACACGATAGGCTATGCATGGTGGCCAGTATTAATGTGGAGGAAGAACCCGGGAAAACCCCGAGAAGAACCACCGACCCACGAGAAGCTGCTGGCAAGCATTCTCACATACCCACATTGGCCGAATCCTGGACTCGAACCCACGCAGACAGAGGTGAGATGGCAGTGATCCGTAACGGAGAGCGCTTTAGACCACTCGGTCACTGGGGGCCCCAACTCATAATTGTAATGTATAGTTTGTACATGTTGCGGATAAGATCTTGTTTGGCTGCTAGGTACATAAAAACCTATATCCATTCCACAGATTTTCATGATCGAAGCCATTCAATGGTCTTCAAACTTTAAAGGGAAATTTAAAATCGGCTATTTCATGAATACATGCTTGCAAAGAATTAACACTGGTGTCCAAATTACTAAGAGATTATACAAATGCAACTAGGCTATAACACCAGTTTTTTAATATCCGTTTTCACAGTTTGATTTTATCGACATGAAATTTAATAAGTATTTTTTGTATTAATTTACAGAAAACATTAAATTTAATTTTCAGGCAATTACAGTGATTATTTATTGCTTTAAACATTTTAAAACTTGTTGAACTTAGCACAATTTAATAAAACCACTTTAGATTTTTAAAAAAGTGAGTTTTGGTATTCATGTTTGCATGTAGATGCAGATATTCTGAATGGATTTTCTGGTCATTTTAGGAATGTTCAAAAGTATTTTAAATCATTTTTATCTTGAGTTAACACTGTTGAAATATATACGTTTGAGTTAACTCTGTTGAAATATATACGTTTGAGTTAATTGTTTCATAAGCACATATCAATTATTTTCATTATTAATAAATGAGCAACCTTCGAAGCAGGGTGACGACACTTGGATATTTTTATGGAATATGCAGATTGACGGCAGATTTCGCAATTTTATGGATTGATTCTATTTTTATTTTTTTACACTTTGTTATTTCAAATCTTGGTTGTTGGAAATAAAATGCATTCAGATTATATTAAGATATATGTAGATTATGCTTGATTGGTTAAAAAGTAAAATTTTTGAGAATATGAAGTTTTCATGTGTTTCCAAAATTCGTTATCACAAGTCAGGTTTTAGTTTTTGTTTCGCTGACAAATTATGTCACGACCTCCCGCGTCCCAGGCGGACGCTCTAACCCCTAGGCTATCGGAGCAGTTCGTGTAACGAATGTAATGTTATTAAAATCATGTTTTTAGTTTCATGACAAACCAATTCGAACATTTATTTATTTATTTTACAAAATATATGTGTCAGAAACTGATTTTGAAAATTATAAACAATGATATCGGTTTTTAAAAAAACATCATTTATCTGGTATTTACTATAGTATGTTAATGTGTTAAATACACGTATTACTTTATACACGGACAAACATCTAATGATTTTTAGAAAAACAGTTTTTCTCTGGTTGAATTTAACGTAATTTCTCTAGTCCACTAAATTTTTTTCTGCTTACTGAGTCAGAGTTTGTTTTATGCTTACTGTCTCTCTGATAAATATCTTGCCCGAGTGTTGGCATCTCACTCAAACTTTTCATGCCCATTACATAAATCGGGTAGCTAACAGGTTGTATGCTTCAATGCCAACACGTCCCATTTTGTATTATCACGCTCTGTCTGTCTGTATGTATGTTTCTCTCTCTCATGAGAGCAGTGTCTATTATAGGTGTAAGCTATAGTGCAAGCTGAATCATCCCACTTTAGTTAAGCGTTTGGATGACAACGTTTGCAGCAAATAATATAACCAAAGCAAAATTCGTTTGCTATAAAGTGCTGGCCATTTTTTTTGTGGGGGGGGGGGGGGGCGACGAAATCTGTGATTTTTGTTTTTGTACCTCAAACTATATTCTTTTCAAATAATATAATTAATATAATAAAACAGGGTGCTGTTTCGCTATTAATCAGAGTAAGGAACTTTTCAACTGATGATTTTAGTGAAAGTTTGTTTTTCAAAAAAATCCTAGCACCCCACCCCCGATGCATATCTCCCCTACCACAAATGATGATTAAGTAGTTGGTCAGTAAAATAATTGCAGTATACTTTGGTGTGTACCGCGGAAATATCTTTTTGTGGTTATGGCATTTTAGGGTTATGGCATGCAAAGCGCGGAAAACACTGCATTCTGCCGAATTCTTGTTAGATTATGCATTTTTTTCGTTTTATGTGTGAAAGTTTGAGGATATACTGTGAAATCTGAGCTGTCGCCCTGTAGAAGAACATAAAACCGTTTTATATAACAATAAGAAGTCCACGCTGCATTACACTGTTGTTGTACATAATTCAATAAGCTGATTGTTTTTCAACAATAAAATTGAAATGTTGGAATCTGTATGAATCAGAAGTCATTTATTTCTTAACTGAACTAGGCTGACTCATTTTCAGGAATACATTTTGTTTAATTTCGGTGGCGGTGGAAATCTGAAATAACTGCATATTTTCACAGAATCGTTCAGGACAACAAGTTTGCTTAATTTACATTTTCTTCTGAATATGAGTTTTGGAGTTCATTATCAATTTAGAAAATTGAACTTTGCCATGACAGCATTATTTGTTCCTTCTTCCTCCGCTTGAACAGCAAGCTCAGTACTTCTAAAAGACATCGTTATTTGAATGGGTCGGAGCCCTAAACATTTTGAGTTATTCAACTGTAATTGTACTGTGCCAATGCATCTGCATCCTGGTTCATCGACATATATAGGACATTTTGATTTTGTCCGTAGATTTCGACATTAGCGTACTTGAGTGTAGAAGCATTACATATATGTTGGACGGTGGTCTTTCCAGGAATTACGGTTTCTCCAGCTCTGATAAACACCTTGAAGTTATCTTCACATTTGTAATAACCATCTTTGTACACTTTCTTTGCTTCGGGATGTTTGTTAACGTCAAAAGGAACGGCAACGCTGACGCCATACGTAAAAGGCATCGATCTGGAAATGATGACTGAGGTGTTGCGCCTATACATTACTGCCCCTTTGAGCACAGCAAGTCTTGCATCCTCTGGAATGATTACAGTTTTGTTTTGAAAAGCTTCGCGAACAGCCATCTTGATAATATCCGATTCCGAAAATCCCCCGACCATTATTATCACGTTGACTTCAGGATGCTGCCATAACAATTCCCTCATGTGTTGAATAATGTTCTTTTTGACATCCTCAAACAGTTCTAACATTACAGATCCTGCAACATGTACCTTGTCTGCCTTTTGCATCACCTTCCCTTCATAAACTGTTCCCAATAATATGTTTTCTAATGATTGACCATTTTTTTTTTCAAGCTTTTGGTAAGCTTTCTCAAACCTTTAAAGTGAACTTTATCTCCACCGGCAAAACGCCTCTTTTTCAATTCGAATTCCCGCTTTAGGTCAATGTCGTCAATTTTGCTTTTCTGCCTAAAAGAAGAAACAATAGATTTCCCATATATATTTTCGAGCATTCTATTGAAAGCAGCGTCTACTTTTGTTCCACCCCATGGACCGCCACTAGGGGGACTTAACTCAGCCAAACATCCAGATTCTCTGACTTCATGGATGGTCATATCTGCTGTTCCACCTAGGAATACAAAAAATAAAGATATCAACTATTACCTGTCAGCTTGATTGAAAGAGACTAGGGCAATGAACATTTAAATGTCTTAGCAAAAACTAATACCATGATGCAATACAATGGAACATGAAAAATACATCAAATACAAATTTTAATTGGCAAACTTAACTACATCGGATCACTAATTATTTCACAGCCAGAGAACTGATCTACTGGTGCGGGAAATATAAACTGGAATACTAAATGTCCAGAGATGCACCCATTGCCTAGTCAATAGATTTAAGTTTTCCATTACTTAGTTGACAACAAAGTATTTGCTTTGCATATACTGTATTTAATTTTCTACTGGCAAGGCACCACATAAACTTCTGATACGAAGCTACGTTATTATGTGCATAACAAACGGTATTCCTGTTTAACATCCTGAGGATTCAAAAAATAACAAAATAAACATGCTCTCGAACATTGTTTTTTTCAAACGCTCTGAAAGATTCCCCCTAAGTTCAATGAATAAAAGGATGTGCGGTTTTTATGCCAATCAAAAACATTTGTTTAAAAAAAGAATGAAAATATGCTTCACCCCCTAAATCAGCTAGGATGAATTGAGTTCCCGGCTCAAAAGAAGATCTGTCTAGTTTCACGGAGATGGATTTACAGTAGATAGCGGCAGCCTCAGGATCTAAAGCCAAATCCAACTGATTGTTTGGAATTCCTGCCTAAAACATGCGAAAGATAGGATGGCATTTTTTAACAATTATAACACACACACACACACACACACACACACACACACACACATTTCCATATATCACATACACCACTGAGATCTAGATGACATTTCAAAATGTGGAATTGTAATAATGCAGTCACATTACCATATAATTGCCAATCAAGAATTTATATTTCACAGCCAAGAGATTGTTTTGTGATTTTCTGGACAATGAATACATTCTAGATGAAAAATACTGATATTAAATGTTTCTTCAAATCAATATTGTTTCCACATTTCTTTCTTGAATTCAGACAATACTTAATATATGTATACATTTAATACTCGAAGTTAAAACGCCCAATGATAATTTCATTTCGTGTATTGTCAACATCTAGACAATGGCCTGTTGCCCCTTAATACTGAACAGCCTATTGTTGACCAAGTTGATGGAGAGACCTGAGAAGTTCCAATGCTCGCATAGCGAGTTGTGGGTATGATGTTACAAATAAAGACTGATTAGCGGTAATTGATTTATACAGGGAAACGAAAGACAGATAAACCAAAATAGAGATATATGCTCGTTATCTCTCCAGAGTTTTGTATTTAATACCAAAATCATGTCTTGCATATACTAGACGGTACCTCATTACCGGCCTCCCTCATGAACTGCTTCGCCCCATCATCCCAGATAGCAGGGACGGTTATGACCCAGTGAATGTCTGTATCCCTTGTATCAGGAACTTTGTCCCGCAGACTTTTCAACAGATGATCTTTCAGATACCTTATCGCCTCTGAGAAAACTTTCATCGCGGGCATGCCATGTCCTTGATCGTCATTTAACTTCATTTCTCTTCTGATTTTCTGATTGTAAAATTAAATTGTTTTGTTTCAAAAAAGTAAAGAACATATCTTGATAGATATTATTTAAAATTCCATATGTTCTATTACAACTCGATGAAGGCATCGGTTTCAATCAGATAAATGCCTTGAAGAAAATAAACGTCATACGCCACTGATTGGAGAAAGGTTTCCGTCACCAGTTTTACATTATCGAATAACAAAAGCATCCAGCTGAGTAGGTTATAATGATGGATGGAAGATTATAAATGTGCACCAGTCACTCGCGTAATTTTCTTTATATGCTTTAAATCTGTAATTTTTCACAAGCATTTGTTGAAAAGTCATTTTTCTTTTTTAACTGTATACACGGCAGGAAACTTATTTCGTTTATGAAAATAGAGGTTCATCACAGTCTAATGGTCGCAGAGTTTGGGATTAATTGGGGACGAAATTCGTATTATAAAAGTAAGTGGTGATTAATCGTGAAAATACAGTACTTTATAAATCATGCACACTTACAAACACTCTATGACTTTAAAAATAATTGTCCAGATTATTACAATTATTTGTTATTTCACCCTGCCAAGTATAGATTACTTGACTAATTCCTGTTTTCAAGAGTTGTTTCTTTAAGAGTTAATGCAAAAATGTATGCGTCATATCATCTCAAAACTTCACTGCATATTTCAAGTCGGTGTAGATGAAAAAACAAATGAAACGGACGAAATAATTTTCGAATTCTCTCGAGTGAGTGGTTATTAATATGATGATGTTATTATTTGATATTCTGTTAGAGGAAAACAAATGGCTAAAATCTCGTTATAATTAGCATTTAGAGGTAACACTCAGTTTAAAATTGCATTCTCTTTTAGACGTAGAGAAAGAGAGAGCGATCATACTGTTTGCCGATGAAGTTTCATCTTGAACCTCTAATAACAGTGCCATCCTTCACGTTCATCATTGTCAACTAGGTCCGCTTACTTGTCCTCAGCATCGTAACCGAAGGAATGGAAATTTCTCACTATTTTTTCTTACAAAATAGGCTAGAACAATTTGCTCAAATATAGCCGCCTCCCCCACGTCTTACTGGCACCGCATGAAGGAGATGCCTCTATAATTCAGGTCAGTGTAACCTTCTTGGTCATTACACGATGTATTTTGATCATCTGACGTTAAAGAAGCACAGGGGAATCTATATAACTGTAATTACAAATAGGTATATATAGTTAATAAACGGCAGCTAGAATAAGCAACACAGAGGCGGTGTTAGGAGTACGCGGGGCCTAGGGCCGACCATGACTGCGCTGGGCCAGAGTATCGGTATCTCGATTGGTATGCTACTGCAAGCACTGATTATGTCTAGATTATATCAACTTTCGCGATTTGGCGCACGAATTTAGTTTTTTCATTATTCATTTTAAAAAAATCCTGTTTGTGGACAACGGGTTTTTTAATCGAAATAATAACATGACGACAATGCCTTTGGCCTAATAAACTGAATATTATTGTCATTTTTCAAATAACATGAAGACACGAATTAAGAACAATAATTTGCTTAATTGCAAGCGTACTCTGAACGTCGACGTCTTGGTCATAAGGACGACCATATGCCTGATGCGCGGGGCCCCTTCACATGCGGGGCCTGGGACGGTCGCCCCACTTGCCACCCCAAACGCAGTTGCTTTTGTTTCTTAAAAACTTCACTCATAATTTACAAAGTCAAAAAGAAGAGCAATTCATTTTGAATTGCCCACTAAAGATGTAGTTCTTAAGTGGAAGTTATTCATCCACTACCTCAGTGACCATTAAGCATTGAACAGATGAACTCCATGGTGTAAAGACCTCTGCACGAGCTCTCATGTACATTTATAGGGGTTGTTTCAGAATAGTTTTAAAATGTTTCCCACTTTTTTATTTTGGGTGAAGTGTTAGAAACTATAATGAAACATCAGCTGCTCCTGCTTATTTGAACAGTTGATTAAATATGTTTTACATATTTGTAATTATAATAATGTCATATAGGTACTCTTATAAGTTAATATTAATTATAGTAAACGATGTGCCCACTCGAAGTCAGATGGCCCTAATATATGGTATAGCGTTCAAGGAGAGTGCATAAACCTTAAACAGTGTGTGTGTGTGTGTGTGTGTGTGTGTGATTTTGATTTTTAACGTAGCTTTGTAAATTTTTCAGACATATCGCTACGATGTCTGCATTGTGGCAGTTTATAGTGATGTCTAGAACCGGGGCATCATGCTGCAGACATGTAGCTTGATGTCCCACCCAGTCACATTATCCTGACACCAGGATGACCAGTCCTAATATGAACTTCTTAATGCTGATCGCCAAGTGAGGCAGCTGTTAGTACCATTTCTATAAGTCTTTGGTATGACTCGGCCGGAGTTCGAAACCGCGACCTCCCGCATCCGTGGCGGACGTTCCAACTACTTAGGCGACGAGAGCGGTCTATACATTAAAGAAAGCATAGAAATCTTCAAAACTAGTGTACGCGCAATTAGTTATGAGCTTGCTTGTATTTTGATGGTAAAGATAATATATATTAAATTTCATAACAACAGTTGCATTTAAATATTTCTTTACACACTGCATCAGGATGCAAGTCAAAAAGGGCAAAAGCTCTAACAAAAATCACTGGAGCACAAAAGATCTGTTACTATGTGCATCTTTTCACGACAATTCATTAAAAGACTGCGGAAAGAGATTTTGTCATACACTAACAAAAAGGGCAACAACTCCAACAAAAACTGCCGCAGCAACGCTATTTGTCAATCTGGTTATATGTTACTGATGAGCATATAGTGTACCAAGATTCATGAAAATCCATCTGGACAAGTGAGACATATAGAATCTATGTTGGGGTTTGGACCGAGACAATGAAAGCTCAGTCAAGGGTTTATATTATTTGTCTCACCACGAGGCTTGCCCTCGTGGGGAGACATATAATATAAATCCGCGACTGAGATTTCCTTGTCTCGGTCCAAACCCCAACGTAGATTATTTTTCTCACCCAATATTTTCCTTTAAAGTAAAAAGAATTCTTCACTAGTTTTCACGTCCAATGTTTACATGTGGCGCATGAATATAAATTGTTAATTAGGGCTGTGGTGTGACCGTCCGAAGTACACAGTTTATACGCGTGAGCAAAGAAAAATAACATGTGTGTTGTGATGTGTGATGTGATTTGAATTTTTAACGTACCTTTAACAATTTTTCAGTCATATCGCTACGATGTCTGCAATGTGGCATTTTATAGTGATGTCTAGCACTGGGGCATCAAGCCGCGGACATGTAGCATGATGTCCCACCCAGTCACATTATCCTGACACCGGACCGACCAGTCCTAACACTAACCTCTTAATACTGGGCGCCAAGCGAGGCAGCTGTTTGTACCATTTTTGTAAATCTTTAGTATGACTCGGCCGGGGATCGAACCCACGACCTCCTGCATCCGAGGCGGACGCTCTAACCACTAGGCCACCGGAGCGGTAAAAATAACATAAAACGTCGCATAATAATGAGGTATTATTAAATTTAATATATGGATGTTATATGAAATTGACAATAATTAATATTTATTACAAGAAATATTTTATTTTCATCAGTTCCAATTTTGAAAAGTTATATTGTAAATAATAAAACTATATTGGCTATTCATCTTTGCTTAGTTATACTTAGTACAATCTGTAACGAAGAGTAACATCTTTCTTTAGATTATTCATCGGTAATTAGAGATCTGTGTCACTATCGTATATAACTATTATTTTCTTTGGAGGAGGTGAAACTGTGTGTGACATACTTGTGCTGTCCTTAATATTGATTGTAAAATTACCCCCGTGTATAATAGACCCTCCAAAAACGGACTCTAGCGGATAACTATGTGTTAAACTTTCAAGTTCACGGATTCTTTGAACATTTATTTTTCTGACCACGAAATATGGCAAGTGCTACAGTGAAATTTGCTTATGGATTAATGTGTTGACGGATAAATGATTACTTCTGGCTGGTAAGTGCATTATTTGTCATTAAATAGTGTACGTATATTCTTGATTCAACCGGGGTTTCTTTTTTTAAAAGTAGTTCTGAGCGCGTGGACACATTGACTGAGACAATTGGTCTGAGATGACTAGACTGAGATAAGACAAGTAAGGTTAGCAAAACAGATTTCTGTGTCGCATGGGTGAGAAAATAATATTGTACTATACACTATATACTACCAGACACGACAAAAAAGGACATAACTCTAACAATAAGAGTAATTCGAACGTACTCGTAATCTACATGCTGAAAAGGAATTCCAGGAACCCAATATAAACGTTTTTCAGTCCTTTTTATTTATTAAACGTTTGAGTAGTGAACCTATCTCAAGTATTCTCGAGAAACTCCAACATACAAAGATTCCTGTAAGTGAAACACTATTTATTTTTTTGGAGGGGTATGGCTTTTGACTATATCATGAATAGAAAGTCAGTGATTTTGCCTCAGACAATGTGAAGATATACCCACATGCTAGGTTTCGTTAAATGTATGGTTCATATTTTTTTGTTGAGGGTAACAATTTTAAGCGGCATTCTTCAAAACAAACCGGGTTTAACAATAATTCATTTTCATGCTTGTTTCTGTTATCATGCGCACAAACTAGTATGGCCAGGACCTTTGACATTAAAAACAACGCTAAAGTGTTGACGCTGTGTTCAAAGTTCAGTGAAGTGCAAATATGCAAGCAATGACCTTTGATTTGGCCACACGGTCAATTAGATTTGGTTCTCAAAACTCTTTCACATTAGTTTGGATATGTTAAGGGTTAGATCTCTTGCTTTCATTCACAAGTAATTAAATATTGCAATATGTGTTTTAGTGAAAACCCCATGTCAGTATCACCACCCATGAAAAAGGAATAAAAAATGATGAAGTCTTCGAGCTGGCAACTATAATACCATAGTGGAGTAAAATCGTAAGCATTTTCATTTAGAACTGGCTAAGATGGTTTTGTGAAAAGCTCGTGTCAGTAACACCATTTTAATATTAAGTAGTCAATGTAGTCAATATAATATAGGAACAACACCATATTTACAAGAAAGTTTATATATATATATATATATATATATATATATATATATATATATATATATATATATATATATATATATATATATATTGGTAATGTCATCCGTTTAGGAGAAGTAGGATTTACATGTTTCAAATTTTGAGATGTCACATTCGTCACAGAATTGAGTGTACTCAATGCCAATGCTTTATATAAAATCGTATTTGGGTTTCGTTAACGAGTACAACTCTAACCGAGGGTGTCTTGTTTTCGTCTTTACTTCAAAATATTGAATTCGGTTCACCCACTGCTGCCCGAGCAAAGAGCTTGCAATGAGAAAACCGATTACTTTAAGCTCTCTAACCGCCGTAGATTTCACCTTAACCAGAGTACCTATAGTATCAAGTCTGACTGTACCATCACATCACAACGAGTTGAGCAGCAGAGAGGGTGAACAACCTCTAATTGGTTCACTCTCCGTTTCGCAAAATAAGCCTTCATCGAAAATCGCAACAAAACCAAAAAAAAAAATTAAAAAAAAAATCGCGATTGTTTCTGTATCTGGTATAAGACAACCCTGTCAACGAACTTAATAAGCTCTAATTTGATTTACCCAGCCTATCGCTGATACCTTTTTCAGATCGCGAAAAATCGCAGGAAAATACGCGATCACGTCGGTGCCAAGTTTGAGACAGAACCCTCTATGCTGCTATAAATTAAATCATTATTATATCAATAACGGCTAACCTAGGTGAAGCATATATTACTAAATTAGCACGAGAGTAACTAGAAGCAATAAAAAAATTCTTCCTGTTCGTGATTCTGTAAGACAAAATCATCAAGAACGTCAAGAAACACAAGTTGAATTTGTAGAGGGTACAGAACAGTTATTTAAACCTGTTACTGATAGCTCTTGCGTCCATTAATAGACACAGCTAGATCCACGATACAAACGGCAAGACAAACTAAGGAAACAGAGAATATTTTAAGAGAACTTCCAGGTAAAATAGCTGCAGCTCAACCTCCACCTGTCGATGAAGAAATACTTGAAGGTATTGGTTGTTGTTGTTGTTATAGGGTTTAACGCCATTTTTCAGCACAAGATAGGCTATACATGGCGGCCAGTATTAATGGTGGAGGAAGAACCGGGAAAACCCCAGAAAGAACCACCGACCCACGAGAAGCTACCGGCAAGCTTTCTCACATATCCACATTTGCCGAGCCTTGGACTCGAACCCAAGCAGACAGAGGTGAGATGGCAGTGATCCGTGACGGACAGCGCTTTAGACCACTCGGCCACTCCTGACCCCCCTTGAAGGTATTGGTAAAATTCGTACTGAAGTTGCCGACGTGATAAAAGAATTTGCACCTAAATCTAAACCAATAAAAGAAAATTTTAAATTGATTGCAAAATTTAACGAAGGTGTTATTAAGCAACTCAAAGAAATTAAAGAAAACCATTTACCTGCTCAAAAAGGCAAGAATTTAAAATCAGAGCATGCTACCATAAACAACGATAATTTCATCAAGTGGATATATCGTGTATACTACATCAAAAAACAAGCCAGAAATGATGATCCAAAATTTACGGGATTTGTAAGGGAAATACAAGGACTTTATAATAAAGACGTAAGACAATACCAATCGCAGCCTCAAGAGTTACCACCTCCCTAGTCGCCACCTGAGCAAGAGCCGTCCTATCAACTTCCTCCACCTCTGCAACAAATAGAACGACAGATATCTCAACCCGAACCTCAACCTAAGTCTTCCAGATTACACTGGACAACAAATTTTTACAAAAGTCATGTTACTGAAATAAAATTAGTCAATTCTTATCAATTTTTATGTGCTGAACACGAATATGACAGTCAAATTGCAAAATTGGCTCTAGTTTTTTTGTAATCTGCAAGAAATTAATGTTTACGTAACGAAATGCATTCCAATAGTAAAAGGTCAACTGTAATAGCCTACCTATAAAAAATCAAGTCATTGACTACATCTTAGATTTCTTCACCTGTCTCTTGTACAGCTGTTCGGGAGCATCTCTGAGGAGTGTCCAGCAGTAGTCAGCCAGCATTGTAGTGGACCATTTTCCCTGGTATCTTTGTTCCATTGTTGCGATATCTTGATGAAAACGTTCGCCGTGTTCATCACTAACAATACCACAGTTGCTAGGAAAGAAATCCAAATGGGAATGAAGGAAGTGAATCTTTAGAGACATATTGCAGCCAAGTTTCTTATACTTCATCAACATGTCTTCTACTAGTTCCTTATAGTTTTCTGCCCTAATATTTCCGAGGAAGTTTGTAGAAACTAGGCGAAAAGCATTCCATGCTTGTTTCGCGTCACCTTCCAGCAAGTTGTTGAACCGGTCATCTTTGAAAAGCTCTCGAATCTGAGGACCCACAAAAACTCCCTCTTTAATCTTTGCTTCGCTGAGTCTAGGGAATTTTTCATGCAGGTATCGGAATGCTGGCAAAGTCCGGTCAATGGCTTTCACGAAGTTCTTCATCAAACCTAGTTTGATGTGAAGGGGTGGTAGCAAGATTTTCTGAGCCTCAACCAGAGCTGGGTGTTGGATATTCTTCTCTCCAATGGCTACATTCTGCCTGTGAGTCCATTCCTTCCTCATGTAGTGCATTTCCCTTGCTCGGCTATCCCACTCGCATAAGAAACACATGTATTTTGTATATCCTTGCTGCAGTCCCATTAAAAGGGCAACTACCTTCAAATCACCACAGAGGTGCCAGCTGTACTTGTTATACTCAATGGAATTCAGTAGCTGCCTTAAGTTATCGTATGTCTCTTTCATGTGGACAGCATACGCTACTGGAATAGATGGAAGAATGTTTCCATTGTGCAAAAGCACAGCCTTGAGACTCAGTTTCGAAGAGTCCACAAATAGTCTCCATTCTTGTGGGTCATGAGTGATTTTTAAAGCATTCATGAGGCCCTCAATATCGGAACAGAATATCAGATTACTTTCCTTTCTGAAGAAAGGCTCCAATTGCTGGTGGCGCTTTCGATATGCAGTAATTGTGACATCTTCTTCTAGAAGATTCCATTGTTGGAGTCTTGATCCTAGCAATTCTGCCTTGTTCTTTGATAAGTCCAAATCACGAATCAGGTCATTTAGTTCTTCCTGTGTTATTCTGTGTGGGGTTGATGATGCACCACAGTGAAAATCTGGATCACTGCATGCTGATGGACCAGGAGAAGAACAGGTCGACTCACCTTTGTCTTCGTCAGATGAATCAAGAGAATATTCTGCTGGAGGTTCTGGAATAGGAAGTCCCTCACCATGTGGAACTGGTCTCAATGCAGACGGAATGTTTGGGTAGACTATTCTCGACTTCTTTCGCTTCGTTATTCCGCCGGAAAGAGGAGGAACCAAGCAGAAGTAACAGTCATTTAGGTGGTTGCTTGGCTCTCTCCACACCATTGGGACTGCAAACGGCATTGATGACCTTTTGCAATTCAACCACTGTGAAAGCTGTGTTGTACATGTAGCACAGCATATATGCGGAGCCCAAGGCTTGTCTTGGTCACCAACCTTGCATCCGAAGTAAAGATGATATGCCTTCTTCACTTGAGAATTGATACTTTTCTTCTGGTTGGCAAATGTCACTTCCCCACAAATATAGCAAAAATTGTCCGCGGTATTAACACACTTTCGAGGCATTACTGTTCTTTATTGTACGTAAATGGATAAAATAATAAGTTTTATGTAACAGTAGCTTGAACTGTCTCGCACAACGTCTAAAATATTTTAAATGCTGAACCTATCTGATTGGGCTTTATATAGTACACTGCTTACGTCAGCTTCAGCAGCCGCCTGGCATTAGTATAATAGGCCTACACATGTATAGTACACTGCTGACGTCAACTTACTTCAGCAGCCGCATGGCATTAGTATTGCATTGCATCAGAAAATGATGCAATCAACTGTGGATGATGTGAGCATGATGGTATTATGCAATGTTACATCATTATTCCGGATGTTGCTGCAGTCCTACTGGAGAAATTTACACAGTGAAACATAGAAAATGAGGTATATGAATATCTTCAAAACGAGAGCCAATACAAATTTTTCACGGTTATATTCGTGTTCGGCACACCAAAATACTACAGATTAGGGCCTTTTCAAGTCAGTAATGATTTCACTGTTGACCAGTGTTACCGTTACAACCTGCAGTAATGTTTACCAGTGAAGCTCTTAGTACTTTTGCTGATCGGGATGAATTAATCAATATTGCTGCGCGTGAATATGATTCTAAAGAAAATTATTTATAACCTGAATTTGCTGAAGTAGTAAAACTTGAAAATTGGGTTCCTGCATTATATTTTGCCTCCCAAAATTCACGGGTTAGTATGAAAGATCCAAGGTATATACAATTCAGACAAGATGTAATCAGAGCGAAGCAACAACAAACTGCTCGACTACAATCTCCAGAAGAAGAATTTCACGATCCGCCTGGTGTTACTGGTAGTGGTTTGGGAAGTGGTCTTATTGCCTGTCCTAATAATATTCTCGAGGACGTGCAACGGTTAGAAATTCTGATTGGGGGTAAACGAGCTGGAAATAATTCTCCGGAAATAACCAATGAAGCAGCTGATATTTATCGACGATTATTTCAAGGCGGTATCATGGACATTAATGTTTATCGGGAACTCATTGATGAAATCGTTGATGCTATCATAGTGACTAGTTGTTATCGCGATTAGATAAATGAATAACAAATAAGATGATTATACATAATTCTCATTGTGGACCTGTAGCGGTTAGGGTGATAAATTCGCGATTACCAACCTATAAAGCAACTTACAGAGATGGACTCGGTGATGTTGTTCAGGGTTTATTCAGAAGGATAGCCCCCAAAGCAATACCGATCGCAAAACAAATATCAATGAAAGCTATTGACGTTGTTCGTGATAAAGCTCCTGGTACTATTGGTAATGTTGCCAGTAAAGCGTTCTTGGCAATCAAGGACAGACTAGCACGATTAATACGTAAACCTCAAGGAGGTTCACCAAAAGCGGTCCAACCACAACCAGTGAAATTGCAAAGCACTGAAGTGATTCCTGCAAATGTCAGTAAAGTAATAAATCATGCCGCAAATCAAAAACTAGCAGCCTTGATAAATCAAGGGGCTGAAGAAATAAATACAAGTCTGATATCAGGAAGTGGTCTTCGTGTTAGACGATAACAAATTATAATAAAATGTTTAAACGTACAATTTAGGATTTAGAACACGTCAATTAATGCTGAAAACTAATCGTAGAAGAATTTCATGTGCAATCCCACTGTCCCACATCTTTGGATTTTGTAGAAATGTTCGAAAGGCTATCTTTGGAGCCAAACATACAATTGTTCTTCATCGAAAAGAAGATAATGATGCTATCTGCCGAGAAGATGGCGCTCCTGCTGGTAAAGTAATATTATTTAAACTTTCGTTGTGGATGCTGGTAATGACTCCATCACTTGCTGAAGAACAGCGGCTACTTTATTTTATGGATCAAGGCGGTAAATCGATATTATCATGGTTAACAACAACTACCGATAGTGCTCAAAGTTCCATCACGGGTTTATTTACATGGCATATAGCATCACAGCACGGTGTTTCTGGATCAAGACATATCTTTTATGCTCTTCAAGGTGTTGCACGATTAAACAATCAAGAAAGAACTCCAATGGTATTTGACAAACTTGATGTCACTGAAGTACCTTTAAAAATAAACGGACATCAAGAACCATCTGAAGATATATTATTGAATTTCGATAATAATGTGGCACGTGTATATCGTCGTTTGATGACATTTATGGGACGTGATCAAATTACTGATACTGGTTTGCAAATATCACAGATTTTGCAACGCTGTACCCGATTTATTACTTTTCGCTGGAACATCTTGATTTAGTTAAGCAATCTGTCGCTGATATACATTTTCGAGCTCGCGTAGGTGTATTACATAGAATTGCAGATGGTCCACCAGTTCAATATGGTCCTTACAGAGCGGTTGCTGTTATACTCAGCGATAAATCAATGTTACTTGAAGGTGTTGGTGGACGAATGAGAGTTATTGATGCCTCAGTGGAAAATATGTAGACAATTAGACCAACCGTGTTATTATAAAAAATGTCATATAGTCACGTTAATGTCACTTTGACTCCCGGTCAGGTGAAAAGATTACAATCAAAAAACGCGAGCGTATGCGGAGTAAAAATAACATTAAAGCGAGATCAAATTGCTTGTGGTGGTCCAAACAAGTTATCGTTGACTAAAACTCAATTAAAACATTTCAATAAGGCGCAAAAAGCGAAAACCGGAGTTCAGCTTGATTTCGCTCCAAGTGCCATCAAAGACATGGTTAAAACCGGTGGTATATTTCCACTTCTAGCAGCAATACCAGCATTAATTGCTGCTGCTGCACCAGCTGTCGCAAAAGCAGCAGCGTTAGGCGCTGTTGGAACCGCTGCTGGAATGGCATTAAAGAAAGCAACTGGGAAAGGAATTTTACACAAGGAAAGCTTAAAAAAAAACATTATCATGGACATAAAAACCAACAAGGCTCCCAAAAAAGTCAAATATGCCTCAGCCGGGTCGTCTAAGACTACCAGTGGAACAATACGGAGCGCGTTTAAGACTTCCAGGAACTCCACCATCATGGTACCCCAAATGTTTTTAAGACGGAGTGTTTCACCGATGTCAAATTTTGATTTACTCGATGCTGATAAACAATTAAATATAAAAAATTTCAGAGGTGATTTTATGCGAGATCAGTTACCAAGCCAATCAAATAACCCAGAAACAGGAATTATTAATCTTGATAACAACGATGGTCCAGGAACTCACTGGGTTGCTTACACGATTGATCCACGTGAAGTTGTTTATTTCCATTCGTATGGGTTAGCACCGCCAGTTGAATTTCTAAAATACGTACAAAGCACTCTAAGTACTCCAATTTGCTACTCAACACTACCAACCCAAACATTAACCGATCCACCAATATGCGGCCGTGAAGTAATTAATGTACTTGACACGTTATCGAGATCAACCAAACCACATCACAAAGTCGTGCACGAGTATGATATGATTTATCAAAATATGCGACTAAAGATGAAATCGATAATCTTTTAAATTTGTCCGGGATAGACCCAGATGAGGTTGTTATTTTTTAGGATCAATATGGCAAGCTAAAAACCAGCAATATCAAATGGAATGACATAGTTCGACGAGTACTCGGTGCGGTAACGGACAACATCCCTGTGTTTACAGACAGCGAAAAAATCAGAGACTCAAATATATCGTTTTAACCATCAGAGATGAAATCATTCAAAAAGTTGCTAATCGTTTAAAAAATACCGGTGACACAATAACAGGTGAACTCAGCATGAACGGAAATAAAATAGTGGTGTTAAGAGATCCAACATCCGACGAAGATGCCGCAACAAAAAAATATGTAGACGTGAACTACAGCACCGTTGATGGTAAATTATCCACGTTGCGGGCCGAGTATGATGTTCACGTAAGCACATTTACAAATCTCTGCAGAAACTTTAGAAAAATTAATGAAACCGCAGAGGAATTCTTTGGTACCCCATTGACCGTTGACGCAAAACTCTGATGTCAAAAAAACATTGGATACGATTAAAAAAACACTCGAAGATGTCGTAAGTAGAATTCCTGAGATTGTTAACAAAATTAGTCTGATTAAAATCCCATCCGAAGTAACTCCGGGGCATATTACCAACATCGTATACACGGCATCATCTGGATTCGCAACATGGTCAAAGCAAAATAATACTATCAAATATACCGCAACAGTCACTGGTGTGTACAGGTTGTCTGTGTTCAGTGCTGCAAAATTTGAGATATTTACAACGTATCCATGGCGTCATTCAACTGATAAGGTTTCTGGAGTTGTGTCTATCATATTAAATAGCGGAACCGAAGAAACATTTATACTGGAAGCAGCTGATAAGAAATTAACCGCAACATCTTACTGGTGGTGTCTAGAATTTGTAGCTGAAACACCTCAATTGGTCATTGCGTAAAATAATAATGGCAGCGTCAACAACGGAGTTAAATGTTTGTAGCACAATATTACAGATATGATCAAGTACGTGAATGGCAATCAGCGTTAAAAAATACCATCGAAGAGTATACGTTAAAAGTAACAAAATACAAACGGCGTGTAGTTGTTTTGGTACCATAGTTTATTTAGTATCCGCATTAGTTGCGTCCACCGGCATAGTATTATCAGCGCTAACACCAGTAAAAACTGCAGTAGCAGCAACAATATGCGTTTCATCATCGGCTGCCATCGCTGATGTTTTTAATATTATCGCGAAAAAGATATCAGCGTGCACGAGCACAAAATTGCACGATTATGTTACACGATTAAACACGGCAACAACAGCATGTTCTAAATTATCGTCGCTGATATCATCAAGCTTCGACGATACAACAATATCAGATTCCGAATTTGCGTTAATGGTTGACGCATACAATGAAGTCCACCATTTGAAAGAAGAAAAAATAAAAAATGACAAAAGTACTTCAGCAGACAGCCGCAAACACAACTCCACTGAAAAACACGATGATAACAGTAAGCTCAACCAAGCCTGAATTCAGTATTACTTTTCCAACTGCGATTCCGGTAAGCGAGATCGCGTCAGGACAATTGCGAGTATATCATAGCTGGCCAAATATCAGATCAAAATCATTTGGTGGATTACCAGCAAATAATTCGTTGGTGTTTGAAAATAAAAATAAATCAGATGGTACACCTGATTGGAACGTTGTTGGAATACCAACCGGGTGCTATCAGATCGAAGAAATCAATGAGGAATTCCAGCGCAGAATAAAAAGTATCACAGAAAAAGAATCCAAAATAACAATAACAACTCACGAACCAACACTGTCTGCATCGATCGAGATAAACTCCCCGACTACGCCGTGGATATATATCAGTCATCGATCAGAACAGTGTTAGGATGGCCTGACATTCCACCGGCGATACCACCGCGTCCACCTGAACCAAAGCGGTCTGATTTCATAACGTTTGATCAATCGTATAATATTGGTGCTTTTCCCCATTTAGGTGGCATAGATTTTGATTTAATGTTCGAAAATGATTTTACATTATATCATATTTTAAGATCCCCTGAATGGAGTTACGGGGAATTTTTTCGTCACACAGCAAATGATTTGCGAGGAATACTAATAGGTTTGGAAACATCATACAGGGGACATCAAAAGATACTACGTGACCACTTCACAGAGTATCTTTTCGATATAACATCAAGTCGTGAACAAATCATTGGTGTATTATCAACAATGAATCAAACTATGCTTCGTTATGAGCTTATTGCCCGAAAAAGTATACAAGCGGTAATTGACTCCAAGGATCGTCAAGACAAGCAAGCATTTTTTAAACATTATAAAATAACAGAAGCTGATCTACCGATTTTTAAATTTCCCGGGTATAACGCAGACGAATTAAGAAAATCCACCAACGATATCATCGATGCGTTCTTTTCTGAAATACTTGAACAATGGAGAAAAACACTGCTACCGGCAACTATTCTCCGATACAACAATAATCCTGATGGAGAAGGCCGACATGTATCCCCGGAAATCGTAAATATAACTTCGGTGGTCGCGGTCAATCTTGTGTGTGATGTAATCGATGGAAGTTATAGCACGGACACAACAATATCAAATCAAGCGCAGCAAGGATTTTTTCTTTACTCGTTCACATCGAGAGGACCACCCGGATATCTGATTGTGCAAGAACTGATCAGTTCGGTCTATCTAAGATGTCATAATCCACTGTTATCAAGAATAAATTTCAAACTAACTGACCAATCCGGGCATTTGCTGGATTTAAGGATTTGAAACGCTAAGTGTGAATTTATATGTAAAATCGTAAAGATTTACGATCTTAAGATCTCATCGTAAAATTTCCAATCGTGAAAAATCTACGATTTCAAGGAAACTACCAAAAAAAATAATTCTCCGTTCCCCTTGATAAAATCAAAGATAAAATCAACGAGGTGGATTGACAAATACTCTTCAGATTTCACAGAAATATTATTTTAAAAAATTATTTTTTACTGAAAATCAGGCTGATTTGTTAATTCTGATAGGGTAATAGGTAGTCAAAATCGTGTAAATCGACTGATTTGTAAATTCTGAAAGGTAATAAGGTAGTCAAAATCGTGCAAATCGACTAATTTGTTAATTCTGATATGGTAATAAGGTAGCCAAAATCGTGCAAATCTAACATTTCAGTTAAAAACAAAATAATATAATCTGTCAGTGTAATCAGAAATTTATTTTTTACTGACTGACATACTACTTTCGCTTTCTAACTTTCATTTTCATTAGATAGAATTTTTCTTAGTTGCCTCACACGAGTATTAATTATCTTCTTTGCTTCATATACAGGTGATAATTCTGATCTATTTGTTTTTTCGATTGCACGAGACAACGAAACAAATTCCTTTACTTCACTTTCTTTATTGTGGCTAACGATTGAGACATAGCCGTCTGAATCTCTTTATAAATCTATACTGAGATGGTAGCGTGTATGCTCCTTCCTCCGTTCGCTCCTGCAGTGTTTCAAAATCAGAAATAATTTTTTCAGGATTTAATTTATCTGATTTATTTATGCCGTCGCGCTCTAATTTTTTATAGCAGAAATTCCCTCATTGATATTTTCTTAATTCATTATATATGTATATAAAGAATATTATATATTTAAAAGAAAAAATGGAGGGTCATTTTTGTTTGAAGCATATTTACAGCATTGTATTTACATATTTACAAACTTAATTCTAGGGGGACGGCACAACACATATAGCAGCATATTTACAGCATTGTATTTACATATTTACACTATTTACAAGTATTTACAGTAAGGACGGTACGATACATGTATTTACACTATTTACAAGTATTTACAACAAGGACGGTACGGTACATGTATTTACACTATTTACAAGCATTTACAACAATGACGGCACACACACCTTCCCCCAAATCAACCCCGGGAGGTGCAAAATAGCACCGCCACGTGGTGACATGGCGGGAAGGTGTGTTTGCTGTTGAGTTTCGAAAATCCCAATAAAGAATACGGACCTTATAGTATATAAACTGAACTGATACTAAAACTAACGCGATAGGTGTGGTTTATTTGCTGTTTGTTTTCTTAAACATAATCGCAGAAAAAATACAGATAGACCAGAAACCCAGACGGATTCAGCAAAACAAGTATATTGTTTATGACTTTTTTATCATAAATAACGATTACACCTACTCGTGTTGACAGTCTTTGATTTTTTCTACGGGAAGTAATCGTATATATTTTACTTCCATGTTAACCTTACAGGTAAACACAGAGAACATCGAGAAACTAGGAGACGGTTCGCCACGGAACCTTGTTATTGATATATGTTTTAGTTACTTTTGGATTGCAAAAAGAATAATACAACTTGAATTTAGTTCTACTTAACAAATCAGATTTATTTATTTTCTGGATAATCGGAAATAATGTGTAATTCAACATTATTGTGCAATCTTCTGAAAGTCAAGGGAGAGAACTCTATTAACTTTTACACAATCGCGGCAGAGTTATCTCCGTTATCTGTATCTAACACTATTGGAACATAAGAAAATGAAATCCAGTTTTCATACAAGTATGAAAAGGTCGATTTTTGTATTTTATCTGCAACGTATCTGGAGTTAATACCGAAATACGTGCTAGCCGCGTTCATTGACTGAATATTATCTCTTCACCAGTTTCTACATTGATAGCTTTAACCGACCTTCTTGAAATAGTCTTGAACCGACCAGTATTTCTCCGTGCATAATTCTCGCGTGATAGCTTGAAGATTCTGTGAAGAATTTTTTAAGTTTATCTCCGTCAATATAATCTATTCCAAGACCGTCTTTGATCTCCCGGTAAAAATACCTCAGATACAAACCTGTGATTGTAATAAAAATATTTCCCTAGCTTTAAATCTAAAATAACCAGTATTATCAACTGCGCCAACTGGTTTCTTTAGCCGACAGTTTCTGATTTTACCATCACGAGATACTTCATAATTCTTGATGATCGGGTGTGGGACAAATTCTTTTTGCTCCATTTATATGTAATATTATTTGTCTAAATTATAATTTATCTGCAAATCTGGCTTTATATTCTTCAGGAGTTTTTATAACCTTATCAGTGACCTTGACTCTGTCAAGGGTGTTATTTTTGTTGTTGTCCTAATAACGTTTTGACTCTCTATATCTCTTACCACCACAACGCGCGCACAGCTGTGTTTTGCCTCTAGCTCCAACACCACATCTTAAACACGGCTGTGGACCAAGACTTTCTCGTCGTACACTTTGCAAATGTTGACCACATAATTCATTTATGCAGGATTTGTTACAAGGAATTCAAGATCCTACCATTGGCCACTTGCACTGATTTCGTAATTGAGTCATTATATAAAATTTTCTTTATTTAAATAATTGTCTTAAATATAATATGGAAGAGTTTGAGAGATTATCCACAATCAAGCCTTGGAAAACTTCCAGATTCGATCTTGAAGGACTAACCCCTGACTTGCGGAGGTTAGCTATGACTGATCTGATTAATATTATCACGGATGCTGAAAAAGAATTTCGTGATGATGGGGCATCTCACACATGGTCTACATTCAAAATTGCACGCGATGACAAAGTCATCGACTCTGTCAAGGACGAAGTTAGTGATGCTACAATCAACGATACGCGGGCGAAAACGATTATCGATTACCTTGATAATCAGAAATATTTTTTCAGAATAAAGTTCATTGTGTTAGCAGATTCCGCTACGTGGATTATCCGTGACAAACGCGACTCTGTCCTTGCTAATGGAACAACTTATGTGTTAAGTAAAAATTCCAAGCCAGGAACACTGACTGGTATTGACAGACCATATTACGCTCGAGCGTATCATGTGACCGCGGTTGTTTATGGAATTTATCAGCTAAATGATAAACCCAACATCGATGATCTTGCACCAATGAGATTTTCATCCTTGACAGAGTCAAGGCTGAATTGTGTAGCAGAGCGAGTAATCGAACATTTTACAAATGCGATACGTGGAAACGGGTTAACAAATCAACGACGTGAAAAACATAATAAACAAATGGGCTGAATCGGTCAAGGATACGGAGCTACAATAAATGATGATGCCGAGTTATCAAGTAAATTAAAATTTCCAATGATAGTAAAAGCGTTAACCGGAGAGATTTTAAATGAATCAGCAAATAAAGGAAAAGGGACACCAGTTGAAATTATTGATCATAATGCTCATGCTTGGACCAACGCGGTCACAATATTTCCACGAGATCGAACTGTAAAATTTTACGATGGGAATATACTTGATTTTATTAGACAGATATGTAAAAACGATCCTGTGTCAGTATGGTTATTTAAAAGTTCTGATGAAGAATATGATCAATTTGTAAGACCCAATGGCGATTTATATCGTCGAGAATCTCTTTCTGAAATGATGAGAAAAGTCGTGGGAAGATTTTCAACAGAAAACATTAACCTGTTACTCAGTATTTGTTTTACAGTTCCGTCAGTCGCGGCTCATTTTGTCAGAGAGAAAAATTCGTGGAAACCAACACGAACTCGATTTCTCGAGGATGTTAAAGCTAGTTGTGTCGAATACGGGCATGGCGGTTTGTGGAATACTAGGTATGATCGTGACGATATGATATCCGTTGACATGATCGCGTGTTATCACGGGAGTTTTCTTGGTTACGGAGAATGTCATAGATAATTTGCGCGGTTTGGACATCCCACGCACGAGATGTCAAGAGTTGCCATAAACGGACCGTTACGCGATTTTGACTTGATGAGATTTACTCGTGTTGTTTCATTTGAATTCGCTAAGGATCTTCATCCGGTTTGTTGTATTTGGTTTGGCAGACACTTCTCGGAAAAACGCTAGGCGCCAATAGTGTTATTAAGATATATGCTTGACAGTAAAATATTAATATCTCTGACGGTCAGCGAGGCAATTATATCGTATCGGACGCAGACTAAAGTTTGGTTACCAACACCACAACGTATCAGTCTTGATGAGGTCATCGAAGAATATAAGCAGCAATGTCCAAATACCCCTATTGATGTCATCGTTAATGATGCTCCTAATATTCTCAAGATAAAACTTAGTAACAGTGATAAAACCGCAAAGGATCTCGGTAGATAAATAATCGGTAAATTTACTCAGGGTGGTGCATATGATCATCAACGGCATTGTGCAAGATTGATCATGGATCCCGCCGAATATGAATTAGTGGTCCCTGATGCAGCAGCGATAAATATATTTTGTAATTGGGAAGACGCTTACTTATCTGACGGAACACGGTTGGGCTCTGTTGTTAGTTTAATCAGTGTAGAATCTCCTCATTATACTCATTTAAGATCTTCAATGCTGGCGTATGTGTCTATAAACCTGTTATCGTTGATAAACAGATTTCCTCGCGATGCAGTCAGAGTTGCCACGGACTCATTTTATATCGATAAAAAATATTCAGAATTACTGGCTCGTTTTACTGATCATAATGCCTCATGGAGTTCTTGGAGAATAAAACAAGAAATGTTACATAATTATTGTGAATCCGCTGATGTTGCGGTTAAAGATATTTATTACAGCAGTCAGATATCAGAATTATCGTCGGAGCCATCCGTGTATGATCCAGTATCCAGACACAAAACCGTTTATTTAAGCGGACCGAGAGGTTCGGGTAAGACAACTACGGCGATCGAATTATTTCGACAGAATTCCGATGACATGATTGTGCTAACACCAACACACATACTTGCACGAGCAATGAAACAAGTGTCGCTAAATATATTAAAAACATTTCTTGATTGGCTGTTATTGAAAAACATAAGTTGTGATAATGTGCGGCGATCACGGTCAACCACCACCGTTTGTTGGACCATCTCCACATGATTGGCTAAAGGACTGTTTAGATTACAATGAAGAAATAACTGATGATCATATATCACTTGATGCAGAATTAAGAGAATTAAAAAAATTAATCAGACTACAACCGAATAAAATTCAATGTGAAATAGCGCGTAAAATAATTTCAGAAACTTCCATGAACGACTTTCTACAAACGTGGAGACCAACTGATTTGATAGTTGCAAGTAGAAAGATAGTCAGAGACACACTTCAACAGCGGTTGTTTCAGTTACATAAAGAACTGTATTCAGAATTACCAGCTCCGCTGTGTTATAGACCAACTGATACACGACGACAGAATGTCGACGTTGACATACCAGGACAGACCGAGAAACAAAATCTGGTGTTCAATGATATTGTTTTAGTTGATGTCAGTGTTGTTGAGGATGCATTATCGTTGGATAAATCTCCACGGATGCTAGGATATGCAATGACGATACATTCATCTCAAGGATTAACTATCTCCGATACAGTTGTTTGGATCGCTGATAATCGTATCGAATGGTCGAATTTAGTTTATCTCGCAGTGTCTAGAGTCAGAAGAATATCTCAGCTGCGGAGGATTGTCTTGGACGCGTCAGAAACCATCAATGATGATATTGACAGCGATATAATAAGGAAAAAAATAGCTAGTTATAAACAAAGTGACAAAAGAAACAAACGCGACTTTGATCTCGACGTTGAATTTGTCATAGAGCTAAAGCAGCAGCAGAATAATCACTGTGCGAGCTGTAATTGTATAATGTTACGGCAGTACTCGAGTAATAATCCAAGACAATTTAGATAGAAAAGATAACTGTCGCGGTCATACAGGCGAAAATGTGATGCTGATCTGTCTTGAATGTAATCGACGTCGGTGTGCTAGTTAAGTGATCGCGGTGGTAACTGAGTGTCTTCGGGAATTACTCGTAATTGTTCAGGTGTAAATTCACGTTGAGGAGCAGTTGAATCCAGTCTGTAGATTGTGGGTCTACCGGTGTATCTTACTATGTTAGATATCTTGTGTCTGGTAATACTCCAAATAGGATCTGTCGCTCCTTTTTTACCACCTTCAAGTTAACCGGGTTCATATACATATCTTACAGTCATATTACCCAGTACTGGCTGTGCTGAAAAATCACGCCGTTGTACGGGTATATGTTTTTTGTGACTGCATTAATGGGTTTCATGTTGATTGTTCGAGTAATCTCATTATTTAACGCAGTTGTCACACTTGGTAAACTTGCAACCCATTCTGGAGATCTCTTGTCTTGAATGAATTCCTTCGCGTATTGATATCCAAATAACCGCTCAGCAAGTGTTCGATTAAATCGCTCAACAATTGCCTGATCGCAGTGAATTGCAGTATGTCCTCGTCGTATTTTGACATTATGTTGCTTCATCAGCGATGATACTGCACCCTGAAATTCTTTGCCAGGATCAACTTGTAACAGCTGTGGCCATCGTAGACTACCACGTTGATAAATTCGTTTAAACGCAGAAGCTACTTCAGTTGCTGTCTTTGTTGACAACGGCTCTGCTTCTTTGTATCTACTTGCAACATCAACGACACTTACCGCATATTTGTATGTTTTACGACGTATAGTATCATGTGGTAAAAATAACATATCAGCCCGATGAACTTCATTAGGAACGCTGACATAAAAATTTGCATACTGTATTGTTTTAGGCGGTGGTGGTAAATTTACTATATTGGCTGTCGCGCTAACCACGCTTCAGCAGTAACACGTTTGACTTTTGCTGCTTTGGCGAGTCTACTAATTGCTGCTCTACCTTTCCAATATTCTCTTGGAGAATAATAAATCGATTCCATTATAATAATAATCGGTTGATTAATTACCAGCACCTAGCACTAGTTCACCTTTCATTGCAGATCTTACTAACCAATTAGCTAATAATTCCTTGAAAGATTTATTTGTAATGGAATTTAGCGCGTGAATTAATTTTACATCTGCGATATGCCTATGCTTTAAATCTTTACTTTTATAAGCTACATCATGAGCATGACACGCTTTATCAATAGCGTTTTATTGGATATTCACCTGGTTTTGGTTAGTCTTGTTTGTCAAGTCTGATATCAATAATTATATCCTGGTAGATGTTTTTCTCCTGGGTATTTAGCCCACAGAGTCCCTGGTAACTTTGTTAATTTTGCGGCAATATCACCTCCTCGTTTTTTTATATAAATATTATTTGACTTTGGCTTTGGCTTTGGCTTTGGCTTGTCACCTGACTTGTCACCGGGAATAAATTTAAATTTCTTTGTACCACATCCTTCACACTTACCTGTAACTGCTGATCTGTTATATTTTGTTGTAATAGTTGTTAGATCACTTGTTGGGGTACGCGCCCTGCATTTCACACAATATGAATCCATATTATTTATTATATTCCTATAACATGGAGATCACTGACTTTTCGGCAACAAGAAATCGCGAACCGATTAAGCATCATCCGATGCTACCAAATTATATTCGAATGATTATTGTAGGTCCATCTGGGAGTGGTAAAATACAACTGTTACTTAATTTAATAATGAAGTGGATGAAATGGGATAAATTGTATTTGATAGCTCCGTCAGCTGATGATCAGCGATGCTACGATGTGCTTAAAGACTTTAATGAACGCGCAAAATCGTTGAATGAAAACAACGAGGATGTTATTAATTTTATCACTAGTATTGATGAATCACCGTCTGTGGATGATCTTGGCGGGTCTTTTAACAATTTAATAGTGTACGATGATGTGATGCTAGATAAACAGTCCAATCCTGCCAGAATATTTTCGCGCGGAAGACATAAAAACACAGATGTGATTTATGTTACTCAAAAATTTACACAAATACCATCAGTAATTAGAGAAAATTGTAATGTTCTTGCTGTGTTTAACGGAGTTGGTGTGCATACGCTACGATATATTTATCAGAACTGGTGTGACGGTGATATGGATTATAATTGTTTTAAACATTTATTTAGTCAGGCTCAGTCAACCCCATATGGATTTATCACAATAAATTTACATGATGCTCGAACACGATATCGAGTCGGTCTTGATAAAAATTTTAATTGATAAGCAGCAGAGAGGGTGCTGTCTCAAACTTGGCACCGACGTGATCGCGTATTTTCCTGCGATTTTTCGCGATCTGAAAAACTTATCGGCGATAGGCTGGGTATGTCAAATTAGAGTTTATTAAGTTCGTTGACATAGTTGTCTCATACCAGATACTGAGACAATCGCTATTTTGTTTTTGTTTTGTTTTTGCGATTTTCGATGAAGGCTTATTTTGCGAAACGGAGAGTGAACCAATTAGAGGTTGTTCACCCTCTCTGCTGCTAGTTGTCCTCTTTACGGTGTTCCGACTTTATGGTCTTAAGCCAAGTAACAGTTGTTGCTGTTGTTGTAGGGTTTAACGCCATTTTTCAGCACAAGATAGGCTATACATGGCGGCCAGTATAAATGGTGGAGGAAGAACCCGGGAAAACCCCGTAAAGAACCACTGACCCTCTAGAAATTTTCTTACATACCAACACTGGCCGAACCCGAGACTCGAACCAACGCAGACAGATGTGGGATTTTAATGATCCGTAACGGAGAGCGCTTTAGAACACTCGGCCACTCGGGGCCCAAACCAAGTAACAGAAAGAAGAAAAACCAGCAGGTTTTGTAAAATTAACAAATTATTAACAAATTAACAAATAATTTACTTTAATTCTCTAACAAAACGAATATTAATGTATTATGAATTAAATCCAAAATAATCCTAATATATTCTTCACAAGTCCAAAACAAACGAATGTTCCGGACAAATTAGATTCTCTAATGTGCTGATGTAACAATGGTCTTCATATATCCCAATGGCATCGTCCAGCACTCCTTTAATGCATTCACAATAGTCGCAGAATATTTTAGTCCAGAATCAATGAGCAATTTGTAATTCCAATGAATAATCCAAACAAATGTATCCTCTCAAATGATATCTAAACACAACATTTTCGATGACATGTTAGGAGAAGACGAAGAAGACATTAAACTGGTTTACTCGCAAAGGACATCATCGTAATGCCAGTGTCATTTACATTACTCAAAATTTGTTTCAACAAAGTAAAGCCCATCGCACCATCAGTCTCAATGCTCATTATGTGGTCTTTTTTAAAAGCCCTAGAGATAAATCGCAAGTGCAAGTCTTAGCCAAACAGTTAGGAACGCCTTGGCTAACTCATGCGTACGACGATGCCACTCAAACTCCATACGCCTATTTACTCGTCGATTTGAAACCCAGTATCCCCGATTATTTGCTATTTCGTACCCATTTGTTTCACCACATGTGTCAAGACGGAGGGCCTGTCCTGTACATGTCTCCGTCCTCGACTTAACCCAAAAAAATCTATAAAAACCTCGGACACTTTTCGTCTGTCTCACACATCGTCAACATGACGTCCCTTTAGTCTCATCTTCCCGTCAAATTGATTCGTGCCTTGTATGGCATCAGTCGTGAAAAAAATTGACAAATACGTGCTCGTGTCTAAGAAGCCACTCTCAAAGAAGTCTTATGATGGTTTACGGTGACAGCACGTCAATTACTGCAAGGAATCATTCAGATTCCTCATCAAACCAAATGCTTTTTTTGATAGAAACAAAGTAGCCTTGACACAACTGGCTGATCCCCGCATCGACACACAAACCAAAAAGCAAATCATTTTGGAGGCAGCGGTACTCTATGAGGTGTTATCATTCGCTCCCTCTTAAAATGGGATCCTAATGCTCCCAAAGCTCTCCCCAAGAAAAAAAGCCACTCCCAAAACAGCTAAACGAAGCCCAAAGAAGAAAAAGAGCAACGGTGTCAAGACCAGGTCACAACCCCAGGAAAAGAAAAGCCCACAGAAAAAGAAAAGCCCACAGAAAACAGCTTCAACCCGCAAGAGAGGCACTTCGGCCAGGGCGCAACCTTATATTCGCAAACCACGACCTGCAACGACGGTGACCGCATCTCCGGTAACCTCAGGTTCATCCACTTCTCCTTTGCGGACGATGCCTGCCCAACCCCATTTGACACCCGTTCGTAGATAATATGTGAAGAGAGAAGTGGGGGATGTTTTCCTTCACGTCCGTGCTTGACACATAAAAACTCAAAGCGTTCGTCATTCGCACCATTCTACGGAATAAGCAAAGAAGATGAGCATACAGATGTTCAATGAACTAAAGGACTGTTGATATTGAATAGTGGATGGAACATACGTGGTGGAAAGGCTTGAGAAGGAATGGAGGTATTCAGTTACCAAGGATTTTGTGACAAGACAAGTCACCAGTCTCAAAATAGCCATGGATCTTCTCCAGGGCATGATAGAAAATGAAGTAACAAAAATAAGAAGATTCATTGACCCTCAGTATGTGAGAGTAGGTAGCTTGAAGGAAGCCCTGGATCATGTCACGAGAGTCAGGTGCTTTCTAGAAGATATCTTGGAATGGAGTGAGTGGTCATTGTGAAGTGGGGTTTAGACCAACTCATGAAAGCAGAGGAACTAATAAGAAAAGTGCTGACAGAATAAGTGAAGAAGATAAAAGAAAAGTGGTTAAAGCAAAGGAAAGATGAAGAGAACAGAAAGACAAAAGAAAGATTTGAAAGACTCAATGACAACTGGATAAGGATACATGAGAAATTCAGAACCATAGGCCATCCTGACTGGATGCCAGAGACAGAGATAAAGAAGAAAATAATATTAGGAAAAATTAGAAGATGGCTGAAGAACCGGAGAAAATAGAAGAAGAACCCAAAGGTCCTTTTCAGGGCCACTCATATGCCTCGAAATGAAATTGCTTTCTTGCCTCCCCCAATTTTTAAAAAAAAAATGTATAGATGTTTGTCTCTTGTCTGTGTTATCTCTGTACACCCGCTCTTTGCTCAGTACCGTGACGTCACCTTCCCCTAGTTGCAACATTGTTACCAATCTCCCCTACCGTGACGTCAGACGCTATACAGATCCCACTTTCCCTTGTCGCTATACAAACCCAATAGTACCATGCTCAATTTCCCTTGTCGCTATACAGTCCCAGGGTGTACTTAAAAATCTTGTCACCAAACTGTCCCTAAGGGGTCTGTAATGCTAATTTCCATTGTCGCCAGGGTATCCCACTTCACTACTGTCGTTTCTATTGCAAAGTCCGAAGTCTTCGTCGTCACACTCAGAGTTATGAGGAAATTACAGGCAAGAAAGTTAAGAACTGGGAACCATAGAAACATTTACACTGGATTGTCAAGTGGGGATACGCAGAATATCATCCAAACCTTACCATTGCACTATGCATAGTTTAACAATGTCTGACAGCATAGCTAACAGATAATGAGAGGAGCTTTACAAAACTCAGAATAATTAAGACATATTTAAGATTCGCAATGAGCGAGGCAAGGCTGACCAACTTGATAATGTTGTCCATTGAAAGAGAAACGGCTTAAACAGTGAACTTTAATGACATCATTCGTGACTTTGCAGCCGTACAAGGGCGCAAACTTATACTATGACATTGTGACCTGAACAACACAAAGTCATATAACATTAGATATTCTGGATCATTTGATACAGAATTGAATTCTATATCTGAAAATTTCTAATTATAAACTCTTAATTAAAAACTTAACAGTGACACTGTAACATGCTGTCAGCACATTTTACTTTGCTAATGATTAAGTTTTTCAAATAACTAACAAGGAAGGGCATAGCTAAATAAAATAAGCGGCAGAAGTGGCATCTCGAACCTCACTCCCGGGCGGCATTTTAGCTCCGTGTGCCAATGCGTACTTGATAAAAGCTAATTTTCCTGCACCTGCACTAATACTGAGCTTTGTAAATCTTGTATATTAATTTGCCTGTCTTGACTAAATATTATGAAAATCTGACCCGCAAGAAGTTTTAAATTTCGTCTCAAAACTTGCTTTAAATTTTTTTCCTTTCGATGATAGGAAGGATGCGACTTTAGTGACGTAACAACAGTACCCATCACTTTTCATGTGGATTCAAGCCACCTACAACAAACAACTATCAAACCTTCGAGTCACTTTCATCTGAGTGTACCTTGTCACATAACCAGAATGGACTAAACAACGTCATAGATACAAGCAACGAATCATTTCAGAGGTAAAGAGCTAAAAAGAAAAATATGGCGACACCCTGCATATCTGGAAAGTTGTCGATTGCGTAAATGAAATCCAGAGAGTGTTCCTTTAACAAGTACTAAAAACAAAACTTCAGAAAATACTAAATGTTCTACATATACATTTAATTAAATCAGTGCATTGCAATCAGTTTTGTCCATCACATGCTTGTAATATACGTTAGTCAGATTGGAAACACAGACACACGTTTCCTGTCTTCTGCCAATAATTCGCATCGGCAATACGCCGTTTCCAAATATAGCCAGTTTCGGGTGTAAGCTGATCAAACAATCCTAATGGATACGATAAGCCAATACTTATTTTCAAATATTTAAGTTATCCTAAATTTCCCTTCTGTAGACAGACATCTGAGAGAAACAATTTTGATTTAAAAATATTCACTCTAATCTAACACATCATACCTGATGGAGTTATAGATATAATAAAAAGTTTAGACTAATAAATCAATTGATGGCTTAAGTCCAATCATATATATATGTAAATCAAATTGTGATCCGATAATGGCTCAATAATACAAATATAGAAACATTCTTTCAACTGCAGGCCTGTAGATCAATGATAAATTTCTACTCATCTAATAATCATAAATGACATATGAAAATAACGATAAAAAGTATTAATAGTCCTTGTTTTCTAAATGATATTAAAATGGTACACAATTTCTTCGGAATCCTTTCTTTTTTCCATCCTCCCTTTCGTGCGTAAATGACAAAATAAGCTCAAATCTGGAGTGAGAGAGAAAAACATATTGCGCTGAACGAAAACATCAAAACTGAATTTGTACGAAGTAACCTACAGTAATCTGGTTCGTCCTAACGGTATGTTTACGCTTTTCTTGGGATCTATCTACAGTGTTCATAATATCAATTTGTTTTTGTTGTTGAGTTTAATTATAGTGGCGTGCGCACAATTGTGCATGTGCCACTTTTTTTCTGACTGCACCGCAGTCTGCTAGTTGTTCCTGGGGAAGGGGATGGTGCCACCTCCCCCAGGCTTTTATGGATTCAAGGAACCCTGATAGTTTGGCCTCAATCTGTGGGTCCATAAAGGTCCCTTACAGTTGAATGGTTGGCTGTCATTAGTGGGAAAGACAGCTCGGGAACGGTCCTGCTTGCTTTACATCGCTAGTTTCTTGTTGCATTTGCCTGGTGTTTCTTGCGACTTTTTTATTATTTTTTTTTGGTATTTTTTTCGATTTTTTTTTTCTTCGTCTTCAAAATGTTCTAAAAGGTGGGGGGGATGTTCTATGCTGTTTATAGAGGTTCTTAGTAGAAATCATGTATGAAGAGAGATTTTCAAGGTTATTATGGTATTACTAGTCGAGGTGTTTAGGGTGTGCTTCCTACGTTATGTTATTTATAAGTTTTTAAATATTACCTCTTTAAGTTATTTATTAATTAATGTTTTTAGAGGCTGAATGTTATTTATACTTTTTTTAGCAAGAGACCGGAGTCCTAGCCGATTACACGGTTCGTTAAGGACATCTAGGACCGGAATCCTAGCTGATTACTCGGTTAGTTAAGGACATCTAGGGCATCCGATTTTGCGGTTTCCTTAGTTTTTTATAGGTGCTTCGTAAGTGAATTATTTATTAATACTTTTATAAATTTGAATGATATGTTATGGGTTTTTATGTGGTGGCTTCTAAATTTATTTAGCTAGTTACTGGGTCTTTTGGTTTTGTGGGGATAGTAATTATATTTTGTTCCTAAGTCCTGCTGAGTCTATGAATTTATTTATATTTTTATATGCTGATTGTTTATTTTTTATTAAAGTCCATAAGTAACTCTGGGTATGTGTGTGGTGATCCAATCTCTTTTTGGTGTTTGATAAATATTTTCCGAGCGGGTTGATATTTTGGACATATATTGAATACGTGGTGTAGATCTTCGGTGGTGTGGCAGTTAAAGCAGTTAATGGTTGCTGGTTTGGGTCATATAAACCTTCCAAAACTGCTTGCTAGTTTAGTTTTCCAGTTATTATCCTGTTTATGGTTTTCTGTTCTAAATAGGTACCCTTAGGTAGCTGTATGTTCCTATCTACATTTTTGGGGAGTTTCATGGTGCTTTTTACCTTTTGTGGAGGAGTTCCAAAAATCTTGCCATGTTTGGTCTATATATGTTTGTGCGAAGCTTATTGCTTCTGTAGAGCTATAGTTAAGCTTGATAGAGTTTTGATCTCCTAGTTTGGTTTTTGCAACTTTGTCTGCTGTTTCGTTGCCAGAGATTCCAATGTGCGACGGTATCCACATGAGCTCGACTAATTGATGTGCTGTGGTGATATCGTCGATTAATTGGCATGCTCTGTCGAGGAATTGTTCCCTAGAGTGTGTATTGCGATTTTGGATCGATTTGATAACGTTTAGGGAATCGCTTATAATGACTGCTTTAGGTATTTGGTTGTCTTTGATCCATTGAAGTGATTCAAATATAGCCCAGAATTCAGTGGTGTAAATGGAGCAATAGTCAGGTAATCTGGATCCCGTTTGTATATTGAATTCAGGGATGACTATTGCTGCTGCTGTTCTTGGTGGGTTGTTTGTTTTTGATCCATCGGTATATATTTTAACATAGTCCGGGTATTTTTGGTTGATTTCGTTTACCAGTACAGGTTTTAGTAAGTTTTCTTGTCCTTCTTTATTGCCTAATTTGGTAGCTTCAATGTTAATCCTTGGTGGTTTTTGTAACCATGGTGATTTGTTCTGGTCTGTATTGTTTGTTACCTGTTTTTTTAGTAGGGGTATCTTTTCTCTTAGTTCAAGGATTACTTTGCCACTTGGTGTGATGGGTATGATTTTGGGTTTGAAGACAACTTTACACTTATTTATAGCTATTTTTGGTGGGATGGTTGTCTGGGTGGGTATCTAATCGAATGGAGTATCGGAGGAGCAGTTCTTGCCTACGTAATTTTAAGGGTAGTTCTCCTGTTAGTGTTTGTAGTTCTTCTAATGATGTTGAGGGGAATGTTCCTGTGCATAATAGTAAGGCTTTTCTCTGGATAGTGTCAAGTTTTTGTAGTACAGGTTGCTTAGCCGAGTTATATGCTTGGCAACCGTAATCCAGTTTTGATCTAATTAGGCTTTTATATATCGTGAGGAGGGTTTCCTGGTTGGATCCCCAGTCAGTCCCTGTGATGTTCCTGAGTAAATTGAAATCTTTGTTACAATTCTGGGTGAGTTGTTTAATGTGCTGTTTCCATGTGAGGTGGTTGTCAAAGAACATTCCTAGGAATTTTACTACTGTTACGTATTTGATTAATTGATTTTGTATATAGAAGTTTGGATAGACTAGGTTGTTATTTCGTTTTGGGGTGAATATGATTGCCACAGTTTTTTCATGAGATATTTTGAAACCCCATTTGTCCGCCCATCTCCCTATGTTGTCTAGGCTCTGCTGCATTTCTTTAACTACTGTGTTATTGGCAGGATTTCCATTCCTCGATATGCCACTATCATCTGCAAATTGTGACAAGTTTATTTTTGTGAAGGCTGCATTGAGGTCAAGGTCGTTTACCATTAGGTTAAATAGTAAGGGACTTATTACACTGCCTTGCGGTGTTCCATTTTCAAGTGAAAATTCTTCCGAATGGGTGTTGCGTATTCTTGTGGTAATTTTCCAGCCTGTGAGGAAATCGCCAATCCAGTTGAACAAGCGTCCAGTTATTCCAAATTGGTTTAATTTGGCCATTAGTCCATTGGTCCATACTAGGTCGAACGCTTTTTCTAGGTCTAAAAAAAACCGCTATGAGGTTGCGATCGGTTTTCCTATGTGCGTTAAAAGCGAGTTTGATGTATGTTTCCAGTCTGAGAAGTTGGTCAGTGGTGGACCGTTTGTTCCGAAAGCCACATTGATTTATGAAGAGTAGGTTATTGGTTTCTAGGTGGTGTTTTAACCTATTTGCGATTATTGTCTCCATTATTTTGCAAATACTGTTTGTAAGGGAGATGGGTCGGTACGAATTTATGTTGTTGGGATCTTTACCTAACTTGGGGATTGGTATTACTATGGCCTGTTTCCATTTGGTGGGTAGTTGGCCTTTATCCCATATCCTATTAAAGAGTTGATTATGGCTATTGTTATATTGATAGGTAGTTTTTTGTAGATAATGTAACCTAACTGATCCTTACCAGGGGATGTTTCGTTTTTGGATCGTAGGGCTATCTTCCATTCATGTACTGTGATGTCGCTATTTAGGTGAGATTCTTTTGTTCCTTGGTCTTGAAACATTTGAGGTTGGGTTTCCTCCATTAGTTTTTTGTGTTCTTGAAAGTTTCTGGTGTGATTATTGTTGCCACTCATGTTCGAAAAATGCTTCGCTAGGAGGTCTGCCTTATCTTTATTTGTTATGGCATTTTTAATTTTTGGGGCTGAGGTAGTTGCTTTCCCTTTGATGGCTTTTATCTTGTCCCATATTTGTTTTGAGTTTGATTTTAGACTCAGTTTAGAGCAAAAGGTTTGCCATATATTAATTTTAGCAGTTTTTATAGTTTGTTTTAGTGCTTTTTCTTTATCTTTATATTGCTGCAAGTAGATAGAATTTTTGGTGCGTTTATATTTATTTAAGGCCCTTTTTTTTGTCTTTATGTGCTATAGTGCACTGTTTAGTCCACCATGGTACAGGGCTTTTATTTTGGATATTAGTTGTCTTTGGTATGCATCGGTTAGCTGCTTCTATAATTGTGTCTGTTATGTTATCATAATACATGTCAATACTTGGGCTTTCTAAGTTATCTGGATTTACTCTAGCTAGTAATAATTGGAATTGGTCCCAGTCTGCCTGTTGGTACCTCCATTTAGGTGGGGTTTCGTTTGGAATGTGTTGAGTTTTTGTTTGAATATTGATTGTGATGGGAAAATGGACACTTCCTAATGTATCTTCCTGATCCACCCACCAATTTGTGATTTGAGCCAATTTTGGGGTAGTGATGGTTAGGTCTATGGCTGAAAGAGTGCCATCCTCAGGGTTTAATCTAGTGTTCGACCCGTCATTTAAGATGACCAGATTGTTCTCAGTTATCCATTTTTCAACCATTTTCCCTCTTTGATCTTTCTTTTTACCTCCCCATAATTCACTGTGTGCGTTGAAGTCGCCACAGATCATTAGATTGTTGTTGTTGTTGTTAGTGATTGCCTTTAGTGAGATTAGGTTGGTAGGGCAGAAGGTACCCCCTGGGTCGTATGCATTTATTATTTGAATGTTTGTGGTTCCTATATTTATCATTACTGACATTATTTCGATGCTATTATTGATGTTTAGGTTAGGGGGTACTTCTATTACTTCATAGTAGATTAGTGTATCTATTAAAAAAATTGCTAGTCCACCCTCTTTCTGCCCCATGGGTCTGTTTTTAAAGATTCCCTGGGTATAGCCTTGTAGTTTGGGCAGGCGTTTGTGTTCTTGTGTTATGAGGGTTTCCTGTAGGCAGATTACGTCCGGTTTTACGGCCGTATTATTCAGTTTGTTCTGCAGTTCTGATAGGTTTTTAAAGATTCCTCTGCAGTTCCATTGCCAGATGGTGATTTTATTATTTTTTGTACTATTCATTTCTGACGTTGTCTTTATCTGTTAGTCTTGTGGTCCAATCAGCTAGTATGGTGAAAATGGTTTTGAGGGTTCTCATTATGTTACTGAGATCTTGCATTAGGGTTCCTGTTGTTAGGTTCATTACTTTCTGTATTAATTCTGTGTTGGGGTGTGTGTTAGGTTTGGGGATGTTTGGGGTGACAGTTTTGTTTGTATCTGGAGTGTTATCAGGGTGGTCATGGTTTGTTACAATGTGGGTTGCAGTTTTTGGTTCTTTTGTTTCCTGATTCGAGGGTGTGTTTTGCGGTGCGATGTTTTCTCTTCTGATTCTGCGTGGAGAGTTTTGGTGCTCATTGATTGTTTCAGAGGTAGATTTTGGTGTGTTGGGGTTGTTTTTACAAATAATGTTTTTGGCAGAATGGTAGGTGAGGTGTTTTTCGTTCATTAAGTCCACTATCTGTTTCTCTTTTATTGCAAATCTGCATTCTGTCGATCTAGGATAATGGTTGTCTTTACAGTTAGCACATTTTTGTTTAATTGTGTGGCATTCTCCTTTGTGTTGACCTCCGCAGTACTTACATCTTGGTTTGAATCTACATTTGAGGGCATAGTGTCACCAGTGCAGGCATTTGGTGCAAAATCTTGGCCTATTTATGTAGTTTTCCAGCTTATGGCACACTCCTGACTGTCCTAGTTTTATTATTGAGGGTATTGGCTCGGTAGCCTCTATAACTGCTTTGTTCGTTCCTTGTCCCTTGTGATTTTTAAGACGATATACTTTGTTGGTCTGTGTTCCATTTGCTGTGAGTTTATGAAGTAGGAGTTCATTGCTTATGTCCTTGTTGTATCCGTTTAGTGCTATTACTTTTTAAAGATAGTGGTTTTAGTGGGTTCAGCCAGATTAGTTGTGGTTTCACTGTGTTTGGAATTCGAAGTGACTCGTGTTTTCCTCTGAGTGCTATGGTATCTCTCTACTCTGATCTTTATTGGGCCTATAATTTCAGTTTGGATGAATTTTTCCACCTGTTGAATTGTGCTGCATTGGACAATCAGGTAGTTTCGCCTTGGTCTTATTAGTTTGAATTGTCCAGTGTGAATTTTGGCCAGTGCTGTCATAATATTATTGGTACTTAGACTAGTAATTCTGTTGCACCTGCAGCTTATGTATATGGTGTGTTCGATGGAATGATAATTGTAAATTTTGTTTTGGGGGTTATGTTGTTGTTTTATTTCCTGTTTTGAGTTAACCTTACTTGTGGGTTTTTTTTGGTTGTTTTGTTTTGTTTTGCCATTACCTAGGTATGTGTTTTGGGTGTTTTGGGTTGTTTGGGGTCTTTGGGTTGCCATATTAGTGATGCTGCTGGGTAGTTTTGTAGTGTCTAATTCATTGGATTTGTTCCCATAGGTTTGTGGTTCCCTTGCTGTTATTATCCCAGATGGTCCAGGAGTTTGGCTTGAGTGTAGAGTTTCTTTCCTAATGTTTTGATTTATTGTTGTTTGCTTGATTTCCTGTTGTTGGTTTGTTTGCATGTTTCTAGAATTGGTTATTTCATTTTTGGTGAATTTTGGGGTGCTGGTTATGGTTATGTGGTCTAATTGTGGGGAGTTTAAGGTATGTCGGTAATATAAGGTAATATCAATGATACATAGTTGCAATAGCCAGCGACGCTAGGCCTATATGTTAAATTTGTCGGTTACGAGGTACACATACTGTATTGTGTTTTAACCCTTTGTTGTTGTTTCTTAAACCTATTATAATGTTCTAAAAATCGATTATTAATGATTAAATATAAAAATGTCTAAATGGTCGCCTCTCTCTCTCTCTCTCTCTCTCTCTGGATTATCGCAGCTAGATACGGGCGAAAATACATGAAAATACGAGCGTTGGGGATTTTCGATTGTATCATACGACGATGTCTCTGGACCTATGAATGATGGTAATGTTAGCCAAGCCGTCTAAAGGAGAGAGAGAGAGAGAGAGAATTCTATAGTCGTTAGAAATGTTAATTAAAGCAGAATAATGACTTAGATGAACTGTCAATATATCAAAATATTTTAATTACCTCTTGTTGGTTCGTCATTTCACTTAGTTCCTATTCCACGCTAATTTCCATACGCCAGTATGTGAATGCCTGTCAGTACATGTACATGTTCAGTGTACAAATGGTAATAGTGTTTGCAGTGCACTACTTCTTCATAAAAAACATATTTCATGTTTAAATCATGGGTGTCTTATATTGATTTAATAAATGTGAATAAAAATAGAAGCTGAAAAAGAAAGCAATCAACTTATCAATTTGCATATGTGATTGTGAACAAGAAGAAAAATCGTAGAACTACATTTTTTAGCGGACACACCCGCATGGATGTGAGGAGTTCATTCACTCGGTCAATACACAGTTCCCAGGAGCATATCGTAACTCCATTCAAAGTGCAAATATATGTATTTGTATGTGTTATATATATATATATATATATATATATATATATATATATATATATATATATATATATATATATATATATGTATATATATATATATATATATATATATATATATATATATATTTATATATAATATGTACGGTGTATCAATGATATACCACTCGTTGTATAAAGTTTTCATTAAAAGAAAACTCGGGCAAGCCTCGTTTCCTTTTAATGAAAAATTCATACATCTTGTGGTATATCATTGATACAGCGTACATACTTCTCTCTCTCTCTCTCTCTCTCTCTCTCTCTCTCTCTCTCTATATATATATATATATATATATATATATATATATATATATATATATATATATATATATATATATATATATATATATATATATTGTTATGAGTCTAGGCTTTTACAAAAAGTAACAGAAAGGAGTGAAGAAAACAAGCTTTGTAAAATTTAACAAATAATTTATTTCCCTAGAATATCAAATGAAACATGAGAAAAAAGAACCTACGGTTTTTCGAATCAAACCTAAAATAATCCAAAAAGTAAAAATTAGAAGTCCTAGCAATAAAAAGTCCGGAATCGAACTGAGTTCGAATCCCGATGAAATCCAAAATGAAAGCCTATGACGTCTGTTGTAACCTGCGAAGTGCTGTTATATCATAGTTTCTTGTTGAATCACAGAAAATATTATTCCAGTTTTGGATTCCTTATAAATTTCAGTGAATGTCTTTGTCCAAGAATGTAGGAGGACTTACGTATTTCCATGGAAACGAATCACTTGAATTGAAAATAATTTGAAGAAAATAGTATAATTAGCCCAAATTGGTCACAACATAAAACAACTTGACTTTTCAAGTGTTAAGGCACGACTGATGAAATTCTTATCACACATTAGTTATAAGACTAACTAAAACGCAAAACAGATTCCCGGATGGGGGTCAAGAGTTCATCCTTCCAGACGGAATATACGTTTGTTACATGAAAAATATCACGTCGTCCAGGTAAGGCCTTGACCTAACTTAGTAACTTTTACTCTGAGAAAGAATAAAAAAATAAAAAAGTTGTTTACCAAAACTATCACAGGTTCTAAATTAAGGTCAGAAACTTGTTACAGTGTTTCTATTATTAGGTGTTTATCAATGAAATAAAATAAAATTTAAAAAAATCAAACAGAACTGAACTGAATTTCTGGAAAATGTCAAATCCAGTAACCACCGTTACATTACAATAGCATGTAATAGAATAACAAAAAAAAATTAAAACGGACAAACAAATAATTAAATTACATATACCTAACAGTCTATATATATATATATATATATATATATATATATATATATATATATATATATATATATATATATATATATATATATATATATATATATTGATCTTTTGATAGGAATATTACAACTTTTTCCCCCTATCAAAACTGGTTTGAGAAATTATCAGCCTTGTCAGATTGTACTTAGCCAATTTATAGATCAATCGTTACAATGAAACTAAAAACGCTCCAGTGGCCCCGTGATTAGAGAGTCCGCCTTGGATGCCGAAGGTTGCGGGTTCAAACCCCGCCTGAGTCATGCCAAAGACTTGAAGAATTATGCTAGCAGCTGCCTCGCTTGGCATTCAGCCTTAAGAATTTAGTGTTAGGACTGGTCGGCCTGGTGTCAGGATAATGTGACTGGGTAGGACATGATGCTACATGTCTGCAGCATGATGCCCCAAGTGCTAGACATCGCTATAATCTGTCGCACTGCCGATATCGTAGCGATATGACTGAATTTTTTTAAAGCTACATAAAAAATACAAAACAGACAAACACACACACACACACACACACACACTGAAACGATATGGGCAATATGGCTGGGTCATTGATTTAAACGATAAAGAAGAAATAGATCTCAGCTTGTAAATGTTTGTAATCTCAATTAAAGCGACCGAAAAACACAACTGGTTCGCCAGTTTTAATGTTAGTACCTTTGCTGTTCCTTATGGGTATAAATGATTTAACTTTAGCTCCGTAACCATCAGATGCAGAGACGCATTTGGATAATGTCACTCTATGCCTTTATGTTAGACACCAGTCTTATTTCACTGTTATGTTGTGGCAATACGAATCCATGGCGTAATGATTACATCATGGCCTTGAATCCTCTCCCTTCTACACGAAGGGTAAATAGCAGTCAAGACTGCCAGAATCAATATTCGATAATAATGTGATAGCAGAAACCATGCACGTGAAAAATATTGGCGTATCTGTGTGATAAATGTTATAACTCTACATCTCATATTTATAACATATATATATACTGATAACACACCCAGTCTTAGCTGTACATCCCCTATGAATAACATGTATATACTGATAACACACCCGGTCTTAGCTGTACATCCCCTATGAATAACATGTATATACTGATAAAACACTCAGTATTCTCTAAAATGAAATGCAGGTAATAGGAAAAATTGTAAAATTTTGAAATTGGAATACAAAACATTAAATGCAATGCATTAAATTGGGTTACTGTGTTATAATTTGGGGACAATGTAAAACAAAGAGGAAAACTTAGCCAGATTTTAAAAAAATATTCATCAAGAATTGCTAGACCTACACTGACTAAACTTCTATTCATACGGTTCATAGACCCTATTAATAAACTGCAGTGGGTTCGATTTGATTTCAGATCTAGATATCAACATTCCTGTATAAGGTACTGGAGTATCGGACACAAAGACATTTATAAGATATAATAACTCCATTCGTATCTACTGATAAATATCTTCTTTGATCAATTTCTCCATGATATCTTTTTTGCTACTTGGGCAAAATACATCAGAATGCAAACATCTCTTAAAATACTTTGTTTGGCAAAATACATCAGAATGCAAACATCCCTTAAAATACTTTGTTTGGCCAAATACATCAGAATGCAAACATCCCTTAAAATACTTTGTTTGGCCAAATACATCAGAATGCAAACATCCCTTAAAATACTTTGTTTGGCCAAATACATCAGAATGCAAACATCCCTTAAAATACTTTGTTTGGCAAAATACATCAGAATGCAAACATCCTTTAAAATACTTTGTTTGGCCAAATACATCAGAATGCAAACATCCCTTAAAATACTTTGTTTGGCTAAATACATCAGAATGCAAACATTCCTTAAAATATTTGTTTGGTCAAATACATAACAATACAAATATTCCTTAAAATAATCGGCTTCAGAAACAAAGAACACTGTCCCAACAAGTAACAAAATTAGTACACTGGTACTATATGATTCGTAGATAGATTTACTCAGGTGTCGATTTTCTTTATAAACAATTGTTATATACTTGTAACGAGTGTTATGCTTCTGTCGTTTTATAGGATTGCGATTATTATTATTATTAGTAGTAGTAGTAGTGGTAGTAGTAGTAGTAGTAATAGTGGTAGTAGTATTGCTGCAGTTATTTAATTGTTCACACGTATGCGCTTCGTTCATTAGTTAAAGCACGTACTTGAAAAGCACTGTAGTTATAATCGTGCATATGGGGCTAACAGATTCAACTAGATGCTTAGCTCTGCTTCGCTGGTAACCTCCTGCACACCGTATGCATAACATAATCTGTACACCATACCCTATGTATATATGTATATATATATATATATATATATATATATATATATATATATATATATATATATATATATATATATATATATATATATATATATATATATATATATAATCAGGTCAGCCTGATATTTATGACATATCATGAAGTATATTATATGATAAAAGCAAATAAGTTATCATGATAAAAGTTTGTGTATCTTTTGTCTTTACAAGAGTCCCAAAATCCACATATAATTATTTCATAGTTGTGTGGCATGATCTTTTTTGATTAATTATGTGATAGAACATGGGCTTTTTGTCATATCCTATATCACATGAGTGGAATAAGGTACATGAGTATTTAAATCAAAATTCTTCACGTATTTTAAGCCTGTTAAAACATCTTGCATTTCAGTAAAATATCAAAATGATAATTCAGTGATAAATACTTACATAATTGTATCTTTAGTACCTTGCTCAACACGTCAGAGTAAAATTTTCTAGTTAAAAATATGAAACTATATACCTGAACATAATTTCTTGATCATGATCTTAAATGCTTGATTGGTGTATGCGCGTGACCATGGGAAACGTGAACGGACAAGTAGGTATAAAGATATATGACTGTGTAATGCATGTTGATAACAGTTTTGTAAAATAGTTAACCTCTGCATATATATGGCAAGTAGTGTAAATATATGATATCATGTATTCTCATTGAAGAAGATGCAAAACATAAAAATAAGAAAATAGAAAAGGAGCGAAAACACGAATATGAAATAAAATTGCTTAGCGATGCGTTCAAGAAGGCCAACGGAAGATCGTTGCATGTTAAACTTGCAGCCAAGATTATTAAGAAATTAATTGAAGTGATTTTAATAAAGTCACGCAGATGAATATGTATACATTTAAAGATACTAGATACAAAAAATGTTTGCGTAGGTAAGACAGAGTTAGTGTAAAATAAAATATGAATGAAACTTGATTTATTTTAATATTAAGCAAAGCAAAATTCATGCTAAGCTTGCGGACCTGCAATTTCGCAACCAAAGTATTAATAAAAATAACCAAGCACAAACAGATGAATGACTAAGCGTAAGAAGATTTCATGTAACGAATGCTAAATTTTTCAACACTGTGTTTAAACTAGTCTGAAAACGTACCCAACCATTTCATCATTTCGTAATGCAGATTTCGAAATGTAATACCAAAACAAATTGCTTAAAAGATGTGAATCACGAAAATATCAAAAATGTTATAAAATTTATAAATTTATTTATAGCAGGGAATTCCAACTCCATCCAGTCCATATCATGAGCGTTCTCGCCCACAAATGTTGCAATTTAATAATTTCCTATCAGCTTTTCTATTGTCAATATGGAACTGTTTTTCAAAAAAAGACCCGTGGCTAATTGTGTCCAAAAGTTGATGCCAATATATGTACAAGCCGTGTGAGGTGTTAAGTCTGTGCTTCAGCTATGAGCTGTTTGCAGCTACGAGCTGTTTGTGGCTGTGTTTTGTTGTAGTGCGTACTATAATAATCTGACAAATGAGTAGAATCATCGTCATCATCATTGTCGTATTCCTCCTCCTCCTCATCGTAATCTGTACCTCTTTTAAAAGGAATTTTGCTGCATGAAGGCATTAATTGGGTCTTCTATATATTTCCCTCTTTCTTCTACATATATTTTTATTACATCCAGTGCATTAGTTATAAGCTGAGTTGCACAGAGACCATGTTAAGCACTAACCTGGACACAACATACAAATTATCAGCATAGGTAGCTTGCATTTCTAAAAATAGAGAGTAGAAGTTTTGGCGCTCTTTCCGTTTCCAGCTGAACCACAATTGTTTGCTTTGTCATTCTACTCAACAAAAAAAACAAAAAAACAAAAAAAAAAACAAAACAAAACAAGAGAGTCAAGTCAAAGAACACTTTGGTTAGGATTTACTGTTTTTTTTTGTAATGAAACTATATTCTTCACTGTTTAGCATATCTCCAGTAAAACTCAGAGAAAAGCAAATTCACGATTTTCTTAGGGATTAAAAAAGGATGCAAAAAGAGATGATTTGATTAATTAGTGCAGTGATACCTTACACTACTTTATAACATGGAGACTGGGACTTCAATATTCTTTCTTTCAGCTTCGCTAAATTACTCCTCGATGTATTGTCTGCAAACTGGACACAATACAAAAAAACTGTGATGCATATTGTTTCTGTAATTCACTTCTTATAGATTATATGTTAAATCTTTGACACTTATTGAATCAGTCATCAATTAAGCAAATCTGCTAAGGCTGTTTGTAAAATTCCTTGGTCGAAAGAATCATAATTGATTGCAAACCATCACTACAAGTATAATATAATGACAAAAAGTTGGAAAAGGGCGAGGAAAAGTAATAACGTTTCCAAATATTTCGACCTAAAGCAAGGTATTCCTCAGGGTGCATACATACAAGACAGCCCCCCCCCCCCATCTCTCTCTCTCTCTGACACACACACACACACACACACACACACACACACACGTAGAAAAATAACTATTTACATTATGGCACCGAGAAAAAAATATCAAATATAATAAAAAGGTCAAAACTTAACGAATATAACACAATAACTATAAATAACAACATGCTGTGTGAAGGGGTGTATTTTCTAAGAAAAAGGCAAAGGAGCTTAGCTAAGAACTGCTTGCTCAATTGCGGTATGTTGTTTGGGGGTAACCTTGTTAACACGGAGACATGATAGGAGCGTCCTTTATTTCGATTTGTTTAGTTCTTGACTAGTTTCATTTGATGTATGTTCACACAGAGGGAAAAGATAACACATTTTGAAGAAGAAATTGATGATATATTTAGTTTAGTTATTCTGCCAGACCTTGTTTTTCAAACAGTTAAAATGTGAATGATATGGTAAATAGAAAATGAAGTTAGATAAATGTGGAACAAATCTGTTCCCTCAACTGTATATTCTTTATCACCGAACCAATGTGTTCGGTGATAAATATTAGGCGTTTTGGTAGATCAATGTACTTTCTGCCTAATCTAGGGTTTTAAAAAATAAATAAAGAATACATTTTTCTCAAATATTTCCATTAGACACCCAAGACCACCACCATAAATTCTGCATATAGGATTTTAAAAATATCATCGTTGTAATCTATTTATTCTCACACCTAGCAGTGGAAACGAGGTAATCAGTTGGTTGAACATCAGGCTCTTAACCCAAGGGTTTTGGGTCCGACACCCGCTACGGTCACCTCAAGTTGGCTAATGTGGAATGTTATAGGGATTGTCACTTAGATCTCAAGACCAAAGGATGATGTAGTCCATGATGTCTTTAATGCGACATTTAAAATAAGAAAACAATCACAGCCAAGAACTAAGATAACAAGTGCCACACTGACGATGGAGCAAACTAAAACTGCAGACTAGAATGGATGTTTGTGACATGATTTTGCCACAATGACGATGGAGCAAATTAAAACTGCAGACTAGAATGGATGTTTGTGACATGATTTTGCCACAATGACGATGGAGCAAACTAAAACTGCAGACTAGAATGGATGTTTGTGACATCCCGTCCCTGATAGTATTGCTGGCAGCAGATCATAAAAGTTATGAAGTTTGAAACCTAAAAATAAGGCATTACTTGTAATGGAACCTTTCTAAGAAGTCCGTCCGTCTATCTCCGCGCTCGTGCACATTTTCTTACATACATTGCATTGTCCTGCTGGTAATGTATTCTCTTCATGTTTATTTCAGTGTCTGTTATCAAAATTTCATTCATCTCGGTCTCAAAACCTCTCGTTCCTTGGAAGTGGTATTATCCAATAGATTGTGCGTGTCTTCTTTTCTCACAGGTGGAACAGCAGATATAACCGTCCACACAGCATTGCCGTTCCTTTTGACGACAGCAAGCACCCGCAGTCAATTTCAATGTTTTTATCAGACTTGGAGACACAGTCAATCCAGGCAAGACTACTGACAGACATGTAATTAACGCCTCATCAGTGACGTCTGGAACATTGAAATCTACAGGACAAAACCAAAAAATCCCATATACGTGAATGTCGATGGTTGCTCATGCGTTGGTTCGATACAACTACCGCTGAGTAATACAAGCAGCCGTACAACCAGACCTTTTGAAATAACAATGATTTTCGGCAGTACCGAACTCGCTGTTCAAGCGAAAGAAGAACTAGACAGAAACAATGCTGTTGTTGCAAAATTCTATTTTTTTCATTGAAAACTAATGTCATTTTATATCCTTTACAAGAGCCTTTATTCCATCAGACATATTCACGTACATAAATAATGTGTGATTTTGTAAATATATAAATATAATAACATTTTTGGATTGTGATGACCCATGATTACTATTTTAGACAAGAAATGTATGTTGTGATATATAGAAGTATCATCTGAAGTTGTGTCCCGCCCCGGGGAGCGCGGGTCTTTAGTGTGGAAGCCATAATATCGGACTCAGCATAATTGAAAGTGGGAATTTTTCTTGCCAGACTATATCTATTTTGGACTTTCCGAAATTCTCCGTTTACCTTAGAACTTAAATTCATAGGCGTTATGTACTCATCGTTATTAAATATCCCACGATATATCATCATCCTCTCTTACTTTCTTGCATGGCTCGCCTCATGGGAACTCAGCTTCATCTATAGCAGGCAGTATGAACTGTGATTATTATACACAAAATACATTCTTATTAAAACGATATTGGCCACGAAATGGTATTCGTTTTGACATGTCATACAAGAGACAAGACAAAAGCAAAATAAAATTGTTATAAAAAGTTTTTAAAAGATAATAAACAATTTTCTATACAAAATTAAGACCTATTATTATTGTACACCCCTAGAAACCAGAATTTACTTGGTGAATGACACATACTTTGAATAACTTTTCAGTGACAACTACAGTAGTTATAAGGGCTCTAATGGAACCATAAGGGGAAATCCATGTAGAAAATGGTAGAAGTATTATGGGAGATTATGGAATTAAACATTGGATATAGGACACTATAAGATATTTTATATTATCTCATATTAAAAAGGATTTCATTTTTTTTTTTTTTTTTTTTTTTGTAGATTTATTGGAATTTAATATTATGGGCATTGTGATTGTTCTTAATTTAGCATTGAGATTCAGCCGCAATAGGTCTAATGGCAAATCCATGTTAAATTAAAATGTACATATTTATTATGGGTACTTAAGGGAATTTATCAACCTGTTAACATACATCTGTGGGGATGTATTGGAATTTAAGACTGGATTTCAGCCACTATATTGATGCCTTTCGGGATACTTTTGAAAAAGGTGAAGTTTGCATGGAAAGGCCAACATGGAGATATGGAGATTTTATATTACCATTACACCATATTTGGGCTACTATAGCCCTCTAATGGAATTTTAAAATGCCTCAGCGAAATATAGACCATGGGACCTTAACATCAGGGTAAGTAATTCCATCTATTTATGGCTGCTCAACACACATTGTGACTGACATATCTACCTGACCAACATTTATTGTAACTGAAAAAATGTATTCTGACTTAACAAAACCTATTTTGACCGACCAACGTCTATTGACTGATCAACATGTATTTCGAATGACAATAGCCTATCAGGACTGACCAACACCTATTATAACTGGCCAACACTTAGTCAGACTATACACAACAATTTTTAATTACCAACACCTGGTTTGACTGACTGAAAGATGGCGTGTGACCTGACTTTATGCTGATGTACAAAGTAACATTTCCATGCTGGAATTTAGCATCCTGAGTCCGCCATAACATACGTTTTAAGAGTGGAAAATTAAGGTATCTAGATTCAATCATGCGTGTCTTTGATACAATTCCAGACACAAGAATTACAAACTTTTATTGAACCATTTCTATATGTTAGTTCAAAACAGATTGGTGAGAGAACCATATTTCGCAGCAGCTGTTATGTATTTATGCTTTAATTCACAATACTATAATTTTTTTTTAAATTTTGCAATTTTTGCTCTCGGGAAATAAATCATTTGTTAATTTGACAAAACTTGTTCTTTTCTGTTACTTAATTTAATATATATAAATGTTACCATCTAAAAGTTATATAACAAGTACACAAGTATTGAGTATTCCGAATGAATTCAAGTGGTGTTCCGAATTAATTCCAATCTTGAAAGTACTGGTGTATCATTAGCCTGGAATTGTGTTGATGTGCTTAGAGTTTTGATGTATTACTATAATATGATCTACAGTAATGTACAACACTTAGCTATGGAATTTGTTGTTTATACAGGTGTTTGTTTTTAAGGACGTGTCTTCGTGACCACTATATATTCCCTGCCTTCGATCATCCGTTATGTTTGTAAGACCTTGAGATGGGTTGTAATTATGTGTGATGGTGACCATGATAACACTCCACTTTACTTCGTTCTGTTTGTTTGTTAGAGTGGAACTTGAATGTTACGGGTTGGTATTGTATTATAGATATTGTTTAGGAGAAAAATTCAGAAATATGCTACTGTATTTCTAATATAGTGTTCATACATTTGGAATTTCCCAGGTGTTTGCATACGTAATATAATAACATTTGTTTTTCAGTTTACCAAATCATTTAAGCAGGTTAGACAACTTACTTGAAAGTTTGATAACTTCGAGTGCCACGATCTTCAATCTTCCGATGTAGAGAGATGACACTTATGACAAATTCATTGTTTAAATAATTTTAAATTCTGTCACTGAGCTTTTCAAGTTTGTTCGCGTTAATACAACTGTTGTCATGTCAGGTTTTTTTAAGTTTGCCAGTTTTCAAAAGCCATACAGTCAGACGTCCTTCTATTGTGATATATTGTTCATGCTTATTTAGTCGCATTTAATTGCTTACCTGCGTTTAGACAAATCAGTCAGTCGTCTATGTAAGTTTAGCGTAAGATCTAAAGTGGCTTCTCTGAGTTTAACTATATCTTCTCAGAATATATCAGAACGGTTGGTGGCGAAGGGCATTCTTTAGTTTTGATATGAAACACCTTATCTTGGAACATATCAGAATTTGCCTTCATAATATGCCAGATACAAGAACAGTCAACTGAATTAAAAAATGAAGTTTGTATCAACAAACATATACAGCACTGGATGTAATAAGTTGGAGTTACTTTCCTTGATTTATGTTGAAACACCAGATATTGTGTAAAATTAAAACTGATAACTTCGTCAGCCTCTCGATGTTATTTCCAATGAGATGTAATTTAAATGTATATATTTCGGATAATAATTTACGGGGTATATTTGTACTAGTACATAAAGATCTTACATAAATGACTCTAGTCGAATGGGACACTGGGTTAGAATGAATATGTTTGGTCAAATATTACCCAATTACAATATGTTCAAATATTTAAACGGTCCTGAAATCAAGAGTGATATTGAAGTAAACTGGAAAATTAGACAAAATTTTTATCTATTCTATTTTTTTAAAATATAAATAATGTTCTTTGGAAATTTAGATCAGTTGTTTTTTCGATGTCCCTGAACACATATAAAATGAGAAAATTAGTTCCCAAAAGAAAACTTCCTGCTAAAACAAGCGTAGTTTTGGTGAAAAGGTATGATCTAAATGGAAACAGCTAACAGCGGAAAGTTTAAAAGATGTTTTAAATATTCACATAACAGCTACGTCAATAATATCACTGGCAACATATGCTCATATTCGAAATCGTTCTCGATATACATACGTAGAAAAATGATTCTCAGGACATTCCTCCATTTAAGACGTACAAAATTGGTATAAACAGACAGTGTGAAAGTTCAAACGCTGCTGCATGGTCATCATTATAGCTATGTAATACTGTTGCATTCTGTTATTGATAGACCTTGAGACAGCTTCTGACAACTGTCAGTCAAAAAGTGTTAATGATTGAATTATTTCATTATGGATTTACAAGCAAACCTCAGCACTGGATGGACTCTTTTTGAGAACTGGGGGCGACGGTAAATGGTTCCGATCTAGTTAAAATTCACCAAACTTTGCATTGAAATTCGTCTATTTGTAGATGACTTGTTTGCTACATATCAATACAAAAACAGCAGGATACCAAGAGAGTAAAAAATCATTAATAAACCAGGACAATGTGCATAAATGGGAATGCGGTTCCAGTGTTAAAAAAAAGCAGAATAATGTAAATGAATATAAAGAAATCCCACACAATATTCATTAAAAGCTATACTTTTTAGAAAATCAAAAACAAACAAAATCGAAAGAATCAAAGGATTAGTTATGCTTGTACTGTATGACATACATTCTTAAGTTGTATAGAATGAAACTGACGGAAAACAATAAAAAAGTTGAGCTTGGGTTGTTGCATCTAAATGTTACTATTCTACAGGTAGTATGACCTCCCTATCTTGAAAACCATTAAATAACCGAAGACAGGAAAACAGAATCATATTTTCTACAAAGTTTTTTAAAAAAGAGCAAAAATGTACTGCTACAATTTGATAAAACTGAATAGAACAAGTAGAAAAAAAAATGAATATACCTACCTCATACCCTATGCACAAACTAATAGTTACAACTGTTCCCCAACAAGAACAATCAAGCATTGGAAATTGATAGATAAATAATAGCAGAGAGAGTGAACAGACCTTTTGCTGAAGAATAAAGCTTCTTACGAAATCAAAACAAATAAGGTCAATAACGTCAAACCGAAGCCACTAAATTAGTGAGAGTTTCTCTAATTGGGTTAGTTGTTTTTGTTACTTATTTGTCGTTAGTGTTTTTTTTTCTTCTAAATGTGTATGTGCGTTCGTTTACCCGCCGGACGTTTCACTGAGGTCGCACCCTCTCTGCTGCTATAATTAAATCATTATAATATCCATAATGGAATCTTACACTAGTATATTAGCTAGAGACAGATTAGAAGCAATTAGAATATATCTGACTGTTCATGACACTCTCAAGCAAAAATTGCAAGAACGTCAAGAATCTCAAGTAGAATATGCAGAATGGACAGAAAAATTATTTGAACCAATTATCGAACCAACCAAGAAAATTGTTACAGCAACTGAGACGGCTCAAAAAGCACTTGATATTATTGGCGGTCTTCAAGCAGCAAAGCCACCACCAAAGCAACCTCCTCAAACACAACCTGAAGTTCAACCACAACCTCTGCCAAGAGTTAAAACTAAAATTATAAATTTACGCCTAAAGGTATTGACATTATCGAGGACCGAGTCAAAGCAATTGATATTGAGGCATTTGGATATTATGAAAGAGAAAAATATGTAAAACCAGAATATGTTAAAACTGTAAAACCTGGTGATTGGGTTAGGGATGTATTTCGTGTCACTAACAAAACAAATCAAATACGATCTGCTGCAGATATTTATAATGTTAGCCTCTTGGCACAGGAAGTATCTTGAAAAAGTAACGCAAGAAAGGAGACAAAGGGAAGAAGAAATAAAACAACAATTGGGAAAATCAAAAATAGAAAAAACTAAAAGGAGGGAGAAATTCCCTTCTTCACTAATTAAGAAACAACGGATAGAACAACAAGTGAGGAAAAAGGAGCAACTGGAAACACAACAAGTGAAGAAGAATTAAATTATGATACAGATCCTGGCATCGTCTCCACTGGAAGTGGTTTTTCTAATCAAGGAAGTGTTTTTATTGCTTGTTCTAACAATATTCCTTCAGATGTAGATAGATTAGAAATTCTGATTGGAGGAAAACGAGCAGGAAATAATTCTCTGGAAATTATTAATGAAATATCTTATATCTGCCGAAGATTATTTACAGGATGTGTTATGGATCGTAACATTTATCATTCTCTCATTAATGAAATTGTCGATGATTATTACAGCAACTAAAACAATTAATTAATCATTTTTTTTAAAGAAAATGATTATATACAACGCTCAACGTAGGCCTGTAATAGCTAGGGTAGTAAACTGGCGATTGCCAACTTACAGCGCGATTTACGGAGATGAACTTGGTGGTTTTGTTCAGGTTGTTTTTTTTTTAAAAGAACGGCTCCAAAAGTAATACCATTTATAAAAGAACAAGGTATGAAGGCTATTTACGTTATTCTTTATAAAGGTATCTATGGTAATGTTACCGGTAAAGCATTTTCAGCAATCAGAAAAATATCAGCTCGATTAATACGAAGAAAACCTCAGCCACTAAATCTACCCAGCACCGAAGTTATGCCTGCAAATGTTAGCAAAAATAATAAATCAAGCTGCAAATAGAAAAGGAGCAGAGTTGGCTGGTGTCCCCATATCAGAAAAAGAAAAGGAAACAATATAACTGCTAGTCTGATAGCAGGAAGTGGTCTTCGTGTTAGACGATACCAAAGTCTTACAAAAATATTACTAACAAATGCCTCGCTTGGCGCTCAGCATTAATATGTTAGTGTTAGGACTGGTCGGCCTAGTGCCAGGAAAATGTGATTGGGTGAGACATCATGCTACATGTCTGCGGCATGATGCCCCAGTGCTAAACATCACTAAAAACTGTCACACTGTAGACATCGTAGCGATATGATTGAAACATTGTTACAGCTACATTAAAAATCCAAATCACACACACAAACACACACACACACATTTTTCCGATCCAGCGTTTGATACATACGCACCAGTTCTTAACGATTAATATATACGTGATTATCAGTATTATTCTTATGACGCTCGTGTACCAAATCAGCATGATCGAATCGAATTACAAGTCCAAGATACAAGCAGATATTTGTTTACCTGATGAAGCATTTATCGAAGTAGAATGTAGACTTTTAAAAGCAGATGATATTGCATACGGACTTTTAGATCTGTCAGGTTTTGGTTAACAATGATTATATGGCATTATTTAGCGGTGCTATGTATATGATTGACATTTAAAAAAAACATTGAATCGTGTCTCGAAAATGTTGATATTGCTACGACGATATTGGCTCTGGCAAGATACAGCGATGATTACTCGAGGTCAGCTGATCCGTCAGTGATGTTTGCAAAGGATACCACTGTTCACCCCGACAGTAGCAGCGTGATAGCCTCACAAACGTTAAGTGACGAAGAAAAATTTGGATTTTGTAGAAATGTTAGAAAATTTATATTTGGCGCTAAACACACTGTGGTACTTGTAAGAAAAACCATTGACAATGATGCAATCTGTAATGATGCAATCTGGCGACCCAACGCAGTTGATGTTGGTAAAGTAATACTAAAGTTGGTAAAGTAATACTAACAAAACTGTCACTCTGGATGCCGGTAATAACTCCATCGCTTGCTGAAGAAGAAAAACTACTTGCTGTTATGAATTCAGGTGGTAAATCATTGTTATCATGGTTGACAATGACTACATATAGCGTTCAATGTAATGCAAATAGCATCACAGCAAGGATTTTCTGCACAATGACACATATTCATCGCATTTCAGGAAAATGTTAGAATAGATTCATAGGAAAGAAATTCAATGGTATTTGACACACTTGGAGTTTCTGACGTTCCTTTAAGGATAAATGAACATCAGGAACCTACTGAAGAAGTTTTTTTTAAATTTTGATCAAAATCATGTTGCACGTGCTTATATCATCGGTTTATGACATTTATGGGGCGTGATCAAAATATTGACACTGGTTTGCAGATATCTCAGCGGGATTTCACAACATTATATCCAATTTATTACTTTTCGTTGGAACATTTAGATTTATTCAGGCAATCTGTCGTTGATATACATTTTTGAGCCCGTGTAGCTCGACTGCCTGCTAGCGGTTACAAAGCAATCACTGTTATACTCTCAGACAAAGCAATGATTCTTGAAGGTGTTGGTGGACGAATGAGTGTTATTAAAGCTCCTGTAGAAAAAAATAATTAAATCGCTGACGATATTTATAATGGCATAGCTTCACGTTAGCGTTACTCTGACTCAAGGTCAGTTTAAAAAGTTTCAGTCAAATTCAGCAAAGAACTGCTGAATAAAAATATCACTAAAAAAGATCAGATCACAGGTGGTCAAAACAAACTATCATTGTGAGAACGTCAACTCAGATATTTCAATGGCGCCAAATAAAATCACAAACAGGCGTTAAACTCAATCTTTCTGATGGTGCGGTTAAAGACTCGATTATAGTAGGCGGTATATTTCCATTTCTTGCAGCTATACCAGCGTTAATAGCCGATGCAGCTCCAGCTGTAGCAAAAGCAGCTGCACTTGTTGCTGTTGAAACTGCTGCTGAGATGGCATTAAAGAAATCAACAGGACAATGATTTAAAAAAGAAGGAAATGTCTAAGATTACTAGGTACTCCTTATCGGTACGGAAAAGGTCTGAGACTTCCAGGAACACTATGTTAATCCGTCCAATGTCAAATTTTGATTTCCTTGATGCTGCTAAAAAATTAAATATCAAACGTTGTAGAGGTGTTTTAATGTGTGATCAATTACCAAAACAACCAAACAATACTGAGAACAGATATCATTAATCTTGATAATAGTTCTGGACCTGGCACTCATTGGGTGGCATACGCAATTGATCCACGTGGAAATATTTACTTTACTTCGTATAGACTGGCTCCACCAAAAAAATTTTTAAATTACGTAAACACAGTAAAATCTCCAGTCTGGTATTCAACATTACCAATACAAACAATAACCGATCCGCCAATATGCGCCCGTGAAGTAATTGCTGTACTCGACGCTATATTTTCATCAAACGTACCGCCTCATAAAGTCGTGCACGAGTATACAAGTAGCCGTTAATCGTTTAAACATATATTAAAGTATAATGGTAGATATTTACGGAAGATCTTCTCGCCTAAGCGCAACCCAGCAAGGTGACTTATCTAAATATGCAACCCTTGATGAGGTCAATGATGAATTCGCTAATCTTTTGAGTCTTGCAATGTGGACCAAAACGAAGTCATTGTTTTTCATGATAAACAAGGACGAGTAATATCCCATAGACAGATATTATTCTGCGGGTTCCAGATGCAAAATAAGATAACTTAGTGGTATTTACTAAATACTTTAAAATTAAAAAAATCAGATGAATCAATTCTATCAATCATAGGAGAAACTGATGGACGTATCAGAAGAATTGGAGATATTATGTACGGTGATCTCAATATGAGTAAAAAATACAATTATTAATGTGAGAAAACCAAAATCAGATGATGATGGGACAACAAAAATATGTAGACAGCAGCAACACCATGAGCAGAACTGAGATCAATGATGGTTTATTAACCGCAGGTGATACAATGACTGGTTCTCTCAATATGACTAATAGTAAAATTACTGGTATTTTAGAACCAGAATCAAGCCATGACGCTGCAACGAAGAAATATGTCGATGATAGGAACATTCCGATGATGAGCTCGTTAATAACAATCAATGATGGAATGGCCACATTTAGATCTGGATACTTTAATCATGTACAAGCGTTTACAAATTTTCGTAGAAACACAAATAGGGCCATTAACAAACTTTGTGGAAGTCTAGCAGTTATTGATATTAAACTCTCTGACATAAAAAAATTACCGACAGTGTAATATATACAATAGCGTCTGGACAAGCATTATGGTCACCACTCATTAAATTCATTAAACATCGCGCTGATGTTACCGAGTTATACAGATTTTCAATACTTGGCACTACAAATATACAATATCTACTACAATTTCACGACGTTTTCCACTAAATGTATCTTCTGGGTATATGTTAGTGATGTTAGATCAAAACGACGAAGTAACATTCGTGGTGGAGCCCGAAGAAAAGGGTAAACCGTGTTGTATTATTGGTGTCTTGAATTAGTTGCTAGACTACCACCTACTTAAAATGTAATGAGCTCCCCAATCAACGTTCGACGTTTTAGATACAATTAAGCACGTGAATGGCAAAAAAAAATTAAAAAATATCGTTGACGAATATACAGTGAAAGTTTTAAAAAAATGTCGCAGACGTGCAATTGCTGTTGACATGATTGTATATTCGGTGTCTGCTGTTATTACTGGAACCGGCGTATAATTATTAACAATAACAATAACATCACTAGCAGTTGTAACAATCTGTGTTTCAGTTGCAACAGCAATTGTGGGTATTCTTAATAACATGGGAAAAAATATACACATGTAAAAGCACAACATTGCATGACTATCTAATAAAATTACACACAGCGACGGTAGCATATTTAAAATTATCTTCGTTATTATCAACAAGTCCTAGTGATGGTCAAATATCAGATTTTGAGTTTGCAAATATGATTAAATCTGCAACGATGCAATAAGTTTGATAGAATCAGGATTTAAATAAGAATGTGAACTCCGAACGAGCTACTTAAGCAGATTGTCGTTAATACAACTCCGTCAAAAACAATGATCATATCAGCGAGCTGAGCTGATCTAAAATTTAGTGTTTAATTTCCAACTGCAGTTCCAGGGAAAGAAATAGCGCTAGCAGCATTACGAGTTTATTACAGATGGCCAAATATCAGATCAAAATCATTTGGTGGATTACCAGCAAATAATTCACTGGCGTTTGCAAATAAGAATAAAGATGATGAAACTCCTGACTGGCACGTTGTAGCAATTCCCACAGGTAATTATCAAATCGGACAAATCAATGATGAATTCCAGCTCAGAACAAATCTATAAGTGGAAAAGAATTAAAAATAGCTATAACAGTGTACGAACCAACGTTATCAGCCGAAATTTAAATAAACTCTCTAGATTATGTTGTAGATATTTATCAGTCATCGATCAGAAGTGTGTTAGGGTGGCCTGAAATAGCACATGTTTATCAAGGACCACCAGAATCTCAACGAGATCATTTCTCTAATAACGACAAAAAAATTATAAATGAACCACAATATTGAAATATATAGCCATGGAATTCTGATCTTAGTTATTTCCCTCCTACTGTACATAATTTTGACTCAAAACCAAAACAGCTACTGTTTATGAAAAGATTTCAAATCACTGGCTAATAAAATTAAAGATGATCATATGATTCTATCTTCGGAATTAGAGCATTTATTTAAAAATTATATTATGGAATATCCTAATGATGATCTAAAAATAAAAATCATTGAAACAATAAAACATTTAAATCAAATCATAAATGCTGGTAGTGTTCTGATAAGAAACGTGACGAAAACAATATATTGTAAGCAACTACTTATCGATCATTATACAATAACTGAAGCAGATATTCTAAATTTTATATTACCAGGGTTTGAAACTGACGGACTAAAAGGAAAATCAAACGACATTATCAATGAAAACTTTCCTAAAAATCGTTGAGTCATGGATAAAAAATAACCCCATCATCAAATAATTTCAGACATAGCAATGATCCGTATGGTGGTGATAGAAATAGTTCACAAGGAATTGTAAAAACAATATAACATCAACAATCGCAGTCAATCTTGTACGTGATACAATTGATGGCAGCTATCAAATAGATCTTGGAAAATCTAGCCAGGGTCAAAAAAGATATATTTTATACACATTGACACCTCATGTACCTCCTGGATATTTGATTGTGCAAGAGCCTTTTAATCTTGTTTATCTACGTTGTCATAATTAATTATTATCAAGGATAAGCTTCAAACTTACTGAAACATCCAGACAGTTATTTGGTTTACGAAATGAAAATTTGAGTATAAATTTATATGTAAGATCATAGATCTTCACGTTAGTGATTGATTCTTAATCAGGGGAAATAAAATATGTTATAACACAGTTTGTTTTTTACTGATTCTCTTTCAGATTTCAGATAAATAATATAATAAAATAAGGAAAATTAGTTAGATTTTATATTTGATGGGGTATATGCTACTAAAAATAATGAATATCAATCGGATTTTATAATATGATGGGGTATATGCTACAAATTAAAATGGAATTTAATTCGGATTGTATAACTTGATGGAGAATATGATACTTAAAATTGTTTAAATCCTACTGAAAACAGAAAAAATAAAACATTACATAATATTCCTTGACAAAGTCAAAGCAAAAAACAAATAAAGATATTAACAGAATTTATTTTTTTAATATTCATTAGTTGGATTTTATAATTTGATGGGGTATATTACCCATAGTTTTTCAGATTATCAAACCATTTCATGAAATTGACGAGTAGATTACCCAAATTAAATCCGATTATCAAACAATTTCATCAAATTGATGGGATAAGTTGTACTAAAAGAATGAAAATCAGTTAGATTCTATAATTTTGATGGAGTAGTAGATACAAAAATAATGAAAATCTCATCAAAAACAAAAGAAAAAATTCCATAATAATCCTTGACAAAGTCAAAACAGAATTTATTTTTTTAATCTGATATTTCGTTAATTTGATGGGGGTAAATAGTACTACAATAACGAAAATATAATTGTATAATTCTGAAGGGGGAAATAAGTACTACAATAACGAAAAGATTTTATAATTTTGATGGGGAAAATTGTAATATAAATAGCGAAAATCTCATCAAAAACAAAAGAAGAAAAAAAATAAAACATTACATATTAATCCTTGACAAAGTCAAAGCAAATAACAAACAAATATACTTATAACAGAATATATTATTTTATTTCTCAGGTAGAATAAAATTCAGAGGATAATTGACCATGACATTGCCGTAAACTTCATTTTCGTCACTACTTTCACTAATAACTTTGTCATTGTTTTCATTTTCACTATCTGACAAACCTTTTTAACTGCCTCACGCTAGTGTTAATAATTTTTTTCGTTTCGTTTTCGTGAGCTCATTCTGATCTAATTTTTCGGACACGCTTGAGAGATACGAATTTTTTAACTTCTGCATCTTTCACAGCAGCCCAAGATTGGAACATAGCATGTTGGATGAGTTTTATAAATCTTTGTTCTGCTGGTAGTGTATATCTATCTTCAAATTTACGTGTTTGCAATGATTAAAAATCACAAATATTTTTTCTAGATCAATTTGAATTTTTATGCCATCTTTTTCAATTTTGTTTCATTGCAGAACTAATATCATAATTATTTTCATAATTCATTGTATAATAAATATGTATTTGCAATAAAATATAATAGGTCATCGTTGACTGTACTTTTTAGCTAACATAGACCTTTTTGTTTTGAACAGCACAACATATAATCTTAATTCTACGAACGACACAACCCCCATATAAAACACTAGATTACCCAACGATATTCTAGCAGGTTATGATCTTAATTATTTAACTTAATTCTAATGACGGCACAACTCATATGCGAACCTCTAGATTTCCAAACGACATTCTAGCAGGCTCAGATGATACATATATAATCCTTATTCTATAATTTAATTATCAGGACGGCACACCATTAACTTAATTCTAAGGACGGCACAATATATATTTATTTTTAATTCTAAGGACGGCACAATACATATACGGGGGCCTTCAACAGAAGTTTGCACACTCTCCACTATAATCGAACCCGGAAGAGTGCAAAAGATCACCCACCACGTGGTGACATGGTTGGAGGGTGTGGCTTGTCTGTTGAAGCTTCGCCCCATCTATTAATGAAGAATATCGCCACCGTCGACAATTGTCAGTCACAGGATTTGATCGCCGGACCTCGAGTATGAGAATCAGTCAAACTAGCAATGCGCTGTTCCAATCGTACAGACATATGTTTCAGAATTATATAAACTTACCTATGGTGGAATTTTCTACAGATGATTATACTAACTGCATTGTGGATTTATTTTGGTTTTGCAGAACACATCGTATTAAAATGATTATATTTATTTCTCCATTGACACAGTCAGTGTTGAAATACATCATTTAAATTATAGACGTTTTCGCCCAAACAGGCATGTACGTCTGTAAGGGTTCAAATACTGTATTGCAGTATTACAATAGATCTGAAAGTAGCAAACTGAATGGGTGTAGCTTATTTACTGTTTGTAGTTCTTTATTATTATCGCTGATAAAATCTAGATCAAACAACAAACCTGACAAATTCAGAACAATAAGGATAATATTTCTTTTTAAAAAATCAAGCAAAAGAACATTATTGATCAATAAATAAAAATTATTTATAAGATTACAGTCTTTACCTTTATCTAACAGAGTTATTCCCCTTGACGCTGTCATGGAATTATATCATCAACGAGGTCATAAAATCATTAAATTGCTCTGTCTTACGATAGAGTTATACCCTGAACTAAGATACCTTTGTTTGTATTTCTTTGAAAATACCGATTTGGTTATATAATTTGCAACACGATGGGTAGAAGTTAACCAAAAAGTAATAGTTTATGTATAAGCGAATATTATTATAAAATATAGGCCAGGTTATCATTTAATCGCTCTATATTTTACATGACAGAGTTATCTCTCTTCATATGTCTGTATCTAGCACAATCGGGAGATACTGAAATATAAATTTTTGTTTATGCTTTCTTGAATACGCCGATTTAGTAATAATATCTGCGACATATTTTATTTAATGTATACAAATATCAAAATATTTGCCAGCTATATTCATTGATTGAAATATTATTTCTTCACCAGTCTCTGCATTTACGGATTTAACGACTCTAGGAAATTTATTATATTTCCCAGTCCCACCACATTTGTTATTCTGACTCTGTGTAATAGCTCTTAAATTACTCAAGGAATTACTGACGCTGATACGATCGATCACAACACCGTGTTTGAATATCCCCCCGAAAACATTCATAAACGAACCTGTGACATAAATAATGTTTCTTCCCCACCCACCCCGGCAGAAAATTTGAGATAACCAGTATTAGAGACAGCACCGACTAGTTTATTTAGTCGACAGTGCTTGATTACACCATCACTGGATGCTTCACAATCCTTGATGATGTGATATCTCACAGATTCCTTTTGTTCCATTTATATATAACATTATTTATTAAAATTATTATTTTGAAAATCTAGCTACATAATCTTTCACATTTCATATAACTTTATCACTACAATCAGTGTTATTTTTATCATAATATCTTTTCAGTTCTCTACAATTTTTACCACCACATTGCACACACAACACCAAAACCACACCTAAAACACGGTTTAGGTCCTAAGCTCCCTCTCCGTACACATTATAAATGATATCCTCAGAAATCGTTTACACAAGCTTTGTCACAAGGAAATGTAGAGCCTATCATAAGCCATTTGCATTTATTCTTTGTTTGAATCATCATTTTATATATATATATATATATATATATATATATATATATATATATATATATATATATATATATATATATATATATATATATATATACATATAGAATTTCAATTTAAATATATATTTGTTTTAATTATAATATGAACGAATTAACAGAGAGTAAAATTAAGCCTTCTAAAGATAAATTTAATCTTGACAGAATATTCTCTGACTTACAGATGCAATAACTGGTTGATCTGATAAATAAACGTTTGATTAATAGTATTCATAAAGGCCAAGATTTTGTTATAGCTAGGATGGTGCATCTCATGTGTGGTCAACATTTAAAATCATACGCAACACCGATGGTGTCGACAAAGTCGTCGATGCAACGATGAATGACAAACGAGCAGCAACGATTATTAATTATCTCGACAATCGAAGATATTTTTTCAGACTAAAGTTTATTGCATAGGCAGAAGCAAACATGAATACTTGGATTATCAGTGACAAACGTGACCCTGTCCTTCATAATAAAAACATTGCCGTATTAAGTCAAAATTCCAGACCAGGAATGTTGACTGGTATTGACAGACCGTATTATGAAAGAGCGTATCCTGTAACCGTGGTTATTTATGGAATTTATCCGATAAATGATAAACCTAACGTGAATAATCTAAAACCGATGAAATTTTCACGAAAAAAGTGTGTAGCCGAACGAGTAACGGAACATTTTACAAACGCAATACGTGGAAATGGTTTAAAGGATCAGCGACGTGAAAAAATAAATAAAAGGGTTGAATCAGTCAAGGAGAAAGGAGCTACAATAAACTATGTTGCTGAATTAGGAAAAAAAATTAAAATTCCCAATAAAGATAACGGGAGAGATTTTATACCTATCAAAGTTTAAATCGAAAGGAGCTTCGTTTGAAATATTGATCATAATGCGCATGTGTGGACTAATTCAATAACAATATTTCCGCACCATCGAATTGTTAAATTTTATAACGGTGATATATTTGATTTTATTAATCAGATCAGTAAAAGTGATCCTGTATCCGTGTGGCTGTTTCAAAGCTCTGAAGACGATAGTGATCTGATAAGGCCTGATTGAAGTAGCTGCATTGAAGAAAAAAGCATTCTTGATCAGATTGAAAGACCTAATGTTGAGATTTATCGAACAGAATTTCTTCATACAAATATGAAAAATCTTGCGTTGAAATATACCCATGACGATGTCATACATGAAAAGTTACTCAGTAATTGTTTTACATTCCATCAGTCGCAGCTCATTTTGCTAGAGAGAAAAATTCGTGGAAGCCTACGAGGTTTGATTTTCTGATTGATATAATATCGAGTTGTGTCAAATACGGACACGGTGGATTATGGAATGCTAAATACGATTATAGGGATGTTATTTCTGGTGATATGGTTGCACATTATCCCGGACGTTTTCTTGGAATGGGAGAGTGTTCTAAGTATTTTGAGTGGTTTGAACATCCAACACACGAGATGACCAGAATATCATAAACGGACCATTACCAGATTTTGATTTGACTGGATTCCCTTGTATCGAGTGATTTAAGTTTGCTGAAAATCTTCATTAAATTTGTTACCACAACAAAATAAATATTCTAATGATAAAAATCCTGACATGACTGATTTTGAGAATAAAATCGCAAAAGCTCTTTGCAGAAAAATAATCGGTAAATTCACCCAAGGAGGATGATATGATCATTAACGATATTGCACAAGATTGATTATAGATGATGCTGAACTAGATTTTATAACGAATAAAACCACATTTATAAGTCGAAGTAATGTTAATTTATCAGACGGAACTAAATTAGGTATACTTGTATATTACATTGATGGTGAGTCACCGCAGTTTACTCATTTAAGATCTTCAATTCTCGCGTACATTTCCATAAATATATTCTCGATGAGAAATATAGTTTCCGAGTTTTCTGTTCGAGTCGCTACGAATTCGTTTCATATCAATAAAAGAATACAGGATTGTTAGAACAGCTACATATCGGCACTTATGCATCATGGGGTGAATGGAGAATAAAACAAGAAAACATACTTAATTATTCTGAATCCGCTGACGTTGAAATTACGGATATTTATTACCAAAAAAGTCAAATATCCAAATTATCAGCTGCACCATCTGTATATGATCATGTAGCTAGACATAAAACAGTTTTTCTCAATGGGTCTTGATGTTCTGATAAAACAACTCGTGTGATCGAATTATTCTTGAACATTGTTCAGAAATAGTTGTATTAACACCTACACACAGACTCGCAAGAGAAATGAGAGAAAAAATATTAAATCATGCACTTGTCATAAATTCTTTGATGGAAGGGAGATAAACGGACTCCTGAACGAATGGGAAAGAAATATATTCCAAGGATAATTGTTTGGGATGAAATATGCACCGTTTCATTAGAAACGTTAACAATATTTCTTGATTGGTTATTGACAAAAAATACTGCTGTAATAATGTGTGACGATCATGGTCAACCACCGCCTTTGTTGGATTGTCTGCACACAAATGGCTGAGGAATTTTGTAGATTATTATGACAAAATAACTGATGATCATAGTGATCCAGAATTGAAAGAGTTGAAATTAGTCAAACTACAACCGAATGAAATTCAATGTGAAATAATGCGTGGAATAATTTCAGAAACTCCTATTAACAATTTTTTTGGAATTCATGAAGACCAAATGAGTTGATAGCTGCAAGTAGAAAGATAGTTCCTGATACACTTCAACAACAATTATTTATGTTACATAAAGAACAAATTTCAAATCTACCCGTACCATTGTGTTATCGACAGCACATACGCGGCGACAGAATATCGACGTTGATATACAAGGGTCGGCAGAGAAATAAAATCTTGTATTAAATGATATTGTTTTAGTTCCTGTCAATGTTGTTGAGAGCGCGTTAATTATGGAGAAGAAAAAAAATCCATTAACCATCTCCGATACAAATGCTTGGATCGTCCATGATCGTATCGAATGGTCAAATTTAGTTTATCTCGCAGTGTCTTGAGTCAGAAGAATATCTCAACTGCTGAGAATTGTCATAGACTTTACAAACACTTCTTGTAATAGCGATGTTATTGATAATGATATAGTAAGAAAAAAAAAAGTTAATTATAAACAATGTGACAAAAAAATTAAGCGCGACTTTGATCTGAATGCTGAATTTATCATGACATTAAAACAACGACAGAATAATCATTGTACGAGCTGTAACACGGTAATGTGTGGCAGTATTCAAATAATAATCCAAGACGATTTACCGTAGACAGAATTAATAGTAATTTTGGTAACACCCGCGAAAATGTGATGCTGACCTGTCTTAAATGTAATCGACGTCGATGTGCTAATTCACAAAAGTGAATGCGTGGTAATTGTGTGTCTTCAGGAATTACTTGAAATTGCTCGCGTACGAGTCCGCGTTGTGTAGCAGTTGAATCTAATCTGCAGAGTACAGGTCTACCCCTGGATCTTACCACGATAGAAATTGTATGTGTCGTAATATTCCAAATAGGATCAGTCGCTCTTATTTTACCACCTTCAAGTTCACCGGTTTCATATAAATATCTTACAGTAACATTACCTAATACTGGTTGTTTTGAAAATTCGTGTCGATGTATTGGTATATCTTTTTTTTTTAAATCGCACTAATAGGTTTCATGGCAGTTTTTCGAGTAATTTCATCATTTAATGCATTTATCACACTTGGTAAACTTGCAACCCACTAGCGAGATCTCGTATCGTTTTGAATTATTTCCTTCTCATATTGATATCCAAATGACCACTCAGCAAGTGTTCGATTAAATCGTTCAACAATTGCCTGATCACGATGGACTGACGTTATGTTTTTTCATCAGAGATGATACTGTACCAAGAAATTCCTTACCAGGATCAACCTGTAGCAACTGTGGCCATCGTAAGGGTCGTCGTTGATAAATTTGTTCAAAAACAGAAGAAACTTCGGTTGCTGTATTAGTTGATAATGACTCTTCTTCATTATATCTACTTGCAACATCAACGATAGTCAACGCGTATTTATATGTAGGTGATTGACGTATACCAATTTACATAGTATCATGTGGTGAAAATAAAATATCTGTTTGATGAACTTCAGTAGGGATGCTAACATCAAAATGTGCATGCTAAATTTTTTTAGTTGGTGGTAGTTAAATTTGCCATATTGCCTGTCGTGCTAACCATTTTGCAGCAACAGAACGTGTAACATTTGCTGCATCTGCTAGTTTACTAATCGCTGCTCTGTCTTTCCAGTTTCCTCTTGGGCTATAATAAATCGATTCCATTATTTTAAAATAATCGGTTGATTAATACCCGGCTCCGAATAATAATTTACCTTTCATCGCAGATTAGCTAAAGATTAGTTGAAAGATTTTTTTTATATAGAATTTAATGCATGAATCAACTTCACATCTGAAATATGTCATTGTTGCAGATCGTTACTTTTATAAGCTACATTATGAATATGAAATGCTTTATCAATAGCCTTTACTGGATATTCACCAGGTTTTGGTTGATCTTGTTTATCATGTCGAATATCAAGTCGAATTCCAGGACCGCAATAGTTATATCCTGGAAGATATTTTTCTCCTGGGTATTTAGCCCATGGAGCTTCTGGTAATTTTCCTAATGAATCAACGATATCACCACCTAACACTTTGAGTCCGGCAATAAATTTATATATTTTTTGCACTACATTTTATACATTTACCTGCAAGTGTTCGCTTTTTAGTTTTTGTTATTACTGGTGTTAATCCACTTTTGGGGGTGGATGCTCTACGTCGAACACAATATAGATCCATATTATTTATTATATTTGTACAATATGGATGTCACTGATTTCTCAGCGTCACGAAAGCAAGAGCCATTCAAACATATTTCAACGTTACAAATTCCATTAGAATGATAATAATAGGTCCATCTGGGTCTGGTAAAACGCAATTATTACTTAATTTGATAATGAGATGGCTCAAGTGGGACAAGTTATATTTAGTAGCTCCGTCTGTTGATAATCAGAGATGTTATGACGTACTTAAAGATTTTAATGAAAATGCAAAATTGTTGGACGAAGATGGTAATGACACTCATAATTTTATCACCGATATATATAAAGCCTCATCTGGAGATGACCTTGATGGATTTATTAATAATTTAGTTGTATACGATGATGTGATGCTGGGCGAGCAATTAAATCCAGCTCGGATAGTTTCTCGAAGCAGACATACAAATACTGATGCGATTTATGTTACTCATCAGTATACACAAATACCTAAAGTGATCAGAGATAACTGCAATATTTTAGTTGTATTTAACGGAGTTGATACATATACTCTGAGAAATATTCATCAGACTTGGTGCAGCGGAGGTATAGACATAATCAGATTTAAAAACTTCTTTTCAAACGCACAGTCTACTCCACGCGGATTTATAACAATAAATTTGCATGATTCTCGATCACGATATCGTATAGGTCTTGATAAAATATTTGGTTGAGAGATTGATTAAATTATTCGTGTATTTATATCAGCAGAGAGGGTCCGACCTCAATGAAACGTCCGGCGGGTAAAAGAACGCACATACAAATATAGAAAAACACTAACGACAAAAATAAAGTAACAAAAAAATTGATAACATAACCCATTTAGAGAAACTGTCGGTAAGTTAGATGCTTTGGTGTGACGTTATTGACCTTTGAAGCTTTTTTTTTCTCTTCAAAATGACGTTCCATCAAAAGGTCTGTTCACCCTTCTCTGCTGCTTAAATATTAATCACACATGTTGAAACTTCAGTAAACCTACTTAATCCTTTTTCAATATTAGTAAGTACAAATTTCTTGTTTCCTTTATACAATAAGTCTTGTAATATCGATTTCATGTTAAACACATGGTAAGCGTATACATGTGTATTGTCATCCGCATACTTATATGATCAAAATCATTTATGGAAAAGAAGATATCGTTATTTAAAAAAATATATTTAAAAGTATGGATCTTAAAATTGATCCCAGGGTACCCCTTTATATATTGTTGCTTATAAATTAGTCGAGTTTCCTTGTTTCACACATTGCCTTCTGTTTGAAAGGTGATCTGCAGAGGGCATACTGTCGAATCTGAAAATCTGCGGGCTTCCTTGTTCTGGAGGATAATTTTGGAAAATCACTAATTGGACAATACTTTTATTTATCAAGTGGGTCGTTTTTCTTGTATATAGGCACAACCTTTGTTCTTTGAGTCTGGTTGTGAAAAAAAATATATCCCTATCAATGTTGTGGTTATGTATTTGGTAGACCGACTTCCTTGCTTTACTAGTTTAGGTGAAATAATATTAATCCATATTGTGTTTATAATTTTGATATTAGATCTGGCTCTCGATGCGAAGTCTTTTGTGGCAAGAAAGAAATAAAACTTAACATGTGAAAGCTAAACGTTTTAGTCTGTATATTTAAGGGTCTATCCTTATTACCGTATAATTAGTCCTGGGTCTTAACTGGGAATCTGGTAAACTATTGAGGTCAGTACTCATTGTCAATATATACACTTACTGGGCATGAAAAGACAAGTCAGATTTGGAATGGGAGAGTGGCTGCGGGTTCTTTCTGTACCCAGAGTCGCAGCCCTATGAATTATAGAAAATACCGAGATCACATACTCTAAACTTGTATGCACTTATTGACAAATGCATATATGCAACTAACATCTTTACCCATAGCAATTCAGTCACTCAAAGGCTTAATCTGAATGGTGGGGTGATGGTTAAAACACGTATGAGTTGGGATATATTTCACAAACACTACATTCTTGGCATTATTATTATTATTATTAGAAGTAGTAGTAGTATTGACGATTTCATATCTCTTGAAATTTATGCATATTTTCATTGATAGCATCAAAATTGACAAATACAGAAATATGTGCAATTAATTATTTTGAAAATTACTTTTCTGGCATTTTCTAAATTCTTTAATCCAAAGTTTCACCGAACTGGCGAAACTCATGGTTCCGATTCTGGATCTCAAGCCGGTCTATAATATGAATCTCGATTATGAGAGCAGTCAAGAGCTTATAAAATACTTATATAACATATTTCTAAGCCGTTCACCGATATTGATCATCCTGGGAAGGTCAAGGTAATGCGAATTCCGTGATGTAAGTTTGCTTTTAAGGCAAAAATTTAGAAAAGAAAGTGTTCAGCTTTGACAAGTCTGTATACAATAATTCTTTATTTTCTTCACTTATTTAACTTAGGAACACAATTAGTGAAAATGATAGTAGTCTTTACAGTGTACACATAATGTAACCACCAGCATAACCTCCGAAGACCTTGATTATTGTAGGGACACAGGAGTCTGGCGTTTTATCAATAAAGTACGATGATACCTGACAATGCGAAATCACCTTATCGGTACTATAGGCCTAAATGGACACAAGGAGTGCAAGCGTGACCCCAACCATCCGCTCGATTCGACTTTTCTCAAACGACTTTACTCACACGTTTAGTCCTACATGTAAGACCTTGACGCTGATATATATGTTGTAGGCGTCAAGGTCTTACAGCCTAACTAACGGCGCTGTGTAGCGTGTTTTGATGTCGACTAACATCGTTATGAAAATCACATTTTCAGGAATATTTCACACAACTGACAACTAAAATAACGACGCTTTTCTACAAAGTAAAGTCATAATGTTTCAGTCAGACTTTACTTACTCTGATGTCTTTTCTCTAATAATTTCAAATTCTCACAGAAGAAATGGACCTGTTTTCAAGTTTCGTTGGCCAACATTTCAGTTGGCTAGAAAGTGATGAAAGCCGTAAATGCCGAAATCGGGTTAAGTTGAAATATTATTCTTTTTTTAAAACGATTAAAAATATGCCTACTGGAACTGTAAGCAAAGGTTTGTTTCATTTAAGAAACATATCCCCAGCATGTACCTAATTGAACTTACTTTGGCATACCTCGACTCTTGTCGCATTGCAACAAATTCAAATGTATGTCAACGGAACATGAAAATGCGTCCATTTACTAGTATCATATTTTCATTCCTCCAGGATAAAGACAGCACGGTAAGTATATTAATTACACATAAATTAGTGGAAGAGTGTCAATATAGGCTGCCAAGTGTGTGAGATGTTCCTGAAACTTTGATTACTCATTCTGATGTCATTGACATCAGAACACGTTATACAAGGCTGTTATTTGGATACAAGACAGCACTAAAACATAAACATGTGCTATGTCTTACATTGTAGGACTACTCATATGTCTTTTATTGCTGCAGTATCGCAAGAAGATTGAAAAACTACACATATTCATTCAAAAGACAGTAACGTACCAGAGATTTCACCATACTTCATTGATAAAATGATATACTCCTGTGGTAGGGATAACAGGCCCAATTTAAAATTTCATTACAGGTTCATAAATATGGTATTTTTGTGAAGGTCAAAGCATCATAAATAAAAAATTTAGCAAATAAAATTTAATTCTTTCATGGTTTTTGCTTGTAGCAAGTGCAACCAACTTATGGTCTGCAACAACAACAAAATCTCCCAAAAGTGGTTTTTGTACAGTGTATACATTGCTGTCAGGCATTTCTGTGCAGTTTTCATCAACAATATTGAAGCAAAGCACATACTGAATTTGACCTGTTGATGAAAATAAATTATTGCAAAACTTGCCATTTGAAACGAGGCAATTGTCACCAGAATATTCTGTTCAAAATAATATTAATTTTGGACACACCGGATAACACCCCTGTGTTTTCTTGACTACAGTTTGTGAGCCTGTTCTGCACATAGTTTTGAAAAGATGTAATATTTATTAATTGGGCTTTGGAAATGAAATACATTATTTTGGATTGTTTCTGTCAGCATTTCAGACGAGTAAGTAGGTCAGGTTTATAGTTGGTTTTACAAAATTCATTGTAACAATGCTAGTAAATGGCAAGAGATATTAAGCAAACTAGACTGATTGTGTAAATTTTTTTAGTAAAGTTCAGCATTTTATTTTGAATAGGATGTAATGTGTTTATAACTTCTTGTTTATGGGGAAAAAAATTACTAAAGAATTTAGAAACAGACTATACACGGGAATTTCTTGATAATCCCATTCTGGTGGCAAGTTAACATGTTGAATAGCAGACGATAAAACTGTATGGGACAACTTCTTGCAAAATTGGAAACTTCGATTAAAATTCAGTATTGTTTTAATGTATAAGTATTCATCTTTTATATAATGTATTTATTTATGATTCTAAAAGATACATAGTAAACAGGATTTTCTGGGTTACAAGTTCAAGAAGGTAATGGAGTGGGTCTTCATGTTGACATTTATAAATCACATTTTCATATGCAGTTAGGGTAGAAATGTAGGATATTTTTTTACACTTTATGAATATCACTTCCTTAATAAAAGAATGATCATTCTTTCTTGATACAAATTGGATATTCAACCAAAAATGTGATTCAGTGTTTACAGAAATGTATCATTGTGCAGAATTACCCAACATGCGTAATTGGCAGATATGGTGGTATATTGAATACAAATCCGGCAATGGAATGTTTTGAGGGTTAATTCTTGAAACAATCACCAGTGAATATAGCCAGACTGTTCATGAGGCATAATTTACAAATGTATGTGGTATATGAAAGGAAATTTAGGGGAATCGGCCTATGCCAATCCAGAATTTGCTGTTTTTATTGCTCAGAATTTGCAATTATGTCCAATTCAAAAGCACAATTATGTGAAAAAGCTTGTCTTTATTCATGTTTTAGTCATGTGAAAGTGATAAAAGGAATTGGTAACATCCATCTCCTTACTTTTCAAACAAATCTATAAGGACAATGTAACAAGACAATCCAGGTACTTGTTCCTTTTAAATGCTTACCTGTGTAAAAATTCTTTTTAAAAGATTAGTTCATCTGAAAATATTGTTTTTATGAATGCAGGTTTACATAAGATATTTATTTTTCTCTAACATTTCCTTTGGAAAGTTAAAGACAGTACTGTATATACTTTTAATTAATTAAAAATTTTGTTGCTTTATTGCATCGACATATTATGATGATATATTTTGTGTCATAACAATATTAATTTATTTTTTAAACAAGTAAAATAGTGAAAAATTACAGACAAATGAAGATGTTTATGCAGGGGGATGGATGCTACAACAGCCCGAGCTGTCAGTAGCCTTCACATTTTTAAAAGTTTTTAAAACAAAAACTTATGAGGGCGTATTTTTTTCTAACAGAAAACAATCACATCTCATCTGTCGAAGATACAAGTATTGTAGCAGTAATAATAAATATAAACTGAACTGGCTATTGATAGTAGTAGCAACTGTATTTATTTTCAGTTGAATATATGGTTGCTACTAAAGGAGTCTGACATTTTATCAGAAAGTACCTTACAATAAATCACCTTATCTGTACTATTAACATATGTATTAAGAGGTTAGTGCTCGGACTGGTCGGCCTGGTGTCAGGATAATGTGACTGGGTGGGACATGATGTTACATGTATGTGGCATGATGTCCCAGTGCTGGACACCACTATAAACTGTCATACTACAGACATCATAGCAATATGACTGAAAAAATGTTAAAGCTATGTTAAAAATCCAAATCACAAACATACACAATATATGTATATTTATTGTGCAGATAACAGAGTTTGAAGTATTTTATTGATAAAACATCAGGTTTTGTCGTTGCTACCTCTACCATGCCAGCTGCTCAAGGAAGAGAACTGATACGCATTTCCAGTTAAAGATGAGACAAGGTTCTATTCCCACAAAACAAAGAAAAGTACTCAAAAGTACTTTGACACATTCAATAATTAGATAAATAAAACCTCTCCCTTGTGAAATCCTCTTTGATCCATACATTTTGTGAATTTGTATGGAATATTTTCTCTCAGTCATATCGAATTCTTCCCAAAAATGTAAAATTTAAAAGAAAAGGCAAATGGTTTCCTTTGTGCAGGTTATGACATAAAATTTTCCTGCTATTCATGAAATTATCCAATCAGAGGTAAAAGAATGGGAGCCCCATAAATAGGGGTACCCTCACTGTACAAAAATATTAAGATGGTGGCACTTGGCCTGACTGATGTGCCCCCTGGTTGTGTTGCAATTGCTAACTATTGTTTGTTCCACAAACAGGTAGCTGAGGCTAACTTTTTTGAAAAGTGCAATATCAAAAAGGAAAATAATGATACAGAGTTACAAAATTTCTTCAGATTACTCCTATGACCTGTTCCATAAGTCTCACTAGGATTTTAAAACTAGGAGTCCAGGACTCCAGTTGTGGTAAAAATAGGAGTACCACCATCAAAAGTTGCAGTCCCTTCTTTTCCTACCGAATCAACACAGACGTGAGTGCATCTATTTTTAGATGGAGAGGTTTTCATAATGTAATCACTCACTTTAATATAGCTTCATTAAAACAGTCCATTTACAGGATTGCAAATTTATGGTTTATTTATTTGTCTGCATCATTGTAGTAATTTTAGGCAATGGTTAAATAGCATCTGATTTGCTGTTTTTTCCCTGTATTTTCGCAAATACGTGTCAGGTCGGAAAATAGCTTAGACCTTAAAGTGCATCTCGCGAATACCACAACATAGTATTGTCCCATACGTTTCTGACCTACATAATTTGCATTTTAAAGTTAAATCTTTAATAAAATAATACCTTGGCTTTGCTTTCAATGATCTGTATATTTTTCTGAAAATATCTGCCCAATGATTTACGAAAACAGACAGTCTAATAAACTGGTACATCCCAGACTTAGCGAAGTCCACCATTATTTCCCGTTAGGCCTACTGATTCACTTAGAGTTTCAAACTAATTTTATGACGAAATAGTGTACAAGAGGCAGTTAATATATATATATATGCAGATCACTGATTCTGATCTTAAAACACGTGTTTGGATGTTTTATCATTTAAGGATATCATGCAGGAAATTGATAGTTGCTACCTTACTCGGAAAAGGGTTAATGGTCAGTCAGCTATCAAAACATATGCTTGTGAATGGGCAAGAGTTTTGTCAATGTAATTGATATCTAAACTAGGCCTAGCTACTGATGTATTGATGAATACATTTCGCTACAACACTAAACCTAACCAGGCTAAGGCGAACTGCATTTAAAAAAATGTATGTTCAGTCACTGTACCTCTTAAATAGCTCTTGTTCGTCCATCAGAGTGATACTGAATTTTGTCAGTCCAAGTAAGGACTTATTCCAAATGCTAAGCTAGGCATCACACACTTTATTACACTTAGTTACTGTCCTTTCCGAACTATCAATTCTAGCACTTTTCTGAATCTCGTTACAATCTTTGTAAGTTTGCCATTTAACCCCAAAATACTTATCCAAATTTACGAATGGCATTTTGTCTAAGTCTCAACATGTCCTGATTCTCGTGCACTACTTATTCCGATACATTCGGAAATGAACACAATAACGAAAGCTAAAGTTGTTTATTTGATGTACTTTTATAAATGACCACATGTACATCTCTGGGTCTTTCTGACTCTGAATTCAATCACTGTAAAAATCAGGACATTTTTGCATCCGGTCGCCAGTCAGAGTCTTTGAACTTGCCACCAAGCTATTGCATCATGTTCTTTTTGATGCACTTTTATAATGGCAACATGTATGTACATCAAGGGGTCTTTCAGTCACTGAATTCTGTCATTGTAAATATCAGCACAGCTAATTGATCAACACATTTTCCCACAAAGCAGGTGGCTGAAGTAGGACTGGCAAGTCTTTGAATTTTTCCGCACACCTATTACACGCGTATGGAGGACTCCTGCCTCGGTGATTTTCTGTGTCCCAGATCAAAAATTGGCATCCAAATGCGCGTAATTAAGCGTTTCCGAGATTTCTGCTGTTCTGACACTAGACTATGTATATCATACTATAAAACAGGGCTCCAAGTTGGGAGCAAATTAGTCAGAATTTTGACTAAATGTTCTTGGTGAGTAAATTTTGCAGAACAGTAGCCATCTGACAACAAAATAAAGTTAAATATGTAATTAAAAAAAAAAGAAGCCATTATGGACCCCACTGCTGTTTAATAATGAGATGGCTGTATTTGACACAGAATATTTCATTCTTTCTTATATGATTTTACTGTTACCACTTCATTTTCTTGTTTATTGCTTGTGGATGATTGATAGGTCACTTACTATATTGATAGCCAAAAGTCACAAAAAGCAGGAATTGTTATAAACTGGATTTTGACTGAACTCCCATTTTGATTAGCGGTAATCATAACTGCACCGATTGCTGGAGATGCTGCTGATAGGGGTGTCAGAAATAACATCAGCCCATGAGCATTAATAATTGAATAGGTCAAAAGTCCAGCATTCAAGATAAATTTTAATTTTTTTATGTTTTCTTTTTACAGACTGACTGAAAAATTAGCACTCCAGTGTAAAGAACATCATCAATATGGCCACAAGGGTAGGAGACTTTGTATCACAGATATTTTCTTTCAGAGTGGTACAGCTATGAATCAATAGTTTTTTTTAAAGGTCACAGCTAATGAACTTAATAGGACAAACTTACTCACTGAAATTGCAAGAGAAGATCATATTTAGTCAAAAAGACATTCACATGTTACATTGACTGCCTGCCTGTACATGTAAATATCACCAGGACCTAAACCATTATGCAAGAAGTAATGCCAGTCAGCTTCAGAGTAGTTATAATGTTTCAACTGTTGTGCATGAGACTTGAGTAAAATTGGACGAGATTGCAACCCCAGTGTGCTTCTGGCAAGTCTGTATGAACATGTTGCAGTTCTCATTTTAGTTTATATTTAATTTGGTTCTGTATGTAGTCCTGTAAAATAAGAGTGTGTATAATTTTATTAGTTTTTAGGGGATTATAAACACCAAAAGTAATGGATGAATAAAACTGCACATATAGCTGACAAGGTGACTTGATTCCCCTGTTGGCATAGATTTTGAAGTTGTGTGTGATTTTTGTATGTAAAGAATTGACAAGAACAGCCAGAAAATATATTCCATATATCCTTGGATATAAGTGGGGTTCAGTCCAAAATCTGCTGTATCATAATATCAAGGCAGAACTGGATTGATGCAGTCTCATTAGAAGTATTCAGTGAAGAAACAACAGATACCCTAATCTGCTGGCACGTGTGATGGCAGATCAGGGTCTTTTTATATTTGCAATTGAACATAATTTAAAGTGGGTATGTACGTGAAGTAGCCATTATTGTTATGTTAAAAAATGACATTATTATAAGCAATGGCATTTTTTTGTCTGTATTATAAAGTTTCACTAATAACAAAAATATGGATACAGTGTTGCTTTTAGGGAACATGTCTCCAGTAACCCCTTGGTTCATTACAGACTAACCTAAATTGAATGAATCGACGTGCCAAAACCCTGCAGTTTGATTTGATAATTATATTTCTGTTTTCTTATCATGCAAAGGCTTTGAACAAAAACATCCACCCATTCTGGTAATATATATCTATGGAAATAATCAGCTTGTCTGGACAGACATAAATCTTATGAACCAATCAAACTTGAAACTATTTAAACCTTTACCCAAATAAACTTAAGATTGTTACACTGCATTAGGCTGACAAATGCACAGAAAGCAGACATTTTTCTGGCATTTATATGTGCAGTTCCATTGGGGTTGTGTAAAAGCAATTTCATTCCTGTATATTTTATGTCCGTAACATGTTTGACCTTCAGAGACCATGATCTTGAACAGAATGATGTCCTCATATGCTCTACTTCATTTTCAAGCCAGACATTAAAAGATAATAATCACTTGTTGACACAGAATCAAATGATTAAAACATAACACCACCACCACCATTGCTATAGCACAACATTGTCAACCTTCAAGCTCCCCCAGTTCATACAGATACCAATTTTTTCTGAGTAGAACTACTGCAGGTGTTTTGTGTAACTGTTTTTTGTACAGTGGTGACATTCTTCTGCCAAATCACATATTCAGCAGGTTTAAATCAATCATGCATGTAATTTCATTGTTAATCGCAGCTCAGACTGCCTGAAACTGCATTTCTTTTTATGATTCATCAACACTTCCAGAGCATATTCGTTCCTGAATAAAAATCATTCTGTTGATGTGCAGTTGGTTCTTTCCATGATTGCCTGTTCATGATGTATATTAACATGTCCAAGATGAACCAGCACCTTATGTTTTGCCAACAACACAGTAACATTTCTGAGAGGTTCTTTGCCCAGGTCGACCTACAGAAGACGGGGCTATGTTGGTGGCAAACACATATAGATACATTTATACTTTTCTTGTCCAGGTTTATTGTATCTACCTCCAGTCTGCCTCCAAATAGTGCACTAGCAACCACCAAGAACAATCTTGGCCATGATACCTCCTTTGACAATCCATCTGATGATTCTTTCTCCAGGTTTTTTACTGATCACATTCAAGTCGTGGATGAGATCCACATTAGTGCATTGATATACATGCATAGTACTTGATGCTTTGTATGCAACATGTCTTTATATAGCATCACACACAATAATTGAGTTATACTATTACATTCAACATGGTATCACAAAAAGACAAAGCTCAGATGTTATTTTCATTGACCTTTCTGCACACAGACTTGCCAACCTTCATGATTCTGGCGTGAATTTCACACGCCAGATTCACGGATTCACGTCACATGTAAAAATCACAAATTCCAGAAAGCTCAGTTAGCTTAATTCATGAATAAAATAAATTTTATCCCATCAAAATAGCAGCAGTGGTCACTTATACCCATAACGGTGTGTGTGTATTGCTTGTCACAATGTTAGTAGAACTATATTCAATTGTTACAGTTTGCCCTGTAGCAAGCATTGTAAAGTGTATAATCTATATTTAGAACAGGTTTTACAAATATTTGTGAAGAAAACTGGGCCCAACTGATTTTTTTATATATATAAAAATGGCACACATACATAAATATAGCAACTGTAATTTTTTTAAACAAGCACCAAATAAAGACCACTTTTTCAAGTGTAGGAACTTTTAAGATATTAAAAGATTAGCATGTATCATAATTTGCTCGAGTTCATATTTTTCTGTGCATGCGTTGACACCACTAATCGTTAATCGTTCAACGTTTCATCTCATGGATTAATACCATTTCATAATTTAGCTACACAACAGTTAAAATGTTTTTACCGCCATGGAAAAAGATATGTACTCCACAAAAGTTAAATATAGATTGGAGTACACTGAAAATTGGCCTTGCGTTCAGCCATCAAACATCAATCTACATTATGATTTCAGTAATACGCAGCAAATTTTAGAATTGGGAATGTGCACAGAGGTCATATCATTGCTTACAATTCACCTGTCATAAATGTACTATATACTGATATTACTATATAGTAAATGCATGACATAATTTATAAGAAATGATATAATCCCCTTTGGGCATGTGGCAGATTGATGTGAAAAAGCACACAGCTTCCAAAAAGCACATAAATATTGGAAAAATTAAGAGCACCTAGCAGATTTCAGCTCTGGAGTACTTTAAGCCACCTACACAAGTCCAGCAAGCTACCAATGCTGGAGCATTGTTTGTGAGTTTTTGTTGTTGAACCTAACCTGCCTTTCTCAGTTGGAGATCAACAACAGAGACAGTGAAAGAGTATTTCCTATTGTAAATAAAAATAAGACAAACTGTAGTGCCTTTTAGGTGCTGAAAATTTGCAACAATTTTAGTTACCAAGATTAAACAGCAGGCAAGAAGCCTCAACTATTTTGAAAACAAATTTACCAATGCCCATTTGAGGAAGTTCAAGTCTGCCACAGCGTCATATCATATGACAATAGCATGAAGTTTGTGTATATAAATAAATTTGTACTTGTAATCAGTGTAAATAGTATGTTTGGGTGGTGGTGGTGGATTTTCATATAATGCAGTACTGACCAAAGTGGATGGAGCCAGTGTCATGGTATAATTTGCCACAAATTTTGTTCATAATTCACTAATTTTTATCCCTCTTTTCACTAATTGCGAGTCTGGAGGGTTGACAGTTCTGTGCACATATAAAGCCCAGACCACACAAGTACAGTGAATGTTTGCAAACTCAGTTCTTGCATTGATTATTGGCCACGCTGGATTCAGGAAAACCCAACTGCTCAGTCTGATCATGAGATTTATTAATGTGGGATAGGCCATATTTGATTGTAGCATCTGCTGACAATCAGCTGGGTTATGATGTACACCAATATTTCACAGAAAGACTTGCATCAACATTATCAAGAAGTGCCTCAATTCAGTTCTTTTCTACATTTGATAATCCCCAGCGATTGCTGACTTTGACCCAGGCATGAATAATTCTGATGTATGATGATGTAATGCTTGAAGAAGAGAATCTCCTGAGAATATTTTCCCCTGAGACCAACACAAAGCACATGTGATACATGTGTACTAAAGTGTGTTGTATCTTGGCCATCAGGCCTCCTTTGATGATCCATCTGGCAATTCTTTCTCCAGGTGTGGGACTGATCACAAGTGGTGTGCCAGTGACCACCAAAAGCAATCTTGGCTTTCATGCCTTTGATGATCCGTCTGGCAATTCTTTCTCCAGGTGTGGGACTGATCACAAGTGGTGTGCCAGTGACCACCAGAAGTAATCTTGGCTTTCATGCCTTTGATGATCCATCTGGCAGTTCTTTGTCCAGGTGTGGGACTAATTGCATTCAAGTTATAGATGATATCCACATTGGTGCGTTGATGTGCATATATATCACTTGAGGCGTTATATGCAAGATTATGTCAGTAACATGCAGCATCAACACAGTTTACAATTTTTTTCTGGGCTTCGGTTGATGGGGATGGGGAGGGATGTCCCTTTTTTGAAGCATTCTAGAAGCAACACTGTATACATTAATATCTTAACATAAACTGATGCTTACTTACAACCTGATATGTGGAAGCAATCAGTGTCTTCAGTATGTCAGAAAAGGACCATAAAGTACATAAAGCTTTTTAAAACTATTTCCAGGTATGGTTCATTGCCTCCATAAATCTGCGGATATAGCCATAGATGTATACTGTAAAGTGATAATCATATTTATATATTTTAATTTTGACTCGACTTTTTCAGCTGTTATCCTCCAAAGGACGTATCGTCTGCTATTTGCCCAACCTTCGTGCAGTTGTTGGCCATTTCAGGTCATTCTCTGCATATCAGAATGACAGCCCTACAGTCTACTACTCTGAGGACTCCAGTAATTCAGGTATAAAAATTTGTCTAGTTGTCACTCTCACTCTCTCTCTCTCTCTCTCTCTCTCTCCACCAGCATTGATACTTTTCATATAGCAGTGCATAATAAGCATGCTGTCAGGTATATTTGTATAATTACACTATCAATGCATTTTGAAATAATATCAATCCTTTATCTGTTATTCTATTGCCTAGGACTGTTCCATAACAAAATTCAGGTATCCAGTTTTAAAACTAGGAAGTTACGGTAGTTTTTTTGATATACAAGATTTCATTAAAATATTGGAGCTCTGTTGATGTTGGCATTATTATTGTTTACAGTAACTTTCATTTTCTCATTGACAAATCTGGCCCAAAACTTCTTGAATTTTGCACATTTATTGACATAAAAAACGTTGACTCTGAAATAAAATTAGGTTTAATTATAAAATCTGATAATGAAGAAATAGAGGATACTCTAAATTCACTAATGAAAAAATAATGGATGATATTATGTGGCTCAGAAGCACAGTATAATCTGTGAAATAACTTTGGGGACAGGGGGAGTGCAATAATCATGTAAATGAAGTAAAAAAATGTTTGGTACATGTACAGTCTGCTATTTGGTATTTTAAGAAAAGTTGCTGTTAATGTTTTAAGTATTGATTACATATGTGACACTTTCATTATTCATCAGATGTAGCTATTTTACTGTAGTTGCCTCATGTTGATGCTGTTACAATGTCTTTGGATGTTACAGAGAGAAGCCAGAGTGTCAGTAAGTGGCATGTATAAGGACATATCAATCAGCAATAGAACTATGTCATAGAGTACTAATTGTCTGATAAACAGCCTGTCTTGTGTCAAAGAAATATCAGGTTAAAGTGAAATCATTAATCATTTAATTTGTATTTTTCTGAAAGAAAAATAATTTGATACATTATATTGTTAATGTTACAGTAAGGAATTTCCTTTGCTTAAATACATGCTATTTCTCAAAGAAATATCTCTTAGTTTTTGTCAAATTTTGATTTCTGTCATTTGTCATAAGGAGTAGTCATAGTGTTGCAAAATGACATACCCTGAAACCATTTTCCATTTTTTTAAAAAAAATTTCTCTTATATTATTAAAAAAATATCTCGCTAAGTTTGTGCTGGAACAGAAATTTCCACAACTGGTCACTGCATAGTCAAACATTTTGAACTTCTGATTATATGAAGCCCGGACGTAGTGATGGTTTAAATTTGAATCATTTGTACACTTTGAAATGGCTGGCTGCAGATTCCAACTTTGGTGGCTAGACAAAGAAAAATATAAAGTTTGGATTATGAGATCTTTCTTAGAGAGCTTTGCAAAATGCAAATTACACCAGAAAATATTAAATTGCTTGCAACTGGAGAGAGTGCTCTATGGTCACATGCAGCTGGAAAAGAAACACCAAGCTCTCGTAATGTCGGCTAATATAGCAAAACAAGAAGTCTTCAGCATGAACTTGTTTTTGATGAAAGGGGTATGTCTGTGAACACAGAGATTCAGGTTTTAAAATAGAAATTCTATATAGTCTTAATTATGAAATTAGTTTGATCCGGTTCTATTTATTGATTGAATGGAAGTAGGACAGACAATATAAAACACGATAAATCTAAAAATATACACTACAGCTATGCTGAGAGAAATATTAATATATCTAATATGAAAGTGTTTAAAATATCCATACTCTGTTTTTAAATAACTGACAAGAAATTTTTAAAAAAACATATCTTTGTTACTATTTTTTGGGGGGGGGGTGAAGAAGAAAGGCAAGTACTGAAAAAGACATTGAGACAATGACAGCTGCTGCTGCTGACTATGCATTGAAAGCATAGACCCATAGTTTCCTTAATAGTTTGAGAAAAAGTGTTGAGAACAAATTTGCTGAACTTGGAGATCTTGAAAAACAACTTGATGACAAGCTACAACAAATAAAGAATTCACACTAAAATATTTTGGACTTTGTAAATAGTGTAATCTAGAAAGAGTAAAATGAACATTGTTCAGTGACTGTACATTATTCTAATGCTCAGATGTATGATGTTTTACATACAGTTTCATTTATGTAACCTTTAAAATTAATGTAATAATGCCCCTTGAAACACATGATTTAGAACCTTGAAAAAACCTTGAAAGTTTTTAAAGAAATGCACTACTAACCCTGTATATGGTAACTATCCACATGCTTTAGGAAGACACATCATAAATATGACTGGCTAGATGGAGGTAATGGAGTGGGATTGGAATATGCAATAAAAAAAGTAATGGGGATATGCAGTGGTGTCCTGCATGTATTTGACCTGCTCTAGTTGTGTTATAATACTTGTATTTGACAAAATAATGTTTTTGATAATAACACTGCTTTGGAAGGATGACCCAAAAGATCACAAGCAGCCTTCTGCAAGGCAGGAAAGGTAAATCAGACTGGTGCTGAAAACTAAATATTGGGATGGGCATAATTGATTTATATCTCTTGTTATCAAGTAGATTTTCTTTACATGATGCACATAGATTTTGTTTTGGGGGGAGCCATGGTGAGCCTTCCATTGTGAGGGTCCCAAGGTGACAGTGGTACAAGGTGCTCGCCTTTACAAATCACTCACACATGTCAACTGTGTCCACATGAGTTAAAGTCTCATTTTGACCAATGTGGGTATGTGTGAAAGCTTGCCAGTAGTTTCCCATGGGTCATACTGGTTGTGATGTATAGCCTATCATATGCTGAAAAAACGGCTCAACTCCACTAGACCGAACTAAACTTAATTAGTGACAAGATATGAAACCTTGATCCTAAATTTAGTTCTTCCTGTTCACAGTATGCTTCATAACATTCAAGAGGACCTACTACAGTGTAGAATATCACTTTATTGTTTCACATTTTACAGAGAAAAGGGAGACCTAGGAATGCTGATGTCAGTGGTATCGACACTATGCTTAGGGTTTCATGCAAGCCATTGTTGAAGTTTTGCCCAAGTCAGTGTTAAAAGAAATGTAAAAATGGCAAGACATAGTATTCTGTGGAACCCTTATTCTTTATGTACAAATCCACTCAAGCAATTTCATTTTGGTTGACATGCTTATTCCAGCTGTTATATATTCATGTGTTGTACGTTAGCCTTCAAGAAATTGCCTATCGTTCCCAGAATATAATACAAAGTCACATATCTTACTTATTACTAGGGAACAAAATCATTGACAATATGGACAGTCAGTTCATCCAAGTTACATGTATTCTGGGAAGTAAAATTGAGATTAAGGTTTGCTGTAATTTGTTACAGTATTTGGATGAAATAGATTCATTAACCATGATATTAAATGAATTTTGGATATACATGTAGGTTGGATACACAGTAATTGCTTTCTTTGAGTTTTAAAAATTGTTTATATTTCTTGACCTTTATTCACCTGTAATAAATGTAACTGTAGGCAAGGTATTTCAATTTTGATGTTCAACGGTCTTTCATTTTATCGTTTCTTTCTTGCTATTTTTTGATGACATGAGCTTGACTTTGGGTCCCATGTTCATTGTCTGTCAACATTTGTAACAGTAGAAATCATCTCATAACTGGAACTAATTTTGATTCACCTTTGTAGGAATACTACTGAGGACTTATTCTGCCTAAATTGTCTTTGAGCTTAGGAATACTACTGAGGACTTATTCTGTCTAAATTGTCTTTGAGCTTAGGAATACTACTGAGGACTTATTCTGCCTAAATTGTCTTTGAGCTTAGGAATACTACTGAGGACTTATTCTGCCTAAATTGTCTTTGAGCAGGAGCATTATGGCGTTCATAGCAGCTGGGTGTTATACCTGTTTTTCATATATTTACTAGAATGACTCACATGTCTGATCCAAATTAATACAAATTTACTTTGAACATGCTCTAACAGAGTTATATCTGGAGCAGTATCCTAAGCAATGATGTGGTTTCCATAGTAACCTGGTATCAAACCTATTTTTGATGACTTCTGAGCAGCTGTGTATAAAACCAGTTGTAATCTAACTTATACTATTTCTTTTGGACTTGCTCTATCAAGTTTGTGCAGTGGTTAATTTAATACAGCTGCATGGCTTAAAGAGGACCAGGTTTAAAACTTTTGGGCTTTTTGACATAAGAATGTTCCTTAAGACATGCTTTGTCTTCAGTGGTCTGCCTAGAAGTGGCTTGTCTTCCTTAGTAATCAGATTATTCTTTAGGACATGCTCTAATAAGATTGTGTATTGGGTGTCCTAGTATGGTAATTGATTTTCATTACAACTGGGTATACCAGGTAAAAGAATGGCTTTAATTGCTTGTTATGTTTCTGTCATCCCCTTTGGCTGGGCCAAATAGTACTTCTTATGTTCAGCCATCAGTTAGCATCAAATCAATCTGTCTGCTATGACATTCATTTCAGCTCATTAACTTTGTAGGATTTTGTGTTTGGCTTTAAATTAAGGAGAAAGCGGTCAGGTTCAATTTTCAGTATTTTCTTATAAAATTTAGCAAAGTTTGGTCTCTGCCATGGAAAGATGCCATGGAAAAGTTTGTATCCATCTATGTGTGCATCATTTTTTCCCATTATGCAAAGATGTTTTGCATGCACATTTGTTCTCTCAGGTTTTGTTAAAAAATAGACAATTTATTCTTACAACAAAGGAGGTTTTCTTTAATCATTTTGACTCAAATTTCTATTTTCTTTTTATCTTTCAAATGAGCCCTGGTTGGTTGTTTAGTCTAAGGTACTCACCATTTCAGATCACTCAAAAATCCCACCTCTGTTCACATGAGTTTGAGTCTCAACTTGACAAATGTGGGTCTGTGGGAAAGCTTGCTAGCAGCTTCCTGTGGGATGGTGTTTCTTCCCAGGGTCCTTCCAGGTTCTTCCTCCACCAAATATACTTGCCACCATGTATAGCCTATCATGTGCTGTAAATAGCATTAAACCCGACAAAATTGTCAGTGCAGTATAAGCTAGGTGAGCAAGATCTGGCCCTCTTGGGACTTTTGCTTTAAACAATTTTCCAGATAACATTTGGATTAAAAATACTTGACAAATTATTAATGCATCAATAATATTTTTAAAACCATTTTGTTTTTAAGTTTTTTTCCTGCTTTCTTTGGCCCTAATCTCTTTTGTTTTACTGATGTATGTTGGCAAGATATAATCCATACAACCAATAAAATATAGGCAATATACTGTTTATTGTGCAAATGTATTTTGTTACAATAAATATAAGTAGAAACATCAATGAATGATGCAAATTATTTTGCAGGACAGGCTGTTATGGAGAGATTGCACATATTTTCCTGGCATTTGTCAGCTCATTTCTGCTTGCTTCATTCCATCCCAATTTACAATATGGTTGCCATGGAATTTTGATGAGACATGATCTACACTACCCACGATGGTTTATTTTATAAACATTAAAACATGCAAATGAAGTCATAAGACATGGTGTAAGTATGGAGGATTGTGATATTTCAAACATGATGTAAGATGGTATTTTTCCATGATGAGGAACAAGTCGGGTAGTTTACAACTTTATTCAGGTGTTGTAGTAAATTCTATCTCCTTAGATGTCATCGATTTCCTTGAGTAGTGCATGATATCCTCCATTAACTTGAGTTGACACTGATATATGAAACAGAAACAGTATTTCAACGTAATCATTTCCATGATTGGCATGGTTATTGCACGTGCAAGGTACGAAGATTGTCCACGGAGATAATATATCCTCTTAGATCCTTGACAAACAGACCATCTTCCATCCATGTTCCACAGCAACCATATATATGATTTAGCTATAATTTCTTTCTCTGTGCTTATTCCTTAATTTAGATGTAAGTGTGGTTTGCCTACATGTAAATTTTTGTATTTGTATATTGTAATGTAATTATTACACAGCCATTAATTACATATACTCAGAGTAATGAATTATATCACTTGGAGCTTTGGTTTTTACATGGATCAACAGACTTTGTTATGTCTGTGCCAGTCATGGAGGGGGTGTTTGCTTCAGCATGAGTTTTGTGTATATCGATTACCATATATACTAACTTTTAAGTGGGATCCAACTGCAAACTGCATAGACCCAGATCTGTTGTTGCATAATGTGCCATCAAATCTGGGTCCGTGGAGTTTGTTATGATCAATAAGTTCAACAAGTGACATACAGCTACTGGGACATTATGCAAAAGCAGATAAGGTTCTACAGTATATTATTTGCAGTTGTACCTGACTTATAGGTGATTATATATGGTGTTTGTTTGGCCATGATGTGTGTGTGTGTTTTAGTGTAGCTTTAAGAATTTTTCAATTAAATCGCTATGATGATCTGTGGCAGTTTATAATGATGTCTAGCACTGGGGCTTCATGCCACAGGCATGTAGCATGATGTTCCACCCAGTGACATTATCCTGGCACCAGCCTGACCAGTCCTAACACTAACCTTTTAATGTTGAGCACCTAGCAAGGTAGCTGTTAGTACCATTTTTGTAAGTCTTTGGTATGACTCCGCAGGGATTCGAATCCATGACCTCCTGCATCTGAAGCAGACACTGTAACCATTTAGGTCACTGAAGTGGTTGCTTTGTCATGATAATTTGCTTTGTCAATAACACCATTTGAATCAGTTTGGTTTAAGTTATTTTGTTTTCCATTAAAACATTTCTTACATCTGATATAAGCTTTTAACATACTATGTTGTTTTTTCTTTCCACCTTGCTCTACTGCTGTCACTATTGTTATGTTATCTCCTTTTACGATACATGTCAATTATTATGGTGTTTGATTTTGTGTTAATGATCACTCTAGCCAGAGATTTATAATTTCCAAAGAGTTTGAATTATCTGATCTGATGTATATCTTATAGGGGGTCTTTTTTGTGTTGGACATTTTCTTATGCTTTAACTCTCTAAAATTCAGATTGCAGAAATAAATTCTGTCAGAATTGATGGACCAGATAAATTTATGTGGGCAAAACTTCATAATTTAATGACATCATAGTTGGAGAATGGGTATGTATTTACTGTTCTCAGTATAAATTTTGAAAGAGCCAAAAGAATTACTGTAGATAGTATACAAAGTAAATGTTTCAATCTTCCTAGTGACATTTAGATATTGGAGCTGGTACTTGAAGTTAATAATTAATAAATTTAATGGCATCGTTATCTTTAAGCAAATTTATTAATCCTTCTCAATGATCATTTGAATGAAGAGTCCACATCACTACCGCCTACTGCTCATGTAAAAATCTAACTGCCAGGAATATAGACCTTGATCTGCTGTTACATATGCACCAACAGATCAAGGTCTGTATTGTTTGTTCCATAATTACTTCTAACAAATGCATAGACCTAGATCTTCCGGTGCATTATGTGATGGCAGGTCTAGGTATGTGTAGTTTTTACTTGAAGCTGACTTGTATGGTAACCAATGGAATGGACACTCATGGCACATGCCTCAACCATTAATTTTGAATATGTACACATTGGAGCCAAAAATTAACCAATGATATGGACAAGACTGCTGATGCCATGAACAATAGCTATTAATTGTGGACACACAGAAGACTACATGCCACATGCCTCTGCATTAATTGTGAACACACAGAAGACTGTACATGCCACATGCCTCTGTCATTAATTGTGAACACACATAAGACTGTACATGCCACATACCTCTGTCATTAATTGTGAACACACAGAAGACTGTACATGCCACATGCCTCTGTCATTAATTGTGAACACACAGAAGACTATATGCCACATGCCTGTCATTTGTTGTGAACATACAGAAGACTGTACATGCCACATGCCTCTGTCATTAATTGTGAACACACAGAAGACTGTATGCCACATGCCTCAGTCATTTGTTGTGAACATACAGAAGACTGTACATGCCACATGCCTCTGCATTAATTGTGAACACACAGAAGACTGTACGTGCCACATGCCTCTGTCATTAATTGTGAACACACAGAAGACTGTACATGCCACATGCCTCTGTCATTAATTGTGAACACACAGAAGACTGTACATGCCACATACCTCTGTCATTAATTGTGTACACACAGAAGACTGTACATGCCACATACCTCTGTCATTAATTGTGAACATACAGAAGACTGTACATGCCACATGCCTCTGTCATTAATTGTGAACACACAGAAGACTGTACATGCCACATGCCTCTGTCATTAATTGTGAACACACAGAAGACTATATGCCACATGCCTCAGTCATTAATTGTGAACACACAGAAGACTGTATATGCCACATGCCTCAGTCATTTGCTGTGAACATACAGAAGACTGTACATGCCACATGCCTCTCCTTAATTGTGAACACACAGAAGACTATATGCCACATGCCTCAGTCATTGTGAACACACAGAAGACTGTACATGCCACATGCCTCTGTCATTAATTGTGAACACACAGAAGACTATATGCCACATGCCTCAGTCATTGTGAACATACAGAAGACTGTACATGCCACATGCCTCTGTCATTAATTGTGAACACACAGAAGACTATATGCCACATGCCTCAGTCATTGTGAACACACAGAAGACTGTACATGCCACATGCCTCTGTCATTGTGAACATGTATTAGCCAAAAAACAACCTAACCAATGATATGGACAAGACTGTGCATTCCATGTGCCTTAACCATTGAAGTAGCCAGTGAAGGACTGAGCTTATTCTTATTTCAAATCCAAGACAACAGCTCACTTATGTGGGCAAGACTTCATAATTTAATGACATCTTAGTGGGAGAATGCTTACAATTAACACATTTTTGAGCAAGGTTGGTTACAGACCAGAAGAACTAGTGTGATGGTGTGTTGTCCATTATATATTGCCTATCTGTTAGCACAAGTCAGTATTCCTAAAACTGCTTAGAGAATTTTTTTAAAACGTTACACACACATTCATCCCCATGTCTGGTCATTCCTAAATGAAAATGGTTCCACACAGACATCCAGTATGCCCATGCCATTTTAGAAATCTTGTTATTACTGTTCCTTTTGAGTGGATTCATGACCATAGTGACATGAGGTTTTCTCTAAAAGAATTTCTGTGATGTCTAGTTGATCCTAATTGAAATGGTGCTGATCTGATATGGCCACTACAGCAGCCATCTTAATAATTGTATCACTTCTTCTCTGAAAAGAAAGTTTTATCATATGGGGTTCTCACAAGAAGACATACTGTGGTTTCTTGGTGGTCATAAATAAAAATGATGCCCTTGGACATCCTTTATGGCTGACACAGTGGCCATGTTGAAAATTATGTTAATGCTACTCCTTCAGAATGGATGGTCATACTAACATGGGATTTTCACTGATTGACTTCTTATGTATATTTTGCCCTAACTAATTGACTTCTTATAATGTCTATTTTGCCCTAACTAATTAACTTCTTCTGATGTCTAGTTTGTTCTAAATGTCATTTTGATGAGACTTGGTGATATAGATGACTCTGTCTTATTGGTTTTCATTTCCCTGGCAGTGTGCCACAGTATAATGATTTTTTAAATCAAAGAATTATGCACACTGCACATACATAATATTTATAATCATAAAAACAAACAAATCTGAATACACTTGCACAGCATGCACCCAAAATGTTGACTGTCAGATGTGGAATTAATGTACTCCTATGGCTTTAATCTGAATTATTTCCAGCCATATCTGTATAATATCATGTCACCACAGAACAGGATCTTTTGTTTTTACTAGATTCAGGTACAGATACTAACCTTAATGGTTTATAAGATAACTTGATGATTTAGCCAAAGTATACCGAAATTTGTTGTTGTTGTTGTTGGGTTTAACGCCATTTTTCAGCACAAGATAGGCTATACATGGCAGCCAGTACAACTGGTGGAGGAAGAACCCTGGAAAACCTAGGGAAGAACCACCGACCCACAAGAAGCTACTGGCAGGCTTTCCCACGTACCCACGCTAGCTGAGCCTTGGACTCGAACATGCGTAGACAGAGGTGAGATGGCAGTGATCTGGAATGGTGAGCGCTTTAGACCACTCGGCCACTCGGGTCCCCACCGAAATTTGTATTCATATAGTATAGGCATATTGGCTTTAAGCCATCAAATCAAATGGAAGACAACAGTCTGCTATGAATGAAAAGTCTATATAAAACATCACAAAGCTGGCTTTCATAACAACAAAAGTACAACCTTGGAAGCAGTGAAAATGCAGCAACTAGCATAAGCTACAAGTCCAGCTACAAATTGCACAGACCCAGATCTGGCATAATATAGTGTACTGGAAGATATTTGTCTATGCAGTTTGCTGGTAGTAATTAGTAAAACAGCATTGAACCTGATCTGCCTGTGCATTATGTGATGGCAGATCAAGATGTATGTTGTTGGCAGTTAGACTATGCTTAAATGATTATGTATTTTATATCATCTGTAGAACACACTTGTGAGCTAGAAGTAAAATATTAACAGTTTGTTTCCACAAAAAGAAAAACCTCCCCATATTTGCAGTTAGTAAAATTTTTGAACCGTTCTTTTGAGAAAAAATTGAATTTGACAACTGTGAAGATGACCCACTATATGATTAAGAGTTAACCATCTAATACTCATGAAGATTTTATACAGTTTATTTTACCCTACTAAAGCATTATTGGCTCACATGCTCTTACACTGAGTTGATGATGTGGCCTTGTGACCATTATATGTTGTTTTGCATCCGTCAGCAATTGCTATTTTAAAAGGTTTCTTGGAAACCAGTGAACTGAATTTTGTCCAAATTAGGGATAGAGCATCTTGGCATGAAAAGCTTACAGATTCTTGCATGGCCGAGTGGTCTAAAGCGCTCTCCATTATGGCGTTAAACCCAACAACAACAACAACAGCTTACAGATTCTTGCAAATTATACTGATCTGCCATCAGATATGACCATTTTTACTATAAGTAGAAAACATTTAAACTTCTCCAAACCACTGAACAGAATTAGGTCAAATTTTAGAGGAAGCATCTTGTCATGATGCCTATCTGCTACCATAATAAAAATAGAAAATCCATCCATTGTCTGCAGTTAGTTGCTATTTTCAGCTCCATTTCAGAATCTACCAGACTAATTTCACCCAAACATGACAGAGAACATGCTGGCATAAAGACCTTCTAAGTTTATACAAATGATGCCGTATCCACTATCAAATATAGCTTCCTTTTCTAAATTAAGAAAAAGCTTTAAACAAGTTTCCCCAAAACTGGTTAAATGTGGGAGAAAGCATTTTGGCACAAGGACATTTAAAATTTGTAATGATGCTTATCCTCCATTACTAAAAACACAAGAAACTTTAAAGGACTTCACCAAAACTGATGAATAGAATGTGACCAGACTTGACAGAAAACGTCCTGGTATGATGACCTTTCCTGTTTTTTTAAAATACAAATTATGTCAATCTATAAAATATGGTTGTCATTAATAACATTGAGAAGAAAAACTTTCTTAATTTTCTTCAGAATTTGGACACATTTACAAGAAAGTGTCCCAGCTTGAATGCCTTTCAGATTTGGAGAAATGATGCCATTCTTCCCATTAAATACAGTTACTAAAAGCGGGGAAAACATTTACATAATTTTATTTAAAAAAATGCTAAATAGAATTTGATGAACAAATGCAAAGCATTGTGACATAGGAGCCTTTTAATGTTGTTCAGTATTCATTATTGTATGATTGATGCAGATCCACCATCAGATATGGCCACCATTGCTCTCAATAGAATTAAAAGCTTAAAACAACTTCTTGTTAAATATCACTCAACAGAATCAGATAAAATTTGACAGAAAGCATCCTAGCATTAAAGCTTTTAAAGCTATACAAAATAATGCTGATCTATTGTTCAAAATTTTTACCATTACTAAAATAAAAAAATAAAACCTTGACTTTTCAGAAACTGCTTATCAAATGTTGACAAAATTTAACAATAAACATGATGGTACAAAGAGATTTCTTGATACAAATTAAGCCAAGTTGACTTTAAATATGACCACACTTACCATGTTACTTGAAACTGAAAATCCTTTTAATGACTTCATAAACCACAAATGAGGATTTGACCAAAGTTAACATAAAGCATTCTTTCACAAGTCCTTTGAAATTTGATATAAAGTATCCGGGCATGAGTCCTTCCAAATGTGACATAAGCATAGCTGCCAAGTGTCCCGTTTTTCCCATATTTGTCTCATATTTTGGAGCTGAACATAGGTGTATGTTTTTCTTGGTAAAAATTATTGGTTTTTTTTTTCTAAAATTAAATTGAAAATTTCCTTGCAATTTTGTGTATAGAACAGGCACCTGGTTCCATTTTGAGGGTAAATATATTACAAATATGATTGGTTCATTCGAAATCAAGGCTACCATGCCACCCTTTAACCACAATATTGGATTGCGCACAGCAGTTGCTGTTATCACAGTACCTCATCTACGTAATATTCAACTTCCAGTAATGTCAAAAAGGAAAGCAGAAGATTCAGAATTTTCTCCAGCAAAGGAAAGAAAACAGAACTGAAAGGATAATCATGCCATCTGGTAAAGGGGAAAACCTTGCATTTTACAAATTGTGAATTTGCTATTGGGCATAGAGGTGTCCATCAGAATAAAACATCATGAAAATGCTAATAAACATTAGACTGCTGCTTCCTGATGAATAACACAGCCTGAATTTACAACATTTATAAATACCAGAGAGAACCTTGATGTAATTCGATCAGAAGTTCATTTTACAAAAAAAAAATTTAGAAATAAATCTTCCTTTTTAAGTTGCTAGTTTTGCTGGCGATTTATTTCGCACACTCTTTCCAGACAGTAAAATCACAAAGGATTACTCTTGCTGGAATGAAAACAGTTCAGTAAAATAAAATCACACAGAATTCAGATCGTCAATGAAGGATGATACATTGGGATCAAGTTGATTGAAAAACCAAGGTGTGGAAAAGACTCCTATAAATAGTCTGAGTGTGAGTGTGTTGCACTCTTGCACCTTCTGAATGGGCACCCAAATGGAACGTGGTGTCTGCTCAGAAGATGCAAGAGTGCAGCACATGCATTTCTGACATTAAATAATTGAGTAAGTTACTGTCCTACTTTTCTGATGGTTGTAGATGTTGTCAGTAGTTACATGCGCATTAAAGTTTTAAAAATCAGTATTTGTTCCAAAAAAAACGGTATTTTTATCATATGCAGTCAGTATTTTTGTTCTTTTGGGTTGGCAGCTATGCATAAGCAAAAAGCATGCTGTATCGAGTCCTTCCAAATTTGACATAAAGCATCCTGGCATGAGTCCTTTCATGTTTGGTTACGTGATGCTAATCTGTTTTCCAATATCCATTACTGAAAAATATAAAACCACACATTAAACCTGCATATCTTTTCTTGCATGAAATTTGGTCACAAATAGATTGGATATTTTTTAATTGATTATGTCTCCATCTGAGATGTTGTGATACCCTCCAGCTGACAGTATTTTTCCTTATTTTCGTTCTCTTGATAAAGTATCTCTGTTCATCTGTCTGTCTGCCAGAGATTCTTTTCCTACTACCTCACAGGGCCAAAGGACAAAAGTATACCAACTTGGTACTTGCCCAAAGAATGACAAGACACACCATAATAAACTTAAGTTTTGGGACACTATAAGTGTTGGGACACCATTAATTATCAAATGATTTTTTTTTCATGCACTTTTAAAGTCGAGAAACACAAATTGTAGTCATTTTTTCATGTACTATAAGTTTTGGGACTCCTGAGAATTATTAGTTTGGTCCAATTTGACAATCTGTGCATTCTTTTGAGTGTAACATAAGTTTTCTTGTCTTAACAGTTTTCAAGGGACTATTCCCATTACTTAATCGATGGGATTGTTATAAATCAGCTTGATATAAATTGAGAAATCAGTGAAGGCATTTAATTTTCATAAGTTTTCTTGTTTCTTTGCTTCTATTTCAGATGCATGTATGCATAATTTCATAAAAGTTAAAAACAAATTGCATTACAACAATGATGTGCTCAGAAATGACTTGACTTTTTTCTTCTAGTTTACTGGTGTAACTTTATGCATTATTTCATTAAAATGGCACCTGTGACCAGTGATTAGTTATTTTTGCCTCGAAAATTTACATATCCAACTCAATGATGAAAATAGCATCTGGGTATGGCTCATCCAAATTGATTGAGTGACATTGTTTACAGGATGACTTAAGCACCACATGTACAGTGCAGATTTTTACCTTGTTCTGAAAAAGTACACCTTTTGGTTTTTAAATCATAACAACCACTGCACAAAACTCAATCAGTATCTGTATATAAAAACAGAAGTCTTAATACTATTGTTTGGAAAATGTTTGGAATAATTGTGTGGCAGTAGTTTGTTTTGCTGTCAGCATATGAAGATGTATACTGTATACGTCACTGTGGTAATTGTGCTGATTTCTACTTGACTAAATAATTATGCATACCTTACTCATCAGCTTATGATTGGTCAGTTAATTATTGATGGTTTTTGGACAATTAGAGTACAACAAGTGTTGGGACACTGAAAAAGGTTTGTTTTTTATATGAATATAAGTCTTGGCAAAAATTGTAATTGTTACTGCTCCATGACTTTTATCCACTATAGTATTATTGACTAAGTGTGAAACTACAGATGCAGAATAATGTGCCAAATCAGAGTTCGAGAGAGTTTGTATTGATAGTGCTATGTGTCATGTTGTTGTTTTCACATATTGGAAATAATTTGTATTATTCAGAGACAAAATACAGAGCTTTGCTTCTGCATTTTATGTTGTCTTTGATTGTTACAAATCCATATGCAAACTTTGTCAACACAGTTCTATGCAAACCTGTCTTTTCATGATTCACCAACAATGCTGGGTGGTTGTTTGTCTTCTTTTTCAAACTGAAAATTTGTAAAGAAAATTAATGAATAATGATTCTTGCTTCTAGATTTCTCAACAGTTTGGCCAGACAAGAACCTTGGACCATTTGGGCCACAAGACAGAAGATTTCCACTTCCTGGTTTGATTGGTCCAAGTTCTTACATGACAGATCTTACACAAAAAGCACGAAATGCAAGAGAACCTGTCAGCCCAGATTTACTCTTCCAGCAGTTACCATCAGAAAGACAAGGATCTGTACTGAACCAAGTACTCAACACGGTTGAATTTGTAAGTTTTATGTATGAAAGCATTTTCACTTTCATGAAAAGATGAATTTCGAGAAAGCATGAAGTTTAACCACAAAGATGTGATTTTCCCTTTCAACACTGTTTATATTTTAGGTTATCTTTTCAATCTGGGGGCGGGGCTAGGGCCAAGTGGTTTGAGACACTTGCTTTTACTGAACACTCATATTTCACCTCTTTCCACATGAGTTTGAGTCTTGTCTTGACCAGCATGGATATGCAAGATAGCTTGCCTGTAGCTTCCTGTCATCTTCCTCGGTTCTTCTTCCACCAGATGTACTGGCTGCCATGTATAGCCTATGATGTGCTGAACAATGGCAGTAAGCCCCACAAAACCAATCTGAACCTTTCCAGCCTAACGATAATATTCCTAATGGAAATTTATTCATAGAAGTTTGAGTTTGTTATGCTTCTTACCATTACATTTTGTGGCTGAAACTAAAGGGAAAATTAAGGCAGAAATCATGTTCATAAAAGATGGCTTTGAATTAATTCACTTAACTTAAGGAATGTTGCAGTTAGTCTTAAAGTCTTTTGGTAGACCCACTGATCTAGGGTTCTACACATATCAGAATTTTATTATATAATTGCAAACAGTCTCCATACTGGACTGTTAGATTTAATATCCAGTTTGCTCATAAGATATATTAATTTACATTTCAGATGGAGCAGCAGTACTGTAGTGATAAAACAACACTTTCCCCATCAGACATGTTGGAGTGCACAGCTGAAGAATGCCCACAGCTACTCAGGAAAGGTGATTAGGTCTGGCACAATTGACCTTAAATAAAGTGCAAAATTGTTATCAGCAGAGATTGCATTTGGAAAGTTCAAAACAAATATAATAATTGCACCAAAGGTTTAGTTGAACATAGAAGTTGGCTATAATTTGGTGTTCTGCTCAGTATTGTGGTTCAAATTGTTAAGTACCAAGGCAGTTATATTATTTTGTACATGTAATGTCATCTTGAAGATTGATTTTTTAAGATTACTTTAACAATGATACAAAAGCCTGTCCCAGTATGTCTATTAGTTTGGCCAGGTGTTTTTGTCTATTGATTTATTTCTATTTAATACATCCTCATGAACCTTGCATCTGCCATGAAATTATCCCCTTGTCAGCAATGTTGGTAGGGGATATAGCATTTTGACCAGTCATTTGTTACACACAGATAAGCACAGACATACATACACATATATACATCTGTATATATACACATACATACATCTGCATATATACACACACATACACATCTGCATATATACACAAACATATGCATAGATATGAGCTTAACCAATGTTATTTAAGAAAAAAGTTGATAGATAATGTTGTGGATAGACCATAAATTATTTTGCTAGAACTTATCAAACAAAAATATTTTCAGCCTGGATTTGAATGAATCCAAATCTGGTAGTGATTTTATATGGTTTGGAAGTTCATTCAATCATAATGGTGCCACTGCTTTATATGAGTGATTTTTTACCTTCAAATGCATGACTGTCATCAGAACAAAGACCTTCCCTCTCCCTTACATCCTGTAGGTCAGTTTTTCTTTGAATGTTTTGTTTTGGAATTTTGATAATTGTACTGTGCATTGGTCCAAGATGAAGTCTTTATTTATGCACTTAACAGCTTTAATAAATCCCGATGCTGCTGTGTATACATATCTAACAGGTTCCCAACTTTATGTGTTGGTTCTGAAACATGTTGAACTAGACCTAGTGCATCAGTAGTATTAATGAATACTTGTCCTGACCATCATTAATATGTCTCCCATGATGACAATGTTTTTTGTGTTTGACAAGTACCTCCATTAGAAATAAGAAAAATCATCAATAAGTGTGTTTATTGTTACCTGATTTGCTCTGAATACGGTGGTCTATAAATAGTTGTTAGCAGTTATACCTTTCAAAGTAATTCTCTGTGATACATATTCAAATGATATTTTTCTGCCACTATTGACCCTTTTAACCATACTATAACATTTGTAAATTATGACCAAGCCTCCTCCTTTTTGCTTCTGTCTGTTTACATCTCCATACATAGACCATTGGTTCACTACTCATCACTCAAAATGAGTCATCATTCAGTTAACTATGTTTCTGTGAAGTTGGTTACATCTGCATTATATTCATCAATACATTGTCTGATGCTAGATCTTTTGTTTTGACTGATTGAGTGTTTAGTAGTAATATCAACAATTTTTCTTTAGTATATTTATGAGAGTGGCTGGGTTTAATAATTTGATACTTATTTCTTTTTTCCTGTCCCCTCTTGATCTTCTTTTTCTCATCCTGTTCAGCAAAATTTTCTTATGTTGACACGTGTATCTATCTTCTGGTAACATTCTGAGAATATTGTTATGAAAGATGCGATTCCTGAGTGGTACGAGTTCATCTCTTCTGTAAGTAATCTGTGTTGTCTGGGTTGATTTATAGTTAATAACCGTAGGCGAAGTCTGTTTACATTCAGCAGCTGTGTATCTCTGCTGTAGGTAATATGTGTAGTTGGGGTTGGTTTACAATTAATAACTGTAGGTGAAGTCTGTTTACATTCACCTGTTATGTATTTAGTGCACAGAGTGCATACACAGGAACCGTTTTCCCAACTGACAAAAGCAAGATTCGTTTGTTCCACAAAATTGATTAAACACAGAAAAACACTTTGGATTAATAGAACCATGCAAATCTTCACATTTTTTCTTGTCAGTGCTATAAATCTTAAACTACTAATGAAAAACGCTGGAGCACATGTCGCTTCATTCAGTGCCACCTACTATATACATTGGATATCTTTATTGAAAAAAAGCATAAGAACATTTTTCACTTGATCTGAGAAGTTAATGGCACTTCGTAGCAAAAGAAGTTTGTGCACCACATATGCATCCCAATCCCAAATTTATGTCTGCATTTTTCATGTCCAAAGGTCATTTTTAACACCAAGTGATGTTCACAGTGCAAATACAAGCCCGTTTCCTAGGTGATAATTCTAAATAGATGTGTGCTCAACAGCTTGATGCAATTCAAAATAATAATTGCCACCCATGCTCTTTTTGAGGTTTTCTACTTGCCATGAACCCACATGTCTACTGCTATGGGTGGCTAGCTCTTCTTGATTGGTATTTCACTGTCTGCAAAGCAGATATGGGATGTGTACATGCCGCACAGCAGTTTTAAGAACAGCACAAGCCTGAAAGGCCTAATTAACAAATATTACCATATAATTAATTATTGTTATGTATATTTAATTTTCATTGTTTTTAGTTTTATATTTTGTTATTATATGCTGAGGGCAGTGGTAATCGTTTAGCTGATCTTGTCCAGAATCAGTGACAGTTTTGTAAATGAACATGTTTACTTTTTACTGACTGTAGGATTAATATTAGGATTATTATCTTAAACTGATTCAAGGACATTGTATTTACCATGTTCTTTATTGTAATTTTAGTAACAGACCTAATTGTAACTTTGATTTTATACTGTAAACATTTGGGACCTTCTAGAATGAAATTTTCCATTAGGTAATAGTTTTTTATATAGAAAATGCTAATTATGAACTAGGTCAGGTAGAGGAGTATAAAATCTTGTTTACTGGTAAAAATTTCTAATCCTGCAATAACATCTGAAACAGAAATCAGTCTTATTATTATGTCCAGTGTTTCGTTTGTGCTGGAATTTATTTATTCACTGGAAATATCAAGTGCTCAAATACATGAAAATTAATATTCTTGGAAATAGAGAGCTGGATTTATTGTGAAATTCAAATAAGGATATATTCTTGGATATTATTATTGGGATTCAACAAAAGACTGTTGGCACATCATTACTATTCAGACCATAACAGGCACATCAGCACTTTCAGCATTGGATTTATTTTGGAATACCACTAAAGTTTATTAGAACTTTATTCTTTAGGACTTGTGTAAGTAATTCTAGGATTATTTGGGAATTAATTCGCAATACCCTAAGTTATTTTGTCTTAAAATTTTCAGTTTGCATTTTAGGGAAATAAATTATTTGTTGAATTTTACAAAGCTTGATGCTTTTTGGCTCTTTATTTGGTTCTCATTGCTTTGTTTAAGATCATAGAGTCATAACATTATTAAACAATAATATCTAAAAGAATCCTATCGTATCTCTAAGTCAAGAATTATGGTGGGCTAACTTATGCAAGTAAGGACAAAAAGGATAATAAACCTCTTTAAACGTTTCAACAATTCAGGATAATAAAAGGGAATATTCAGATCCTTGGGGAAGTGCAACAGTTATATTTAGTAGACATAATGTTTTGATTTGTGTATGTCACATGGCAGGATAGGTGATTGCTGTTTCCTTGACCAGTGTGAAATTTATTTTGTTCTAAAGCTCACATCAGGTTGAGAGATGTCAAGAAGACATTGAGCTATGTAGGGTTTGGAACTGCAGTTTGTGAAACTATACTGCAGGTAATTAAGGTTCAAGTAAAGTTACAAACTTTTTATCTAAACGCATTGCTGCATCAGTCTTGAATCAAAATTCTGGACTTTTATTACATGCATGACAGTAGCAGTACATGATATTTTGTTACACCTTATTGGTCCAGATTCCAATAATAAATTTACTGCCTTACTGAGACGGCCATGTTAAGATTGTAGGGCCATGCTTGTTCGGTAAGACTTGCAGCCAGTATATAATGGGTTAGAATCCTGTCCAGACAAAATTGGGTCAATGTTAAAGCATATCAGTTAGCAGGGCTTGAAACTCAAAGTATACTGATCCTGGCTAAATTTTACTGACCCTGCTAGAATCAACGGAAGCCAGTTCAGTTTCCTATTAATATTTAATACTCATTAACATCAACTCAGAAGGACATCTATTTAACCAACACGACTGAAAAATGATGTACCCTGCACACTTTTGTATTTCTTTGAATATTCGGTGCAAAAAGGGTACAACATCATAATCTCTCAGAGTTGTACTTAGGTCATTTGTGTTCCAAGAATTTCTGGTGATTTCTTAGTGTCTTTTGATCATATATTGTTATTGCACTTTCTCTTGTCATCATCTAATTTCTGCCCTTTCAGTGATAGTTGCACATTGCGAAAATAGTTTTACCTGTTTATTCAATTTTCACTGCATAATGCATTGCATATTTATCAACAGTTATATAAATATTAAAACACATTCAGTATAATTCTGGATTATTTATCGAGTCAACAGATGAGACCTTTTCCATTTGATCAATTATATACCTTTTGTTATCATCAGTAATGAAATCAGTGCTTGTTGGCAGTACACCAGGCTAGTTCTATGTCTGTTTGCACAGTGAGCAGTTATTGTACCTGATCAAGTGCAGGGATTTCGGTGGATAATTAGATAACACAGTAAACACATAAATTTACCATTAAAGGTAATACCAATATGGACCACTTCTTAACTGTTATGATAGTGACCAGCAATAATTTTCACTGTGCCAATGGATTAGTGACAGCTGAGTTTTAGTGCTCCATCAGTGAAAACTTGTACATGTGTAAATTTAGTAGATTTGATCTAAATATAATTGATGCCATAATGTTCACACAAAGATGGGACAATGGTGTATTTTATAGACCAGTAGACACAGTGTGCTTTCTCTGGCAAGTGTACCAGATCTGTTATGTTGTACTTTCTGTAGCAGATTTATGAGACCTGTTGAGATGTTCTCTTTTCTCAGGCAGATTAAGCAGGTCTGTTGAATTGTAATTTCCATGATAGATTAAGGAGATCTTTTGACATGTACTTTCTTAGGTAGGTTTAGGAGACCAGTTGACATGTCATTTTAGGCAGATTTAGTACATGTTATGTTTTCATTGGCAGATTTAGAGGATCAGTTGACATGTCCTTTCTTGAGCTGATTTAGGGGATCTGTTGATAGTGTCTTTCCTAGGTAAAATTAGCTTATCTATTGACATATTGTATTTCCTTTGCAGGTTTAGCATGTCTACTGTCATGTCTTTTCTTTGGTGGATGTAGATTTGTTGATATGATATGCTTTCTGAGAGGTATTTATCCCATCTGTTGATGTGGTATTTTAAGCATGGTTATTATCTGTTGTCATCTCAAAGTATTGTTGTGAGATTTGGCACAGTGATGGTATCAAAAAAGTGTATTGATCAGTGCTATCATATAGATGTAATTATGTTTTCATTTCCCTGCAATATATAATAGCTACAGCTGTGTCCCTAGCATTAGTAGATCTCAGTTTATATATCTTAGTTAGATATAAATGCAACAGTCTACATACAGTGGTCATTGAAAAAAAAAATGAATTTCCATGTGCAGTAACCTTGACCGTGGTCAGGCACATAGGCAGAAATATAATGTACTGTTCATGGTACTATGTTTACTGAAGCAGATTAAACTGATATGTTGACAAAAGGAGATTTGCCAGATTTGTGAATATTTTTATTTCTTGTCCCAGATTTGTCTAACCTGTTTCCAGACCGGAACATCATGTCTGGCGATTTCACTGTCATTACTGTCAGTCAGAAAACATTGAATGACATGACTTCATGGAGTGAGGCAGTAGCATTGGAAAGGGAAGAATTGTTGGCAAGTGTGAGTATTGGAAAGGGAGCAGTTGTCTTAAATGAATCTATAATATACCATATGTCAGTCAAACTCTCAGTATATGCTGACACAATTAGGCTGCTGACACAGACTGTATCTGGTATGGTGTGAAGTATTACATAAATACAGCTGAAAGCTTGTGAACGAAATTTTGAATGCATTGAAGGGAAATAAAATTAGGAAAATCCAGCATGTCCATTGATTTGAACTGGTTCTAAGCAAAATTACAGATTTCAAATTTTAGTTGGTTTAGCTTGAGTTGGATTTTGTCCTTATTTGTTACATGTGCAGGTGTTAAAACAAGAGCTTCTGTGCAAGGAAAAGTCTATAAAAACTATTAGCTAAGACATTATGTCATCATTAATGCCACATAAGTGGATTATAGCTGCTATAATTTTGTTAATGACTATTATATGAGGGCAGCTTTATTCTCAGATAATTGCTTAAAACATATATTTCTATAGTTTGCAAAACAAACAAAATATATTTCTCCTTCAGATACGTTCTCCAGTCATATTATGTTAGGAATACTAGCCTGCTACTTTGTGAATTCAGCCCTACTAAAAGAAAAAAAACATTTTTTCTTGTCTATCTCATATAGACAAAGAGCAATAACTCTAGCCTATTACCTCCCCTTGCCACAACCCAGTGTCTCTAGTTTGTAGTTTTGCTGCTGTACTGTTAACGTTGTACAGTTAAACCTCTGACAATCCAAGCCTTTATTGTGTTCTAATTGAACCATCCAATGTTCTTTTTATATCTATTGTGTGAAATTATTTTTTTCAGTTTCTGCCAAATTTGAGTGATTTTGTCACCTTTAGAGTTTACATCTATTCAGGAAGACATTTTACCACAGTATCATTGATGTCATGCAAGGTCATTATGAGTTAGTGCAACTTTAAATTTTTTTTTGGCTTGCTCCATTAATAATGGAGTTTTGTTTTAGTGAGTTATTAACATCCTGATAAATCTTTTGTTATTTCTGCAGAAATGTCATCTAAATCCTAAAAATGCAAGTTCAGAGCATGAAAGTCTATCATGACTCTTGTTTTATATATATTAAGTATATATTGTTTGTGACATGCAACATGTGTAATGTATAGTCAGAGGAAGTATGGGCGTCACTGTTAGCTAGTTATTAACATGCTGAATTGCTAATCTGTGCTTTGTTTTTGCTTGTGTCGTTTCAGTAGAAATGTCTACTAAATGAATAAAATGCAAAGTTCAGAGCAGTAGTCCATAAGGCATTGAAAAGAAGGAAAGACAGAATAAGTCAAGGAAGACAACCTTGGCAATTCTGGCTAATTGGTTGAGTGTCCCCCAGTTTTAGGCAGCTCATTGGGTGTAAGTTTCCCCACATTTCTTTGCATGGCCTTCAGACCTGTAAGTCAGGACCAATGGAGTTTGTACCGGATCCAACTCATTATACCACTGCACTGTTACTGGCTGTCCAGCCATCACTAACCGTCCAGCATGGGAGACCTTTTGAGAAGATGGTCCAGCCATTTAGTTCATCACTTTCAATTCTGACTCTGAGTCATTAGACGAGTGTCCCCCCAATTTTAGGCAGCTCAGTGGGCATAGGTCCATCTGTGTATCCGAGCATAATCTTAAGGCCTGTAAGTCAGGACCCATGGGATTTGTATTGGATCCAATGCATGATATATATGTCATAACCAGCTGTTCAGTCATCACCAGACATCCGAATATGCAGACCTTTTCATTGAAATGGTCCTGCCTGTTATGATTTACAGGGATATTAGTGTCAGATATGTCCATCTACCATACCATCAGCAACATACACTTACTATGATGGAGATTTCAGTGAAAAATCTTTCAGTCCACTCTTGGAGTGATTGGTAATGGTGTTAGCCAGACCCTCTGTTATACTGCCAGCATCCATGCTGACCATTTCCCTGGCAAACCAGCTAGCAATGATGGACTTCTGTATGTTCGTTGATTGTCCACAAGGAAAAGGTAGTGACATTTTCAGAGTGGTTGGAACTGAAACTTCGATGCCACCTGGTAAGACTTCTCCAGAGCCACAAGCAGACCCAGATCAGAACTTGACACAAAGTGAATGTGATGAAACTGATTCAGATCAGCCATTCTCAGATCTGACCATGGAACAAACTGAATTTAGTTTTAAAGCCACCATTGATGACATTTATAGGGTATTGTCAACTTCAGAATGCCCTCCCCCTACCACAACTCAAGACTATAAAGTTAAAGAATCAGTAGATCTCAATGAGGAAGAAGAGATGCCATTGTTCTGGCTTTGTGCCCAGTTAATGACCAGCTCTGGGTAGTACTGGTGACTCTGGAAACTCTCAGGCTTTCTTTTCATAAATCCAAATTCCAGTGACATTTTAATCTTGCTGGTATAAAACTGATCTCCAGGCCCTTGGCAAGAATATAGCAGCTGTTCATATGTCTGCTTCACTGTTTTATAAAATGGACAAAATGTGTTCCATGCCACATCAGAGCTGGTTCAGAACATAGTTGCAACTTATTCAATATTAGGTTTGGCCTCAATGGCAACTTTCAGACTTGCAGAGAAATCCAGCAATAGTCACGCTTGGGAAGCAAAGGCCAGGATTGCTAGAGTCATTAATCGGAAAATCACCATACCATTGGCTAATGCCTTGACAGCAGTAACCAACTTAGACCTGGTACAGTGTGTCACATTTCTGCAGTGCATGTCCTCACTTTATGGATGACGTTGTTTGGTTACCGTTGCTTTTGGAGGAACAATCAAAGAAGTTTGGTGGCAAGCAGCTCAGGAGCTGCCACTCAGTGTACACAGGCATTCAGAAACACTCAGCCCCTGCCAGTGCAAAGGGACATTAAGCAGCCTTGGGACATGTTTTTTTTTTCATTTAGATGTGCATCAATATCGATCCCAACCTAATGCCAGGAGACAACAGCCTAACCAGCCTCAGAGGCAATCATACAGAAGCAGTGAGAAACTAGATTTCTCCACCTTTAGGCCTTCTACCCATAAACATGTCCACTCATCAAAAAGCAGGCAGTGAAGATTATACAAAGGCCACAATAACCGAGGTTTTATTCAAGGCTGTTTCTTAATTGGAAAGCGAGCAGCAAGCTGAAAGCTGATCATTGACCTGGGTCATCTCAGCCAGTTCATTGCCCAAATGAAATTCACAATGGAGACAACAGGATCAATTTTCCTGTCCATCCGAAGGGACATGTATATCATCAGTCTTGTTTTGACCAACATATTTTCATGCCCCTATCCACCCTGTATCATTTCTTTGTTTTGCTTGCCATGACATGGTTTATTAGTTCAAAGTCTTATCCTTTGGCCTCAACATCAGCACTTGGGCTTTTTACCAAGGCTATGAATTGCATAGCCACCCTGTTCTGGTCAACTTTATCTAAAACAACAACAGCATACATGGACAACATCCTCCAGAAACATATGGTAAGTTCTTTTCTACACTGACGCAGAAACAATCTTCTCTCACTTTGTAATCATCTAGGTTTTTTAGTTGACCGGGAAGTCTGACCTTCATCCAACCCAGCTTTTTATCCGTCTTGGTATGGAGTTTAACACCAACCTGAATCTGATACGATTTCCTAATGTTTGTGTAATCAGGATTTTCAAACTTGTTGAGTTGGTTTCCAAAAAGTCTTGAATTTCAGCAGGAGAGTTGTTGCAACTCCTATGATTATTCATTGTGGCAGTGAACTTGATCCTGATTGGCTGTCTTATTATGCATCTTTACAAATGATGTGGCTAGCACAATGGTAAAAAGTCCATTTGCAAATCCCCTTGATCAGTCATACAAGACATGTTTCCTAATAGCCTTAGCTTCTGTAGCAGAGTCAGTGAGCTGCATGCCCTTTATGTCGAGCCAAACTTTCTTCAGTTCAGATTGGTTGGTTTGGTGGTCCTCTTGACACAACCAGGCTTTGTAGCCAAAAATAGGTTACCATCAGTCGGTAGTCAAAGAGTCATCATTCATTCGTTTTCTTCCATGGACAGGTTGAGAGCAGAGGCCACAAAAGATCCTGTTGGCACACTCAGTCACTACTTGAAATGCACAGAAACAAGTTGGATGAGCAAACGCTTCTTCCTACTTGTGAAATCTGGAAAACAAAGTCACCCTCAACCCCTTGCTTCATATCTGAAATGGATTATATTTGGCCTACTCAGACAAGATCTTTGTTGCCTCGTGAAGATTACAGCTCATGAGATTTAAGACATCTCTGCGAGCCTTGCATTTGAACATAATGTTTCGATCCAGATATAATAGAAGCTGTTGACTGGCATGCAGAGTCAACCTTCTTGAGATTTTACTTCAGAAGTCTAGCTTCACATTGTTTCGACAAAATTGCATTTCAGCCAGTCCTTAATAGCTGTTTCATTTATGTTGAATCACGCACACACGAGTTACTCATTTTCAGTGATATAAGCGATCCTACAAATTGAGATAATATTTTTAAAAAGGTTCGCACATTTAATTGTACAAGGCACATAACCGTCATAATTAACATGTTCACGAAGAGTGGTAATAATAAAAGCTAAAATTCTCATATAGATCAACTAAGATCAACATCAGTCAATTTTAGTTTTGTGTTTTAGCTGACCAAACATCATAACTTTCCACACAATGGAAAGCTTGGATGTTTCAGCGTCTCCTATGTTGATAGTCGGTGAATTTGTCTTTCATTTTGTGACAGCAATATAGGCCAGTCAATCATTAAAACTCTGATACTGGCTTGTGATAAAAGGGAATTTTGACTGGTAACTATACCAGTACAAAGGTACCAAAAAAGCCAGCCTCATGGTACCGTATATGTGGCAGCTATCTTCCCCTCTTTATATATCTGACCTTATTCCCTTATTGCCAAGTCATAATCTTTTAGTATTGTTTTTATAAAACTTGTATTCTGAATTAGTTTTTTGAGGACACATTTGCTGTGTAGTGTGTATTTTCATTCCTTCCTTTAATTTAACAATGGTAATTAACGTTGGTATATATGGTATAAAAATGCCATGTGTTCATGCGTGTAAGTTTCTTTTGTGGGAATGGCACTATACTATATGGAGTTACAGCATTCACAGTGATCATTCTTGGGATTGAAATTAGTTGTGGACGATTTTATTGTTGGTTTTTCTTTTTCTTCTGGTTTATATTTTTATTTTTGTATTTTTTTAGAGGTAAAAAAAATAATTAATTTACATGAATTTAAACTTAACATTCTATTTAGTGTAGAAGCAAATTCTTTTTTAGTAATTTAATTATTTCATCACAACAATAATTCACAGGTGATACAACAGAGGACTTTTCTTGTTTAGAAGAAATGAAAATCGAAAACATAATGTAATAATTGGGAGTTTTCTGCAAAAATCGGAAGATATTATGAAATCGGGAGGTTAACATAGAGCGACCCTGAAAATCGAGGTTTTTTTTCTCTCCCGGTGTGAAAGTTGACAGGTATTGTGTAAGGTCACTTACAACAAAGCAAAGTACAACTTAGCTTTTATAGTATTAGCATAATTTTCAAAGCATTATTTCCGAACCTTTATTATTGTATTTTGGAGATATCATTAAAGTTTAGCGCAATGGTGCCCATGATTCATCTCCAACGGATGTACTTAATTCAGCGATTAATGAAACCTACAATGTGGTGGCGCCATTATAAAAATAAGTTAAGTAGCCTAATTGCGAGCGTTGAGTCAAACTGTATTGTTTGTTCGTTGTGTTGTCATACTGGGATTACATTTTAATGAGTTAGATATTTACAGTTTCAAAGCAAAGTAAAAACATAATTACCGGTGCACTGATATAAAATGTCCAATGCAATAATGCATGAATAAACAATAATCAAGTCAAAAGGGAGAGGTAGTGTTAGAGCAACTCACAATTGCTAAATTCTTGTCATCGTTCGATCAAATTATACACAAATCTAAATTAGGCAGAAACAATAAGAAAACGGAAAATTAAATTTATACCATTTCTTTTTAATAATCATGCATGCCAACCTCGAGATAAGTATACATGCATTGTTTTAAATATAAGTTTGCCTAAATAAATGCATTTAGAACTTACCTCGTGCATCTTGAGATGTCTGAGTTGTTGGTTGGCTTATATGCATGTCATATACATTTTAATGTTTATACCTGCTCAGTTTGAGGGTCGGCTTATACGTGAACGGGCTTATATGTGAGTATATACGGTATGTCAGTGCCACCTCTCATTAGCATCCAGAATTATTACATTAGCTAATTTGTTGTATGTTTGCATGACATGTGTATATATTTATCAATTTTCAGTTTGTTCAGGGAGCTGGTGAGATCTGTGAGGCATTGAGAGCAGCTGGATTCTGGGCCGATTTTATTGATCCATCCAGTGGGAAGCCTGTAAGAAAGATACTCATTACAATGTTTGTGTTGGTTGTTGTTTTTTTCCAAATATGTGTTAAGTTAAAGCATTTGCTGACTCAAGAAACATATAGGCTTAAAAATGTTGTGGTTGATGGGTGTGGTGGGGGGAGCAAAATATTTTTGCATTGTACATCAAATAATAACTCTCCAAACCATGTTATTATTAAATGATCCACATAAACTATTTATGTATCACCTATAGAAAAGGACTCAGAATTTCAGACTGTTGCAAAAAGTCTTCAACATTTGCAGAAAAGCAGGCCTTGTGATATTACAATTTAAGTAAAATGACTTACCGTATTTTCGCGTATATAAGATGCATCTTATATAAAATTTTACTTACCCCGCACCCTAAGTGCGTCTTATATTCGTGGGCGTCTTATCTAATTATTTTTTTACACAAATGGAAACTCAGTCAACAATTTTTATAATAAACATTTACTAAAAATACTGTTTGTCTTGATTTAAAATCAATCTATTCATCTTCATCGTCATCAGTTTCTGCTTCAAATCCATCAAAATTTTCATTGAATTCACTCTTGTCGCCGAATACCTCCATAGCCGCTGATAATCGATCCTCATTGAAGTCAGTGGTATCGGATGTCCGAAGAACTGATATCTGCGGCCGGTTCTGGAATTATCCCACGCTTTCTGAAGCCATTGATGATTGTTGTTGTTTTCACTTTCTCCCATGCCCGGAGAACCCAATTACACACCTCTATGTATGTTGCACGACGTTGTCGAACAGCTGGCGTGAAGGTGTGCTTACTGCTAGTCATCCAACGATCCCATTCCTCACAAACAAAAGTCCTAAATGGATGAATGACGGCAACATCCAAGGGCTGGAGCTTACAAGTCAGACCACCTGGTATAATGGCTATGTGGGCCCCAGCATTGTGGATGTGTTTCTGCACAGTTGTCTCCTTATGGGCAGCCATCGCATCGAAAATCAGAAGATATAGCTTCTTGAAAAATCCGCCTATTCTTGTTCTGAAGCACTTATCCGTCCAGGTCTGCATCACCTCTGTATTCATCCAGCCTTTTTATTGCAGACAACAACTCCAGCTGGCAAAGTTTCTCTGGGCATGGTTATCCTTTTAAAGATAACAATGGGTTTCAGTTTTCCTCCTGCAGCTGTGCAGGCCAACACAACAGTTAAGTTCGTTCGTTCGTGTCCCGTGGTATCAACCGCTACTGTCTTTACTCCATTCTCTGCCACTGATCTGCTAGCTGGAATATTGAATGACATTGGAACCTCATCCATGTTGATGATGGCATCATCTGCCAACTTCAGTTCAGTTATTTCCTTCTGAACAAAGGTGTTGTAAACATCCAGTTTATTCTCCCAATCATCTGAAAGCTTCTGTCCAACAGTTGTACGTGCCCGGACTGCAAGGTTGTTCCGTTTCATGAACTTGTACACCCAGTTCCCACTGCCACGAAAGTCCATGATCTTCATTTCTGTAACAATAATTCGAGCCTTGAGTTTCATCGATATCGTTGAAACCGCACGGTTACTGTCATGTTGCGAACGTACCCAGTTGGCAAGATTTTCTTCCAAGTTTGGCCATCTTGCCTTTCTACCTCTACGAGCTCGTTTCCTTGAATTCATCTTCTTACGCTTCTCTTCCTCCAACTTCCAGTCACGTAAATTCACGTGCAACTAAAAATTAGTTCACGTGCAACTAAATTCTCTTCCAGCAGCTGTTACCATGCTCCTTGGCAAACTTGATGACGTTTAATTTAAAATCGGCCATATATGATTTTCGCTTTGTTATCGTGAAAATTTTATAAATGCTCAAGAGATTGATCACTCATTTATTTATGACAAGAGATTGATCCCACGTATACCCTATATACCGGTATATACCGGTGTTTACTAACCCCAGCCGCTGAAGCCTAGGCCTAGCGGCCTAAAGGAAGATAAGATCAAACAATAACCGTTGTGGCCCTGCCTCAAACAATTCTTTGAGCTTCAGCCAAAACGGTCAATGGAGCCTTTTTTACATTAGGTGAGTGATCGAAACATTGGAGATATTTGCATTTATGACAATGGAAAGTACATGTACCGGCAGCCACTTTGATGCACGTGGTTTGAAAATGGATGTTTACCGGTACATATTTGAACAAAACAACACACAGAATTATTCAAAAGATTTTATTAAATTTTATTGGAACAATAATGTAATAGTACTTAAAAAAATAATATTAGATACAGATCAATACCGTAAGTAACTTATAAGTTTTTAAGAAAATCAACGCTGTATCATCTGCAGTCAAAATAGGGTTTGCTCAGTTCGGCAGATGGCGTGGCTGAGTGCATCTTATATTCGTGGGCATCTTATTTAAAATATTTTTTACACAAATTGTCAAAACCCGCGTCTTATATATGGGTGCGTCTTATAATTGGGTACATCTAATATACGCGAAAATACGGTAAATCTAAAATTTACTCAAGTCATATTTTTTTCATATCTAGATTAACTTGTTAGATTGTCAGATCATTAAAGCAAGTTTTCAGCATTTTAGACATTTTGATACGCCCAGTATATTAAGTTTTCATATTATCTGCCCATCTGTTACCAGTTTTGTTTCCACACAGATGACAAGTTATTCGTGATCTAACATTTACCAAACTTTGTGGATGGCATGCACTTGGAGTAAGAAAGAACAAAATTGATTTTGGTTCATAAGGACAGGGATCAAGGTCACTCTGATTGAAGAAGTGATATCATTTCTGCAGAATTACATTAGTTTTTCATCACTGACCTGTACCAAACTTTGAGGATAGCTTGCACTTGGGGTAAGGAAGAGGCATCTAATTATGGGGTGTCAAAAGGTCAGAGTTTACAGTCAATTGAAAGAAGAAAATAGCTTCAGCACATGCATTTTCATGTTCAACTACATTCCTTTACAAAGGTTTTTGTATGACTTAACATATTCCATAAGAAAGAAGCAAGTTGATTTTGAGGTTATAAGTTCAAAGGTCACAATGGCTGAAAGAAGAAAAGTGGTTTCTGCATAACAGACCAAATAACATGAATCAAGTCCATCTGTACATAGTGTGTAACTGATTTTCAAGCTTCAAGACTTCATGAATCCTGTAAAATATGAAGCTCGATTGTCATAATTACAAATAGCTGCAAAAATAATAATGAATAACAACTGTATTTAAACCATTATCAGAGCAGAAGTGTGCATAGATACATAAGTAGTTCCTACCTTTCTAATGGTATGGGCCTAAAACTTGTAGTTTTCTGTGGTACATTATGCAATTTTAACCTATCTGAAGGCTTGTTACAAAGGTTTGGTAAACATTTGTGGTGATTGTTCCACTCTACAGTATTACATATTTTTGAGTGAGGGACAGGGTATAAGATGGAGTTATGTATTTACAACAAGGACAGTGGCTTACTTCTATACTGCTTTCATGTACTGTAGCTGAAGTATCTTTATATGTGGTATTAGGTTAAAATATGCTGTCTAATCGAAATGGCTGCTTGCCTGTGCTCATGAACGGAATTAGTCCAAGGTATATAAACTTGAACAGTTACATATATAGGGAAAATTAATTTTGCCAGAGTAGACGATACTAGTTCCTTAAAGTGAAATGTTGTTGTTGTGGGGTTTAACGCCATTTTTCAGCACATGATAGGCTATGCATGGCGGCCATTATTAATGGTGGAGGAAGAACCTGGGAAGAACCACTGACCCACTAGAAGCTACTGGCAAGCTTTCTCACATACCTACATTGGTATGGATGTCTACAAAATGTAGTACACATATTGGACCAGTGGTCTGGATGTCTACAAAATGTAGTACACATATTGGACCAGTGGTCTGGATGCCTACAAAATGTAGTACACATATTAGACCAGTGGTCTGGATGTCTGTAAAATGTAGTACACATATTAGACCAGTGGTCAGGATGACTATAAAACATAGTACACATATTAGACCAGTGGTCTGGATGTCTGTAAAATGTAATAAACATATTGGACCAGTGGTCTGGATGTCTATAAAACGTAGTACACATATTAGACCAGTGGTCTGGATGTCTTGTAAAATGTAGTACACATATTGGACCAGTGGTCTGGATGTCTGTAAAATGTAGTACACATAATAGACAAGTGGTCTGGATGTCTGTAAAATGTAGTACACATAATAGACAAGTGGTCTGGATGTCTGTAAAATGTAGTACACATATTAGACCAGTGGTCTGGATGTCTGTAAAATGTAGTACACATATTAGACCAGTGGTCTGGATGTCTGTAAAATGTAGTACACATATTGGACCAGTGGTCTGGATGTCTATAAAACGTAGTACACATATTAGACCTGTGGTCTGGATGTCTGTAAAATGTAGTACACATATTAGACCAGTGGTCTGGATATCTATAAAATGTAGTACACATAATAGACAGGTGGTCTGTATGTCTGTGAAATGTAATATACATAATAGACCAGTGGTCTGGATGTCTGTAAAATGTAGTACACATATTGGACCCATGGTCTGGATGTCTATAAAACGTAGTACACATATTAGACCTGTGGTCTGTATGTCTGTAAAATGTAGTACACATATTAGACCAGTGGTCTGGATGTCTGTAAAATGTAGTACACATATTGGACCAGTGGTCTGGATGCCTATAAAACGTAGTACACATATTAGACCTGTGGTCTGGATGTCTGTAAATTGTAGTACACATTAGACCAGTGGTCTGGATGTCTATAAAATGTAGTAACATAATAGACCAGTGGTCTGGATGTCTATGAAATGTAATGCACATAATAGACCAGTGGTCTGGATGTCTGTAAAATGTAGTACACATATTGGACGAGTGGTCTGGATGTCTATAAAACGTAGTACACATATTAGACCTGTGGTCTGGATGTCTATGAAATGTAATACACATAATAGACCAGTGGTCTGGATGTCTATGAAACTTTGGTCTCGATGTCTGTAAAATGTATTACACATATTAGACCAGTGGTCTGGATATCTATAAAATGTAGTACACATATTAGACCTGTGGTCTAGATGTCTACAAAATGTAGTACACATATTAGACCAGTGGTCTGGATGTCTGTAAAATGAATTACACATATTAGACCAGTGGTTTCTAAAAGTGTAAAATGTCTATAAAATGTAGTACACATATTAGACCAGTGGTCTGGAGGTCTGTAAAACATATTACACATATTAGACCAGTGGTCTGGATATCTATAAAATGTAGTACACATATTAGATGTGTGGTCTGGATATCTATAAAACATAGTACACATATTAGACCTGTGGTCTGGATGTCAGTAAAATGTAGTACACATAATAGACCAGTGGTCTGGATGTCTGTGAAATATAATACACATAATAGACCAGTGGTCTGGATGTCTATGAAACTTTGGTCTCAATGTCTGTAAAACGTATTACACATATTAGACCAGTGGTCTGGATATCTATAAAATGTAGTACACATATTAGACCTGTGGTCTAGATGTCTACAAAATGTAGTACACATATTAGACCTGTGGTCTGGATGTCTGTAAAATGAATTACACATATTAGACCAGTGGTTTCTAAAAGTGTAAAATGTCTATAAAATGTAGTACACATATTAGACCAGTGGTCTGGAGGTCTGTAAAACATATTACACATATTAGACCAGTGGTCTGGATATCTATAAAATGTAGTACACATATTAGACCTGTGGTATGGATGTCTGTAAAATGTAGTATACATATTAGACCAATGGTCTGGATATCTATAAAACGTAGTACACATATTAGACCTGTGGTCTGGATGTCTGTAAAATGTGGTACACACATTAGACCAATGGTCTGGATATCTATAAAACGTAGTACACATATTAGACCTTTGGTCTGGATGTGCTTTTTGCTGTTCACAGTTCTTCAGCGCTTATATTATGTAGACATTTCCATTTGTTCTTTATTTTGTTTCTACACATTAAGTTTTCCACCATCCACTGTTATGAAACTTGGAACGAAGGTTGCATTTGAAGCAAGACAGAAGGAAAGTCATTTCATTGTAATAACTTCCATTGCATATCAGATGCCTTGTTCAGACTTTGTAAATAAGCCGAGAATAAGATGTTTGTTTGTGATCAGTGGTCAAGAAGACATGGACTGAAAGTATGAAACATTATTATATGCTCTTGTTTTTCTCCGTTAACTTTACATTATCAGAATCGTTCAATATTTTACGATATTGCTCACCTTCGTATCGCACCCACGTGCAGAACATGTGTGCCCAATAGTGTATTAGGAACTACTTTGTAAACAAATCATGTACTCTCGTGTGTCAGACGCTTTACGTTTTGGTTGATTAAATTTGTTTCTGAAGAACTAAAGCAGATGTTTTGTGGACTGCCACATACCAGCTGTTTTGCTACATTCTGCGTTAACTTTTTTGATACGGTGTTTCAGATTTTGGCGATAGACACCAGATTTCATAAAATTGCTTGGTGCCTACAAATAACATGCCAGTTATAAAGGCATAAACTGTCTCCTTTAGCTGGTAATAAGAATGGCAAAAAGTATACTTACAGTTTTACATTCTGGATTTCCTCAAAATGTACTTTCTTAGTTCTGCAAATCCAATTTACATAAGCCATGTCATGAGTTCTCAAGCTTGATTACACAGTTCGAAATTGTACTGTAATTTCGACTATATAAGTATATTCCAATGCAATTACATCCTCCTTACTGCACTGAAAATGAAAAAAAGACATTAAATTCAATAGCGTCTTTTTGATAATTGCAGTTGAAACACTTTATATTTTTGCCACATTATGATTTCAAATAGTCAGTGACAGAACAAACACACTTGCAGATGTAAACACGCCTCTCCCGCACTGCTTCAATCTGATGTATTTCATGTACAATTTGCACAGATGAATCCAGTCCATAATCACGAAATTTCGTAGAATCGACAAAAATACCAAAATCTATTCATTCTAGATCAAATGGATAACTTGTTGCAATGCACAGTCATTCACAATATGACTCCAAATTTCAATTTTAAGTCGACAAAAACACCATTTTCTTTCGAAACTTATGTCTGATGCGTGACAAGTTCAAATTTATCTGGGCGGAGTTATGTGCGCATTATTAATATTGTGTAATGATGAATCTGTGCTTGTGTAGATTGCAATACAGCATACATTCAGTTACTTTGCTTTTTGTAGTGTATTTGTCTATATAATAAAGTTTTAGGTAGAATAAGAAAATGAGCATATAATAAAAAGGTTACTGCATTTGTATGGGAAAATATGAACTCGTTTTGTCAGATGGATATACTGCACTCCCAAGGTCGTGCAGTATTCCATCCAAAAAACCTCGTTCATATTTTCCCATACAAATGCAGTAACCTACAACTATTTACACCAAATTACTAAAGTTGTGTACCACGTGCCTTGACTAAATGTTGCATATGGCTTGCATTCGAGACAAGGAAGACACTTGTTGATCTTGGTGCTAAAAGGTCAAAGTAAGAGGGACTTGGAGAAAGTAAATGTCAATTCCTGTGCCAAAAGCCATGACTAATTTTGTGGATGGCTTGAATTTGGGACAAGAAAGACACCTATCAGTTTTATTCATCAATAGGTCAAAGTTCAAGATCACCAAGATGCAATGCAGAATAATGGTTTATGTTGTATGGCATATAATGTGCTATTTAAGTTACTCCTGTTCAAGTGTCTGTCTTTCCATTGTCCATCCATTATTCACATTTTCATTTTCAGGCAAAACTCCAAATTTGTTCAAGATATCTCTGTGAAATTTAGTACATTTATAAGACAAGTGGTTTAGATGTAACTTTTACTATTCACAATTCGTCAGTTTCAATATTTTTAATACGTTTTTGCTACAAATCTCTTTTAGTTGATCCATCATCTACACTTTTCAGAGCAAAACTTCAAAATCGATGAAGCTGTCTCACTGAAACATGATAGTTTGGCAAGCATAGTTCAATCAGCTTTTAAAAATCCTTGAATTAGAGGGGTTACCATGAAAACTTCTTGAATAGAAAAAAAATTAGATTATTCCTTCAAAAGTCCTTGAAATTGTTTTTAAAAAATCTGCTTGAATTTTGTTCAAATTATTTTGGAATTGTCTTGAGGGAATTCAATAAGTTAAAACTGAATAAATTATAAATTCAGAATTGTTTTCATGTATACAGTAGAAAAGATGATCCAGTAAGTTTCAGTAAAACACTGTAAGCATTAAAAACTTGCATGTACCATCTGCCCATACAAAGGCTGGATTTGAAGAACATTATATTTCTATCTCCCAGGGTTTGTTACATCATAATCATAATTCTAGGAATATGATTGGTCAGTTATCAAAAATCGAGCATTTATGTTAAAAATTATTCTGGTGCAGTGTAAGAACTATAACAAGGTCAAACCTAGGTCATCTGACTTACAAAACTGTATTTTAAGTTACATGATGACAGGCAATACACAAATAGGCAAAACAATAGTGAACAGCCTCCATTTCCAAAGTTAAATATATTAAAAATAGTCCAGATACATAAAATGATTTTATTATATGTAGAAATGAGTTTCCATGTTATTTAATACTGAAAACTATCCACCAAAGGTAATATATCAGTCATTGTTGTTTTGTTTTTTCAATCCAAAGGAAGTAATTGCTACAAGAAGCTGTTTGTAAGCAATTGTCTGCATAGCAAACAATGTCAGCTAACTGATTTTTGTGTTTATCTTTCAACAAAAAGTTTTTGTAAGGTTTTCTGGGTAATAAATTTATTACATGTCTGCCAAGTTTGGAATATATGTCCATCAGGTTACATACAGGTGTATTTAGATACATAGATTTTCCTGCATTAAGTATATTTTATACCAAGTTGTAAATATTGTCAAAATTAAGGATGAATATTCCAGACAACTCTTGGACAAAACTGGCGACTGTGTGATTTTCCTTAATGTGACCCACCAAGTGGGGACTGCTTTAATTTACTGGTTGAGAAATAATGGTGACATTGATGTGGAAAATTCATCCTGTATGAATTCTTTTGAATGACAGATTACAAATAACTCAACATTTTTTTAAAAATTTGTTTTAATTAGTGAATAAAACTAGACAAGTGTTTGTAAAATGAACATGCCTTCACTTCTCACTACAGTCCAAGTAATCCAGAGAATTCATAAATTTTGAAAAAATCAAACATTACTTAATTGGCATGAAATTTAATCATCTACAAATGCATTGAAACATTTGTCAAACAAGGTTTTCAAAACAAAAGCTAGTTCAGAAAGTAAAAAAATGTGTAAAGAAGAGTACCTTAAGTGGCATATAAAACATACTGTGCAGAAACTATTATTTTATTATTAGACTTACCATAAAAGCAACCTCTGACCTCTAGACCTCTGAGTCAGTAGGTTTATTTATTACCTGCTGTGCAAGCCTTGTACAATGTTTATCACAGTGCAAGACTTCTAATCATGTTTGTCAAAGGAACATACCAAGAACAAATATAACTCTGTAAAACCGAGGTTTTGTTCAGTGACAGTGACCATTATCTTTGACTATAGACTCAGTAAGTAGCTTCCATCCTTTAAGTGCAGGTCACATACTTTGGTCCAGGCACATTCGATGAAGAAACCATTCATCCTATTTCAGCCACGGACTTAATTTTTTACCTTTGATCCCAAAATTAATGGGCCTCCTTCTCTCCCAACAAGCAAGTCATCTACAAATATTGGTGATGGTACTGAAATCTGTGCACAACAACAATTTTGCTTCTTTTCATCACAGGGGCCTTGAATTAAGACATTTTGACCCCAAAACAGCAGACTTCTTTACTTCATCCTCAGAGTTTGGTAACATGTGATATAGAACTAATTTTATTGTGTGGAAACCATATTGCATATTTCAGTAGCAGTGAATTTGACTATTGACCTTTTGACTCCAAAATCAATAGGCTTCTGTCTTCAGGTGCAAAACCATTTACAAAGCTTGGTAACCATATATGATGGAGAACTTGGGATATTGCACAGAAACAAAACTGGTAACAGATGGACATCATAACATAATACAATTTGTCTTATTGTTGTTGTTGTTGTAGGGTTTAACGACATTTTTCAGCACACGATAGGCTATACATGGCAGCCAGTATTAATGGTGGAGGAAGAACCCAGGAAATCTCTAGAAAGAACCACCGACCCTCGAGAAGCTACTGGCAAGCTTTTTCACATACCACTTATGATGAGAAGTTAACAGTTTAAAATTGTAATAATAACCAGAAAATGTAATCAAGTCATCTAAACAAGAGTCATCTAGCAATGACAAATCTCCCCCATGTCCCCCATTTGTGTAGAGACTTCTGAGAGTACTTTGTGGTCCAGTACTCTAGTTTACATACTGCTACTGCTATTAGCCTACGTTACATCACTCTCAGCCTATATATGCAGTTTTTCTTAATATAATTTTTTTTAACTTGTCAGAGAGGAAACTAAATTTGTTTCAATGGGAGCTTTCTGCTGCTTTTAATGTTTTAGGAACAGTCTTTTCAAATAAATAAAGTTGTAACATCAGGTATGAGTGGATTCATTACTATCTCGATTCTTTTAGATCTGTTTGAAGTGTACGAGTATGTGTTAAACAGATTTTAGATATTTAAATGTATATTAGAATTTAATAATTGTATTCATTTTTTTTCTTTTTTCAGTATTTGGGTGAGTGCACAAGTGACACCCTTTTTGAGACAGATGAGCGGTACAGGAAATTAGGATTTGAGATTGAAGACCTTGGGTGTTGCAAAGTGATTCGACATCACCTCTGGGGAACTCATGCCTATGTAGGATGTTTATTCACAAATGCTCCTGTTGACCATCCAGTTTTGCTGGCAATGCAGAAAACATAGGAACATACTGTTTTTCTGTAATTGACTGACAAAATTTGCAAGATATGTTTGTTAAAATGTTAGTGAATATTTGTAGGTTGCCGTATGGATGCACCTTGTTATTCAGAACTTCAGCATATAAGTATTGTACTTATTTTATTTGTGCATTGTATAACATACAGTTTGGAAAGATTTTCAGCTTTTTAGTTTTACTCTCCAAAAAATTGCCTGCTTTTCTTGAATTCTCTCCCTTTATTAGAAAATGAAAATATTTCTTGTGAATAAAAATGTTTTAAAATCAAGAGGTACACATAAAGCAGCCACTTATTATTCAGAGTTACAATTGTACGTGTATTTGTTATATTTCTTTCCAATAAATTTTGATGCTTACAATCTGTAAAATGTTACAACATTTTCCTTTTCTTTTTACGAACCCAATCATCACATTCAGTTTGGTTGAATATTGGGATAAATTCTTCAAATTCATATTTATTAAGTGTTATATTTTCTTGTCTTTTTCCTGTTAAAAATTACTTAACAATACACCATTTGGTTCTGAGGTTGACGTGCTTCACTCAGTTCCTCGAGTTTGTATGGATGGTGACAAAATTGTGCCTTGGTATCTTCTTTATGGTGCCAGAAACTAATGATTAGCACAAAAGTTGTTTTAAAGCATGTGTTACTTCTGTTTTATGCCAATAAATGTTAAGTGAAATTTCACAGACAAGGGCAACTGTTTGGCTTTATTATGTGACCTGGTGTTATACCTACATCAGTCTCAGTAGTATTATCATTACATGTAAAATGACCTAATATGTGTATTTATTTGTATGGCTGTGTGCATGTATAAATACAGTGAATTCACTGTTTTTTGTGGGATACCCAGTTTTGTACATTTCAAAGCCACTTCAAACCACAGATTTAAAGACCCAATGATGAGTAATTTATCTTTTGTGAAAACAGTATGACTTGTTTCCCATTTCATGAATTTAAATACTGTCAAAAAGGTAATTTTTCACAAACCATGAAAATTTATACCCATAAAATCTAATGAATTCACGGTTATTTTGGTTACTACTTACAGCTTAGGTGGTGAAGTGTGAGATGAAGGTGATGCTTTATAGTCTATCTTAAGATCTATGAAAGATATAGATATTATGTGCAGAGAATATTGTACTGTACAGTTCTGAATGTGGGAGAAGTACAGGCATGATCCAAATGTTCAAGAGACATCTTGTCTTAGAAAACCCGAAAAGTAATTGCTTTGACTTGTAGTCTCAGACTTCTATCATAATGCTTGACCTGTAGTCTCAGACTTCTATCATAATGCTTGACCTGTAGTCTCAGACTTCTATCATAATGCTTGACCTATAGTCTCAGACTTCTATCATAATGCTTGACCTGTAGTCTGACTTTTGTCATAATGCTTGACCTGTAGTCTCAGACTCCTATCATAATGCTTGACCTGTAGTCTCAGACTTCTATCATAATGCTTGACCTATAATCTCAGGCTTCTATCATAATGCTTGACCTATAGTCTCAGACTTCTATCATAATGCTTGACCAATAGTATTAGGCTTCTATCGTAATGCTTGACCTGTAGTCTCAGACTTCTATCATAATGCTTGACCTATAATCTCAGGCTTCTATCAATGCTTGACCTATAGTCTCAGACTTCTGTCATAATGCTTGTCTCAGATTTGTTGTAATGCTTCAACTTATGGTCTGAGACTTATAAATGCTTTGTGACCAAAAGTCTGTTTATAGCAATCAGTTTTGTATACGAGTATAATTTATATAATTGTCAACATCAAACTACTATAATTCTGTGTCATGGAATAGATAATCTGATGTCATTGCCTAGGAATGAAATTCATATGTTCATTTACATTGTTCATGTAAAGTTTAAATAAATTGAAGAGAATATTTTATGCCCTCTAGGTCATAATTCTTTCTGTCATTTCAAAGTAATGTATTTTTACCTCTCCCATATCTAATCTCTGTCTTTTGTATTTATCTTTCACTTGGAAGCTATCTCTCCCACTGTTAAGTCTTATTCTGTTGCTTTAATTTCCTGTGATACCCAGTGCACATATTTAGGAATTATACGTTGAAAGCATTCAGAAGACAAGTTTAAACTAAAGCTACCCAGATTTATATCAAGATAATTGTATGTGTTTATATTACATTCAGGGATTAACAATTAACCCTGTGTAGAAAAGATATTCATTTCTCATTTCAATTACATTTACTGTAACAGAATGGGTTCTGGAACAAGATTTGTGTTCAGTGGTAAATTTGATCTATGTAATCAGCTTCCTACACTGACAAAAATTTCTTGTAACTAAGACGAGTTTCCCTTAAATACTTTTCTTCACAACAACTTTGTCATTCACCGATGATTTTACTATTACAGGGAATATGTGTGACAATAGAATGTAGAGAAATGAGTCATAAATGTAGGAAAATGTGCATAAGATTTTAGAAATACTTACCAAAATATTGGAGATGAAGCATAGATTGATAGTTTGATTCATTATATTTATTTAGGCTACAGAAGAGCTATTGTACTGCTCCCAGCATTAGTGTCCTCCATATACAAGGATATACACCTGTACAGCCTCAATGATTCTCACCCATATTGGGTGAGAAAAATAATCTATGTCAGTGTTTGCACCAAGACAAGGAAATTCCAGTCATGGGGTTAAGTTATTTGTCTCTCCACTCTGCATAGCCTCATGAGGAGACAATATAACCCCTTGACTGGGATACCCTTTTCTCGGTCCAAACCCCAACATAGATTCTATTAGTCTAACACATGCAACACAGTTTTGTTAACCTTACTTTTCCTATCTCAGTCTGGTTATCTCGGATCTGTTGTCGCAATCGTGGTTTCGACTTGCTAAGAACTGCTTACAAAAAAAAGCTTGATGTCTTGTGCTGTGCCTAATGGAGTTGTTATGAAATACAACAACAACAGATAAATAACAAAAAGACATTCACTCATAAAGCAACTTATGGTCTCTCCAACTTTGATTACACCATACAAAACAATCCGAGATACATACAGAAGTCGAGCTACTTGATAGAGCTCCAGACACAGACAATAAACATCACTGACCACACAACACCTAACTCTCTCAAGTACTAGTGCAAAGTGGGCAAAAACCATAAATGTATTATGCCAAACTGGTTTCTTCTTTGTCAAACACCCACCATCTGCCCCAGATGAATCAAATATTATAATGTGATTGCAAATGAAAACTCCTGCACTTATGAACTATAGTGGTTCATTCATTTTTCCATGTGCTGTTCCACAAAATGATTTCCATTGCACTGGTGATAGCAACACTTGCCATATTTCCACTACAGAAAATGAAAATTTCCAAGAAAGTCATGAATTATAAATTTCCTGATGCACACTTCATTAGAACTGAACCCTGAAGCATATTGTACTGCACAGTATCATACTGTTCCCTACCACAGAACATTTTCCAAATTAGAACTGATGAAAGTTAAAATTGAACTGTATAAAAGATATTAATTATTTATTGTCAATTTCATATGACATCCATTGATTTAATGTGATAATACAGTAATAATATCAACTGAGTTAATATTTCTATTTTCTCATGCTTACTGCTCTGGTGGCCCAGTGGTTAGAGTGTCCGCCTCATATGTGGGAGGTTGCAGGTTTGAACCCTGGCCGAGTCATACCAAAGACTTATACAAATGTTACTAACAGCTTCCTCCCTAGGCACTCAGCATTAAGAAGTTTGTGTTAGGACAGGTTAGCCTGGTGTCAGGATAATGTGACTAGGTGGGACATGATGCTACAAGTCTGTGGCATCACTATAAACTGTGACACTGCAGACATCATAGCGATATGACTGAAACATTTTAAAGCTATGTTAAAAATCCAAATCACACAGCACATACTATTTTCTCATGCATAGAACTTGTGTACTTAAGGTTAACAGGTTGCCCACCCCTTGCCCACATTAACATATTTGACTTAATACACAGTAGTGGCTAAACAAAAGCATATTGCTCAAGAATCTCATTCTGCAGTACTTCCAACACGTAACAATTATAACCTTTTTCTTGATTTATTTTCCTTTTCTACGAGCAGCATATAGAGCTAGATTCTACTTAGATAATTACTCAGATTTTCTTAAGAGTACAAGATCTGATGACCTTTATATTGAGTGATAAGCAATAATGGTACCTGATGAATACTGTTTGAATCTGCAAACTATGTTGCAAAAGTGTAGGGTTATTTCAATATTCTTGGAAAAAATTGGTTGAGAAAAATAATCTGTATCAGTTTTGTACCAAGACAAGGAAATCCCAGTTGTGGGGTTACATTATTTGTCTCTCCACCAAGCATAGCCTCGTGGGGATACAAATAATTTAACCCCACAACTGGAATTTCCTTGCCTTGGTCCAAACCCCAGCATAGATTCTATTAATCTCAACCATTCTGTCATGCTAGGCCCTACATCATAACTACATTTATTCTATACCTTATGGCAAATGTACTATTTATTTGAAAGTATATGTAGTTTATACAATGATATGCCACTATATACATAATGAGAACTTTTGTACAAGCTGTAAATGAGACCAAAATACATTTGAACCTATCTTCAAGAGAACCACTATAATACAACCAACTGGTTATAAAATGTCCTTGATGGCAGCTTGAAAGCTAAACTTCAGTCTGTTCCATGGTCAGATCTTAAATGTGAAGGATGGTGGATTTGAAGGAATTCCATCACGTTCACTGTGCGTTGAGGCCCAACTGAGTCTACTTGCAGTACTAGAGAAGACATACTGGGTGGTATGAAGACTCCATTCCATCCATAAAAAAGCGTCACTAGCACTCCCTTGGACAAGCATTGAACGTATGTCCAGCACTGCTGACTGGTTTGTCCGACGAATGGTTGGCCTGGAAGCAGGCAGTATAGAAGATGGTCCAGCTATCACTGGTATCAGCTGCTCCAAAGGCCTGACTGGACAGACAGATTTCTCACTGAAATCTCCATAAAGGTCCCCATGTTGGAACAGCTACTCAGCCAGTGACTGTGCAGTTTTAATATGCATTAGATCCAATGGATACAGTGTGAACGGTGTGTGGTCAGCCCTGATGCTGGTGGTATACAAGCAAGAATGTCCAGCAATCACAGATACTGGCTATACTAAAAGGCATGGCTGAACAGACAAATTTCTCATTGAAATCACCGGTATATTAATGATATGATTAGACCGACGATCAATCACCAAGATCCCTGTATGAACTATTTGGCTGGACCATTTCAACGAAAAAGTCCATATGCTATTATGGCTGGACTGCCTGTATCAGCTGGATGGATGACGATGTGTGGATGGCCGGTAAAGGTACTTCAGTATTAAGAGTTGGATTTAACGAATCCGCCATGAACACCATACACCCGGACTTAAGGCCCGAAGGCCATGCTCAGACATGAAGGAGGACTTAACATTTTGTGGGCTGCCTAAAATTGGGGAATACTCCCCAATGAATCGGTATTGGCAACAATGAACGGTAGGATGTCTTCCTTGATTTATTCCTTTTTAACTTCCCTTCAATGCCGAGAGGACAATTGCTTTGAATGTGCACTTCATGCATATAGCAAACGGCACAAGATGAGAAAACAAAGCATAGATTAGCAAATTAGTATGTGACTATCTAAAATGGAAACTCCACTGACTATATATTATAAATGCTGCATATCATAAATGGTGTATACAGAGTATAAACAAAACAAGAGTCATGGTAGACTTACATTCTCTTAAGTTGCATAGATATTATTTAAATTGACATTCTGCTGAATTGACAAAAACACAGCAGAAACTAGTAATGTTGAAATTACAAAGTTGCTAAAACACTGTCGTAACAGATCAGTGAAAGTATCATATCAGAAACCTATTGCCCTGTTATGAACTTACGCATAATGTTTAGTTAATAACTAAACCATAATTCTATTAAAAAAATAGCGTGAAATGTGAATAAAGCATAAATATCAAACAGCACCTCAAAATTTCACTAAAATAAAGCTCCATAACGGACGGTGTAAGCGAACAAAGTCCAAGGTACACCAACTCTTAATGACCATGTATAAGGTCAACAATAGCATGGTAAAAGGCGATGTCCTGAATGGTGACAAAATCACTCAAAAATTGGCAGAAATTGTAAAATAATGCATAGAATCTGCAACAGACAGATAAATCTGCACAATAAATCCAAAATGAAAGTTGGATGGGCTCATAGAAACACAAAAAACGGCTGGGATGTTGAAGGATGAATTGTATGTTGTGTGGTCTGTACAACAGCGAAGCTAATAACTAGCAACACCTGGCGGTGCCAAGGGGAGGTAATGGGCAAGAGTTCATAACATAATGTGATTCAGGAACTTATTTGAAGGAGAAATGTCTTGACTGGTATAAATACTCTGAGTATAGAAAAGAGATAAGAAGAGAGGAATAATGTTAAAAAAACTAACAGAGCATGAATTAACTTAAATTTAATTACTGAATTTATACAAAAATAAAGTCATTTTAATTCAGAAGTACAACCATGACTAGTTGAGTTTATGGCAACAATAAATGGGTACAAAGTACTTTCCCCATTATCATAATAGTACCTAAACAGTAACCAATCACTGACAAGTTAAATAACAAAGCTGTTTTAACAGCTGAGTCAAAACAAACTGGTGTACCAGATATGTAAACTACATTCAAATTTAAGAAAGAGCTAGATTTCTGTTTGTATACCCCTACTGCTGTTGACGAGTCAAAGTTAAAAAAACGTGGGATTTTTTAAAATATTTGAACAACTGATATAATGTTATGAAAATCTAATCAGATCATTTATATATGCAAACATGCCTTCTTAATTACACCATCTATCTCAAGTTGTACTGCATAATCTTAAGATTTTTGACAACAAAAGCTCATGTCCAAAACAAAAAGAAAATCGTGTGAAAAATTAAAAACTTTCTACAACTGCATGAAAGTGGAATTAGGTTACACACCTACAAATTATATGGTTTTATGCATTTTGCTAACGATATTTTATGATTGTCAGACAGACATATGGATGGACATAGCCATGATATACAGCATGCAGTGGGGGTATATAAACAAATAAAATGTTGTAAACTATGCATATAATCATATACAAATGTTGTAAACTATGCATATATTCCTAAATATTGTAAACCATACATATATGTATAATTAACTGCCAAACTGAATTCTAGCTTATACATATGAACTTGTTCCATATTACAAAAATCAAGTCTTATGTTTGAACCTGTTTCATACTATATAAATCAAGGCTTATACGTAAGAACCTGTTTCATATTATATAAATCATGGCTTATACGTATGAACCTGTCCCATATTATATAAATCAAGGCTTATACCTATGAACCCGTCCCTTATTATATAAATCAAGGCTTATATATATGAACCTGTTTCGTATTATATAAATCAAGGCTTATACATATGAACCTGTTTCATATTATATAAATCATGACTTATACATAAGAACCTGTTTCATATTATATAAATCAAGGCTTATACATATGAACCTGTTTCATATTATATAAATCATGGCTTATACGTATGAACCTGTTTCATATTATATAAATCATTGCTTATACGTATGAACCTGTTTCATATTATATAAATCATGGCTTATACGTAAGAACCTGTTTCATATTATATAAATCAAGGCTTATACATATGAACCTGTTTCATATTATATAAATCATGGCTTATACGTATGAACCTGTTCCATATTATATAAATCAAGTCTTATACATATGAACCTGTTTCATATTATTTAAATCAAGTCTTATACATATGAACCTGTCCCATATTATATAAATCAAGACTTATACATATGATCCTGTCCCATATTATATAAATCAAGTATTCAAAACCACCCTAATGGTATTTATCTTTCTACAGAAATCATGTAATATTTGGAATTGAAAAGGCATCTAATTATGTCAAATTATAGAATATTACTGTAAAATGTAAAACCCAACTGCAAACAACATACACTGTTCTATGACCATATGATGCACCAGTTAATTGTACTTATAACCTCAAGCAAGCAACACAGAAGCTGATCTGCAGAGGCAGTATTCAATAAAAATTAACACACATATCAATATACTCTAAGTTTCGTCTTATCAAGAGTTAGCATCTTTCTAGATATAGCTGGTTATTAAATGAAAATTAAATACAATAAAATCAATGAAACAATATTTGAATCTGAGTATGCACCCAAGCTGAGGGGTTTTGTGAATGTGGTTCAAGCCTGGCCAACACAAAACTCAGAGCAAGAGTTTCAGTTTCAGCCAATCATCTGTGACATTATAAATGAATATTCTACGAGATTGGATGTGACAAAACTGCAAGTTCAAATTGTTTTTCTGGTCAGGGTCTTTGCAGTTGGGTAAACAGTAGTATCCTAAAAATATATCTGAGATGCATGAAGTTTCTACTAAATGCAATTTGTCCTCTAATATTCCATATGTATTTAGACATACAGCTGTAAGTATTTCATGTAAACTCTGAATACATCTACAGTACCAATAGAGTAAAATGAAGCTACTCCAGTAAGTTTCAAGGTAGGTTTAAAGACTGAAATTAAAGCTTTCCCTGCTGTATTCAAGGCAATTTCCTTTCCCAAATTTCATCTGCCAACATTTAGATTGTCCATTTATTCCATTTATGTATTATATTAAAAAACTGCCACAAAACTTTAATTTTAAGAATGTCAACAATATCCTTGCCAGACAAAACAAATTCTTTTGTTCATAAATAAAACACTGTATTTTTTTGGGTAATTTCACCCAACCAACAACCTGTATATGATCTGCATGGTACAAAACATATTTCACATAAGTTATACTTGACAGAAATAGTCTTACATAACACTGCCTTTGATAGAAAGTCATACATAACACTGCCTTTGATAGAAATAGTCATGAATAACACTGCCTTTGATAGAAATAGTCATGAATAACACTGCCTTTGATAGAAATAGTCATGAATAACACTGCCTTTGATAGAAATAGTCATGAATAACACTGCCTTTGATAGAAACAGTCATGAATAACACTGCCTTTGATAGAAATAGTCATGAATAACACTGCCTTTGATAGAAATAGTCATGAATAACACTACCTTTGATAGAAATAGTCATGAATAACACTACCTTTGATAGAAATAGTCATGAATAACACTGCCTTTGATAGAAATAGTCATGAATAACACTGCCTTTGATAGAAAGTCATGAATACCTTTGATAGAAAGTCATGAATAACACTGCCTTTGATAGAAATAGTCATGAATAACACTGCCTTTGATAGAAATAGTCATGAATAACACTGCCTTTGATAGAAATAGTCATGAATAACACTGCCTTTGATAGAAATAGTCATGAATAACACTGCCTTTGATAGAAATAGTCATGAATAACACTACCTTTGATAGAAATAGTCATGAATAACACTACCTTTGATAGAAAGTCATGAATAACACTGCCTTTGATAGAAATAGTCATGAATAACACTGCCTTTGATAGAAAGTCATGAATACCTTTGATAGAAAGTCATGAATAACACTGCCTGTGATAGAAATAGTCATGAATAACACTACCTTTGATAGAAATAGTCATGAATAACACTGCCTGTGATAGAAATAGTCATGAATAACACTGCCTTTGATAGAAATAGTCATGAATAACACTACCTTTGATAGAAATAGTCATGAATAACACTGCCTTTGATAGAAATAGTCATGAATAACACTGCCTTTGATAGAAATAGTCATGAATAACACTACCTTTGATAGAAATAGTCATGAATAAACACTACCTTTGATCTTCTTGGAAGTCAATAAAACAGTTGTATGTCAAACATGACAGGAATGTTATTAATTCTAGCTGTCACATAATATGTATAAGTAAAACAATTGCATGCAACCAATATGAGCAGTTAAACTGAAATAAATAGAATGTACTCAATGGAAAATAATGTGGTCCATTAGAGAATTAAGGAAATAAACTTGTCATAGAAAAATAAATACAAAAATATACAATAATTTCCATGCAGTGGTTCTTGCAAAAATATTAATATCGCAAATTACAAATCTGACCATTTCTGGTACTGGCTGAAGTGTAAAATTTGCCATGCTAGCCAATATGGTACAAATTATTACATAAAGCATACTGGGAATTAGTTAAAATTTAACAACTGATTATCAGTTTCTTCTATTCAAATGACAACCAATTAAACATCAATTAGTTTGTCCTTACAATGTCATGCAAAAAAATCTGGTTAATTAATCCACAAAAAAAACCTGAAGTCAGAAACAGTGGAAATGCTGCAGAAGTGAATCTCAACCAAACTGAAATCAATTAATTGGTCATTTAAACGAAATTAACCAATGCTTGGCTAAATAAATTCACTACAATAGCACTTTAACATTTGTACAGATGTGCTGTGTTACAGCAATGCTGCAAATCATGTCAACTCAGTAAAAGGAATTCTATATCATTCTGTCATAATGGGACCCTTCTATGATGTTTCAATACAATATACAATTATCAAATGTCAGATATTCATATGTGTGTCTGTGTGTGTGTGTGTGTGTATATATATTGTTTTCTAGTCAATTATTTCTGTGTTCTTTGATTAAGTTGCTATATCAAATATCTGCTGTTGTAAGTGATCCCTTTTGTTATCAAAGACTTGTTAAACATTTGTGCTGTTTGTATATTCTGAGAAACTAAGCCCTACTCAAGTTTTCACAGACAACATTTGATAATTTGCTTGCAAAACAATACCAGGGATCTCCTTGGGATTGACCAAAGTCAGTTTGCTAGACACGTATAACAGATACAGCTAAATTTATTTTTGAACGAGACCATTTTTGGCCTATTGCATTGTTCTATTTGAATTTTGCATTTTTTAAAATATATAACTGTGGGCTACTGGCCCAACATAAGGGGTCCCATTGGTGTTCTGACTTTGCAAGATCCTGTAAACAAGGATTTAATTTTAACTAGGTATTTTTGTGATCCCATCCTAAGACCGTCCAAAATGCTCTAATTTTTTATACTGTATTTGGGTTCCATATGTACCACTGCAGTAGGATACTGAAATAAGAATTACTCTACAATCTAAACATTTCTTTATTAGTTTCATTGGAGCAAAAGTATTAATCTGAAGTAGTGATATGAAATGATTTACTCTTCTATACATTGTCTGTAATATTTTTCAATGCATCAACACTTAAGCAACATGGTATAAAAACGAAATACTATACAGTTGTAAGATTGTTGTCTGATGTGCTAATCCAATATGCTAATACACAAAATCAAATTGTACAGATTTGGAATTAGTTTAACAAATGCAGAAAAAAATAACTTTTTCCCTATAAAACATCATTATGGTCCCAAATTTATTATGATATGTGATCTCAAGTGACCCTATGCACTTTTGGATCAACAGTAACATAGTCATAATGAAATTTAAAAAAAAAATTCACATTTGCAAAAACACAATTCCATTCACATCGTCAAAATTTACTAATAAACCAAATTCACAGCAAACAGCATACAACCATAAACATAAATCCTAGCATTTATAAAATGTATAAGTTTTAAATAATTACAGCTATGAAAAAAATACAACTTTAGCTGTCATAATACTTATATATTTGACATTACCATTATGTACATGTAACCCTTGTGTATATCCGCCTACCCCTAGGCAATGTATAGTGGAAAACTTTGAAATGATGCCCTGAATCAAGATACCTTAACATTATATACTTTTTTGTCATCCATGACATATTATTCCCCATGAATCTCTTGAACCTAGAATTTGACAAGGACCTCTAACACAAATAGCCCCAGAATTTTCTTGTTCTAATATCCTATTCTGGAGAGAAGCTCCAGTGTTTGCTTACGTTTCAAAAGACTTTACACTACACTTCAATATATTTTTTGTTTGTTTGTTTTTGCAAAGTTCAAATACAAAAATAACATGACTGCCTTTATTAGCAAAAAATAAGTGTTTTATAGAATTTAATTTACAAAAATCAAAGAATGCATATCAGAAATAATGATTTTGTTTCACACAAAAAAAATGTATTGTGCTAAATATTACTGAAACCTAAAAAGTCAAGAAACAATCAAGTTTGTATCACATTAAATTCACCTTCATTAGCATCAAGATATCACACCACAGAAATAATTTGCTACACTGTAGTGTAGCAGGTGCTTGCCAATTAAGTTTCATAGAGGAATGCGAAGTCTGACAATCAAGTTCTATAGAGTAATGCAAAGTCTTACAATTAAATTTCAGAGTAATGCAAAGTCTTACAATTAAGTTTCATAGAGTAATGCATTCTTACAATTAAGTTTCATAGAGTAATGCACAGTCTGACAATTAAGTTTCATAGAGTAATGCACAGTCTGACAATTAAATTTCACATAGTAATGCAGTCTTACAATTAAGTTTCAGAGTAATGTAAAGTCTTACAATTAAGTTTCATAGAGTAATGTAAAATTCTTAATTCTACATGATAAACAGAAGCTTAAATATTTTTCATCTTTACATTATATTTATGAAATCTGCTGACAGATTTATCAGACTATTTCTTTCTCATAAGACCATAATTCAAATATTAATGGCCTCAATCTTGACTTAATAAAAAAAATAGTTTAAAAATGTATGAATGCTGATATTGAACTGTACAAATATGGATTCAGTTAAGATGATTTCTGGGGAGCAATACATCAAGTCAATGAATTACACCACAATTTGTACACTTTAAACCTTGATTCAAGGGGCTTGGTTTGAAATAATGAAGTGCTATAGATTGGTGATGTGAGTGCACAAAGTGACAGTTTTCTACATCAAATATTACAATTAAACTCTACAAAATGAATGTAACAATTTAAAAATAAAATAATTCACTTTTATCAACTTTTGTGAAAAATTGTTTTATTTCCTTTTGTGCAATTCTACAATGCATGCCAAACTTCTTAATGTCAAGGTGGTTTGAACCTTACATTTAAAAAAAAAGCTGAAATGCAGTAAAATCAAACTTGAAAACTGAATGTGTATTGGTAAGAGGTTAGGTTTAAATGTATTGTTTGCTAGATGCTTAATGAAAAATTTAATTTGTTATAACCATTTAATTTTATTACATCTTATACATTTATCATATTTGCAGCAAGAAGTTATTATGAATTTAACAGACTTTACACAGTGTATAATATTTTCAGCAAGAAGTTATTATGAATTTAACAGACTTTACACAGTGTATAATATTTGCAGCAAGAAGTTATTATGAATTTAACAGACTTTACACAGTGTATAATATTTGCAGCAAGAAGTTATTATGAATTTAACAGACTTTACACAGTGTATAATATTTGCAGCAAGAAGTTATTATGACTTTAACAGACTTTACACAGTGTATAATATTTGCAGCAAGAAGTTATTATGAATCTAACAGACTTTACACAGTGTATAATATTTTTAATCCAGGTCTTCTTGATAATATTCAATGTTTCGGACAGTAAAAAAAAAAAAAAAACCATTGCGACTACAATCTGTTGCATTATTCATGACACAGTCATGCAGTTTTCCCCCATAAACTATGAAAACATGGTAAAAAAATAGTATTGCAATTTTAAAATTTCAAACAAGTTTGTAATGAAATTACCTATTCTTGAATGATCTATTTTAAGGAAATTTATGACAACTTTTCACAAAAGTTTGAAACTTCTGACCTGTAAACAAGCAAAAGTTGTGAAACATGGACACTGATTTTGAACTCCATTGTAATGCAGAGCGAATCTAGTTTTGACACATTCTGGGTTAAAATTACTCCATTCTATTCTGTATGACATGCCTAGTGTAGCAACCCAATTAAGCAAGTATGAAAAGTAACTGAAAAATATTGTTTTTCTTAATTATAGTGTGTTAATCCATCTAATGACAAGCATAACACACAAGCAATGCTGCAGAATTTATATCCTAAAAATGGTGTTACCAAGCAAACTGTGCTACTGTAATTGAACACATAACCATTGATATCATAATATCATTAACTCCATGCTTATTTAAGAGAGAAAAAAATTCAAGGCAAAAATAACTTGATTTGAAACAGTTTAAAACAAGAAAATTACAATTTACTTTATTTCTTAAAATCTTTGATTTTACAGGGATGTACAGTTGAAAACCCAATCTGTAAATTCCACTCCAACTGTCAGCAAAATAAAATGCAAATGACAAAAGATTAAGATTTACTCACTTTGCTACAAAATATTCAACAATGGAATATAAATTACATCTTAATACTGCATTGAACTCAAAGCTTGTCAAATTATACAATATGATGTCACAATTTTTAGAGAATTTAGAAGCAAATATAGGAAATTATTCAGAGAAAAGTGCTAGATTTTTTTAAATCTACAGAAATATTTCCAAAGAATGTCAAATATCTTACAACTTCTCAACTTCCAAATAAATCCAATGGCATAATAGAAAAACTGTCCACAAAAACATATAAATCATAACTCAAAGTAGCACCAACATTATTAACAATACATTTATCACAGTTATCACTGGAATGCACAACCAACCTGTTTTAGTGCTTAGATCATTTTCTGTTCATGACAAAAATGTATTTATAAAAAATATTTATTCTCTGAAACTGAGTGTCTCATCAGCAGAGCTACTTATAGGAATTTTCAAAAAAAGAATAACTCCCACAATGAAACTTGAAAAGAGGGCAAAACTACAAAAATGGTTTCATGACTTAGGATAGAAAAAGTTTAATTAAGTTCATCAATATTCTGATATTGTGATACATCACTTGCTTATTTACAAACATGACATTATGTAAATTATTATTTTTCAACAGTACTAGTTAAATGATTTGTCCTGAATGCATTATTCTTGTTTTGATTATTAGATACATCAAATGTCATTCCTTTATACTGTTTAAATAATAATGGCATTTCTTTGTCCACTCTGCTTGAAACAAATGATAATATTTAACTTGTTTTCAATGGCACTGCAGTTTCAGAAATGCTACCTTCTTCCCCAGTTCCGGCTGCTTGATTTGTCAGTGAACCACCACCATCATTGTATGGAGCTGGAATTTCTTAACTTTCTCTAAATTTTCTTCTGATTCTTCAACATTTTTCTACTTGTAGGCTGTATGTTCAACCTTGATTGTATGACAAACTGAGCTTTGTATGCCTTATCAAATCAGATAGCTGGTTTAGTGGATTCCTGCTTATACCAATTCTTTATTAATAAACCTTACATATTATAAATCACATTTCAGGTGAGATTTGGTTGTCCTTGATGTTAGGTACAAGTCTCTCAGTGACATGCATGCAAAAGTACAGAATATGTGAGTTGTAATGCACACTGGTTAAAGAGAAATGTGCCAAATTTGAACAATGTGTGATTTTGTCAGCATGACTAGTTGCTTCATTTGCCACAAGGTTAAGAAATAGATGGAAATCCTGCATTTGTGCATCTTTGAAGCAACTCCACATTTGTATCAGTGCAATAATGTATCCTCTCTGTATAAGACATGCAAAAATCTAACAAGAAACTTGATGGTTGATGCCACTGTCCATACTAATGACTCACCATTTTTATGTAAGTAAGACAAAAATCAACCTGTCCACAGTAAATTTTACATCTTAAAATTTCATCCATTGAAAAAAACATTTGTACCAAAAGTCACATTTCAAATAGCAATTGGAAATGACTCAATATTTGACTTTAAAACAAGTGTTTTCATAATTATATTTCCTTTGTGTGCAAAGTTCATGATACTCTTTTTAACATACCCAACCTTAATACTGGGTGTCTACCCCCATCACTATCAAGGATTCCAAATCTTCTTTAATCTGATACTCTGATGACAGCCTGGTTAATCCTTATAATGGTTGGAAGATTCCTGAACTTAAGTTGGGTTCTGGACAACACTATATTACAAATTAAACTTTCAAAAAAAGGGAATGCTTGTCAAACAATATGGCTTTAAACACCGGGTAGTTAAGGCATGTCTAATGAACACTAAGATAATTAAGACATGTCTAATGAACACCTGGTAATTAAGACATGTCTATTGAACACCTGGTAATTAATGCTAGCCCAATGGAAAAGCTGGTTAGGTGTTTGTGAAAAAATTTGCTTTCTAAATTTGGATAAAAAAGGCCAACAGTGGTATGAAGCCCTCCATTGCAATATCATCATTCAACTAGTAAATCCATATGCATTAATTGTCATTAATATACTGTTTACATTTGAGTTTAGAAGTATTTCATTTCAAACAAATGGTCAATTTAGGCTTTTCTCAAAGGATTATATATGCATAATTTCATGAACTTCATGAAATTCATCCATTATTCATCCAGAGTATGCAAATTTTCTTTTTCTTTTATGCTCAAACATATTGCTAGCAATATGTATCATGGACTGAAGTAGCACATTTCTTACTCTGTCCCACATGATAATATCAGTGGTTTACCATTTATGTTCAGCTGTGTTTTGTGTATATTCACACAGAAAATATCAAAACTAATATACTTATGCTTCTCCTTTCTCATAAAAGGTAAAACAGCACATACAATATTTTTCTTTTTAAAAATATATGTATGTGGTGGAATTAGGACTTGATTTGTGTGCAGGCATGGTCGCCATACTTAACCCACTAGCCAAATGAAAGAGTCAAAATATAACTCAAATTTGTTGGTCATAATGTTATTGATGTCATTTGACAAGATAATGAAAATATATTCCTGGTATTCCACTCGATAAAAGTTGCAATCCACTATATAAAATCTTTGGCTACTACAAGTCAATTCAGTCAAATCCTGTACACAGTTCAGCTGAAAAGTCAATCTTATTTTGTACTTTAACACAGCCATCAATATTATACTAAAATGTTGACCAATGAGTGAAATAGATTACTGATCTATCTGAATGTTTTAATGTCTATAAATAAGAGATACAAATTATTATCTAAATTGCTAGATTCAACATTTTAGCAACACCAAGTCACCTGAATCTGATAGGACTCCAGTGATGTCACAGCAAAGGGACATAAACAAGTTTAATATTTAATTTTTACATGAAATTGCTCATTCAGGGTAATTTTAAATTCCCCTTCAAGCAAATAACATGTTATTCAAAGAGCAAGTGATGGTTATAATATGATACAAAATGACTTTAATGTCATTATTAGAAACTATTTGGGGACCATGATAGTTCACCTTTAAGATTAATTAATTCTAGAACATTTAAATAATACACTAATAAAATGTTACATTTACTGAAAATGTGATCTTATGTCCGTTTGATATCTCAACTCCACATAAAATGTCATGTGTACAAAATCTATACATGAAAACAGTACTAGATTTAGCAAGTGTCTGCAAAAATTGTCCATAAATTAGGTGAGTTTTGACTAAATTCTCACATAACAAAAGATCTACAAATAAATTAAATATCTGTGCAAAAGTGATGAATAGCTACATGATCACAGACAGATGAAATGATAATGGTGATGACTATTAATTATAACCACAACAAAATAATTCCTAAACTATGCATAGAACTTACCACAAGAAAATTAATTAGCAAGAAACAAAGAGTGAAAGACTTTAGATGTAGATCAAATAAGTTAATGTTGGAATTAAAAACAAATCTTATATACTGCATACATGAGACTTCAAAGTTTAAATGGAATTTGTTGTTACGACAAACTTCAATAAGATTACTTTTTTCTCAGATGTATACCTTCTTTGATAATGATAAGATGTCTCCTTACAAAATGATAGGTGTTGAACCATTACTAAAATTCCTGCTATTTAAATTTGTAATGTTAGTCCATTAACTGTTCAATTAAAACATTGAAGAAATCATTCAGTTTCAACAGCCATAAACTGCTCTGGAGGTATAGTGGTTAGAGCATCTGCCTCAGATGTAGGAGGTCATGGGTTCGATCCCTGGCCGAGTCATACCAAAGACTTATAAAAAATTGGTACTAACAGCTGCCTTGTTTGACATTCAGCATTAAGAGGTTAGTGTTAGGACTGGTTGGCCTGGTGACAGGATAATGTGACTGGGTGGGACATCATGCTACATGTCTGCGGCATGATGACCCAGTACTAGATATCACTATAAACTGCCACATTGCAGACATCTAAGCGATATGACTGAAAAATTGTTAGAGCTACATTAAAAATCCAAATCACATCACATCACATGATGAAATATTAAGTCATTGTGATGTCAATGAAATGAATAACAACAGTCTCAAAGCAATGGGCAAGGTCATTTCTAGCAAATGGCAAAGCTGATGACATTCCAATTTAGGTAAATACCAATGTCCAAGTCTCCAAACATCAAGCATACATTATTTATGTAAAATCATATACATCAAAAACGTTTAGTTCTTTCTCAGATTTCTATTAAAATAAAGAAAATTATTTGTTAGCAGGGCTGGAAAATTCTGTTTATCAATGCAAGCTGAGGAAGGGCAACTGACATTTTAAAAATATTCATCTGATTGGATGAGTTGCATTTTAAGCAGATTCCCTATTGTGTACAGTGTTGGACAAGTAAAACTGATGCAGGGTAAGCAAAAGTTCAAAGCCATTTGCTATGCAGGGTAAGTAGCCAAGTTAATTTTTTTCCAGCATTAGCTGAATTTGCTAATTTAAATCTGAAGTACAAATGTATGCACATATTATTTATAATTTCAAATGTTTATTACAATTATTCAACTTTCTTGTGGTCAAATGACATGGCAAGATATATATTTTTATGCATAGTTAGGAATTCTGCAGAGCCAAAGCCAAGAAAAAAATCCATATCAAGGAACCAGCTCACAGTATACAAAATAGCTTATAATTTACCTCTCTGACCCATCAGAAAAACATCAGAGCCATAAAACATATAAATGTCTCTTTTCTTAACTGAAATTGGAAAATACATTGTTTTATTTTTAAATATTAGAAATATTGCCAATTTTTTAAAACTGTTTACACAATCATAAGATCTCATTTCATTTCCTGTAGGCCACATACCTATATTTATACCTATGTAGGCCACATACCTATATTTATTTATACCTATGTGAACAGAAGCTGAAAAAAACGGTTTCATATAAATAGTTGAAGATTAGTTCCAAGCAAAGGTCATAATTATCCTTCTAAAACTGTATAAATCTTTGAGCTAATGTAATCCATTTCCTCCAAGCTGTGTAACTATTTTCTCTTATCAGTAAGATTTTCTTTCACAGGTTTATTAACTTCTTTAAGTAAGATGGGCTGTTCTATATCAGAGAGATAATAACTTATGTTCTTATCCAATCACAAAGCAACACAATGTCTGGAACTGTCCAGTATCCTACACTGAGCTATTCTATACTGTGAGCTGAAGAATGTTTCATTTAGATACAGAACAGGAATTAATTTGGTCTAAGAATCCATCCTATGTCAGGAACTAAAGAATGGATCCATTTTAAGTTTTGACTTCTTTTTGACCTTCTTGGCTAAAGTCTTTGGCACATCATTTTGCATGGCTGCATGCTGTCGTTGGTATCGACTGGAGGTAAAGACAGGCATGTTTCCACTGAACAGTTCCTGTAGGGGGGGTAGACGGACCGCCAGTCACCTGTAATAAATACAAGAATTGCACAAAATGCTTTTTTGACTGCTTACATAGTTCATGATTTAAACCACTAATATGGTCAATGATGGGTAAGAAAAAAGGTTCCTGTTACTTAATTTTCATAGCAGTCAATAGAACTCCCAAAAATAAATGCAATTACAACATTTCACTATTGCAAAAGTTTCAAGGAATCAAAATGCAAAAATATAAACACTAAATATGGAAAGACCTACTCTGGTAATTTGGTGCACAACGTCCCAAGCTGAATGTGACAGGACCTACTCTGGTAATTTGGTGCACAACGTCCCAAGCTGAATGTGACAGGACCTACTCTGGTAGTAAAGCGTACCACTTCTCATGTTGAATGCAGCAATAAATCCATGTCCAGTAGATTTATTCATTTTTATATGTATCATCCTAGTTTCATAAGTCTTAAATATTTTTTAAATTTTAAGTTTCTCAACATGGAAAGAGAGCCATATTTTCTTAAAGATACGTCCTTTTTCACTGGGTCTAGAAAGGTTTCTGATTTAACAACTACAAAGTTTCATGCTATGTCATTCTGTAAGTTACTAATAGATTCTGACAATGTAATCAGTGCTTTACAATGAGAAATATGCTCAATCACAAAAGTAACTTGCAAATTCTTCAATTCAGGCATGTTTGCATGGAATTTTGCTTTCCTTCTTATCTTTGTAACAGAAACATTCAGCCAGAATACAACAAATTCGGGGCAAAGCGGAAGAAATGAGTTCAGAAAATTCAAAATTAAATATGATCAAAAAGTCACCCTAAACTTTTTTGGTTTCTTTGTGCATATTTTAATGTCATATGATTAAAACAAATTATTATATTTTTTTTAAAAATTGTGCTTCACCATGACTGTTGTATAAGAGTTACGGCAAAGTTGAAAATAGGTCTCAGTCAAAAAGTAGAAACTGTTTGTATTGCAAGAATTATCTTTTCATAGGTATATTGGCTGAAACTATGGACAGAAGGATTTAAATTTTTCTAGTACATGTACATCCACTGTATTAATGGCTGAATAGCAACAATTTCTGCCATACAAATGAATCTAGTATCGACTCCGTGGACACAAATAGCCAAATGAGCTGTATTGGTGGCATCTCTTTTCTTGTCTGGTGCAAAAATCCTCAAAAATTGAGATAACTTTTATTTGAGACCTAATTTTATGTGATGAGCCATTCCATTGACATGTACTGCATGTAATGAGCCATTCCATTGATATGTACTGCATGTAATAAGCCATTCCATTGATATGTACTGCATGTAATGAGCCATTCCATTGACATGTACTGCATGTAATGAGCCATTCCATTGATATGTACTGCATGTAATGAGCCATTCCATTGATATGTACTGCATGTGCCAGATAAAATCAGGTCACAGGCAGGATGTAGCCTGCAGGTTGCATATGCCAGCCCTAGTTTCTACAGGTTTCTTTATTACTCTATAATTGAAATATTATTCTATAAACCTATTTTTCTTTATGCCAAACTTACCAAAACCCTTGATCTTTTGACCCAAAATCAATAACATTCTTCCATACCATAAAGTGCAAACCCATGATTTATGTACTTGATCTAGAATTAAATTTATTATGCATGAACTATTTTTCTTCTTCTGGTCAAAGTGACCTTGACTTCTGACATTTTGACCCCCAAATCACTAGGCTTCTCTTAACTAAAGGGTAAGTTACCCACAAACTTTAGTAAAGGATAATGGTCAAGAATTGATATTTTTATACTTAAACCATTTTTCTTCTTAGAATCAAACTGGCCTTCACCTCTGAATCCCAAAATCTACAGTGTTCTTCCTTACCCCTAATGCAAGCCATGCACAAACTTTGGTCTACATATGTGATGTAGAATTAATGTTACTGTGCATAAACCTTTCTTTTCAGTTACAATGGTCTTGATCTATGACCTTTTAACCCCAAATCAATAGGATTATTCCTCATTCTAATTCAAGTTATCCACAAAGTTTGGTCCTGTTGTGATGTAGAACTCATGCTACTGTATAGAAACCATAGTTCTTCTATTAGTCACTGTGCTCCTGATCTTTGAATTTTTGAACCCAAATTGGCTAGTATTCTTCTTTACACCAAGTGCAAGACATGCCAAACAAATGGTAACTGTAGATTATGGTGATTCAGAATAAGAAAGTTAACAGAAACCTTGTAATATACTCTGCTGAAAGGAATCATTTAAAAACCAGTGTCTAGATACTTCACAAAATATAATCCCATCTAATTTAACTAAGATCATAAAATGTGACATTGACCCTTTTCAATAGTTATGTTCTTACCAAGTCTCCAACACAAGACACTGACTTTTGTCAACTTAACCTTCACATTTTAAAACCACCCTTGATCCTTTAAAGCACTTGCTGCTGGCATAAACTGTTTGTGGGACAGATGAAGGACCTAAGTGATGACTGTATCATGCCCTACTGTTTCTGACTATTACAATACTGTTTCTGACTATTACAATACTGTTTCTGACTTTTACAATACTGTTTCTGACTATTACAATACTGTTTCTGACTATTACAACTGACACTGACTCTTAATTTACCTGCTGCTTAATGTAGCTCCTTAACTATAGAAACTGGTTTACAAGAAGTTTCATGTGTTTTTTTAAATATGGTATTAGATCCTAAAGTTTTGACCTTTGACTTAGAAACATTCATGACCCTAAACTCACCTGCTGCTGTTAGCAGCTTTAGTAGTGACCACAGCAACTGGCTGAGGAGAAAGAACAAGGGTGTTTAGAGAAGTAATACTACTGGACTGAAGTGCAGCATGCTGTGTTCCTGCTGCTGCAACTGATGTTTTGGCTGCTTTTTTGACCTTCGGCGGATTGGATAAGGAAGTAGAGCTGTTGACAGACAAGCATGCAAGGTGTAAACAGGGTGCATACACAATGCAGTGCATAATAAATCTGTGTATTAGAGATATTTTTCAAAATATATTAAATATTCATGCTGTGCTAGTTTACAATAAAGCCTTGCAGGGTCTATACTAGGACATGCCATTATGGTGTCCTCACTTATTTAATATCATGCTGAAAAATGAACCAAATGTACATAAATCACATATCATTTTTGCAATTGCTGCATTTATTTCTTCTTTAAGTTCCTCCTGCAATTAGAAAAATGCTTCGTCTTTTTCAGATGGTGGGGAAACATTCCCCAATAGTTTTAAGTTCTAGAATAGACCCTGGCCTTGTTAATCCAGAGTTCATAAATGCAAATGTTGCAGAATCAACGTAGAAATTTTGGATAAAGAACTGCATCCACCATATTCTGAACTGGCTTTTTGATCAAGAGTTTCAATGACCTGAACAAAAGAGTGGGATGAAAAGTTTCTGGATTAACACGGTGTCAATGTACATGTGCATACAATATTAAATGTAAAAATTATGCTGGAATAGATATGGTTAACTACAGTACAATTTCACAATTCTAAGAACAGTTTACACCCAAATCTTATTCTGTATTATGCAGCAGCAAATCTGGACTGACTCTATCATAACACACTTGGGACTTTCCATCAATAAATGGAAAAACATCTCAGAAATATTACAGAAGACAACAGATATCACATACACCCAAAGAATTCAGCATTGCAACTCAAGAATTGAAATTTCTCTTGGCCAAACCTTTCATTAGTTTTCCTTTTTAAAAGAGTTTATCAGAAAACTGTTTAACTTTGTAAATATTTACATAATCAAAATACTCTAATTCACTATTCTTTTACCTTGATTACTACAGCATTTGACTAATTTCTCAGCTAATGTGGCAACTTTCTTTTTCTGCTGATACACTAAATTAGATTATTTCTGAGATGAATTTCTGGTTGAAAAGCCTCAAAGGTATTCTGACTGGACTTTACTCTGCCCTTCTAACATCGACTTCAAGCAAATAGAGTAATCTACCCTGACTTGGTGGTGCATTATCAGATACCAGATCTTGCTCTACACTATAGTTAGTAACACACATCATCATAATCCATTCTCATAAAAAAAATGTATGCACTGAAACTTGTTTCTTTGTACATGTAATAAACTAAATTACGGTAGTTCAAGTCACTGTTTACAACTTACTAATCATGTGCACTTTTCTTTTAAACAAACAAGAACCTTAAACCGACTTAAAAATATGATACAAAAAAACTAAGATAATTTTAATATAATCACAAAATTAATTGAATCCATCCAAAATCTTAAAAGCATTTTCACTGAAACAGTAAATTTAAAATTCACTTTTATACCCTAGTCTAAATCACACCTTTACCAAGAATGCTGTAAGACCACACAAGTTGCTCAATGCATACATAAAGTTTGTTCACAATAGGAACAACAGGTCACAAACTTAGCATGGAAACAAAACAGGATCATGGCTGAAAAAAGCAAAGCAGCTGAAAAGACCAAAGAATTATGTAAATGAGAGATATAAAACTTCCATTTTTAACTGCAAATTTTTCTAGTCATATGTCAGTTGACACAGAATGTATTACTTTTTTTTTTACCTCAGCTATAGAATATAATGGTTGAACTTCAAAACACATCAGATTCAATGTATGTTACATTTCCTGACCAAAACGTTTGTATACTCAGCTGATGTGCCATTAATGTCGTGTTATATTATCCTCATATCACCATCATATTCTAATCTACGTTTTCCAAGATATACAAACTAACTGTAATGTTTCAAATAGGATTACTCTGCCAGCAGTAGTTCTGAAAGGAGTTTCATCAGTCTAAATAAAATGACTAGACTCGCTCATTCTTGATACCTTTAATTTCACTTTTCTTCAGTATAATAAAACAATCATTGCCTTTGTTTTTGATGTTCAGTGAGAAATTATCTATTCAAGGCACATGTCATTTTACCGTTGGGAAATGGCCTGAGATAACTGCATGCTTTGTATATGCAATCTGTCATATAAACAAACAATGCCTTTGGTAACAGTATCCCTTGTATATGCAATCTGTCATATAAACATACAAGGCCTTAGGTAACAGTGGTAACAGTATGCCTTGTAAATGCAATGTCTTAAAACTTACAAGGACATCAGACCAAAGATTATTCAAATTCATCAGAAGATACAATGAATCAGTACACCTGAATCAACATTTCAGCTGCCATAATGATCAAGTTTCATCTACCAATGAAACAATCAAAAGGTCTGAGGTCTTTTGGGATAAAAATGTAACTACACTGAAAAGTAATTTTGGCCAAAAAGTGATGAAAAACCAGAATTTTAGATATGGCTTGTAAAGGTGTGAAATGAGACCCAATTCTTGAATATTTTGTACATTTATATATTCTGACACACTTGAAGAATTGGCCCATAAAGCATCATGCAAATTTATCCTGAATGACCTATGACCTATTATAAAGGGACATCACTCACATATCTCCTTGGAGACGGTAGATTATTTAATGGTGACTGTGTATCCAAGACTATCTGTGTAATAATGTGTTTATTAGAAATGTACAGGGGACACTGTGTTGATTTGGATGAACTCAGTATATGGACCATCAGAGTTTAGTTATCCAGGCTCTACTGTACATGACTTAACATTCAGAATGTTATCATGAAATACATTTTATTATCAAATGACTACTACAATATCACACTAATAAATCCATTTCATATTTTGGTATACTACACATTTGTAATTACACTATGTGACATCACAAATGTCATATAGACAAAAGTATAATGTGTCAAAAGAGTGTAAATGAAGTTCAAATCTCTTTATTTCTTTATTATATTACAATAATGTTTTACTGAAAAAATTACCTAACACTAACTTAAAAGCCAAATCAAACTGCAAACAACACATATTCCAATCTGCTGTTGTTAGATGTTGTTGTGTGCTGGAAGATTAGGTTCTATATTGTTTATTCCATTGATTATTTCTAACAGATTTGCACACACCCAGATCTATTTGATGGCAGATCTGGACCTGTGCAATTTTAAAGTTGGACTCAGTTTATGAGCGAGTATATATGGTAAATGATTTGTCATGTTATAAACAGAAAATTTCATCATGCTCATTTCAAATACAATTTTGACAGTCACAAAATAATTTCAATCTTCTGTTTGGAAAGTCTAGCAGAAACAGAATTCATTCAACGTATTCTGCTTCCTATATTTTATCTGAAATTAGGGCTTGCATAACATCCTCTATTTATCTATATAAAAAACCTGGATGGCCCCTGATGCAACTAAATGAGATATTTTAAGTCAAAAACAGGGTCTATAACTATGTTAAAAATTTTTAGAAATAGTAAAAGCAAACTAAACTAGGTCAAGTTAATGAAAAGCCCTTACCACATTTGCTTTGAATACATGAAGTACCTCAAAAAATTACTAAGCATAAATAAAACAAGCAAATATTTCTGAGATCTTATATTTCTGAGTAAAATGCAATGCCAGTACAAGGTTCTGTCTTATCTATACTGCTAACATGGTCTAAATCATCAATTTGGTTTAAACAGAACACAGATCAAACTTTGTAAAAGTTGGGATAAGTTTCACATCTGGTATCTGAGATATCAACTAAAAAGTCCAATTTTCACCCCTTGATGCATTTCATAACACACCAAAAAAATCATATACAACTTCCTAAGGCATGTAACCAACTTTTAACATGAAAATCATTGCCATTTAGACTTTATTGAATTTACTTGGGAGAAATATTGGGTAAGTTTCCTCTACTACCATCTCAGATGAAAACTAAAGATTCTCTCAAAGCAAATGAGTTAAAAAGTCTCATTTTAAATGATTTTTTACTAAATCACAGCACAGAGAAATTAACATTTTTAACAAGCAGAAAAATGTTGGGTTTCCAGAGATGCAAGTAAGAAAGATTAAAATCTTTAATTCTGTCATGCATTTGTTATCCACACATAGTTATCCAGACTTTTCAATCATATGGACCACTTTTATTTTCTTGGGACTCGTAGTCTGTTCTCCATGTTATCCCTTATCTTTCATGGAATTTGAATAATCAATCCTTGACTATTTGACAAACACCACAAGACTTTAATGTATACAGTAAACTGCTCACTATCCAGTCTCATCAAGACAATGATTTTGTTTGGAAAATTATTTGTTCAGATAATCAATTTTGACCAACTGGGGACTTAAAATTTTCAAGCTACATAGTGTAAGTCCATACCAGCAAATAACCTGGACAATTGGCATTCTTCTGCATCAAGTTTATTGTATACAAAACAGTTAAAATATCTACAATTATTAAAAGTCAACATCCTCATCCTGCAATTGTTGAGGATGTTACATGCATATTTCTTGAGCTGGCCTCCATTCCAACATAATTATATGACATTGCAGTGCATAAATATTAATTCATGAAACAACATCAAATACACAAGATGAAAAAAGGAAGACCTACCGCTGCTAGCATTCCTAAAGGATGCAAAGGTTGACAACAAGAAAGAGAAGATATGAATAAGTCATACAGGCATTCCTCATATATTAAATGCACTCCAATGCAAACAGTACAAATCTTGATCTGCTATAGCACTTTGCAAACAATTCAAGGTCTGATGCTGTCTCCATAAAATCAATCAAACATTAAATAGCAAAGACAATGATCTGCCAGTAAATTATGTAATGGCAGATCTAGGTCTTCACTTTCACAACTGGGTGCTTAAGTTCAAGAGCACTTATGACAAGGATAACTATATGTGCCTTTTTCATGATGCTTTTTGAATAAAAAATTAACATGAAGCTGCATTTGGAATGTAAATAGTGGAAGCATTTTTGCCTGCTGTGTCCCTTCTTTCTTTCTTTCTCAGCACAATATTGTGTAAGCACATTTGTACATTCATAAACCTAGTCATTCAATAGTTTCTATCTCCTTTTCTTAGCTGAGAAATTCTGAATTTTTCAGAACATATACTGCATAAAAAAAATTATAATCTGCATCTCATTAAACAACAGACACTCAACTGGATTCATAAGATATCTCTTTCTTTTATAATTATGCTGAGTGCTGAAATCATCTCATATACTGAGAAATGCCAATATACAAAGTTTAGTGACAAAATATTGTATTATATGTTCAAGTTGATATGTTCCCTAAGACTAGTGTAACACAAAAATCTGTGATGGCCTTTGACCTTGATCCTGATATCATTGATCCCATCTCAGAAATTTTCACAATATACCTGCACATGATTAGTTTTCATTCATAATTAATAATATATATATAGGAACTGGTATGATGCAGGGTATTCAAAAGATATATGATCTACAAAACTGGTGCCATAACACTTGGTCAGGCACATTGTAATTGGTAGCTTAAGTGACAGAGAACCTTGTAGAGACAGAAGGTCCTGGGTTCAAGCCACATATAATATCTCCCAGCATTTGGAGGTAGCAGTGAGATTACAAACAATATACCAGTCTTACTTGTAAGAAGTGTTGACTTTTAGCTTAAGCAGATAGATCTGCATATTCACAACTAACTGAGGCATCATAACGAATCTCAAGCAAATTCAGAGAATTTTTGTCCCCACGGTGAAGTATTAAAAGTTAACGATCAGGAAATCATACTATGAATTTTACAACAGAACTGAAATTTTTTTTGGCAAACACCAAAAGTAACCAGGTTTTATTGCCCCATCTGAAAGTGCGGAAAAGTGCAGAAAAAGTTGGGTTTTTAAAAAATTTGTGACCATGCCCATAAAGATAAATCATTAACTACTCCACACAAGATGCCATCGAACTGAAAACTGAACTTTACCATGCTTCACCTCTGTACCTCAAACAACTATTATGATATACAACATAAAAAGAGAATTGTAAAATATTAAGTTGTGACTTTGGCCTTGATATGACCTCAAATCTTCAGTGTAAGACATCTTCCAGTGTCCATCAATATGCAAGGAATTAAAGCTTCATCCATTTATTTTAAATAGCTGTTAAATCTGAAAGCCGTAGGGCTAATGTGAATAACACCTACACTAATGACATGTGATCTTGAAAGATAAGAACCTCAGTGTGGTAATATATGTGATGCACCTTTCACTGATGATATATGGTTGTACCAAGTTTCATCTACAATGGATTTAAAATTACAAAGTGGAAAGGAAAGTCCAAAAGTTCTAGAAATTAGAGTGGAAAGGTTGATTGTGTGAGTTTAACACTATTTTTCAGCATCTGAAAGGCCATACCAATATACTTTAGTGGAGGAAGAACCACTGACCATGGGAAGATACTGCAAAGCTTTCTCATACACTCACACTGACACAGCTGAGACTTGAACATATGCAGACAAGAGGTGAGAAGTCAATGATCTATAAAAAGAGTTCTTTAGACAACTCTACCACTCAGGACCCCTAGGGTAAAAAGGGAACTGCAAATAGAATGTATAAAACCATGACATGGACCCTGGATAAGATATAATCCCCAATGTGGCAAATACCACACCTTCAAATGATGGCATAAATGTATACCAAGTTAAATTACTTCATCTCAAATGGTTCCAAAGCTACCTAGTGGGAAGGAAAGTGTGATGGAAAGCATATGATGGTGATCTGTGACCTTCATCTTCAAGATAAAACTTCCAATGTGGCATATGACACACATGATATACAAATATACCAAGTTTCATCACTTAATTTTAAATGGCTTGAAATTTATAGAGCATGAAGGGAAAGTGTGATAGGAAAGGGAACAATTTTCAGATGTGACTTTGAATTTGAATATATGACCCCAATGAGGTATATGACACACCTTCATGAAATGATGTAGTTTTATCCCCTAACCATAACAAGCTTTACATTAAAGAAAAGGGAAAGTGTAAAATGAAACACAAAATACTGGGCTGTGTCAATGGCCACGAAGATAGGTCACCTAAAGTGGTACACAACACACTAAGTGATGATGTACCAGTATAAAACATTGTATCCTTTAATCTCAAATGGATTTTACAGTTATTGAGTGGAATGGAAATTGTAATAGAAACTTAAAACATTGACCCATGACCGTGATCATGAAGACAGGATCCCCAGTGTGGTACACACCATGCCTAATTAAGATTGTACAAATATAACAAGGTCCACATTTTAATTCCTTATGGCTTTCAAATTAGCAGAGGGAAAGTGTGATCAAAACTTTGAGCTGTGAAGATAGGACCCTCAATCTACAACACACCTAATGATGATGTACAAATACAAAAACTTTGAGCTGTAAAGACAGGACCCTCAATCTACAACACACCTAATGATGATGTACAAATACAAAAACTTTGAGCTGTGAAGATAGGACCCTCAATCTACAACACACCTAATGATGATGTACAAATGTAAAAACTTTGAGCTGTAAAGACAGGACCCTCAATCTACAACACACCTAATGATGATGTACAAATGTAAAAACTTTGAGCTGTGAAGATAGGACCCTCAATCTACAACACACATAATGATGATGTACAAATATAAAAACTTTGAGCTGTAAAGACAGGACCCTCAATCTACAACACACATAATGATGATGTACAAGTAAAAACTTTGAGCTGTAAAGATAGGACCCTCAATCTACAACACACCTAATGATGATGTACAAATACAAAAACTTTGAGCTGTAAAGATAGGACCCTCAATCTACAACACACCTAATGATGATGTACAAATGTAAAAACTTTGAGCTGTAAAGACAGGACCCTCAATCTACAACACACCTAATGGTGATGTACAAATGTAAAAAGTTTCACTCTTTAATCCCAAATTACTTTAAAGTTAGCAGAAAAGAAAGTGTCATAGAAAGGTAACATAATGAACCTTGAAAACCAGCTGTTCTGGAGAAATAACAAGATTTCAAGATGGCTGCCATAGCAGTCATAATAACTGTGTGAGGAGCACCATTTTCATTTAGGACCAACAACACCTCAATATGAAATTGTATGCAAAGTTTCATTACTTTTCTCAAAATATTTTTGGAGGGGTAGCTGTAACAAATTCTACTGGACAACCGACCCAAGCCCATCACAAAACTGTTTTTCTGTCTTTGACCTGTAGAGCAAGAAAAAGGAAAGAAAGACTTTTGGACCTTTCTTATTCCTGCTGGACTCCCAAAAGTCAATGACTGCTAAACTATATACAGCACCATTATGCAAACAGAAAGGAATAAGGGACATCAGATGAATGTTAACTTTCATTACCTTACCATGCAATATGGTTTACATGAGGTTGAAAGTTAGCTATAATGAATGCAAAATTATTTATAGCCATTACTGGATACAGAAATTTATAAGCACCAAGTTACACACCAAAGCAAATGCTAACAGGTAGACAGCACTATTTCTAATTCATTCAACAACTGCAATTTTATCAAAGAATGTTTTAGTGCATGAAAGTTTTCACATGACTACTGTGTTATTTATGTTGATAAACCCATTCTATGGTTTCAGTTATTTTTTAGTGTCAATTTTTTCATGCTTTTGTTTTAAAAAAAGATATTTTGGGGTACTTAAATTCATGAATTTCTAAAAGTTTTCTTCTTTATAGGTTTTTAATTTCAAGGGTTAACCTACAGAAATATTGAAAATACCAAACTTCTTTTTTTTACAAAAGAACAAAAATATGTCATAAACTAAAATGTTGGGCATCTGAATGGCTCCAACAATACTAATGCAATTATGCACACAAACACTGTCAACGTCAATCCTTCACACCATATTTTCATCTGTGTGCTCAACATTAAACTGAGGCAATGCATGCAACACCTGACCAAGTTAATTGGTTAATGAAGTGCATCTCTATATAGATCTTAAACTATTCTCCATAAATCTGCATCATGTTTTGATGATCATGATGTGAAAAGTGGTCAAATTCAAGTTAGATCCCTCCCTGAGGAAATATGTGAGAGATCAGACCTATTTATATATCGCTTTAATAAAGCTAGACCTGTGTCATTCTGCAAGTTCAGGATTATTTATGTAACAAAAGTGTGTGAACCAGTAAACTTCACTGACATGTTTATTTAGAGGCTTTGTCCAAAAAAGTACCAAGTAACCTTTAGTACTGGACCGTAATTAGTGTATGTATATGTAGTATTTATTTAGTATTTCATCCAAGAGTGATGGTATTTTAGTCTTGATGCTTCTTATTAACATTGCTGGGATAAAATTAGGGGTCCTTTCAGGAAGATTTTAGATTTAATGGGGAAGTTCTGTGACAATAATTAGAAATATAAATGTTTGCAGTAACTACGTTATTCAGTGAAACTGATTACAACTACATTAAATTTTAAATCACACAGAATAATGTAAGTTTAATCTTTTCATATAAGTATTTGTAACAGCAGTTTCACTTGAATGAAGAAACGATGTAAATAAGCATTTGATCTCATTTTCCTAATGGTACATTATTTCATTATTCTAATTCTCAACAAACTTTAAGGTAGTAGTTACAGTTTACATGTGCCTTTATTTTTCTCTCTATCCTTACTGATCTAAGGCAGTGAGAGAAACTGGAAGCTACCAGATACTGCATAGAAGCATAAGATTTGAGGAAAATGAATTGTTTGTGTCCTAAGTGGTTAGAGTGTCTACCTATGATGTGGGAGGTGACAGATTTGAACCTGGGCTGAGTCATACCAAAGACTTATATAAATGATATTGTTATCTACCTTACTTGGCTCTCAGCATTAAGAGGTCAGTGTAAGGACTGGTCAACCTGGTGTCAGATAATGTGACTGGGTGGGACATGATGCTACATGTTTGCAGCATGATGCCCCAGTGCTAGACATGACTATAAACTGCTACACTGCAGACATTGTAGTGATATGACTTAAATTGTTAAACCTACTTTAAAAATATTATGAATTATTATTTTTCAAAAATGTTTAAAATAAATAAACACCAGTAAAAGACTATATTCTATGACAGTAATAAAACTGAATTATCAACAATTGTGCTTTTGCGGTAGCTAGGAAAGCATCTGTAACAGAATGGGGTTGTGGTCCACATCGTGTATTTCTCTTAATGTTTGGGGGATTTTTAATTTCTGGTTCAGATCTACCATGAAATCCAAGAAATTGGTACACCATGAAAACGACAGCATGCAGCATATGTAATAACACGTCATGACATCACAAATGACAACATAACATAGAAAGGACACAATAATGATGCATACAATTATATTTGTGCTCTTTTCAAATGAAATTTATAAAACTTGTTTAAATTTCTTTTTATAAAAACAACAAATAAAACCCAAATATTTTGCTCATCATGGTTTGCCAAATTGACATCATTCAGCTTATTTCATAAATTCCATTGGAAATGATGGGCACAAATTAAAGAACGTTTCAAATTAAGTTGATAAAACTAGTAAAAATAATATTTAAATCTTTTGGTTACCAAGGACTGTAAAAGATTGAAATTTGACTCATTTCATTTGAAATGATGAGAACAACTAAACAAACATTTCAAATGAAATTGGTAAAACTTGTTAAATAATTTAAAATCTTTTGCTTACCAAGGTTTGCATAAGATTGAAATCATTCAACTCATTCAATAAATTCCATTTTAAATGATGAGCATGACTGATTTTAAGAACATTTCAAATGAAATTTATGAAATGAGTTGAATTATTTTAAAATACACAAAAACACAAACACTTGTCATTCAAATCTTAGCTTGTGCTCAGACCCAAATTTTTAACAATACTTTGCTAACTTAAGCGCTCTTATAAGCATGAACTTTGAAACTCTGAATCCCATCACAAACAGAACAAGAGCAAAACTAGTCGAGAAGCCATTTCCAAACTATAAAAAAGTAAATGGAACAGACCTGTACAGTTTAAAAGATGAATTCGTCTTATTTATAAATTTACGTCGAGGGCTGGAAATGATTGAAATATTATAAACTTGAATTGTATAGAGTTTTTATTTATAAAATGAAGTGCAGACAACAATTGTTCATTTGTATATCCTCCATAGGTATTAATGTAATTTTAAATAGATAGGAAACAACTATTTTACTTGGCACGGTACCATCTATAGTTGCTTATATGTCATGTCCAACTGCAAACTACATAGATCCTGATCTGCCATCGCAAAACACACTGGCAGATATGGGTCTATGCAGTTAATTAGTAGTGCTTAATTGAACAAATAATTCAGACTCTGATCTGCCAGCACATTCTCCAATGGAAGTTCATTGTCTATGTTGTTTACAGTTGGAATTGTCTTGTAAGCGAGTAAATACAATAAATTAGGGAGGAAAAGGAAAACAAAGAAACATATGCCACAGATACCTATACCATTTTGATGAAATTAAAAGACATGGGTCTATGTCAAACAGGGGACATAACTCCATAAATCTGGTGACAAAAAATTAATAATCAAACTTTACCTAGGTGTTGCTCAGTAGAAACTAAAGGTCTAAGTTTTAAGTCAAACAAATGCCACAACTTCACAAAATTTTGCTGAAAGGTGAAAAATGAGCTTGACCTAGGTCTTCTTAATGTAAGTCTCATACTAAATTCAAATTTAATCCATGAAGTAATTCAAAATTTACTTTGTGGAAATGAGTAGGACAGTAAAGAACATGAAGGGAAGGTATACACTGACATGGGCAACACCATATGTTGCCATAATTCTTTTTACTTAAGATGCATATAAACCAAAACAATGAGAATGTTGCCACCATGTTGACCAGCATATCATTGCAAGCAATGCATAAAGTGAGGCTGATCATGGTAACACATTTGCTTGATATTATAAGAATACTGTAGACCCCGCTCTCTTAGTACATTATATATATATAGAGGATCTCAAATGGATAATGATTTAATACCTAATTTATGAAACGAGTTGAATAATGTCCAACTTTTGCAAGCCTTGGTGAGCGAAAGCTGGATCTCTGGTCCAGCTAGCGTGAGAAAGCCTGCCAGTAGTTTCTTATGGGTCAGTGGTTCTTTCCGGGGTTTTCCAGGGTTCTTCCTCCACCAGTTATACTGGCCGCCATGTATAGCCTATATTGTGCTGAAAAATGGTGTTAAACACTACAAGAACAAAGCAAAAGCTGGACATTATTCAATGAGTTTCATAAATTTAATATCAAATCATTACCCATTTGAGATTCTTTTTATCACATAGTTTTTATTTCAGCAGAAATAATTTAGATAGAAAGAAGAACAAAGAATTTCATTCATTCTGAAAGATGGTGCACCTTTCATTTGTTGTGCATAAAAATATAGTCCCAAAAAAGGTTGAACTAGTAAAAGTACTTTGTACTTTTTTACGAACTATAAATCAAAGAAGAAGCTTCCATCCGAATAAACAGAACATTTTATAATGACAAAATCATTTTTCAAAACAGAATGATCAATGCGATGTGATGACACATTGTTTGATATGGTAAACAGTAGGCCTAGAGTACAAGTTTACCCTAAAATGTCACTTTCAGAACTAAACATTACATTGTTGCGATTTTTATGTGAAATAGGACTACTGAATGCAGAAATTCCCACAATTACTGCAATGCATTTGTGACCAGATATTTGCAGTACTTGACTGGAACAATAGACTGTACAGAAAACATAAACCAATTTCTTTTTTAGTCGGATTTGCATCCCATATATACTGCATAAAGATGCTGTGGTTGCAAAAAGTTCTGTCAGTTAGGAGACCCATTTATATCCAAATTCTTCTGTGAACAGAGGTGAGTTTTTTTTACTTCTGTACATTTACATTTAAACCATACTTGTATATACAGTGGATTCTATATGTTACAGATATACTGCTCCCTCCCCTCACCCTGCCATCAAATAAGCAATACCCTTAGTTTTACTTCTTATTGTTGTTCTTGTCTTGTAGCTTTATGCCATTTTTCTCATTATGATGTTGTTATACATGACATAACAAACCCCTGTGGGGGTAACATATCCATATTCAGACAGCCGAGATAATTTTTCCTCAATTTCCTTTTGCGAGTCGAGTTCAAAAATGGCTGCCAGAAATGTTCATTCAAAACCAAACATTCCAGAAGGTGGAGTTAAAAACGTTTTCCCATGATCTCAGCCAATCAGTAAAGAGGATACTGCACAATAATTTCATGGGCCGATTTGGACCAATCAGAATCACATAAAGTGATATTTTAACATGTGGTAGTATCAAAAATATGAAACTGCACATACTATAGGAAAACTATACCTACTATGTGATAAATATACAAATCCGTTCACTTTTATTTCTTGAATAATATAGAGATGTCAACATTTAGCGTCTGGATAACTCTATTTATGTAATTATTAAGCATGTGTAAGTCATATCTAAAAGTATTTTCTTTGCCACCAAATATATTGTATAATTTACCCCACAGTGGATAACTTATGATATCGCCTACTTCAATAGCATATTCCTTTATAAAAATCTGTTCACGAAATTTTCAAGGATGAATGAGCTCATTACACTGAATTTAACCTCTGATGTTGATATGGACATAGAGAGTGCATGAGTCAGTGTTTTGGCCTCTAACAATCTACTACAAAGGAGCTGGAGATAATGATTCCTACTTCAACAAACTGAAGAAGACAGCTGAGAAAAGATCACTATGCAAGGCTATGATAACCAGTGTCATGATTTCAGTCCCAAACCCTCAAGTGCCTTGACTGTGAGATGGGTCCAGGTCTCTGCTTAAATCCCAACCTGGAAGACACTTGAGTTCAAAGTGGGGAGGGCTTAATGGGCCAAGCAGGAAAATGGACCCTGTAGTTGGAGGTTGATACCAGAGGCCAAATCAGATAAGAGAAGGAAGTTCACCCTTTGTTTTATCTGTCCTTCTAGACAGCTTATGCAATAGCTCTTCACCGTTGCTGAGTTTTGGAGCAAAAGTAGGTTTTGCTTAGGCTTTGCCTTGGAGAACTCGCCAAAATGATCCAAAGGGTTTGGGGCATAGATCTTGGATATGCTGGCAGTAAAACAAACTTGGTAGTTTTCTAATCATATTTTTGGACAACATCTTATGGTACCTCTATACTTGCTTACAAGTCCAAATGCAAACTGTACAGACCCAAATCTGCCATCAAATAATACATTGGCAGATCTCGGTCTATGCAGTTTGTTAGGAGTAATCTGTAAAACAAACAATATAGACACTGATCTGTCAGCACATTATGCAAAGGATTCAGGGTCTTTGCTGTTTGTCATTTTACTCAACTTATAAGCAAGTTTATATTGTAAATTATTATACTGTTTATGTGGGGACAACAATTCCTAAATCCAAAATTCTTTTGTGTGCCCTCATGTTGGTCTCTAGACAACTTCTGGATTAGCTTCCTTGCCATTGCCAAGTGAGGGAGCAAAGCATGTCAAGTTTAGGCTGTGGCCTGGAGAACTGGACAGGATCCTAGCCTGCAATGATCTAAAGAGTTTTGGATGTAGTCAGTAAATGTCATTTACCACCTCATCATAAAGTGGAGTGGAAGAGAACGCAATTGCTGAGAAGGATATTGTGGGTTCTTCTGGAAACGAATCTGCATTTAAAAAGCAATGACATGGGGAGGGTGGGACAGGACTAACTCATTAATCCTCTGACTGGAGAATGGAATTGGTGATTCCTTGTCAGCACAGGAGGCTGCAAATGACAATTCCCCTTGCCTACCAAACAAAAAAATACGACTGGAGGCATGAACAATCTAGGGCATGCCCAGTATGTTGATTCAAGGGTCCATGGCAGTCATTCATAGTATCATCAGTAGAAAATGAGTCATGGCCCACTCACTGATGGGTGTTGTAATTCCCCAATTTCTGTAGGTGTTGAATGGGAACATCAAGAAGCATGGTGTATCAACCTAATCCTTTCCCTAAACCAGTCCTCAAAACTTGAAGCCATTCCCTATAGGGAATGAATGGAAAAAAAAGAGAAAAAGACAGTTATCAAACAGATCCCTTCCCATTGAATAGTGGTCTAAATGCCTCTAATCTGGTACAAAAGACTGATGTCCCTGCTTGTTGCTGGTACCTGATGAAAGTAACTGAGCAATGGCTGGTCTGATGATGCAAACCTAACTGAAGAGTCTCTGTTTGGAGAACTCGAGTCTGATAAATGAAATCTCCTTCATTTAATTCATGGTCAACTTGAGCAAGGTGACAACTGCACTTCCTTTGCATGGGGAAAGCAGGACTCACTAATGGAGGCTGACAGCTTCACTACACCAGGTAATGTCAAGGATTCAACCCTCTCAGGAGTTTACATCTTCTTAGCACAAGTCAAAGATGTTTACTTAAATATTAATTACTTCCAATACAGTTTCAAAAACTACAGTTCCAAATCCTGTGGAGCTCAATGGTTTCTTGATATCCCTCAACTTGACGAAATCCTTAAGGGGGCACTCTACAAATATCATGAACTTCTGTGAGAGTGACAGGTGCAAGGTGAAGTTGTTTGCATTTGTAACATGCACAATGGAGAGAATATTGGCATACCTCTATGTTACTTCCACATACTGTGGCTTAAATTTCACTGGAAAATGTACATAAGCAAATTTTACATGATCTAAACTCAGCTGACCAAAACAAATGCTCCCAAGTGCGAAAAAGATCAGCCTGAATTAGTCTAAAACACACTTCTATCTCAGTAGTTATTAAAATAGGGAAAATGAATTTTGTCAGACTAGATAGTACCGGCTTCTGAAAGTGCAACGAATGAATTACCAAATATATAAAATGCAAAAAGTTATCATCTCTTATTTTCAGAATTTACCTCAGTCCAGAAAGTGAAAATAAACAAGTGGAGCTAGCAGTTTTTTGATAAGTACACATCAGAAGCAATGCCAAGCTTGGAATAAGGTATCAGACTGGGATCATATTTTTTATTCTAGATTTCTAATTACTAATTGGAGGAGTGAATAATTTCCTTAGTCTGGGGTCTGGCACCAAGAAAAGATAGTCCAATGCAATAAATAGCAAGTAATGTAGCACTGTTATTAAAAGAAATTTTTAGAAATATAGCAGATAAAATTAGTTTTTTGGGACAAAACTTCTAGAAGAAATGTTGTTTCAGCCTTTTGAATACTTATCAATAATCACCAATATCAGTCAAGTTCTTTATTTCTATGGCTGAAGTTCAATATTTTCAATAAGAACTTGGTTAAGATCAAATTACTGAAACAAATATTTGGTAAATCATGTGTAAAGAAATAAATAATTATGTCATCAATTACACAAGTAAAATATTATTAGCATTCAGATAATTTAATAAGTCCTGGATAATTTAATAAGTCCTGGATAATTTAATAAGTCCTGCAGGTAATATAAGGAGATTTATATCATCAGACTGTTAAAATTAAATTGTTCCTTTGCACCTGGTTTAGATGATTTTTTTCAGTAATGAATGAAGTTGTATTTTGAATTTTTATTCACAATTAATGATTCTGTATTACATGTACAAACATCAGTCAGTTATCAGCTGGTGTCTTGCACATAAATGTCATGGTCATTCACTACCATGTACTGACATTGTCTTGAGTGTCCTGAGTTTAAGACAAACTCTGAGAAAATTGTAATGGGCCTAGTTTTAACCAGCTGAAACACCGTTTTGTTTTGTTATTTAACATTGATACTTTAACACAAATGCTTAAACACAGATATTATAACAATGATACCTTAAGACTGATACCTTAACAAATATCTACACAGATACATTAACAAATATCTACACAGATACATTAACAAATATCTACACAGATACATTAACAAATATCTACACAGATACATTAACACCAATTCTTTAACTTAGATATTATAACACTAGTACTTTATCAAAGATGCTTTAACAGATATTTTAATACGGATACTAAAACACATATTTTAACAGTTATTTTAACAGATACCTACACACAGATGTTTTAGCACTGACATTTTAACCCAGATACTTTAGCATAGATATTTTAACAGATACCTATTCACAGATACTTTAACACAGATAAACAATTCACATACAGTTAAAGCTCAGTTATCCTGAAAATCAGTCAATCTAAACCAAATGTACAGTCAACTCTCAATACCAAATTGATTAAAATGGAGTATTCAGATTCCAAAATAAACATTATTAGAATTGACTTTAATTTGATTTGAATATATATCTCCTGACTCCAATATATGCCAGCTAATAACATGCTTAATTCCTATACATGTCATAGATCCAAAAGAATATGTAAATCTATGGCACGTAAATATTTAATCACAAGTAATATATATTTCAAATGTATAAAGATATGCAATAGATCTTAAAATTAGTTAATATAATACCTGACTTGCCACCTTGAGTGGAATGAAAATCAGGATGCCAAACGAAAAAAAAAATCATTTGGAGAAAAAAAATCAGGATCAGTGTTTGTGACAATAAATTTATAAAACCTATTTACTTAACCCTTTACCTCATAGAGCAAAGTTACCCAGTGCAGTGTGCTATAAATAGAACACCTGTTACCTATTCAACTCCATACACAAAGGCCTGCCTGTTAAATGTTAAGCAATGTAGTGTATGTTACGTTTAACAGCAATTTTAGCCATTTTACATTTTTGCTACACATCTATTATGTGTGGAAAAATTTAAGAGTAAAGCCGATTGTTATAGTTGTGTAATTATTTTTCACAGAAGAATTTTTTATGTGCTTTAAAATCTTGAGAGAACTTGTTCACCGTTATGTCAGTGAAGCCACGTTACCAACCATAGCTGCCATTTCTTATACTCGAAATTTACAAGTTTTTTGTCCGCGTCTACATCACTAAGTCATCTGAATTTGATAATTTATAAAAACTAATTGCTGCCTACATCAATATCAGAGCCTTTACCTAAGTTATTCAAGCTTTCATAGTTGTGATTCTAATCGTGAAAACTTCGTAAGTACTGAATGAAATCTGCGACCTCCATTTTGGAGAGTGGAGATTATGACCCAGTTACTTTAAATAACAGATTTCGACCAGAGCATAAACATTGACCACGTGATCTGATGTAATTGTCATTCGCAGAAATGAATGTAGTATCTAATAGGGGGTTTTCCCTGAAGGTGGCGCTACGAAAACCTGCTTAAAATGGCTGATGTTTACAGCAGGTGTCAAAAGGGACTTCCATGTGAATGGAGTATAGGCATCCAAAGGCGCTTGCATGAGGTAAAGGGTTAAGTTGAAAAATGTATGTTACAGTCACACCATGAAAATCTATCATGTTTCCATTTTCATCTTTTATGCTGGTATTTAGTGTTAATTCAATTAACACAATAAATATCAGCACAAAAGATGAAAATGGAAAAATTATAGATTTTCATCATATGACTAATGTATTCCTCACTGAATTTCAGCATCAATTTTGCTCTCTTTGATGGAGACACAGCCATTGTGGCTCAAAATGTTTGGTCTTTTCTGGCATTTTAAAAATCTGAATTTTGTGTTTTAAAAATATCAGAAAATCTGAATTTTCAGAATTTTAAACAAAAGTTTGGGCTGCTCCTGAGTAAATCTGGATAAGTGGTACATCTGTAATATTAGAGATATAAGTATAGATTTGTATTTAAGATTCATACTTCTCATTTAATGTGCAGATTAAACAACAAAACAGGCTAATTTAAATGAAAAGCAGGATCATAACAAACGATTTTTTAAAACTGGCTTGAAACAAACTAGTTTGAGGCAATCCCCAAAATCCAAAATCCAGTCTATTCTAGTATTTTCAAATCCCTGACGGGTTTTTCACTACGTGTATGTCTACATATGTTTAATGAAGCAGAATAACATCCTTGTGAGAGATCATTACCTATGTTTGAGAGAGTCAGCTCCTTCTTTGGTCTTTGATGATGGGGCACTTAGCAACCGTGGCTCCCTGTAACTAAGGCATGTGGCATTGGGTGGACACCACTACCAATAAAAATTCATAATTATTTAGTCAACATTTAGAAGCAGTCCAACCTTATTCCTACTGCTAGAAGTAAGCTCCTTACCATAGCTAAATACTGCTAGAAGTAAGCTCCTTACCTTGCCTAAAGACTGCTAGAAGTAAACTCCTTACCTTGCCTAAAGACTGCTAGAAGTAAACTCCTTACCTTGCCTAAAGACTGCTAGAAGTAAACTTCTTACCATGCCTAAAGACTGCTGGAAGTAAACTCCTCACCATATCTAAAGACTGCTGGAAGTAAACTCCTTACCATGCCTAAAGACTGCTGGAAGTAAACTCCTTACCATGCCTAAAGACTGCTGGAAGTAAACTCCTCACCATGCCTAAAGACTGCTGGAAGTAAATTCCTCACCATGCCTAAAGACTGATGGAAGTAAACTCCTTACCTTGCCTAAAGACTGCTGGAAGTAAACTCCTCACAATATCTAAAGACTGCTGGAAGTAAACTCCTTACCTTGCCTAAAGACTGCTGGAAGTAAACTACTCACCATGCTTAAAGACTGCTGAAAGTAAACTCCTCACCTTGCCTAAAGACTGCTGAAAGTGAGCTTCTTACCATGCCTAAAGACTGCTGGAAGTAAACTCCTCACCATGCCTAAAGACTGCTGGAAGTAAACTTCTTACCACGCCTAAAGACTGCTGGAAGTAAACTCCTCACCATGCCTAAAGACTGCTAGAAATAAACTCCTTACCTTGCCTAAAGACTGCTGGAAGTAAACTCCTCACCATGCCTAAAGACTGCTGCAAGTAAACTTCTTACTATGTCTAAAGACTGCTGGAAGTAAACTCCTCACCATGCCTAAAGACTGCTGGAAGTAAGGTCCTTACCATGCCTAAAGACTGCTGGAAGTCAACTCCTCACCATGCCAAAAGACTGCTGGAAGTGAGCTTCTTACCATGCCAAAAAACTGCTGGAAGTAAGCTCCTTACCATGACTAAAGACTGCTAGAAATGAGCTTCTTACCATGCCTAAAGGCTGCTGGAAGTAAGGTCCTTACCATGCCTAAAGACTGCTGGAATAAAACTCCTTACCATGCCTAAAGGTTGCTCGAAGTAAGGTCCTTACCATGCCTAAAGACTGCTAGAAGTGAGCTTCTTACCATGCCTAAAGACTGCTAGAAGTGAGCTTCTTACCATGCCTAAAGGCTGCTGGAAGTAAGGTCCTTACCATGCCTAAAGACTGTTGGAAGTAAACTCCTTACCATGCCTAAAGGTTGCTGGAAGTAAGGTCCTTACCATGCCTAAAGGCTGCTAGAAGTAAGCTTCTTACCATGCCTAAAGACTGCAAGAAGTGAGCTTCTTACCATGCCTAAAGGCTGCTGGAAGTAAGGTCCTTACCATGCCTAAAGACTGCTGGAAGTAAACTCCTTACCATGCCTAAAGGCTGCTGGAAGTAAGGTCCTTACCATGCCTAAAGGCTGCTGGAAGTAAGGTCATTACCTTGCCTAAAGACTGCTGGAAGTAAACTCCTTACCATGCCTAAAGAATGCTGGAAGTAAACTCCTCACCTTGCCTAAAGACTGCTGGAAGCAAACTCCTCACCATGCCTAAAGACTGCTGGAAGTAGGATCCTTACCTTGCCTAAAGACTGCTGGAAGTAAACTCCTTACCTTGCCTATAGGCTGCTGAAAGTGAACTCTTTACCATGCCTAAAGCCTGCTGGAAGTAGGCTCCTTACCATGCCTAAAGACTGCTGAAAGTGAACTCTTTACCATGACTAAAGACTGCTGGAAGTAAACTCCTTACCATGCCCAAAGACTGCTGGAAGTAAACTCATCACCATGCCTAAAGACTGCTGGAAGTAAACTCCTTACCATGCCTAAAGAATGCTGGAAGGAAACTCCTCACCTTGCCTAAAGACTGCTGGAAGTAAACTCCTCACCTTGCCTAAAGACTGCTGGAAGTAAACTCATCACCATGCCTAAAGAATGCTGGAAGTAAACTCCTCACCATGCCTAAACACTGCTGGAAGTAGGATCCTTACCTTGCCTAAAGACTGCTGCAAGTAAACTCCTTACCTTGCCTATAGGCTGCTGAAAGTGAACTCTTTACCATGCCTAAAGACTGCTGGAAGTAGGCTCCTTACCATGCCTAAAGACTGCTGAAAGTGAACTCTTTACCATGCCTAAAGACTGCTGGAAGTAAACTCCTTACCTTGCCTAAAGACTGCTAGAAGTAAACTCCTTACCTTGCCTAAAGACTGCTAGAAGTAAGGTCCTTACCATGCCTAAAGAATGCTGGAAGTGAGCTTCTTACCATGCCTAAAGACTGCTGGAAGTAAACTCCTTACCATGCCTATAGGCTGCTGAAAGTGAACTCTTTACCATGCCTAAAGACTGCTAGAAGTAAACTCCTTACCTTGCCTAAAGACTGCTAGAAGTAAATTCCTTACCATGCCTAAAGACTGCTAGAAGTAAGGTCCTTACCATGCCTAAAGACTGCTGGAAGTGAGCTTCTTACCTTGCCTAAAGACTACTGCTGAAAGTAAGCTCCTTACCATGCTGAAAGATTGCTGGAAGTAAACTTCTTACCATGACTAAAGACTGCTGGAAGTAAACTCCTTACCATGCCTAAAGACTGCTGGAAGTAAACTTCTTACCATGCCTAAAGAATGCTGGAAGTAAGCTTCTAACCTTGCCTAAAGACTGCTGGAAATGAGCTTCTTGCCATCCCGATAGATTGCTGGAAGTAAACTTCTTACCATGCCTTAAGACTGCTGGAAGTAAGCTCCTTACCTTGCCTAAAGACTGCTGGAAGTGAGCTTCTTACCATGTTTGAAAAACAAAACTGTATTCTAAGCTATCACATGCAGATTTCCATTTCTTGCTTGATGTATATTACTTTAATACATTATAACTACAGTCAGGTTCAACTGACATAATTTCAATGATAATATGTGCATTTGAGTGTGATGTCAGTTTTGTAATCCAATGTTTTCACTTTATTACCTTGAACTGTGGTCTCTACTATAAACGTTATTTTTTATGTGAATTAGCTGTCATATCTAAATTTGGGAGTTTTGTGCATTTAAATTTTGTAACTATAGAAAGTTAGTGATTTATCTGAATTAGTGATAAATATGCACAGAGTAAGGTCCATAACGATTTGTTTCCACCTAATAGTAGGATAAGTAAAAATTCATGAAATGCTGACCCTGACTCATTGACATAAATTTAAACCTAAATGAGATTTTAAAAAGGAAGTAAAGAAGATGTGAAAAATGTGTACATACCTGATGGTTGGGGTTATCTGTCGGACATTCCAAATGAATTGCTTCTTCACAGAAAGACTCTAATATGGCAATACCTGAAAAATCAAGAAAAGTTACTAGGTAAATTGATAGTAATGAATAATCTAACAATGTGGATATAAGCTATTACCAGGTAAATTTATAGTAGTTATGGATATTCTAACAATGTGGATATAAGCTATAACTAGGTAAACTGATAGTAGTTAATGATATTCTAACAGTGTGGATATAGCTGTATACTCCAATGCTGTATTATCGGGGTCTCTATATTATCATGGCAAACAGGTTTTTCTACTTAATTTTGGACATGTGCAATCTAGCAGTTGTTTACTGATATAAAGCTGTAGCCTGTAAGGACACAAATATATTGTAGCACAATTTCCTCTAAAATGAAAACATTTTGTATAAGTTTACATTGAAAAAGAATGCACATTACTTTTTTGTAAAGTGCATGCAATTCCATTGATCATCATAAACAAAACTCTAGTCTAACTTGGTATACCTGTACTGGCTTTGACTATGAAATATATTCAGTGTATTGTCTGATGTTTGATGATTATAGGTCATATACTGATGGTGATGTACATGGTACATGTCCTTACAAGGTTAATGTTGCAATTTCATTCCATGGAAGCCAATATATACCAAAATTGGGAAAATGTAGCTATTATCATACTCTTTGTATGCAAATAAAAATACAATAACAGTTAAACTTTCCTGAAATCAGTAATATTTCAATAAAGAAAATAATAATAATAATAATAATAATAATAATAACAATAATAATTTCTTAAATATTTATATTTCATTCCCCCAAACTGCATCTAAATTTCATATAAAGTTAAATAATCATTGTTCATAATTTGCAATGTTCTTATTCATGGATTTCCACTCTAATTACATTTGTGTGTTCAATTTGATCTTTTGATCTTTTTGTATATTGTGAAAATATTCTGCCATTGCAAGCGTGGACATTGTTTCTCATAGGTAAGTTGCAATTTATAGTATTATAATAACTGCATGCTACCATACCTAAGTTATTCAAATACTGCGACAATATAGAGTTCTTCCCCCATGTTACATTAATCTGGGTTAGACACCATATGCTGCTTTATTTACATTTACACACTTCGATTGACAAAGGTTTTTGTATGAATAGAAAGAGAGAAAGTAATAGAAACTTTACAATTATAAATAAGCAGCAATATCAAAACAGTATATTAGGTACCAATAAGAACATTAAGTACTGCAATAATACAGTGTTCTGGGCTAGCAGGTAAATTGACAGTAGTAATGGATAATCTAACAATATGGATATAAGCTATTACTAGGTAAATTGATAGTAGTTAATAGATATTCTAACAATGTGGATATAAGCTATTACTAGGTAAATTGATAGTAGTCATAGATATTCTAACAATGTGGATATAAGCTATTACTAGGTAAATTGATAGTAGTTAGATATTCTAGCAATGTGGATATAAGCTATTACCTGGTAAATTAATAGTAGTTATAGATATTCTAACAATGTGGATATAAGCTATTACTAGGTAAATTGATAGTAGTTATAGATACTCTAACAATGTGGATATAAGCTATTACTAGGCAAATTGATAGTAGTTATAGATATTCTAACAATGTGGATATAAGCTATTACTTGGTAAATTGATAGTAGTTATAGATACTCTAACAATGTGGATATAAGCTATTACTAGGCAAATTGATAGTAGTTATAGATATTCTAACAATGTGGATATAAGCTATTACCTGGTAAATTGATAGTAGTTATAGATATTATAACAATGTGGATATAAGCTATAACTAGGTAATTTGATAGTAGTTATAGATATTCTAACAATGTGGATATAAGCTATTACCTGGTAAATTGATAGTAGTTATAGATATTATAATAATGTGGATATAAGCTATAACTAGGTAATTTGATAGTAGTTATAGATATTCTAACAATGTGGATATAAGCTATTGCCTGGTAAATTGATAGTAGTTATGGATAATCTAACAATGTGGATATAAGCTATGGATATTCTAACAATGTGGATATAGGCTATTACCAGGTAAATTGATAGTAGTTATGGATAATCTAACAATGTGGATATAAGCTATGGATATTCTAACAATGTGGATATAAGCTATTACTAGGTAAATTGATAGTAGTTATGGATAATCTAACAATGTGGATATAAGCTATGGATATTCTAACAATGTGGATATAAGCTATTACTAGGTAAATTTAGAGTAGTTATGGATAATCTAACAATGTGGATATAAGCTATGGATATTCTAACAATGTGGATATAAGCTATTACTAGGTAAATTGATAGTAGTTATAAATATTCTAACAATGTGGATATAAGCTATGGATATTCTAACAATGTGGATAAAAGCTATTACTAGGTAAATTGATGATAGTTATAGTTATTCTAACAATGTGGATATAAGCTATTACTAGGTAAATTGATGGTAGTTATAGTTATTCTAACAATGTGGATATAAGCTATTACTAGGCAAATTGATAGTAGTTATAGATATTCTAACAATGTGGATATAAGCTATTACTAGGTAAATTGATGGTAGTTATAGTTATTCTAACAATGTGGATATAAGCTATTACTAGGTAAATTGATGGTAGTTATAGTTATTCTAACAATGTGGATATAAGCTATTACTAGGCAAATTGATAGTAGTTATAGATATTCTAACAATGTGGATATAAGCTATTACCTGGTAAATTGATAGTAGTTATAGATATTATAACAATGTGGATATAAGCTATAACTAGGTAATTTGATAGTAGTTATAGATATTCTAACAATGTGGATATAAGCTATTACCTGGTAAATTGATAGTAGTTATAGATATTATAATAATGTGGATATAAGCTATAACTAGGTAATTTGATAGTAGTTATAGATATTCTAACAATGTGGATATAAGCTATTGCCTGGTAAATTGATAGTAGTTATGGATAATCTAACAATGTGGATATAAGCTATGGATATTCTAACAATGTGGATATAGGCTATTACCAGGTAAATTGATAGTAGTTATGGATAATCTAACAATGTGGATATAAGCTATGGATATTCTAACAATGTGGATATAAGCTATTACTAGGTAAATTGATAGTAGTTATGGATAATCTAACAATGTGGATATAAGCTATGGATATTCTAACAATGTGGATATAAGCTATTACTAGGTAAATTTAGAGTAGTTATGGATAATCTAACAATGTGGATATAAGCTATGGATATTCTAACAATGTGGATATAAGCTATTACTAGGTAAATTGATAGTAGTTATAAATATTCTAACAATGTGGATATAAGCTATGGATATTCTAACAATGTGGATAAAAGCTATTACTAGGTAAATTGATGATAGTTATAGTTATTCTAACAATGTGGATATAAGCTATTACTAGGTAAATTGATGGTAGTTATAGTTATTCTAACAATGTGGATATAAGCTATTACTAGGCAAATTGATAGTAGTTATAGATATTCTAACAATGTGGATATAAGCTATTACTAGGTAAATTGATGGTAGTTATAGTTATTCTAACAATGTGGATATAAGCTATTACTAGGTAAATTGATGGTAGTTATAGTTATTCTAACAATGTGGATATAAGCTATTACTTGGTAAATTGATGATAGTTATAGTTATTCTAACAATGTGGATATAAGCTATTACTAGGTAAATTGATAGTAGTTATAGATATTCTAACAATGTGGATATAAGCTATTACTAGGCAAACTGATAGTAGTTATAGATATTCTAACAATGTGGATATAAGCTATTACTAGGTAAATTGATGGTAGTTATAGTTATTCTAAAAATGTGGATATAAGCTATTACTAGGTAAATTGATGGTAGTTATAGATATTCTAACAATGTGGATATAAGCTATTACTAGGCAAATTGATAGTAGTTATAGATATTCTAACAATGTGGATATAAGCTATTACTAGGTAAATTGATGGTAGTTATAGTTATTCTAACAATGTGGATATAAGCTATTACTAGGTAAATTGATGGTAGTTATAGTTATTCTAACAATGTGGATATAAGCTATTACTAGGTAAATTGATGGTAGTTATAGTTATTCTAACAATGTGGATATAAGCTATTACTAGGTAAATTGATAGTAGTTATAGTTATTCTAACAATGTGGATATAAGCTATTACTAGGTAAATTGATGGTAGTTATAGTTATTCTAACAATGTGGATATAAGCTATTACTAGGTAAATTGATGGTAGTTATAGTTATTCTAACAATGTGGATATAAGCTATTACTAGGTAAATTGATGGTAGTTATAGTTATTCTATCAATGTGGATATAAGCTATTACTAGGTAAATTGATGGTAGTTATAGTTATTCTAACAATGTGGATATAAGCTATTACTAGGTAAATTGATGGTAGTTATAGTTATTCTAACAATGTGGATATAAGCTATTACTAGGTAAATTGATGGTAGTTATAGTTATTCTAACAATGTGGATATAAGCTATTACTAGGTAAATTGATGGTAGTTATAGTTATTCTAACAATGTGGATATAAGCTATTACTAGGTAAATTGATGGTAGTTATAGTTATTCTAACAATGTGGATATAAGCTATTACTAGGTAAATTGATGGTAGTTATAGTTATTCTAACAATGTGGATATAAGCTATTACTAGGTAAATTGATGGTAGTTATAGTTATTCTAACAATGTGGATATAAGCTATTACTAGGTAAATTGATGGTAGTTATAGTTATTCTAACAATGTGGATATAAGCTATTACTAGGTAAATTGATGGTAGTTATAGTTATTCTAACAATGTGGATATAAGCTATTACTAGGTAAATTGATGATAGTTATAGTTATTCTAACAACGTGGATATAAGCTATTACTAGGTAAATTGATGGTAGTTATAGTTATTCTAACAATGTGGATATAAGCTATTACTAGGTAAATTGATGATAGTTATAGTTATTCTAACAATGTGGATATAAGCTATTACTAGGTAAATTGATGGTAGTTATAGTTATTCTAACAATGTGGATATAAGCTATTACTAGGTAAATTGACAGTAGTTATAGTTATTCTAACAATGTGGATATAAGCTATTACTAGGTAAATTGACAGTAGTTATAGATATTCTAACAATGTGGATATAAGCTATTACTAGGTAAATTGACAGTAGTTATAGTTATTCTAACAATGTGGATATAAGCTATTACTAGGTAAATTGATGATAGTTATAGTTATTCTAACAATGTGGATATAAGCTATTACTAGGTAAATTGATGGTAGTTATAGTTATTCTAACAATGTGGATATAAGCTATTACTAGGTAAATTGACAGTAGTTATAGTTATTCTAACAATGTGGATATAAGCTATTACTAGGTAAATTGACAGTAGTTATAGATATTCTAACAATGTGGATATAAGCTATTACTAGGTAAATTGACAGTAGTTATAGTTATTCTAACAATGTGGATATAAGCTATTACTAGGTAAATTGATAGTAGTTATAGATATTCTAACAATGTGGATATAAGCTATTACTAGGTAAATTGATGGTAGTTATAGATATTCTAACAATGTGGATATAAGCTATTAACTGGTAAATTGATAGTAGTTATGGATAATCTAACAATGTGGATATAAGCTATTACTAGGTAAATTGATGGTAGTTATAGTTATTCTAACAATGTGGATATAAGCTATTACTAGGTAAATTGATGGTAGTTATAGTTATTCTAACAATGTGGATATAAGCTATTACTAGGTAATTTGATAGTAGTTATAGATATTCTAACAATGTGGATATAAGCTATTACTAGGTAAATTGATGGTAGTTATAGTTATTCTAACAATGTGGATATAAGCTATTACTAAGTAAATTGATGGTAGTTATAGTTATTCTAACAATGTGGATATAAGCTATTACTAGGTAAATTGATGGTAGTTATAGTTATTCTAACAATGTGGATATAAGCTATTACTAGGTAAATTGATGGTAGTTATAGATATTCTAACAATGTGGATATAAGCTATTACTAGGTAAATTGATGGTAGTTATAGTTATTCTAACAATGTGGATATAAGCTATTACTAGGTAAATTGATGGTAGTTATAGTTATTCTAACAATGTGGATATAAGCTATTACTAGGTAAATTGATGGTAGTTATAGTTATTCTAACAATGTGGATATAAGCTATTACTAGGTAAATTGATGGTAGTTATAGTTATTCTAACAATGTGGATATAAGCTATTACTAGGTAAATTGATGGTAGTTATAGTTATTCTAACAATGTGGATATAAGCTATTACTAGGTAAATTGATGGTAGTTATAGTTATTCTAACAATGTGGATATAAGCTATTACTAGGTAAATTGATGGTAGTTATAGTTATTCTAACAATGTGGATATAAGCTATTACTAGGTAAATTGATGGTAGTTATAGTTATTCTAACAATGTGGATATAAGCTATTACTAGGTAAATTGATGGTAGTTATAGTTATTCTAACAATGTGGATATAAGCTATTACTAGGTAAATTGATGGTAGTTATAGTTATTCTAACAATGTGGATATAAGCTATTACTAGGTAAATTGATGGTAGTTATAGTTATTCTAACAATGTGGATATAAGCTATTACTAGGTAAATTGATGATAGTTATAGTTATTCTAACAATGTGGATATAAGCTATTACTAGGTAAATTGACAGTAGTTATAGTTATTCTAACAATGTGGATATAAGCTATTACTAGGTAAATTGACAGTAGTTATAGATATTCTAACAATGTGGATATAAGCTATTACTAGGTAAATTGACAGTAGTTATAGTTATTCTAACAATGTGGATATAAGCTATTACTAGGTAAATTGATGATAGTTATAGTTATTCTAACAATGTGGATATAAGCTATTACTAGGTAAATTGATGGTAGTTATAGTTATTCTAACAATGTGGATATAAGCTATTACTAGGTAAATTGACAGTAGTTATAGTTATTCTAACAATGTGGATATAAGCTATTACTAGGTAAATTGACAGTAGTTATAGATATTCTAACAATGTGGATATAAGCTATTACTAGGTAAATTGACAGTAGTTATAGTTATTCTAACAATGTGGATATAAGCTATTACTAGGTAAATTGATAGTAGTTATAGATATTCTAACAATGTGGATATAAGCTATTACTAGGTAAATTGATGGTAGTTATAGATATTCTAACAATGTGGATATAAGCTATTAACTGGTAAATTGATAGTAGTTATGGATAATCTAACAATGTGGATATAAGCTATTACTAGGTAAATTGATGGTAGTTATAGTTATTCTAACAATGTGGATATAAGCTATTACTAGGTAAATTGATGGTAGTTATAGTTATTCTAACAATGTGGATATAAGCTATTACTAGGTAAATTGATGGTAGTTATAGTTATTCTAACAATGTGGATATAAGCTATTACTAGGTAATTTGATAGTAGTTATAGATATTCTAACAATGTGGATATAAGCTATTACTAGGTAAATTGATGGTAGTTATAGTTATTCTAACAATGTGGATATAAGCTATTACTAGGTAAATTGATGGTAGTTATAGTTATTCTAACAATGTGGATATAAGCTATTACTAGGTAAATTGATGGTAGTTATAGTTATTCTAACAATGTGGATATAAGCTATTACTAGGTAAATTGATGGTAGTTATAGATATTCTAACAATGTGGATATAAGCTATTACTAGGTAAATTGATGGTAGTTATAGTTATTCTAACAATGTGGATATAAGCTATTACTAGGTAAATTGATGGTAGTTATAGTTATTCTAACAATGTGGATATAAGCTATTACTAGGTAAATTGATGGTAGTTATAGTTATTCTAACAATGTGGATATAAGCTATTACTAGGTAAATTGATGGTAGTTATAGATATTCTAACAATGTGGATATAAGCTATTACTAGGTAAATTGATGGTAGTTATAGATATTCTAACAATGTGGATATAAGCTATTACTAGGTAAATTGAGAGTAGTAATTGATATTCTAACAATGTGGATATAAGCTATTACTAGGCAAATTGATAGTAGTTAATAGATATTCTAACAATGTGGATATAAGCTATTACTAGGTAAATTGACAGTAGTTATAGTTATTCTAACAATGTGGATATAAGAGTGCAGAGTTACTGTGACGATATGGAAAGAAACCATGTTTCATGGCTCTATCTCAAAATTTATTTGCAAACTTGATGCTTAAGATGAAACATTGTGGAATCTAAAATATCTCCTAGCTATAATGTATAAGCATAGCAAGTTTAATCCATTTATCTTAAGCAACTCAATAAAACAAACATAAAATGTGACTTAAACCTCTAGAACTGACGTAATGTTGACTGTGATGGTAGGACCTGTGATGTGGTATGCAACCCAATATCTAGTGTGATGTATAAATATTGCAAGTTTCATCCCTTAATCTCAAATAGCTTTAAAGTTAGTGAGTTGAAAGAAAACTGTGCTGGAAAACATTAAATACTGAGTTATGACTTTGACCTTGAAGATATGACCCCAAATCTGGTGCAAAACACACCAGCTGATTATCTTACCAGTATATCAAGTTCAATCCGTTAATCTTGAGCAAATCTGAAGCTAAAGAGCAGAACAGAAAGTGTGACAGAAACCAACAAATACTGAACTATGACCCTGAACTGAGTTACCACAGCAGGCGGGTGGTTCAGGGGACCTTCCCCAAAAGAAATACAGGTTTGTTTTTTGCTTTCAAAGTAGCCGAGTGTAAAGTAAAAGTAGCCAGCTAAATCACCTGCTCCCAGCTGATAAGGAAAGTCCTGTATGTGTGTGTCTGAGTGTCTGTCTGTCTATATATATATATATATATATATATATATATATATATATATATATATATAGGAATGATATGAATAATTATGCTAAGTTTAATTCCTTTTTCACAAACAGATTATAGTTATAAAGCAAAAAAGGAGTTTGATGGAAAACTGTAAATACTGAAAACCTTAAACAACACAGAATTTTGTAAAGCACTATTGATGCAACATGTTCTTCAGTTTAACAAAATCCATCTCCTCCAACAGTTTGTAATCATTTAACATTCACAAGTCACATCATTTCACTTAGTAATTGCCACCATGCTTTTTTTTCCCCTCAATATAGACTGGTCTGCTATTTAAATGTCTATCAAACAATAATGAATCTGTGACAGTTTCAAATTCCAGAAACCCATCTGTTTTCTTGGAAATGTGTCATATACAGTTACTATAAATAGAAAATGAGGAAACTGTTTGATGTACATAGCCAAATGGATGCACACGTCAAAAATATAAGATCTGTAGATGATGGTTAAATGTACAGCAGCCAATATTCACATGACACAAACCTCGAACTGTACTCATTATTCTGTGTCTTGCTTGCTCCTGGCATGTGGTTTTTGTTGTTTGTATTGGATACTCTATAGTTAATTGTATTACCTGGGTAATTATGAATGGGTGGGTACCCAAGTACCTGTTGACACCTTTATCCAGAGTGGTTCTCAACATACTTTCTAGAGATGATCAAGTATGCACCAAAGCTTTATCCCTTAATTTCAAATGTCTCTGAAATTCTTGAGTGGATAAGACAGTGTGGGTGTGTGTGTGTGTCTGCCTGTGTGTGTGTGTGAATGGAGGTGGGGGAGTCAAGTTCTAAAAAGGGAACAGTTTCAGTTGCTTAACAAAATCAGTTATCATGAGAACACTAACTTTTAACAAATGTGTTATAAATAACATCTGCAAATGTGTCATAAATAACAGTTAAAAATGTGTCAAAAAAGCAGTTGCAAATGAGTCGAAAATAACAGTTACAAACATGTGATAAATAATAGTTAATGAATGAAGATAGAATCTAGATGTTTTTATCCATATTTTCAGCAAAGAGATTGTGTAGTACATCAATGGAACTGCATCCTGTGAAATAAAACATGCAATAACAGACACAGATAGCAAAAACCAAAATCTAGATTGTCTGCCATTAACAACTGCATGAAGTACAGCTGTTAAAATGCTTTTGAATCTAGATAATCAATTAGAGTGTGTCTTTGCCAAATGCAAAATGTCAGTTAAGTTTGATTTTGGCACTTGACCTAGAAAGTATGAGCTACTGTATGTACTCTTTATAAGATCTTTAAAAACTAGTGTGTTATTCGTGATTAAGAAGGAACGAACTATGGTGGTTCAATGGTTAGCATGCTGGACTTCAATCGAAGGTTTGAATTCTATGATTGGATCACTGCCCCACAACCCACCCAAGCTGGCTACTGTGAAGTGTCCTGGGCAAGGCATTTGACTCAAACTGGCTGGGCACTAAGTAAGCTACTTGTGCTGTTGTGTCATAAACAATAAATCAAACCAATGAAATGAAGAAGAGTTCAAACCCACCTCTGGATTCCATTCTGTTAAATCGCTGTACATACTGGTCCAACAGAAGGTTGTAGTAACGAGGCATCTCAAAGAACCTCAGATACTTGTGAGTGTTTGGGGTGGGGAAAACCCGCTGAAAGCTTCCCTTCCTATTATCTTCATCAATACTCTCTATCAAAATGCGGATATCATCTGGTGTCATTATGTCCAATATTGTTTGTAGAGCTTGCTGCAACAGAAAACAAAGAGTGCCAGGAATGGCACATTATACACCTGCCCCATTTTTAAGAGTCATCTATGCAGATAACAGAAATTTTGTGAAATTTTTTTTTTTCTTTTACTGACAATGACACCTAACCACCAACCTTCTGACTCCAAAACATACAAACTTCTTCCTTACCCTAAATGTGTTCCATCCACAAAGTTTGGTTTCTAACGTAGAACTAATGTTACACTGCAGAAACCACTTTTATTCTTTGAGGTAGTGACGTTGAGCTTTGACATTTTCACTTGAAAATTATACCCCAAGTACAAGCTATTCACAAAGTTTTATAAATACTGAGAGTGAAAAACTCAAGTAAATGTGCAGAAAGAATTTTTCTGTTTTTCAGCCAGTGACCTTTCTTGAACCTTTTGATTCATCCTTACCACCACAAAGTTTGGTGATGGTATTTGAAAGAGAATTTTAGTCATTGTACGCAAATCATTTTTTCCTTTAGCAGCCACTGACACTGACCTTCGACTCTTTGACCCTGAAATTGATACAGTTCTTCCTTAACCCATTGGAAAAATATCTAAAATGTAACTGTAGATGATGGAAAACTCAAGTTATTGTGCAGGAATGAACTTAGTAATAGGCAGACAGATGGATGGAAAGCATCACAACAAAACATGCTAGACCTTATTGCAGCTCCCACCCCACCCCCACTAAAAAAAAACATACACCCATAAATGTACAGTCACTTGAAATCTGATCACTGTTTTATTCTTGCACACGTTTATTGGATATTATGCAGACTCTGAGTAAATAGACATACAGACCTTTACTTTGGTACCCATTCAAGGAAATTTAGGGCCCTTTTGAAATTTTTTAAACCCTACCCCCAACACATGACCTGATCTGGCCGTGCTTGTGCATGGGATAACTATCAGAACTTGTGAATTATTGTTTCACATCAGTCAAATATCACTGAAATTTTGTTGTAAAATGTATGACATCTATCATTTGTTATTGTTCTTTTCACTGCAGAGAGTGCAACAGTACTGAATTTCATATGACACTTAACACTGAATATTGCTGAAACAGCAATGGGAAATAAGGAAATGAATGTGTCTGTATATTCCAATAACATAGTATTGAGAGATCTTTATAAAAATAGAAAAAAGATCCAGTAGCACTTTCTGAAGTTCTTGTTTGTTCTTAAATAGAGGATTCCACACTAAACCAATCTGAGATAAATGTAGAGAAGTGGTTGTCAATGGGATTTAAATGTACCTCAGAGGATAACATTTCATATTATAACAGTAGGAGAATTTTGCACTGTTCAAGATCAGATCAACAAGGTCCGGTCAAATCTGTGCAAAAGTTTGTTGAGATTTCTTTGAATAAAGCAAAAGCATAAACTTGTTACAAAACATGCCAATAGCTTTTTGGAAATGAAAAAAATACATTAGTATTAAGGGCTGTTCCTGTAAAACATATATCCCCCCCCCCCCCGGACGGCACTTCAAAAAAAATTCTGTAGGAGGATGTGTTTCGAACTATTTTGATTCTGACAGTGGAAGGTTGGTTAGGAAAATCACTTCTGTTGTGGGTTGTGCTAACAAAATGAGAAATTGCTGGTGGGGTTGTCAGAAGAGAAAAAAAACGAATATATATTTAAAATCGCATCTACCCCTCTCCTAGCGGTCTAACGTGAATAAAACATTGGGTCAGAAAATGATGCCAGTACACGCGAGTGCAAATAATTTGTACGAATTCGCATACTTTTAAATCAGTGATACACTTTCGGCAAATTACATCAACGCTGCGGATATAAAAAATGTGCTTTGCGCAGTATGCAATTTTTATTTAACTTTTAACTTTAACTTTAAAATTGCATTTCGCGACGTAATTCACATTGCCGCAGCTGTCTCACAGCACTTGATGTGACATCCAGATATCTGGATACTTTGGTTCAACATGAATGGATGTTAAACTAAATTTGATTCATTCATTGGCCCTGGACCAGGCATTTAATGGAGTTTTAGCTTTACTTTCATCGTGGAAGTTTTACAAATTCATGTTTCCAATAAGGGCCACACAGGAAACCAAAATGGTTGAATCACAACACGGTTTGTCTTCAGATGACGTTTTCAGTCGGCAAATACTGGCTGGTGATAGCTATGATGACAATGAATTTCATGTATATTGGTCTGATGGACATTGGAAAAATGTCACTGGAAATACCAGTGTGTGATTTTGAGCCCAAAATAGATGTTAAGCGCGAGTCCGATGTACGTGTTGGATGGACAATATGCCGGTTATATTTATTAAATATACCCATGTCTAAACAGGCAGACTATGGGAATGTTGGACTTTAAACCCTAATACAGCATTATGGAAGAGAAAAATCTGGCATAAGAGGCAGCAAAACACTGATTCAAGGAAGTGAATCTTTGGCAGGGTTCATGTTAGTGAAAACTGACAGAGGTCTCGGAAACGCTTATAATCATGCGTATTTGGACGCCAATTATTTTATTTAGGTGGGCAGTAAAATTCAAAGACTTGCCAGTCCTGCTTCAGTCACCTGCATAGTGAGAAAATGTGGTGATCAGTTAGCTGTGATGATATTTACAATGACAGAATTTAGTGGTTGAAAGCCCCCCCCCCACCGGTCGTCACCATTATAAGAGTACATCAAAAGAACATGCTGCAATAGCTAAGCGGCAAGATCAAAGGCTTTGACTGGCAGCTGGTAGGAAAATCTACTGATATTTACAGTGCTTGAATTCAGAGGCAGAAATACCCAGAGACGTACATGTGGTCATTTATAACAGTACATCAAAATAAACAACTTTAGCCTTCATTCTTGTGTTCATTTCCGAGCGTTACGGAATAAACAGTGCACGTGACCTCGGAATCATGACATGTTGAGACACAGACCTGAATGAGTATTTTGGGGTTCAATGGCAAACTGACGAAGATTGTGAGATTCAGGAGAGGGATAAAGTTGCTAGAACTGATAGTTTGAAAGGGGCATTAGCCAAGTGTAAGAAAGTGTGTGATGCCTAGCTTAGTGCTTTGAATAAGACCTTCCTTGGATCGAAAAAATTCAGACTCACTCTGATGGACAAGCAAGAGCTATGTCAGTGTTATAAAGAATGTAGAAATTAAACTCTATGGCAACCAATAGTTCTTATAATTGGCATAGTTTTCTGAGAGGGACTGCAACTTTTCCTGATGGGACTCATATTTTTACCAAAATGGGAGCCATGGACACTTAGTTTTAAAATCCTAACGAGACCTCTGGTTCAAAACGTTTCTTTTTGGGACAGAGATATCCAAGAGAGAATACCCATGGGGCCTTACATGTGAGATGCTGAAAATTGCACAACCATAAAGAACAGGAACTTGTTCAAGCTAGTTATGCATATGCGTTTCAGACAGCAGGCAATGAAAGGAGTTCTCAGCACAGAATAATATTCGTACACAGAGGAGGAGGATCATATTAAATTCAGATACAATTAACTGATTAATGCTCATAGGGAACATCAGAGAATCCCATACAACATAATTAAGTGTGTGTAGATCTCAAGTTGGCAGAACCACTGAGCAACAAAAGAATAGAAAGACAAACTTTTGTATCATGCAGATGTATGACCAAATGATGTACATGCTCTCTATGTGCAAAAATTAAATGACATTAAACATAAGAGACTGACTGATCTGTGTAAACTCAAAGCAAGATGGATAAAATTTGTCCTGTTTGTGTTTGGTTCTTCCTATGTATATTTTGATCATGGTGGTATTTTCTGCAGACCTTTTGGCACTTAGTTCCAAGCCATCATGTGGTATTTGTATTGCAAAATGGATAACTAAAAATGTCTATTATCTAGTACAATACATTTTTAAGCAGTATCATTAACTGATGATGAATTGATGAAAAATTACTTGATGTCATTCTGATATATGGATTTTTTACTACACTACTAATCTGTTCATCCTGATTAATTTTTTTTTTACCATCTCCTTTAGTCTTACTGGTACCAGTGCTTTTAATAAAATTGTAACTTCTATTTTCTTGCAATCTAAATATTTGTAATGATGTGTTATTGTCAAAAGGTAAAATGTGTTTAATGTTGTAAAATCTAAAACTATTAATTAGCAAGGGACTAAAGTAAAAAGTGGACAGAAATTATTGCCATATTACAGTGCTGTTAGAAATAACAATAGTTGTACAAGATGTATTTTGCACAAAGTTGTAGAACTAGAGCTCGTATTGTCACTACATATTCTACTTAAATAATTATATCATTATTTCTGTATATTCCTATCAGTATTTTCCCAGTGGTAGTAATTTTCTGATCTGATGTTCATTTCTTGTGCAATTTTTACACATCAAGAATTCTCACCGTATCATTAAAAAACAATGTAATCTGCACCAAATTGAGTTTGAGAAGAAATTATTTTTTTTAACCCAAAAATCACTGAAGCTACGAGTTCTTGCATTAAAGTCTCACATTAAATAACATTTGAAGTAGCCACGATAGTAGTTTAGGATGCAACTGTACCAATTTCACCTTTGGTATATCCAAATCTTGAATGTGATGGAGGAACATAGCTCCAAAATAAACATATCAATTTTAGAACCTGTTCATTGACTATGAATCAAGTATTCGAGTCCAACTGAATTGCTAGAAATTTTTGAATTCTTTTGACAACATCATAATTAGCTGTCAAATATGAGGTAAGCCTATAGTCTTTATGCCATCCCAACCAAGACCCCACCACAACCATGTGACCATGCCTAATGACATCACAGTAATAATCGCTATACAACTAGAGATGACATCTCTTCGAGAATTTTGATTTCAGTAGAGCTGTAACAGAGTGGAACAGTAAGAAAGAGTGACAGATATTTAAGTGTTAGGGAGATATTTAACAATGTTTATTCCCACCACCACCACTTCCTCATTGGAGATCACACACACACAAAACTTAGAGTACATCCTGAAATCCTGGCAGCATCCCTGCAGAGGAGATAACCTGACTATTCAGTTTTATTGGTCTCTGGTTATCCCATGGTATTTCTGTTACTTGAACATTATCTTACAGTGTGTCCATTCATCATGGTCGAAAAAGGCTTACAACCATTGAGTTGTTCAAGGACTCCCATTACTACAGATGTGAAAGAACGAGAACCATACTATAAATCAGTGAAGATAAAATATAGTATATATGTGTTTGACTGTCCCTGATTGGTTGATAATGAAAGTAAGTTTTAGTAAAAACAATCTTTTGAGAGCTTGTCCTACTTGTAACTGAAAAAAGTGAGGGACATTGTTTTATTAACATAATTTCCATCCCTTACGGACCAGAGTCTGGATGACTCCTTACTGAAATCAGCAGCTGACTCTTTGGTGCATATTGAAAGCACACATTTCAAATTTGTATAGATCCAGAATATGGTGCGGCTGTTAAGGGTTTTTTCTTCACAAAAGCTGTTGTCATAGATGTGTCTATACAGATATAAATTTGATCATGAGCACTCAAAATTTTAAGTTACTGAATTTTAATATCATGGTGTTTGCACAAATTTACAGTGAGAACTGAATTAGTGCAGGGTCCTGAACTCTTGAGTTTTGTGCAGAAATATGGAATCCAAGCAGAATACATCCAGAAATGTAGAGGTTTTCAATCTTGGAATTAGTCTCCCCGCTGTGTTTCACACTGATATGCATATTCACAGAACATTTGTAAAGTAGTAGGAAAAGTAAGTGAGAAATTTAGATACATATCATAAACAAGACAAACAGTATGTGGGGGGAGAAGATCATAAGTACAGGCTGGAATGGAGAAGTATAATAAAAACAATGAGTAGAAGTGTGCCTCTTTTTTTATGTGTGCAACATTATTTTCTTAGCTGCAGTAAGAAATTTCATCAAAAGGAAGACAATAAAGGGTGTACAGTTAACTAAACCAATACGAATTTAGCTACTTAAAAGCTGTATCAAATTGATTTCAACCTTCTGGTCTGTTTCTGTCCATTCTGGTGATATGTCCACTGAATCAGTATGGTTGGAAAAAATATATGGCAAATTTAAAACATTAAATATGTTTTGGCAGATTATGATTATACCCTACTTCTGCCTGAGAGATGTGAATGATGTTATTTCTTGGTTTGTTGATTGTGGTTGTTGCTCAATTCAAATGCATCATTGAAAAACATTGATGCATTCTCATACTTTGTTACAAATATTTATTACAGACGCATATCATCAGATATTGGTGAATATAGCTTGAATAAGTTATAACAGTTCTAGTTGGAACAATGAACATTGTTAAGAGAAAATTTAAGTGAGCTAAAATGTAAACCTTTCAGCAGTGTGTGATGCAGGATTGCTCAAGACTTTTCCATCTCATATGCTCAACATGAAAAATCCATTTGCACCAACTGATGATGACTTTCAAGTATCTGTCAGAAAGGCATAATTGATGATTTGTTGTTGTTGTTGTGGGGTTTAACGCCATTTTTCAGCACGATAGGCTATACATGGCGGCCAGTATTAATGGTGGAGGAAGAACCCGGAAAACCCCGGAAAGAACCACCGACCCACGAGAAGCTACTGGCAAGCTTTCTCACATGCCCACATAATTGATGATACTCTAAGGTCTACAAAAATTACTTGAGTCAAAAGTTATAAACTCATACAGCTGTGGCAAAAATGATTGACTAGTACCTTTGCTGCTGTTGCCACAGTTGATTAGTTGGCTGATTCAGTGTGGTTTGATTTTGGGTTTTTTGGTGATTTTTTTACAATATATTAGGTGGAGGAAGAACCCCGAAAGACCACTAACCTAAACTGGTTGATCTGTGACACAAACTCACTCTGTGAGATGTTTAAGTGATGTAAAAACAAGCACGTTAGTACACTTGGGCACATGGAGCCTCTGTTGATTTTTGATGTTTATCTCCAACAGCTTAAGTCATTTAGACATGAGATCTTGGGGTTTCGGTAGATCATTATGGCCTTTACACCATTTTCAGATGAACAGAATCTATATATGGCAGCCAGTTTTACTGCTGAAGAAAATCCAAGTCCTTTTGAGACACCAAACACCACTTATGTAGAACCACTGACCTTCCACAAGTAACTGGCAACATTTTCATTAGCACATTGGAGGCAAGTAATCACATGACAAGCATCTTGTACCACTGCCATGGAAGCCCCTCAGATCTGTATCACAAGACAAGCATCTTGTACCACTCTGCCATGAAAGCCCCTCAGGCCATATTTATAAGTCTCATATGAAAGACTAGAAGTGGGAGATAGAACTGTGACAACTGGATTGAAAGTGCAGAATGTTACTGCTAGGCCATCAGTGATGATTATGATGCTGTTGACAATACAGTTAACTGCAATGACATTAATTTTATGAGTGCTCTGGGAAAAATGATTCTTTGACTTTCATCCATTTTTTTAAATCTATGATATAAAAATGTTTGACTTGCTATATTTTTTATATAACTTTATATTAGTCTTGCTACAAGGCGTAAAAATAAGACATCAGTAACTGAAAAAGATGTTCTTACAAGAAATGATATAGTGTAAAAGTAGACAAATGATGCAACATCACTTCCACAGGCATCATTGGGTTTTTTTCTGAGAAATCATGTAAGTTTACCAAAACAATGAATCATAGAATCTGACCACACATTTAAAGCAATACAAGATTTAACTATATTTCTAATCAAAAGCAGCATGCCTGAGAACAAAGAAAAATAGCAAGACATATTGATCACTTTAGGAAACAGCAGAGTTTAGTAAGGATACAAATTCATGATTTCTGTATTAGAACAGAAATATCTATTATAAAATCTGTATTCATGGATGTTAAATTAGTAGGTATTAAGGGACTGATCAATGACATCTACAAATAATAAGCCACCATGAAAATCTGTGATTTCACAGTATCAGAGACATACTTGGCTGACAGACAAACAAACAAAAGGACAAAAGACTGATTATAATGAATGAATACAAATAAAAATATGCAGTAGATTATATGATGTATATGAATTCAGTAGATTACCTCCAGCCATCTGTCATTTAAATCGCTTCTGTCCCCAACCCAATATTAAAATCGCTTCTACTGCCCACTAACCCAAAGCCAGAAATTATGTTAAAAAATATACTTCTGTAGGGGGCAGTGTTTCTCAATTAAAACACATCTGACGGTGGATCATAATTTTTTTAAATTGCTTCTGTTGTGGGTGGTTGAATTTGAAAGTGCCTTCCCCCCGGGGGGTATATGTTTTACTGGAACAGCCCTAATACAGTTTTTGAGGCATTGTGACTATTTTGATATTATTTAAAATTTGATCTGGCATCATATTTATTACATAGTCTTCAACAGAATGAGGAAATATGTATACTCATCTGATAACAATGTAGATAAATTCTCTCTCTCTCTCTCTCTCTCTCTCTCTCTCCATAAACCTCTAAAGAGCATGCTTGCAGGGATCATATACAGTAAACCACATCCATTTGATAGAGACCATGTCCACTCCATGGTGGTAATCCTCAATGACTCCACAAGAAAGCGTGGTGTACAGAGAGAGTCTACACAAACTGCTGCAGCCAATCCATCAGGATGCATGGAGAGATGGTGGATTTTTTATTTTTAATCCTCTCCATCCCCATCACGATGTGTGGAGTCCGAAAATATGCTTGAGCTGTACTGTATGTAATATTATATCTAGTCATAACAAATAACTGGTTAATGTTTCATTAAAATATTCTCTGCAAATCTAAAATTATAGTTATTCAAAGACTTTACCAGTTTGAAACCTATACTCTGGATGAGGGTACAAGTCATAAAATTACATTTTCTTTGCTGTGACCTTTACCTTGGTCATGATACATGACGTACCTTCAGTACAGGACATACAAGTGGCTAAAGTTTCATAATATATCATCAGTGATTCAAAAGTTTTACTCCAGAAAGGAAACAAGTCACAGAATTACATCTTCCCGGCTGTAACACTGACCTTGAGGCAGGGGGCATTGTTTTGGTGCATGATACACCTTCCATACAAGATGTATATTTGGCTAAAGTTTCATTAAATATCATCAGTGAGTCAAAAGTTATATTCCAGACAAGAATACAAGTTACAAAATTACAGACCATGATGCAGGAAGCATGGCTATGGTACACAACAAACCATACTGTCAGTATTTATACTGTGGCAAAGCTTCATGAAAATGTCTTCAAATGTTACAAAGTCATGAGCTGGAAAAGCAAATGTTATCAGACATTTTGCCAACACCATCACATAATACACTTCAATTAAGATGAGTATAAAAGGTCATTAGGACTGTAACTTAGATTCGTGTAGCTGAAGAAATAAGCTGTAAGTAAATAACTAGTCAATAAAATTATGCATGATGATTCTCCACAACATTAAGTCTTCTTCACTAGTAACTAAGAGTAGTGTGCATGTACAATGTGAACTGGAACAGGTGTAATGTAGTTATATATGCCATGTGTACACTATATGAATCTTTTACATGTGGATTATCAGTTTATACAAAACCTCATGTATATTCCACTAAACATTAATCAAGCAAAATAAAATTTAAAAAATTATTGTTTTTCCATACTTTGAAGTACTTTCCTTGCTTGTGAGTAATAATTGTGCAGCCATGCATGTTGTTAACCATTCATGAAATTTTTCTCACAAGATTTTGACAGACATTCAGAGATTAGTGCTAGAATGTCAGGGTTATGTTCAGAATAGAAACAGACTGATACGACTAGATAACTTGCCTGTGTCATATTGCAACACTTAAACATAGTATTTTAAAATGTATCTGACTGCCATCCATGCTTTAACCATTGTTAGCCATAATGTTCAGCTGGAAAGTTAAGACAGCCAAGTATCTGGTGGAGACAGCCAAGTATCAGGTGGAGACAGTCAAGTTTCAGGAATGTATCACTTACAGTTTTTATTAATCACCCCGGTGCAGCAATATATTTGTAAAGGGCCACTGACTTTTGTTATTGAGCAGTAATACAAAAAATCATCTCATTTAAGGTGATGATACAAGGTGTGTGAAACCTGCAGTCAGATTAATGAAAGGCAAGACTGCACAAAAAATTACAACTCATTACAACTTACATCATCCTGGTGTCTTTGGCAGTAGTAGGCATGTTTGGCACGTTCATCTGGTGCAAGCTGTTGTGAGAAGAGTCTCTTGTCCAGGCAGTATGGATTGGGAGGTACATAAGTACTGAAATTTAAGTTATAATGTAATTGCAAACATTTGAAAACTAACATTTGAAGAAACTTTTTACATAAGAAATAAATTTATTGTGTATTGTTTTTCTAAGTCTGTCAATGCCAAGCATGTTCCTTAAGTCTGTTTTGAAAAATGACATGTAAATAGATGTTCTTTAAAAGGACTAACACAAAGAGCAAGAAAGTCAGTTGAGTGCATTTCTGAACTCATTACTCAAAATAATAAAATTTAAATTTGCAATAATTTCATTTATAACAAATCTATAATTAGCTAAATTTCAGAACTAATTTGCACAATGAATACTGTATAGTTTTTCTACCAGGGACAGCCACTATTTTTTATGTAGGGGTTTGGTTTATTATCAGATAAAGAGATCCTACCTTCATTTTACCAATAACTGTGTAAAAATGGGGTGGGTAGGATGAGGGACAGCTTATCATCAAGTATGGGCTTATCATTAAATAATTTTGATCTATGCATTTTATTTATTTTAAAATACCCTAAGTATGGTTTATGCAATCCATTGATATTAAAATACCCCAAGTATGATTTCTAATTTTTAAGTCCTAATCTGATTTCAATAGTTGTCCTCCCCTGAAGGTTTTGAACTAATATGCAGTTAGGATTGTTCTGTGGTTAACACACACACTTTACATGTTTGAATTCCAGTTCTGATTCCAGTGTAACTGCCTGAAATATTCTTACAAGTGTATTGGTGTTAGAACAATTCAATCTTCTTACCATATGCTGTCCTAAGCAGATGATCATTTTATATCCACACTTATATGTGTACATAATTCAAGGATGTTGACATTTCATGCCCTAGAAATATCCCTGATTGATCAATGGGTCTGTCTGCCATACCCCTCTAGGAGACAATTCCTTGATACTCTCTGCATAAACCAGATTCTGAGCATGCAAGTGCTTGCATCCAATACTACATCTACATAAATACAGATCAGATGAGAACATGGATGAAAAAAAATCAACTCTGCATGAAGTACATTGTCAGGTAGAGTGCCAACTTTACACTTCAGGAGTTCTCTTAATTTATCAGCAGCCTTTCCTGCAGCACGGTGCATCATATGACACAGACAACCTGATATGTACAATGATAGAGACATTTTTCAAAATATACAATGCAACTCCTTTATGAATTCCAGCCATCATTGAAGCAGTATCAGCTGAAAACCCCATACAGTTCTGCCAACTTATGTTTATTAAAAGCATTATCAAGCAAATAAAAAAAATGTTTTCTCCAGTGGAATCTACTGTCAATAATTTTGGTAATTTAAGAAAAGCACTCAGAGTTTACTCTTTTTGTTGACAAAGTCTCTTTCACAGACTGGGTACAACATTTTGTCATCATAATCACTACTCCTGTCTGTGGCAATACTAAACGGCCCAATTTTCATGGCTTCTGCAATTTTAAGTGAAGTATCTTCTGCTAAACGCCTAACAATATTAGATAATTTTGTTCTTGCAAATGCATATTTTCTGCAATTTTGGAATTAAGAAACATCTGCTTGAACAAAGGACCAATGTAGTCTTCTACCACTAGAGGTAGTTTGTGTTCTATTAAGAACTTGGTGCCTAACGCCTCTGCATTTATAAAATTCATGTCTATAATTCAGTTCTGCTGTTACCTTAGTACTGGAGTTAGTAAACGAGCTTATTCAAGGTTTCTTTGTTTTACCACCATGTCCAATATTAAAATCCTTTCCACACAGCCTGCAAGGGGCATGAAGCTGCCCTAGAATGGAATGCTGTATTGTGTAATTCATGTATTCATCTATGAATCGGTTTTTCGTCTTTTCCTAATCCATCTGTGAAATTATTTGAACAACATTTTTCCTCTAAAACACACATCAACTAGAATAAATCTGACTTGACTTTTAGCACAAATACCTACAGACTGGTTCTGTACCACATATGAATTAGAACAAAGTATCTGCAAGCAAAGATTAAAAGTTAGAAAACCAGTCTGTTCTCTCCTAACTAAGCCATACAGCTGCTATAAATAGAAACCGAGGTCAAATGTTTGAAAGTAGAAACCAGCATGTTTCTTGGAAATAGAGGAAGCTGCTAAAAACAGAACATAATACTACTATGTTATAGTTATACAGAAGCCATCTCTTCTAGAATAAGGTCCGTGGGATTAAAGGGATGTTAATAAAAATGAGAAAACAAATTATTAATTTTTTTGGGAGGGGGATATACTGAAAACATTTAATCTGAAATACATAGGCATAATTTAGTGAAAAAAAGGGTAATGGTTGGCATGTGTGCTGTATCGATTAGTTTTGATCTATGCATGGTTGATGGTTGTCTTCTGGGTTTTCTTCTAAATATTACTCTGGTTTTCTACATCTCATTACTCAATGCACTCATCTTAAGTGTCTGAGATACTTGAAAAGTTATTAGAACTTGTTGGGTATTCAACACAAGGTCAATATCTGACATTTGTCATTTTATGTTGTCAAGTCAAATTTAACACAATTCTTCAGATAATTATGTGACTGGTTTAAAACTGACTTTGAATTATGTCTTGATGATATCTCTGAACACTGCATCAGAATGACATGGCATAAATTTACCTAAAATCAGTGTTGGATGAGGAGTTGTTATGGGAGTGGGCAACATCGTGCTTGTCAGGAATTCTGAATCCTGCGATGTTAAACAGGTCTCGGATCATGTGGCCCTTGATATTGATATCCAACTGCGAGTTTGAGTGAAGACTGCAAAAACAAATCAGACATATATAAGTACACAAAAATCCTTGAAACATCTTTCTTTCAGGGACGACCAATTTAATACATACATGATAACTAGAAAAAATATATGCCAGGGTACACCAATTATTCAAAGTTCATTTGAAACTAACACAACATTCTAAACTGCATCTATGAGTGACTACTTTGTTTAAAAATTCCTTCCCTGGTCCCAAGTATGTTCAACTGGAATAGACCTTGTGAAATACACATAAAAAAGATTTGATTTTATCCAAAATTTAGTATCATACAATGCCTGTGTCTATTCACATGCTCAACTAATTTAAAAGTTAACTGCATCAACACTGCATATTACGTTTTTATGTGCTCCTTCTCTCTTTTTGAAGGATCTCAACTATTTACCATGTTGAACAATTTATCTCAGATACTCCTCTGCAATCAGCATAATCTCCTATGTGCTGAGCAGGATAAATATGTTGTTTGCTTGAAATAATAATAAGTAGAATGAACATCATAGATCTCATCTGCAGAGCAAGGTTAGAATGAACATCATAGATCTCATCTGCAAAGCAAGGTCTGAATGAACATCATAGATCTCATCTGCAAAGCAAGGTTTGAATGAATCATAGATCTCATCTGCAAAGCAAGGTTAGAATGAACATCATACATCTCGTATTCAAAGCAAGGTTAGAATGAACATCATAAATCTCATCTGCAAAGCAAGGTTTGAATGAATCATAGATCTCATCTGCAAAGCAAGGTTAGAATGAATCATAGATCTCATCTGCAAAGCAAGGTTAGAATGAACATCATACATCTCATATTCAAAGCAAGGTTAGAATGAACATCATAAATCTCATCTGCAAAGCAAGGTTAGAATGAATCATAGATCTCATCTGCAAAGCAAGTTTAGAATGAGCAGCACAGATCTGATATGCAAATGCATTACATTATAGATTTGGGTCTATACCAGTTACAGTTGGCTGCATCTTATAAATGGAAAAACACAGTCATCTTGAGAGCCCTAGTATTTGTATTCTACACATAATTGACAAAAAGCATTAAAATTATGCAAAACAATTTAATGTTAAACAGTGAGTCAAAAGTTGCTGGTGTATTGCTCCTGCCACAAGTGTTCTCCATGTTTTATGATGGCATACCCCAACAACAAAAACCATACCAACAGAATAAGCACTTGATATTCCAGGCTTGTTTGAAATGATAATACTAGATATCTGTAAGAACACAAAAATCAAACATAGCCAAGCAAACCAATGCACTCCAAACTGGTCCCGGTCACTAAAGCATTTGACAATTCCCAACTGAAACGATTAAGTTCTTAAAGTTTAAGATTCAGTACAGTATCATACATCTTTGTCATTTGCAATGCTTACACAATTCCTCACTGTATTTATATATAAAAAATGAATTACTTCCACTCAAGCTAATAAAACATCTAACTCATTAATTTCTAATTTTCAGCGCTGAATCTAGAAAGCTACCTTGACAAGGTGATCCTCTGATGACATCTAAATGATTTCTATTTCCAGTACTTTATTTACTGACTGCTGAAAATATTTACTGACTGTCATCTTTATTAATCCTACTGGTTTGTCAATGATACTTAAAGGATATGAATCAAAACCATCCAGAAACAATGATTCCTCTCATTAAAAGGCAAGTAACTGTTACACACTTGAAGGTAGAGGGCATTTTTACTTTACATGTATAAACTGCTGCTATCTTTTCAGACAAAAGACAATGGGTATTCCAAGCTATTACTGGTTGGTTTACATCCCATCATTTAATTTTGTTTGTAGATTACTTAACCATCTTGTTTCAGTTCATAAGCATTCATTCAAATTTTCAAGAGATTCTGTTTACATCCTTTATCTAAATAAAGAAACATTTCTGTAGAGACATAATGATTCAGACATTCTGATGTGAAAGGTGAGTCAGATCACCTTTAAGATAATGTTTTGATGATATAGTAATAATAATATTGTCATCACATTGTGCAGTGCCTTAGTCAAAACTTTCAAGAGCACTCAGTCCTTGAATATTAAAACAACATCCAGGTATTTTGCAATTTATCATTAAGTGACTCCATCTACCTGAAGCATTAGCAGGTGACATACTGTTTCGGTGGATATGGAATATAATAGCTAAAATTAGTGATGAGAAGGACTCTTCTTAAACAAATTTTTTAGGAAATGGCTGTGCAGTACTGTGTTAGACTAAACACAGTGTAAAAGTCTTCATCTTGATTCAAAACTAGTATAATTACAATAGCATCTAAGGTCCTACCTAGGTGAAATGTTGACTTCCAGAACCCATGGCTTCAAATTTTCATCTAGGAGAATATCAAATCCAAACAACTCATGTACACAATAACGGCTCTTGCAGTTTGACTTGACTAAACTGTTGACAGCCGAGTCAGCACTGAAAATAATTAAAAATATTCTCAGCATTAAAATGATAACTTCTTTACAAGACAAATTAACTTCCTTACCAGGGCAATTTTTATTTCACTATGTGAAAATTTTACAGAATTAAGGTTTATAAGCCATTAATGTTGCTAGTACTTCCAGCAATGAATATATTTCTGTAAAGTATATTTTAAACATGATTAAATGTTAAAAACATAGAAATACAAAAAAACTCACTGTGTATACAAGTCATGTGAAGCTCTCACAGGTCATGTGATTCTCTCACTGCCTGTACAGGTCAGGTGATGCTCTCACTGCTTGTACAGGTCAGTTGATGTTCTCACTGCCTGTACAGGTCATGTGATTCTCTCACTGCCTGTACAGGTCAGGTGATGCTCTCACTGCCTGTACAGGTCATGTAATTCTCTTACTGCCTGTACAGGTCAGGTGATTCTCTCACTGCCTGTACAGGTCAGTTGATGTTCTCACTGCCTGTACAGGTCAGTTGATGTTCTCACCGCCTGTACAGGTCAGTTGATCTCTCACTGCCTGTACAGGTCAGTTAATGTTCTCACTGCCTATACAGGTCAGGCGATGTTCTCACTGCCTGTACAGGTCAGGTGATGCTCTCACTGCCTATACAGGTCAGGTGATGCTCTCACTGCCTATACAGGTCAGGTGATGCTCTCACTGCCTGTACAGGTCAGGTGATGCTCTCACTGCCTATACAGGTCAGGTGATGCTCTCACTGCCTATACAGGTCAGGTGATGCTCTCGCTGCCTGTACAGGTCAGGTGATGCTCTCACTGCCTATACAAGTAAGGTGATGCTCTCACTGCCTATACAGGTCAGGTGATGCTCTCACTGCCTATACAGGTCAGGTGATGCTCTCGCTGCCTGTACAGGTCAGGTGATGCTCTCACTGCCTATACAGGTCAGGTGATGCTCTCGCTGCCTATACAGGTCAGGTGATGCTCTCGCTGCCTATACAGGTCAGGTGATGCTCTCGCTGCCTGTACAGGTCAGGTGATGCTTGACAAACTATGGAGGAATGACAGATTACAACCCTAGACTTTCTTTATGTGGTATGCCCAAATAACAAGCCAGTCCTTACACTGTATGACATTCATGTTTTTTTTACTTTCTTGCATTTATTTTCTAGTACGCTATCAGACATTCATGGTAAAATTTATAATGAAGAAGAGACATGAAAATAAAAGTCTTTTGTGAATTAGAATGCCTTCATTATTTCCTTACAAATGATACAAGACCTCTGTGAGATACATTACAACAAATTCAATACTGTCTCCCTTCTTATCTTTCAGTAATTTGTAAATTACATCAAACTGCTTAGTCCATCCGTCTGTCTCTCTTGCAGTAACACACAACCCAACCCATCTGCCACCCCCACTCCATGCCCTAAGATAATATCTTACCAGATAATAGTCTTTACAATAAGGTCTTTGACGTTCTCCCAGATGGCAGCAGTGTTGATGCCCTGTCTCTTCATGTAATTCCATAGAGCTTTAAGGCTCCTGAAGTATGAATAGAAAACAATATACAATGTAGTCAATAATAGGCAAATTTCAATGTAGTCAATAACAGGCAAATTTCAATACAGTCAATAACAGGCAAATTTCAATGTAGTCAATAACAGTAAATTTTCTACTTTTAAGTATAGCTTGCTGGCCATAGTGTACCAAATTCAAGTCCAGATAAAAGGTTAATTATAGCTTGCTGGCCATAGTGTACCAAATTCAAGTCTAGATAAAAGGTTAATTATAGCTTGCTGGCCATAGTGTACCAAATTCAAGTCTAGATAAAAGGTTAATTATAGCTTGCTGGCCATAGTGTACCAAATTCAAGTCTAGATAAAAGATTAATTATAGCTTGCCGGCCATAGTGTACCAAATTCAAGTCTAGATAAAATGTTAATTATAGCTTGCTGGCCATAGTGTACCAAATTCAAGTCTAGACAAAAGGTTTTGCTGTCTACTAAAAATCAAAGTATAAACCTGATCTGGCTCCTTTTTAAAAAAATATTCTGGCGCTCAGAACTCTAATCCAGGCTCTGTGCTCAAAACTCTAATCCAGGCTCTAGACCAACTAACAGAAATTCAAAGTATATATTTTCTAATGAATTCAACAATAAGGACATGAGATTAAGATGCTCAAAGTTCTAGAACTATCATAGTTTTTGATTGGGAAAAAAAAGGTGTTTGATGGACTGATATAGTTTACATGGCTAATAGTGCAATAAACATTTTGGGATGGAATCAAGAAAGAAATTATGGTAAAACAACTAAAAGGAAGCATTCTCTTGTGGAATCCTAAATGTTTTGGTCAAATCTTTTTTGGAAAAAGTGTGACATATTGATGATTGTGGCATATGTGTGCATGTCTGTCTGTCTGTACATCTGTCCATACATCAATGCTCTGACTGACCTGAATGTTAACATTTTTTTTACTTTCCTTAATTTCATCTTCAAATTTTGCCCAATGTTGAAAGATAACTGCATGTGCAAAATTTCAGTTCAAACAGAACACAGATGCAGACAATGATGGATATAAAAAATTTGCATCTGGCAGCAGTAAAAAGAGCTGTAGGTTGTTCTTTTCCTGCTTCTAAATGTTTTCTGATACATTTATTAAATTTAGGAAAGTTACGTTTTTAAAAAAGAAATTGTTTAAAGAAGCTTATTTTTTTGTCTTTTTCACTGCATACAGCAGCAGCTACTTTGGATAATGTGACCACCAAACATTTTTCTGGTTGATATGGGAACCACACTGTTGCTAGAAAGGCCACTTCTGATGCAATTCTGGTGCAACATTTCCTAAGAAACATTCATACCAGAGCTTGCAAAATGCCAAATGTTTGCTGGATATATCCAACTAACAAAATGAAAGGGCAGGTTGCTGACGTCGCAGGCAAGACATTTATCATAGATTACTCATAACTATTCTATGTTAATAGAGTATTCATAACTATTCTATGTATATAGAGTATTCATAACTATTCTATATACATGGAGTATTCATAACTATTCTAAGCAGAGTATTCATAACTATTCTATGTAAATAGAGTAGTCATAACTATTCTAAGCAGAGTATTCATAACTATTCTATGTAAATAAAGCATTCATAACTATTCTATATAAACAGAGCAGTCATAACTGTTCTATGTAGATAGAGTATTCATAACTATTCGATGTAAATATTTGGTAATTATGCTTTCCTAGGAATGTAAACTTTTACAGTTCCAAACCATAATATAGTGCAGAGGTGAAAGTCCATTATCAGAATCTCTGGACCTCCCAAAATCTTACAACTGATTGATTGTCCCAGACTCCTTACTTTGCCAATGTTAGTCCTAGCATCAGTTCCTCACACCATGTTTGGTGTATCAGTGTGTTGGCACATACAAAACCTTTAAACAACATACATTTAAACCAGACCCCTATTAGAACCAAAAACAACATACATGTAATCCAGGCCCCAATTAGAACCAAAAACTACATACATGTAATCTAGGCCCAACTGAAATCAAAGGAAACGACATAACTGAAAAACTAATGTTTACTGACTGCAAGATTTAAGCCTGGCTCAGAAAATCTGGACAAGGAGTTCAAAATCTGATTTACATTTGGTTGCTCATTAAGCCTAGCTCAGACAATCTGGACAAGGAGATCAAAAGAGGATTTACATTTGGTTGCTAGTTAAGCCTAGCTCAGACTATCTGGACAAGGAGATCAAAAGAGGATTTACATTTGGTAGCTAGTTAAGCCTAGCTCAGACTATCTGGACAAGGAGATCAAAAGAGGATTTACATTTGGTAGCTAGTTAAACCTAGCTCAGACTATCTGGACAAGGAGTTCAAAATTGGATTTACATTTGGTAGCTAGCTAAGCCTAGCTCAGACTATCTCGACAAGGAGATCAAAAGAGGATTTACATTTGGTAGCTAGTTAAGCCTGGCTCAGACAATCTGGACAAGGAGATCAAAATAGGATTTACATTTGGTAGCTAGTTAAGCCTAGCTCAGACTATCTGGACAAGGAGATCAAAAGAGGATTTACATTTGGTAGCTAGTTAAGCCTAGCTCAGACTATCTGGACAAGGAGTTCAAAATAGGATTTACATTTGGTAGCTAGTTAAGCCTAGCTCAGACTATCTGGATGAGGAGATCAAAATAGGATTTACATTTGGTAGCTAATTAAGCCTAGCTCAGACAATCTGGACAAGGAGTTCAAAATAGGATTTACATTTGGTTGCTAGTTAAGCCTGGCTCAGACTATCTGGACGAGGAGATCAAAATAGGATTTACATTTGGTTGCTAGTTATACCTGGCTTTGACAATCTGGACGAGGAGATCAAAATAGGATTTACATTTTGTTGCTAGTTATACCTGGCTTAGACAATCTGGACAAGGAGTTAAAAATAGGATTTACATTTGGTTGCTCGTTAAGCCTGGCTCTAACAATACCGACAAGGAGATAAAAACAGGATTTACAACTGGTGGCTAGCAAAGCCATAATACTGCTAGTATAGCTTTCTCGGATATAATGCTGGTAAAGCATATACTAAGGAATATTCCTACCAAGACTTATCATAATTTGTCTTGTGTAAGAAGATGAAAAAGAACAGGTGATGAATAGACTGATAGACGATTTTGTTTTTGTTGGTTTTAACCGCACATTTATCATGGCTATATCATACAAGGAAATGGAAGCATAGTCTGTTTTACAAGAACACCCGAAGGCAGCTAACCCAGAGTGGCCTGGGCAGGTATTGAAACCCACAATCTTTGGACTGAGTCTGATGCTGTCTACTGAACAAATGTGACTCCCAGATTGACAGATGATGAATGACAAATTATGGACATGAGATCACACCATAACTTATGCTATACAAACATAACGAAGACTGCAATTAAACCTGTCACAAACATACCACTTGTGTCCCTGGCAAATATTTTCATCTGCGTTGGCTTGATAATCAGCATTTTTCTTGTTGACACTGTAGTTAGTAAGATGCATGAATTTGTTGTTCAGACTCTTCATTGAGGAAGAATATCTGAAAGGTAAATTATGTATGCCTATTAATCAAGACCTTAATGTTTAGCCTCTTAAACATGAAGGTTAATCTTTAATCCTTCTGATATGATTGCTGTACTTCTTTCATAAAATACTGGCTTATAATAACAAAGAAGTAAACAATTTCACATAAAAGTGAAAAAATTTCTTTAGTGTCCATTTTAGACAGATTTTTGATAAGACAAGATCTACAAATATGCTATCATGACAGAATATTCTAATTTGAAGAAATGTCAACTGACCAGTTGATATGAATAAGTGAACAAGGTATACAGTGTGATCCTGTTATAACACAGTAGTTGGGAGCCATAGAACCCAACCGTGTTATAGACAGAAACATGTTATAAGCAACCAGGTCAGCTAGCTGAAGAAAATGATGCATGTACCCCAAAAATATTGCAGGAGTGGGGTGGAGTTAGGTAATAAATGCAGGCTCGAAAATATGTGCTTCATTGGCATGCATATTAAATGAGAAATACACCTATAGTGAAAACAGAGAAGGCATGTATAATATTTTACTTTATTCATAAAACCACACATTGGTACATATATGAGTATACTGTTTATATATAAATGATCTCATGTATAGCATGAATAATATCAAGACTGTGTACTCGCCCGCAAATCTCATCACATACACTGAATCCAAAATACAAGTAATTCCATCAAAAATATGCATACACACAGATTTAAGATAGTCAATAATTTTGTCACAGGTCATATAGGTCTAAATTCTGTGGAAAAAATAGCACAATCACGTAACGAATAATGTATGTCCCAAGCTGGCAAAAGTTAGTTTGCGTTTTAAGACGCATTTGGTAGCGTTCATAAGTATAAATATTTTATCCTGCAAAAAGGAAACTTCCATGGCACAGTAAACATGTTCCAGTCAGGTTGGAAAATGAAACAACCCATCAGAATCTATTGCTTTTATTTACACTTGGTACTGACTTCCTTTGAAGAAGGGTTCATTGTTTTTATTGAAGATTGTAGTTGGTTTTCTTTGATGAAGGGTGCATGCATTATTGAAGTCACTGCTAAAGGACAGCTTTTGAGAATGAAACAAATGCCCATATTGTTATTGTGGCGGCAACATCAAATAATTGTAATGCATGACTGAGACTGATTTTCTTTCTTTCTTCCTTTGCCTAGTTCATTTTCATAACAATCGGTGCTTCAAAGGTAATCTGTTTTCTTTTAAATTTCAACAAACTATTTTATCTGGGTACATTTTTAAAAAAGGAATTGGCCATCGTTTGGTCCATTGTAATTACTGTTCCTCTCTGCCTACTGAAAAGACCAACAAACAAGATTTTTATTTTTATTGCTTGTTTTTTTTTTGTTTGTTTTATTTTGACATTTGTGGTAGCAGAATGATGCTCCCTTCCACTCATGCGTCAGACACAGGTGTTCTGGTTTGATGACAGGGATGACTACACAAAATTGTGAGTCTTCTGTTGGATTTAATCCTGAGTGAAAAGAACAGGAATTTTATTTACCATCCACATATATATGTCAGTCTATGTAAATATATTAATTACTAGCGAGCAGCCAAAAATCCGACAAAAGACAGATTATGAGATAGTGCCTCGTCCGGTTGATCTCCGCATGCCAGAAATTTAAACAGAAAAAGTGGAGATCTCACAATATACAGTACTCATGCCAGATGTCAACATAAGCGGATTATGATATAGCAATGCACTGTTACTATGGTTTGTCAATATGGAAAATGAATTTGCTTATGTTACAATAGATAAATTTCAATGCATTTTATATCAAGTTTGTGGTTCCCTTTCATGGGGCCTCTGAGTTTCTCCACTCCAAACCAATGGTTGTATATACAGGTTTAAGCAGAAAACAATGTCCCAAATAAATAAAAAAATCACTAGACGCTATATTTTGCCACCAATAAGGAAAAAAATTGTAATTTGTGGCTTTGGCAAAGCCCTCTGCTATCGCTGAAAATTCTTTTTACACGTTATTTTTTCGTACTTTTAAGAAGAAAAAGCTATTTTTTTTCACGTATGAGAAAAATACATATAAAATTTCAGGAGCCATGCCATGATTGTCTTGTACTATTCATATGCGATCTCTTCCCCAAAATGACAATAAACTTGTTACATTTTTCGTTAAGTTTTTTTGTACTTTTAAAAAAGATTTTTTTTTTCATGTCCAAGAAAAATACATGTATACGAAATTTTGGGAGCCACACCACAATCTTGTTATATCCAAATCTGTGTTATAATGGAGCATGCTATAGCGGGGTCACACTGTATAATGAAAATGAATATAACATGAAAAACTGAACAGAAAATTTAGGAAGATAAAACCGTCCAAATAAATGTAACAAGAAATAATACAAGATAAAAGATAGCATTGATATCATCTATTATACACAAAAATCAATATGCACGATCTTTCAGTCAACTACTTTCAAATTACCATCTCTTTCCCCTGTACATTTTAATGGCAATGCTTTTACACTGTCAACAATTATACGTATTTGGGTCATATTTTACAATTCAATCAGTCATATAATGAAGATATGATGAGACATTATAGATTTTTGTGTACTTGAACAAACATGCTTCCACATACATTTAAGAACTGTTCACTGAATATCAAAATTAGATTGTTCAAATCTTATTGCTGCACTATGTACTGTGCTCCACTGTGGACAAACTTTAGTGAATGTATAAAAGAAAACTAGTTATTGGTTATAATAATAGTCTTTGTTTTCTATTAGGCCATCCAAGATGGAACAGTGCCTCCAACATGTTTGTAAATCATAATGTATTCAGTTTTGATGAAGTAATGAGAAAGTATGTATTCTCAATGATGACAAGAATATCTAATAGTAAGAACTGTATATTGAAATCTCTGCATAAGTATGATATTCATTTAAATCCTTGTATTATTAGTCGTTGGAACAAATTACTCTTTAACTCATTAACCCCTGGCGCCACGTTTATGCAGCAGGAGGTTGTAGCCTACTGCCGAGCTCTGTTGTGTCAAGGTCATGTTTGATAAAAGTGGGTGGTAGTATAGAAAGGTCGACAGATGTAGCTCTACAATGATACCAAATAATCTTGACGTTCTAGTTGCACTACAAAATAGAGAGGGAAAAACCCAGTATTTTGGATCAATTTTTTTTTCCACCCAAAACTTGCCCATGGTCGGAATCCAATTTTGTGTCCGGATTTACAGACTTTTTGGCCTCAGATCTAAGGCAGACTGGTCTCAACTGCACACAGACAGGTGAACCTTTGCAAAAAGTAGTATCAGATGGGCATTTGGAATAAAGAGTGGTCTTGATACGAAACCAATGTGTCTGTTAAGCAAAAAAAAACCTCCAACTTTTACCCTTCTGCTCATGCGCAAGCAAATCGCCAATGAAAAACAATGTTTTTTGGAAGTCGATGTATTAGGTTGTCTTCAGAAATATCCCACAAAATGTGTTTCCTACTCGCATATCAGGCAAAAACAACAAAATCCTCCAGGGGTTAATGAGCTAAATGCGCTACATAATTTGATACTTAACAATGCAGGGTACAGTTCATTGTTGTAGATGTATCCGTATAGTTGTTAATAAGATATATATATGATCTTTTATGTTTACAATGTTTTTACTTTATATCTATATTTTCATTGAGATGTATGGACTATGCAGTCTGAAATAATTAATTTTTATCTTATCTTAATATTTCTATATGCTGGTGGAAGCACACAGACGTGTGTTCCATGTGAAAAGCATAAGGTTGCTGTGTTTAATAAACTGTCTCTGCATTACATAGTGGTTAACTTATGTCAAGGGGCCCCAAGTGGCCGAGTGGTCTAAAGCGCTCTCCATTATGGATCACTGACATCTCACCTCTGTCTGCATGGGTTCGAGTCTCGGATTCAGCCAATGTGGGTATATGAGAAAGCTTGCCAGTATCTTCTCGTGGGTCAGTGGTTCTCTCCTGGGTTTTCCCCCAAGTTCTTCCTCCACCTTTAATACTGGCCGCCATGTATAGCATCTCGTGTGCTGAAAAATGGCGTTAAACCCTACAACAACAACTACTTATGTCAAGATTGATTCAGATGTTGGTTTTAACTATTAGATGTTTTTTTATCAATATAACAAGTCAGTATTCATTTTCTGAATAATAAATAAATCATAATTTCCCATGTATTTGAGTGGAATATATGCATGTATTGGTGTTTAACTGCATGACAGCACAATAATGGCTAAATGATGCCAAATAAAGGTAACATTCTAAGAGTGTAAACATGAAAATCTGAACAGAAACTTTAGGAAGATAAACCCATCCAAATAAATTTTACAAGAAATAACACAAGATAAAAGATAATAAATAAACATGGAACAATTTTCTTTAAAACTTTATAAATAAAATATAAAGGTAATTTTATTTAATAAAATTCTTAAAATACATGGTAAATGGGGAATGTGGTCTGACTTCATCTCATATTACAAACTTCTGAATATTTACACAGCCTATTAAAAAAAGCCTTGATGGCATAACAGATATATCCCAAATGAATAGCTGATAAAACATGGTTAAATAAAAGCATTGTGCAAATATCTCTACAGATAAAAAAGAAATATGGTATAAAATGTACAGAGTAAACAGGTCTGCATCTTTTTAAAAACTACATCAATCATCTATACAGTCAAGAAAAACTTGTGTTTGAAATGACAAATGTTACATATTCATAGGTCTTTTCATAAAAGAATAATACTTTTAACCTACGATTTTAAAGCAACACAAGAATTACTGCACACTTCCAATTCTTATTACAACACAGCTCACGAACACATTAATGCATACTGCTAATTCTATTTATAACAACAACATTCACCACTACACGAACACCTACATATGGCTGATTCTATTTAAAACAACAACATTCACCACTACATGAACACTTACATACGGCTAATTCTATTTATAACAACAACATTCAACACTACATGAACACCTACATACAGCTGATTATATTTATAACAACAACATTCACCACTACATGAACACCTGCATACAGCTGATTCTATTTATAGCAACAACATTCATCACTACATGAACACCTACATACGGCTGGTTCTATTTATAGCAACAACATTCATCACTACACGAACACCTACATACAGCTGATTCTATTTATAGCAACAACATTAGCACTACATGAACACCTACATATGGCTGATTCTATTTATAGCAACAACATTCATCACTACATGAACACCTACATATGGCTGACTCTATTTATAAGAACATTCATCACTAAATGAAAACCTACATACGGCTGATTCTATTTATAACAACATTCACCACTACATGAACACTTACATACGGCTAATTCTATTTATAACAACAACATTCAATTCTACATGAACACCTACATACAGCTGATTTTATTTATAACAACATTCACCACTACATGAACACCTACATGCAGCTGATTCTATTTATAACAACATTCAACACTACATGAACACCTACATACAGCTGATTCTATTTATAACATTCACCACCACATGAACACCTATATATGGCTGATTCTATTTATAATAACATTCAACACTACATGAACACCTACATACAGCTGATTCTATTTATAACAACAACATTCATCACTACATGAATACCTACATATGGCTGATTCTATTTATAACAACATTCAACACTACATGAACACCTACATACAGCTGATTCTATTTATAACAACAACATTCAACAATAGATGAACACCTACATATGGCTGATTCTATTTATAACAACATTCATCACTACATGAACACCTACATATGGCTGATTCTATTTATAACAACATTCAACACTACATGAACAGCTCCATACAGCTGATTCTATTTATAACAACATTCACCACTACATGAACAATGAACACCTACATATGGCTGATTCTATTTATAACAACAACATTCACCAGTACATGAACACCTACATACTGCTGATTCTCATTACAAAAACAGTTGGCCAGGCAACAGTCTTCTAGATCCTCATTATAACAGTTCACCAGTCTACCAATACTCATTATAACTGTTCACCAGTCTACCAATACTCATTATAACTGTTCACCAGGCTGCCAGTACTCATTATAACTGTTCACCAGTCTATCAATACTCATTATAACTGTTCACCAGGCTGCCAGTACTCATTATAACAGTTCACCAGTCTGCCAATACTCATTATAACAGTTCACCAGTCTGCCAATACTCATTATAACAAATAGTTCACCAGCACATGAACTACTACATACTACCAGTTCTAATTACATCAACAGTTCACCAGCAAATATATACCAATAGATACTGCCAATTCTCATTACAATACCATTCACCAAAACATGAACACTACATAATGCCTATTCTCAATACAATACAATTCGCCAACACATAAACACTTCATAATGACAATTCTCATTACAATACAATTCACCAACATGTGAACTACTACATAATGCCAACTCTCATTACAATACAATTCACCAACACATGAACATTACACAATGCCAATTATCAATACCATTCACCAATACATGAACACTACACAATGCCAATTCTTATTACAATTCATCAACACATGAACACTACACAATGCCAATTTTCAGTACAATTCACCAACACATGAACACTACACAATGCCAATTCTCATTACAATACAATTCACCAACACGTGAACAATACACAATGCATATTCTCATTACAATACAATTCACCAACATGTGAACTACTACACAATGCCAACTTCAATACAATACAATTCACCAACACATGAACACTACACAATGCCAATTATCAATACAATTCACCAATACATGAACACTACACAATGCCAATTCTCATTACAATACAATTCACCAACACATGAACACTACACAATGCCAATTATCAATACAATTCACCAACACATGAACACGACATAATGCCAATTGTCATTACAATACAATTCACAATCACATGAACACCACATAATGCCAATTCTCATTACAATATGATTCACCATCACACGAACCCTACATAATGCCAATTCTCATTACAATACAATTCACCATCACTTGAACACAAAACAATGCCATTTCTCAATACAATACAATTCACCAATATGTGAACGACTACATAATGCCAATTCTCAATACAATACAATTCACCATCACATGAACACTACATAATGCCAGTTCTCAATACAACACAATTCATCACTTGAACACTACACAATGCCACTTCTCAATACAATACAATTTACCATCACATGAACACTACATAATGCCAATTCTCAATACAATTCACCATCACATGAACACTACATAATGCCAATTCTCATTATGATACAATTCACCAATACATGAACACTACATAATGCCACTTCTCAATACAATTCACCAACATGTGGACTACTACATAATGCCAATTCTCATTACCATACAATTCACCAATACATTAACTACTACACAATACCTATTCTCATAGCGATACAATATACCAAAACATGAACTACTACACAATACCTATTCTCATAGTGATACAATATACCAAAACATTAACTACTACACAATACCTATTCTCATAGTGATACAATATACCAAAACATTAACTACTACACAATACCTATTCTCATAGCGATACAATATACCAAAACATGAACTACTACACAATACCTATTCTCATAGCGATACAATATACCAAAACATTAACTACTACACAATACCTATTCTCATAGTGATACAATATACCAAAACATGAACTACTACACAATACCTATTCTCATAGCGATACAATATACCAAAACATGAACTACTACACAATACCTATTCTCATAGCGATACAATATACCAAAACATGAACTACTACACAATACCTATTCTCATAGCGATACAATATACCAAAACATTAACTACTACACAATACCTATTCTCATAGTGATACAATATACCAAAACATTAACTACTACACAATACCTATTCTCATAGCGATACAATATACCAAAACATGAACTACTACACAATACCTATTCTCATAGTGATACAATATACCAACACATGAACTACTCCACAATACCTATTCTCATAGTGATACAATATACCAAAACATGAACTACTACACAATACCTATTCTCATAGCGATACAATATACCAACACATGAACTACTACAAAATGCCAATTCTCATTACAACAATAAAGTTCATCTCTGAAGATTCTCATATCAGATATAACATTTTATGTTGTCATTTAAAACCTACAAAGGTACAGAGACTGGATAAACATGTTTATTTTTATCATAATCTATATTTTATATCAATTATATTGTGATGCTATCTTTTTTGTTTCAGCCAATGGGTTGATGTTTTTACTTGCATCAAATCCTATTATCACCTTGCAAGATGAACTCATTGGATTTTGGAATTAAAATTGTCAAAAGTGGAATGAGTTGTATTGTTGTGATGCAAAACAAGTTCTTTTGATTGAGCAAACTTGTACTTAGGAATACAACAGTGACAGATGGTGATTCTATTGCTGTACTGAGTTGAAACAATGAAGAATAATTGTCCCAAGCTTATCTTGTCCAACAAACAAAAATAGTTTTATGTAACAAATAATGCTGTGACTAAAATGTTCTTAACTATATATCCCCCATGTGATATAAAGACATAAGGCCACTAATGCTTTAATTGGATTTCTGATATAGTATGAAAACATACTGCTCTAGAAATGTAAGTAGACTAAAAATTAATTCTTATTTTTACAATGATTATAATAAATAAATTACTTACTTCATGGAAGCAAATCTTGCCAGACCATCTTCATACACATACAGCCTCAAAGGATCATAGCAACTGACATAAACATACACTCGCATGTCAAACTTGCTGTCATTGATAAGGTAGGGTCGTGACAAATATCTGAAATAAAATTGCAATAAAGTTACAATGTTAATACGATAAAATATGATGTACATAATTAAATGTGAATTATTTTTTTTTACAATATAAACTACATTAAAAGATTGTAACAAAGCTTACAATAACTGCATTTAAATGTATTCCAGTTCATGGTGAGTTGTCTCCCTTGCTCAATGTAACTCGTACTTGTAAGGAAATATTTCTTAATGAAAGGATAAAGCCACATAGTACTGCCTTTCCAAAAGGAAGTTGAAATCTTAAAAAGGAAAAAAGAAACTACAATATGTTATGTTAAACATTTTATGTAAAGTGAAGAAACAAATGGTCATTTCAACTGAGAAAGTTGTTGGTGTGTTTAGAACAGTACTTTCAAAGATGCACAAACCAATATGACATAATTGAAGAAACCCTTGTTAAAGGATGCATGAGCATGGCAAAGTCAAAATGAGACCAAAATTCCTTCAGATTTTGACAAAAAAAAGTTTCAAATCAAACTTTACTCAGATCTTCTCAATATTATACTCTATTTCTAATTCTGTTTCAGTCTTTAAATCTCACATAAGGAGGTCAAACTGACTTATCCAGGAGGATAACTAAAGTGTATTGGATGTGCTGCAATTCTGAATCAGCTGTAAAATCTGATTCAAAAAGGAAATGAAACGTTTGCCAATCTGGCATTTTCAACATCCATCTCTGGCCTAAAGATTGAGGTTTGCAATGATTATTCATGAAATATATTGGAAAGTGGTAACTAGCAAAGTGGTTGTTATAAAATCCTAAGAAAATTTAAGTCAAAAATATGGATTGTAGATGGTCAGATCTTAGGAAAAGAAGGATTAGAGCAGTTAGTGGACTTTTAATGCCATTTTCAGTACATTATAGGCTATGCATAGTGGCCAGTATATCCAGTGGAGAAAGAATCACTTACCCATGGAAAGCTAATGACAAACTTACATATCCACACTACTGGTTGAGCTGGGGGGGGGGGGCAATTCAGCACAACATAGACTATACATGGTGGCCAGTATATTTGGTAAAGGAAGAACCCTGAAAAACCCCAGACTTGAAACTACTGGCAAGTTTTCTCACAATCCCATGTTACCCAAGCCAAGATTTGAACCTACAAGGTCAGAAGTGAGATGTCAGTGATCTGCAATGTCGAGCATCTTAGACCACTTGGCCACATGGGGACCCAGTTGAGCTGAAAATGGAATTCACATGGACCAAGGTGAAATGTGAGAGTGATCTGTAAAGATGAGTGCCATAGGACCACTCCAGGGTCTTGATTAGAGCAGTCTCAGTTATAACACAATGCACTTTAATGACTCTAATGAAGACAGTGGAAGACCAGTTATTATAACAATCAATTTAAGGCCCATCTTTATTACAAAGTTCATGAATCCCATTTTATTAATCAGCAGTAGAATTATTTTATATACATCATTATAAGGCATGGTTCTTATAGACAGCATTATAATAAGGGAGTACTGTATAATGTACTTCATTCTTAGGCAGTCTCACCATAAGGCAGTATACTCTATGGCTTCCATGGACAGCATCATAAGGAGGGAGTACTGCATCAAGTACTCCATTGTAAAGTTGTCTCAATGTATGGCTGTGGACTTCATGTTTCCCATGGATAGCGTTATAATGAGTGCTGTCTCATGAACTTCATTATAAAGTGGACTCACTATCAGCAGTCTACCCTAATGTTCCCATGGATAGCATTATAATGAATGCTGTCTCGTTAACTTCATTATAAAGTGGACTCACTATCAGCAGTCTACCCTAATGTTCCCATGGATAGCATTATAATGAGTGCTGTCTCATGAACTTCATTATAAAGTGGACTCACTATCAGCAGTCTACCCTAATGTTCCCATGGATAGCATTATAATGAGTGCTGTCTCATGAACTTCATTATAAAGTGGACTCACTATCAGCAGTCTACCCTAATGTTCCCATGGACAGCATTATAATGCAAAAGTATTTTAATCAATTTACCTCTGGACAATAACAGGTTTCCGTCTTGGAATTTGGTTCCACTTGCCAATAACTTTGATCCCAATTCCTCTAGCAGAAGCAGGCTGAGAATGGAAAACAAAATTTCTTCATTATCATAACATAACATCTTTCCCGCTGCTTGTACTATTATCATGACATGAAAATCTTTCCCCTGCTTGTACCATTATCATAACATGAAAATCTTCCCTCGCTTGTACCATTATCATAACATGAAAATCTTCCCTTGCTTCTACTATTATCATAACATGAAAATATTCCCTTGCTTGTACCATTATCATAACATGAAAATCTTTCCCCTTGCTTGTACCATTATCATAACATGAAAATCTTTCCCCTTGCTTGTACCATTATCATAACATGAAAATCTTTCCCCTTGCTTGTACCATTATCATAACATGAAAATCTTTCCCCTTGCTTGTACCATTATAACATGAAAATCTTTCCCCTTGCTTGTACCATTATCATAACATGAAAATCTTCCCTTGCTTGTACCATTATCATAACATGAAAATCTTTCCCCATGCTTGTACCATTATCATAACATGAAAATCTTTCCCCTTGCTTGTACCATTATCATAACATGAAAATCTTTCCCCATGCTTGTACCATTATCATAACATGAAAATCTTTCCCCTTGCTTGTACCATTATCATAACATGAAAATCTTCCCTTGCTTCTACTATTATCATAACATGAAAATCTTCCCTTGCTTGTACCATTATCATAACATGAAAATCTTTCCCCTTGCTTGTACCATTATCATAACATGAAAATCTTTCCCCTTGCTTGTACCATTATCATAACATGAAAATCTTTCACCTTGCTTGTACCATTATCATAACATGAAAATCTTTCCCTTGCTTGTACCATTATCATAACATGAAAATCTTTCCCCTTGCTTGTACCATTATCATAACATGAAAATCTTCCCTTGCTTGTACCATTATCATAACATGAAAATCTTTCCCCATGCTTGTACCATTATCATAACATGAAAATCTTTCCCCTTGCTTGTAACATTATCATAACATGAAAATCTTTCCCCTTGCTTGTACCATTATCATAACATGAAAATCTTTCCCCATGCTTGTACCATTATCATATCATGAAAATTTTTGCCCTTGCTTGTACCATTATCATAACATGAAAATCTTTCCCCTTGCTTGTACCATTATCATAACATGAAAATCTTTCCCCTTGCTTGTACCATTATCATAACATGAAAATCTTTCCCCTTGCTTGTACCATTATCATAAAAGAAAATCTTTCCCCTTGCTTGTACCGTTATCATAACATGAAAATCTTTCCCTTTGCTTTTACTATTATCATAACATGAAAATCCTTCCCTTTGCTTGTACCATTATCATAACATGAAAATATTTCCCCTTGCTTGTACCATTATCATAACATGACAATCTTTCCCCTGCTCGTACCATTATCATAACATGAAAATCTTCCCTCGCTTGTACCATTATCATAACATGAAAATCTTTCACCTTGCTTGTACCATTATCATAACATGAAAATCTTTCCCCTTGCTTGTACCATTATCATAACATGAAAATCTTCCCTTGCTTGTACTATTATCATAACATGAAAATCTTCCCTTCCTTGTACCATTATCATATCATGAAAATCTTTCCCCATGCTTGTGTCATTATCATAACATGAAAATCTTTCCCCATGCTTGTACCATTATCATAACATGAAAATCTTTGACCTTGCTTGTACCATTACCATAACATGAAAATCTTTCCCCTTGCTTGTACCATTATCATAACATGAAAATCTTTCCCCTTGCTTTTACTATTATCATAACATGAAAATCTTTCCCCTTGCTTGTACCATTATCATAACATGAAAATATTTCCCCTTGCTTGTACCATTATCATAACATGAAAATCTTTCCCCATGCTTGTACCATTATCATAACATGAAAATCTTTGCCCTTGCTTGTACCATTATCATATCATGAAAATTTTTGCCCTTGCTTGTACCATTATCATAACATGAAAATCTTTCCCCTTGCTTGTACCATTATCATAACATGAAAATCTTTCCCCATGCTTGTACCATTACCATAACATGAAAATCTTTCCCCTTGCTTTTACTATTATCACAACATGAAAATCTTTCCCCTTGCTTGTACCATTATCATAACATGAAAATCTTTCCCCTTGCTTGTACCATTATCATAACATGAAAATGTTTCCCCTTGCTTGTACCATTATCATAAAAGAAAATCTTTCCCCTTGCTTGTACCGTTATCATAACATGAAAATCTTTCCCTTTGCTTTTACTATTATCATAACATGAAAATCCTTCCCCTTGCTTGTACCATTATCATAACATGAAAATCTTTCCCCTTGCTTGTACCATTATCATATCATGAAAATCTTTCACCTTGCTTGTACCATTATCATAACATGAAAATCTTTCCCCTTGCTTGTACCATTATCATAAAAGAAAATCTTTCCCCTTGCTTGTACCGTTATCATAACATGAAAATCTTTCCCTTTGCTTTTACTATTATCATAACATGAAAATCCTTCCCCTTGCTTGTACCATTATCATAACATGAAAATCTTTCCCCTTGCTTGTACCATTATCATAACATGAAAATCTTCCCTTGCTTGTACTATTATCATAACATGAAAATCTTCCCTTCCTTGTACCATTATCATATCATGAAAATCTTTCACCTTGCTTGTACCATTATCATAACATGAAAATCTTTCAACTTGCTTGTACCATTATCATAACATGAAAATCTTTCCCCTTGCTTGTACCATTATCATAACATGAAAATCTTTCCCCTTGCTTGTACCATTATCATAACATGAAAATCTTTCCCCTTGCTTGTACCATTATCATAAAAGAAAATCTTTCCCCTTGCTTGTACCGTTATCATAACATGAAAATCTTTCTCTTTGCTTTTACTATTATCATAACATGAAAATCCTTCCCCTTGCTTGTACCATTATCATAACATGAAAATATTTCCCCTTGCTTGTACCATTATCATAACATGACAATCTTTCCCCTGCTCGTACCATTATCATAACATGAAAATCTTCCCTCGCTTGTACCATTATCATAACATGAAAATCTTTCACCTTGCTTGTACCATTATCATAACATGAAAATCTTTCCCCTTGCTTGTACCATTATCATAACATGAAAATCTTCCCTTGCTTGTACTATTATCATAACATGAAAATCTTCCCTTCCTTGTACCATTATCATATCATGAAAATCTTTCACCTTGCTTGTACCATTATCATAACATGAAAATCTTTCAACTTGCTTGTACCATTATCATAACATGAAAATCTTTCCCCTTTCTTGTACCATTATCATAACATGAAAATCTTCCCTTGCTTGTACCATTATCATAACATGAAAATCTTTCAACTTGCTTGTACCATTATCATAACATGAAAATCTTTCCCCTTGTTTGTACCATTATCATAACATGAAAATCTTTCCCTTTGCTTGTACCATTATCATAACATGAAAATCTTTCCCCATGCTTGTGTCATTATCATAACATGAAAATCTTTCCCCATGCTTGTACCATTATCATAACATGAAAATCTTTGACCTTGCTTGTACCATTACCATAACATGAAAATCTTTCCCCTTGCTTGTACCATTATCATAACATGAAAATCTTTCCCCTTGCTTTTACTATTATCATAACATGAAAATCTTTCCCCTTGCTTGTACCATTATCATAACATGAAAATATTTCCCCTTGCTTGTACCATTATCATAACATGAAAATCTTTCCCCATGCTTGTACCATTATCATAACATGAAAATCTTTGCCCTTGCTTGTACCATTATCATATCATGAAAATTTTTGCCCTTGCTTGTACCATTATCATAACATGAAAATCTTTCCCCTTGCTTGTACCATTATCATAACATGAAAATCTTTCCCCATGCTTGTACCATTACCATAACATGAAAATCTTTCCCCTTGCTTTTACTATTATCATAACATGAAAATCTTTCCCCTTGCTTGTACCATTATCATAACATGAAAATATTTCCCCTTGCTTATACCATTATTATAACATGAAAATCTTTCCCCATGCTTGTACCATTATCATAACATGAAAATCTTTCAACTTGCTTGTACCATTATCATAACATGAAAATCTTTCCCCTTGCTTGTACCATTATCATAACATGAAAATCTTTGCCCTTGCTTGTACCATTATCATAACATGAAAATCTTCCCCTGCTTGTAACATTAACATAACATGAAAATCTTTCCCTTGCTTGTACCATTATCATAACATGAAAATCTTTCCCCTTGCTTGTACCATTATCAAAACATGAAAATCTTCCCTTGCTTGTACCATTATCATAACATGAAAATCTTTCCCCTACTTGTACCTTTATCATAACATGAAAATCTTCCCTCGCTTTCCCCATGCTTGTACCATTATCATCACATGAAAATCTTTCCCCTTGCTTGTACCATTATCATAACATGAAAATCTTTCCCCTTGCTTGTACGATTATCATAACATGAAAATCTTTCCCCTTGCTTGAACCATTATCATAACATGAAAATCTTTCCCTTATCTGCACCATTATCAGAAGCAGCAGATGATGTATCAAAAACATGCATCTAAATTGCGGCAAAAATTACAGAGAAAAATGCTGTTGATCTAGAAAAAGGCAGTTTTAACATTATGCAGAATTCAGATAATAATGATACTGGAAATCTGGTGTTCACCATAAAAAATATTAATCTTAATTTTGTCTCCTGTGGACTTAGGGATATAAAACAGGTCTGATGCACCCTGCCACCCCTATATGTCACATGAGACAAGCAATGTAAACCATCATTTCACCCTCTTGTGTGTCCCATCACAATGCTCTCACTATGAAGGTCTTGGACATTTTAGACCAGTGTGGATTATATTTTTAAAAATCTGACTGCATTTAAAAACTTTTACATTTCTTTGCCTTTATTTTTATATAGTATGCCTTGTTTTGGATACTTAAACTTGTTAGCACTATAAATTGAGGATTATGCCCCTGTGCCATAAAAACCTATATACATGGTTCCCACGATTTTCTAAATATAAATTTCCATGTTTTTTCCAGGATGAAATTAATTTTTTCAAGGTTAACATATGACCATCATAGAATGGGATTAAAGAATATTCTGGATTATAAAACATGCATTTTCCAAACTGAAGATGTTTCTCTTTCAAGACTCTCTAAAATAAATATGTCAGAAAAGAACTGATCATGTGCAAAACCACAATGAGTCACACAGAACAAATCTGACTGTATTCCTAATAATTGGCATTTAAAGCCATTTCAATGCACAGAATACAAATTCTAACTTTACTTTGCTGACCTGCATTATGTTGCTCCATGAAAACAACATAATGAGCATAAATTACTTTGTTTCCTTTCAAACCTTTAATTTTAAAGAATTCTAGAGCAATATATGTGCATGTTATACAAAGTAAACATTTCCAATCACAGTATGAAAAAAAAGCAATAAATGCAAAGTATTAGAATCTTATCTTGTAACGAAAAACTTTTAATCCTGAATTTGTGTGTGCCAATGAAATCTCAAACAAGATTTTTCAACCAACCTAAACTTTTTAAGATGATTTCGTTAAAAATTTCATTATTTAAAGACATTTACAAAGCTTAATTTAAATTTTGACAAAAGACCTTCAAAATTATACATTGTTGTATAAAACAAGGGCTAAATTTTCTGTAAAATCAACTTGCCTTCTTTGTAGTTCAATCAACCAGCCCTCAAACCTGTACTGATACATTGGCTCTTTTTGTTTCTTAATATATAATAAAAGGGACAACAATTTCCCATTTTTCCTGCAGTCCATTTAAGATATGAAACCAATGCTTCAAGCTACAAGTCACTGCGCAATAATTTTGTACCAAAGATGATCTCAGAGATTCAACATTTGTCTAATCCGGTTTTCCTCTGAATATTCCAACCCCATTTTTCACATATGGACATTTATGATGGATTGTGGGTTCAAAGTAATTACATATAAAAAAAATTGGAATCTGCCGCCACTGTAAGACAGCTTACCAGCGGGCCTAACAAATTTAAACTATGTTATATCAACTTATACCTGCATGAATTCGATAGGAAAATTATTTATTTTCTCAAAAATGGCAAGTATTATAATCGTTATGTCTTTAATCCGCTGACAGACCAGAAGAAACTCAGCTTAGATGAAACCTGACCCAGTACTAGCCATTTGCATTAATAGTCACATGACTTCACAAATCTCAAACAACGACACTGGAAGTCCAATAGTCAAGTGATATCAACAACAAACTCCTTTTGAATGTTGTTGTACAAAATTTCAATCATATTAAATGAAAGTCTGACACCTGTTGTAAAAACCAGAAAGAACATATAATTCTCAACATTTTTATTTCAAGAACAACTACAAGAAACTTGGCAAGTCTGATTCATCAATCAGAGTAGTCTGGTTCTCTGCTTCGTATGCTCCCAGCACATGTCAACATGGTAGTCATGTGATACAAAAAAAGCTCCAGAAGTTGGTCTCAGAATAAACATACAGAATTCTGCGCCTTTTCGTTATTGTATTTTTATTTAAATGACTTTCATAAAAAAAATCTACAATGTCTGAAAATAATGGTTGTGAGATTGTGTGCTCTCATGCGACTAGCAATCGAAATCGCTAATACCAGTCCAAATTTCATCAACGCACTAGTTTTATCATCATTCAGCAGATTAAAGACATAATGATTTTAAATTTTCATATCGATTTCATGCAGGTATAAATCGATTTAACAAAGTTTAAGTTTGCTAGCCATCTACTAAGTGGCTCTGCTTTAACGCCACCATGTTGGCCTCTTGTGATGCTAGACTGGTTTTCATACCTTCCACAAAAATAAAAATATGGATATTGACCTGTGAAACAAAAAGTCTACTAAATGAATCTAATCCACTGAGCGTTTGGATTGTCTAACATATTTATGGCAAGCAAACAAATGATCCAACCTTCTAATATTCTGGTTAAAACTCGACAAATTTTATTCACGATCAGTTCAGTTACGATTTAATAAAGTAATTGTTTTGGGTGTCAAATTGTGGAGAGAAATTCCCGGGTTTTTCCCAACTTTCATCAATATTTGTAAAATTCATAGACTTTTCACGGTCACGAAAACAGTTATCATTTCACCCAATTTTTTCCCGATAGCATGGGAACCCTGTATATACATTATCTGAATCTTTCTTCCAAAATATGCAGTTATTCCTTCTTTTTAAAACATTATTACAAAAAAAAAAAAACAACTATTAAATGTCTCTCAATCTGGCTCAAAGACCATAATGAAAACTTTGAAACACGCTTTGTGAACAAGAAGAGATAAAGTAGGACTAATTTGTTTTAAAATGTGGGGGGAAATGGGGACATTCATATAAAAAAGTAGGACTAATTTGTTTTAAAATGAGGGGGAAAATGGGGACATTCAGGTAAAAAAGTAGGACTAATTTGTTTTAAAATGTAAGGGAAATGGGAACATTCAGGTAAAATAAGTAGGGCAGAATCATATGACTGACATACCTTTTCCTGTGGTTGTTATGGGTTTCATGCCACTTTTCAGCACAAGATCGGCTGTACATGACAATTAGTATATCTGGTGGAGGATGAATCCAGGAAAACTCCTGGATGAACCAAAGCTAATGGCAGGCTTTCTCACATACCCACAATGGCCCGATACTTGAACTACTGTAACCTAACCAATATTCTTGCGCCTTGAGTACGCGACAGTTGGTTCCCTAAAATTTTGGCATCGTGTCCCCCAAATTTTGACCATTATATGCCTATTGGGCATGCATGCTTGACCATTATATGCCTATTGGGCATGCAGGCTTGACCATCATTTTACTGCAAACCATTAAAAAAATATGTGGGAACAGGGAGACACACTGATCGCAATTCACTGGGACAATGAACCAACCGTATCTCTACACTCATGTCTGTTCCTACAAGCCAGATAATGTTCCCCCACAAAACAAATATGATCAATACTGCAGCAGCCAACCTTTATCCAAAGCTGTAGTGAAAAGAAAGCACTGTGAAGAACCTCTATAATGGTTAAGTACATATTAAATGGATAAAAGAATGTGTCCACACTTTTGAAGCTCTGTAAGGAAATAGAGATGTGTAGAAATTGAAAGCCTGTAAAAAGAATGTGCTTTGCCATATCTGCAAATGTAACACAATATCTACTTTGTCAGATTTGAAACTTTCTGGTTGTAAAATCCAAAACAAAACCATCAAAAACATTCACAATGCTTTATCATGACACCATGTGATTTGTCACACATATTCACACTGCCAAACTATGATATATTGTGTTTTTGGTTTTACAGTTTTTTTATTTTTAATCATATTTGTTTCAACACTGCACAGTGTTTGAATGTCATACAAATTCTAGTTTGGGAAGACAAGCACATTCATGGTGGCTATTATATTGCAAATATCTGTTTTATCAACAACATATCACACACCTGTTACAAAATTATAGGTTCCAATACTATACTAAAATTCTTGAATACCAAACTGATATGCACTAATTTTATGGAAGTGGCAAATTCCACCGATCCAAATGATACAATGATCTAGACTAACATTTGTGATGTTTTAATGTAGAAGAAACTTTTGCATACCGGTTTGATAATCCATTTCTGCTTGCTGCCACCGTCTTCCCAGACCCTTTTCAGCTGCTTAGTGTCATATGGCAAACAAAAAGTTTGTGGGAAAAAACCAAATTCTTTCTTGCCAAAATGGACCTGCATCCTGGATAAATTACGCCACAAGCGATCCTTTCTACCAATTTGGAAAGAACCTGGAAAGTGATTTAACTGAAAAGAAAGAAATATGAAAAGTTTTAAAACTTGTTTTAGTGTCATAGAAAATGATAGTCCGACTATGTAACTATTCTTAAGGTTTCAGTTTTAAAGCCTTTATGTTTTTTCCAATGCATCATAACAGAACTCCTGAAGAATTCATCTACCTTTGTTATTGCTGTTGTTGTGGTTGTATAATGTGCTATTCAATTGTTTTAATTTGCTGAGGGAAATAAAACTGGTTGGATGATCAAGATTTTTTTAGATTAGAAAAAGTAACAACTCTATCTGAGTATATTCCTCATGCAACTGTCAATATATCGTGGATCATACAATGTACCAACAGATCTGGTAAATGCTGTTTACATAAAAGTTTAAGTAGGAAAAAGCAAATATTCTAGTAAATCATGTTTCTCTGATAATGTTTACCTGATCGCATTATGTTAGGATAACTTCTCTGTGAATTCCGAATCCAGACTTCTCAGACAGACAAAAATAGTCTTTCTGTCTATGTACTATATAAACAATGTGAAGTAGATCCAACTGATTAACTCCCCTTTCTACAGGCTAGGTGGTTACCAGTTTAACACAGATGTACCTGTTCTTTTTCACACGAGTGACACCTTCAAGGATGCTTGCATTCATTGCAAAGAAGGGTGCAAGAGGTTAGTGTAATGTGATCAGTGAGTATTATCAGAGAAACATACTTTACTAAAGAATTTCTTTCTCTGTGAAATATATTATCTCAGCACATGTTAAGAGAATAAATAAGAGGAGGAAATGCTAAGAAACCCAGTAGGATCATGATTGCTCCACTAAATGAACGAATTCCTAACATTAGTTTAGCACAGCAAGAGACAATTTGTTTATACACATGCATGTGATATCCCTGCAGGATTCCACATGTGATTATTGTCTCACTCTCAAAAGCTTTCTCGGGTGAATCCAGCAAAAGTGGCAAATTTATGTTTGAGTCTAAGTCTGTGCTTTCATGAATAGAGAGTGGGCACTGTCTGTGCATCTACCACTAACCCAATGATTCAGTTTTCTCCTTAAGTGAGGCCACATCATGCAAACAGATGCTAGGGACATCATGTTCATGGCAGTCACTTGTATTTCATTAGCAGAAATTGTCATTAGTGCCATGCTTCTGGGGTAGGGAAATAAGAACAAATGAGGTCAAGCATCAGTCAGCCTCCCTTGATCCAGAGTCAACTAGGACATTAAGCCAGACAGGAATGTGTTGGATTTGAATATTACCTTATACTGGGAGGACCCATGAAGCTATTCAACTATCATGAGGAAAAGGTGTTGTGATTGTTTTCACCTAAACCCCCACCCACCCCATGTCACCATAACAACTGTCCGACATTATTGGGACCGTGTTTCCATGGGTACTTTCCACCCAAATTTAAAGACATTGAGAATGGATTTCATTTCCAATGCAAGTAAGTAGGCTATCCAACTGGCATTATAATAAGTCCACCCCTGCACTGAATAGGCCGACGAGCTGTAAGAAACTTCCTCGCCCAAAAAATGTACTGTTTGACCCTATCTCCAACACATGAGCTATACTTCCAATGGTGTTGGGACAAAGATGCCAAGTTAATATGCACTATAAGTTAAATATAGAGATGGACAAAATGTTGAAAAGGAATAAGGTCCGACTTCTCTACACTGATTATCCATCCTGAATTGTGAATGAGAGAAGTATGATGTGAACCAAGAACCAAACTTAACAAATGTTTCCGTCATGTGTTGTGCAGGTATGACGCTGTCTCTGTGGCAGACATCCTGAACTCTTGTTGAAGGCCCCAGCCTTAGACTGTGACTGTATGAATCAGAATATGGAAGTATGTGATGGAAATGTGGACTAATCATGCTCTCATCATGTCTCTATCTCAGTTCTCAAGCAGAACCTATCCGTGTGCAATTTTCATACTATCTACACTGCCTTTGACAAGCAGAACCTATTTGTGTGCAATTTTCATACTATCTACAGTGCCTTTGACAAGTAGAACCTATTTGTGTGCAATTTTCGTACTATCTACACTGCCTTTTTTACAAGCAGAAAACAAGATTTTCTTGAAAACAAGCATCTCCCTTCAGCGGATCGTTTGGAAGTTCCTTCAAGAAAGTATGACAACAAAAGTGCTGGGGTTCAGTATCTGATATCCTGAAACCCAGAGACAAAGTTTGAATCACCAATAGCATCCTGAGATTTGTTTGTCCAAATCTGACAAAAAGATTGTCTCAAACACTTCAGGTGGGTTGCCAGAATGACAGTGTATCATTGACAATTGACGTAAGGCCTCAGGAAAGAGATACTGTGATATTTTTTCTTCTCTCATTGCCAGACTGTGAAAATAGGGGCCTGTGACTGACTACAATTCACGTAGCCAGGAGAAAAAAGCAAAAACCATGCCATTGCTGAGAACTGCCACTGCAAATTCTCTGGCTAAAATTGTCTTCCCTTCTCTTGTACATTCCCTAACAGGGAGGAGCAGAGATAGGAAATTATGCTGAAACTTAAAGGGCCACTCTTGTGCCTCTTGCTTTCTCACCTCCTCAAGAGGTGCATAGAAAAATAGTAATAATTGTTAGCGGTCTTAATCATCAGATGTAGGAAGTCGACACAATGTTCGTAACGAAGGCATTGTCTTAAAGACTTGTCCATGCACTTTATCATCACCAGACAAGATAAGTGTGGATAAAATATCTCTGTACACTGAATTTTTACCAGCTGGATGATACAGATGCAGGTAACTGACTCAACATAAAGAACTTCTTGCACTACTGGGATCATGATTGCTCCAAGAGATGCACAGTAACTTTTGCAACCTTTAACAACTGTGACATGATTCTGTATGACGATTATCATCATCTATATCCACTAAGGCAATGACAATGGAGACAAAATCCTATCAATTTCCACTATCGCTGCTGACAACAATATTCCATCAGTTCCCCTGTCAGATTAGCATGTTATGGTATTTCCGTTTCATTACCTTCATCAAAAGGAAATGATGATGAAGTATCATCAGCATTCATCAGCATTTTGTCCACTGGATATGCCATCGGTAATGATTGCATTATGGAATGCTGGTACAACGTGGCTAATTTGTCTGTTTCAGACAGCTATGCGAGTAATGCCAGTTTTCTAAGAATTTTATAGGAATGGTTGGTCTGGTCATTTAGTTGGCTTCCTAGTAAATATCTCATTCATATGGCTGGACTGGTTAGTCATCAGATGGAATGGCATACCAATTATGGTATATGCATTGCTAATGAATTACGGTTGGTCATCGTTTGAAATGGCTTACCAATTATGGTATATGCAATGCTAGTGCATTACAGTTGGTCATTAGATGGAATAGCATACCAATTATGGTATATGCATTGCTATTGCATTAGTTGGTTTAGCCAACTGGATGTCTGGGTCACTAATTGCAGATAACAGATTCCTGACCATTATAATCATCCGTAACTCATCTTGTACGGTTAACTAAGTTGGCTGGCAGCTGAAATGGTGTACCAAAGATGACATATACCTTGTGGTCCAGCCAACTAGTGTGGTTGGTAGGTACAGGCCATACTTGTATGGAATGTCCATCCATACTGTATTAGCCAAACTGCAAATCTTCATGTCCAACATGTTTTCTGATAATTCCACGCACAGACTGGGTAAATGATACTTGCACTAATGCCTCTCACGTGAGGAATAAGTTTGATTGTCAACCCTCATGCCTCATAGATGGGGTGATAGTGATTACAAGCCTTCACAACTCATGGGCATAGTCCTATTTGCCTGTGAGCCTCATTGGATGGGTACTGGGCTTGCAAAATAAAAACGCCATTCCTACTCATCGACATAATAATAACAAAGCCTTTTAAGTCTTACTGATCATATGCAATTCCAATGTTTTCTACTGTATTCACAGATACAGTATGCTCTGATGCTGTTTCTGCATCTGCATGTGTGTGTGTAGGAGACAGTGCATCTTGACATCACCAATGAGACTAATCAACGACTCTACTGTACTCACAAATACAATATATTCTGGCCCTATTCTGCATCTTCATGTGAGGTACTGAGGGCATCTTGACATCACCGATGACATGTATGTCTAAATCCTTGCCATTGGAGCATGCTCATTTCTTCAGCGTTTTAGCTGCTTTTTCAAAACACAGCTCAAGTATTTCCAATGAATGTGAAATTGGATGCGTAGACACATTTTTTATGTCCTTCCTCCAAAACCTTAAATAAATTATACTACTTGCACTTGTTTGTCATCTCTATGAAGAAGAAGAGGAACAAACAAGTATATTCAATAAATTCATATCAATAAAATTATGCAAACAGCATTATCAAAATGAGCTAAAAGTGTAATAGGTGAAAAGTACAGTGCCCAAAACTTAATCCAGTGAAACTGAATGCTACGGATCAAAATCACACGGGACAATAATGAACAGTACTATAATTTTATTATTTCAAAATTATTATTAAATTTACCAGAATCCACAAAAAAGTTGTATGCACCATATAAAACAACACTTTGACTAACTATACCAAAGATGGATGATGAAATTTAAGTGCAAGATTAAATACATTCAATGGTGGCCATATTTACAGTACGACAGTAAACGTGAAAACTAGTACATCTGGGCACAATGTAAACCATTGAGTGGGTATAGAGGGGAAATAACCTGTAAGAGTTGCTTCCCTTCGTCTATAGACTGGGCATGATTCAGAGGTAGCAGAAAAGTTATCCAAATGTTATGTGATCAAGTAATGTATTTGACGCCGAAAAAACTCTGACCCACATCTGTCACTTTTGTTTCCGATCTGTTCTGTCCATGCATTTCAGCTCTATGTTTGACTTGATATTACAACTACCCTCTTTACTCAAAATTATTTTCAATTCCATACATATGAAATGCATCAACATGTATTCAAACTGACTGGTACAGGTGCACTTCTTAAGTTGGCTGAACAATGGATGAGTCTAAGCATTCAATATCACAGGAAGGAAACAGGATTTAAACATGAAGTTTGTGGATTACCCTATTGCTGCAAATTTATTACTGCCACTCATACACCCTCTGCAGCTGGCAACTTTACACATTTCCAAATAAGACCCCAAAACCATGCTTCTAAATACACACCGAACAGTGTAACTGGGTTCAGAAATGTGGCAACTATCCAGGCATGAGTGAAAACTGTCAATATACTCTTTGCATAATATACCTTCTGAAATTCCCTGAGAGCCTTGAAACCTGGAGACTTCATGTGTTTTCCCCAGCAACCTAACCAGTCATGGTTTCCTGCAGCAAATAAAATTGACTTGCTTTAATTATAATTATATTGCATTTTTTTTCTACAACACTTTGTTGCAGATAGCTATGTTTCAATATGTGGTATATCTCATTAAAAAACATAATAAAGAAAGCTGAAGTTAAAGGCAGAAGTCAGAAAAATTAGAATACCCAGTGGATGGCAATACAGTTTATAATAAAGCGAGGAACTGTGCTTCTAACTGGTCAGCAATTCATAATAAAGCCAATTCTAACTGGTCAGCAATTCATAATAAAAACCAATATGGAGTGAGGAAGTGTACTTCTATATTGTCAGCAATTGACAATAAAGCCAATTTGTAGTGAGGAGCTGTACTTCTATATGGCCAGCAATTGATAATACTCTGGAGTGAGGAGCTGTACTTCTATATTGTCAGCAACTGGTAATACTCTAGAGTGAGGAGCTGTACTTCTATATGGTCAGCAATTGACAATAAAGCCAATTTCTAGTGAGGAGCTGTACTTCTATATTGTCAGCAATTGGTAATACTCTAGAGTGAGGAGCTGTACTTCTATATGGTTAGCAATCGGTAATACTCTAGAGGAGCTGTACTTCTATATAGTCAGCAATTGGTAATACTCTATAGAGTGAGGAGCTGTACTTCTATATAGTCAGCAATCATTATACTCTAGAGTGAGGAGCTGTACTTCTATATGGTTAGCAATTGGTAATACTCTACAGTGAGGAGCTGTACTTCTATATTGTCAGCAATTGGTAATACTCTAGAGTGAGGAGCTGTACTTCTATATGGTCAGCAACTGGTAATACTCTAGAGTGAGGAGCTGTACTTCTATATGGTCAGCAATTGACAATAAAGCCAATTTCTAGTGAGGAGCTGTACTTCTATATTGTCAGCAATTGGTAATACTCTAGAGTGAGGAGCTGTACTTCTATATGGTTAGCAATTGGTAATACTCTAGAGGAGCTGTACTTCTATATAGTCAGCAATTGGTAATACTCTATAGAGTGAGGAGCTGTGCTTCTATATAGTCAGCAATCATTATACTCTAGAGTGAGGAGCTGTACTTCTATATGGTTAGCAATTGGTAATACTCTACAGTGAGGAGCTGTACTTCTATATTGTCAGCAATTGGTAATACTCTAGAGTGAGGAGCTGTACTTCTATATGGTCAGCAACTGGTAATACTCTAGAGTGAGGAGCTGTACCTCTATATGGTCAGCAATTGGTAATACTCTGGAGTGAGGAGCTGTACTTCTATATTGTCAGCAATTGATAATAAAGCCAATTTGGATTGAGGAGCAGTACTTCAGTCTGGTCCATAAATGGCAATAAATCCAATCTGCAGTTAAGAGCAGTGCTTCCACCTGGTCAGTAATTTGCAATAAAACCAATTTGGAGTGAAGAGCAGTGCTTCTATCTGGTCAGCAATTTGCAATAAAACCAATTTGGAGTTAAGAGCAGTGCTTCTATCTGGTCAGCAATTTGCAATAAAGTCAATTTGGAGTGAAAAGCAGTGCTTCTATCTGGTCAGCAATGTGCAATAAAGCCAATTTAGAGTGATGAGCTGTGCTTCTATCTGGTCAGTAATAGTAACGTGTAATCAATGTAAAATCGTACCCTACTTCTCCAGCTGTGCTTCTATCTGGTCAGTAATAGTAACGTGTAATCAATGTAAAATCGTACCCTACTTCTCCAGCTCCCTCCAGGAGATTCACAGCTGATGAACTTATTAGAATCATTATAAGGATTCAATCCTGAATGGAAAATAATTTTCATTTTCCGGACAAATTTAGATTAATGAGTGATGATACCTATTTCAGTGACATTTTTAAATATGCAAAACATGTATCAGAGGTTTTACCTTCTTTTGCACTGAATTTCAATGAAAAGTAAGTTTTTTTAACACTTGGTGCCATGATGGACCAATTTTCTTAGAGATGAGCAAAACTTTGTACACCTCTGTTGACTGAAGTCTCTATCTAAAGCATCACATTTAAATTTCAATATACATGAATCCTGACATTTAGAAAATGATCAAATGTTAACAAAACTAACAGTAAGAGTGCAAGATCATAATTCAGTGATGGGTGATTTATGTGATGGATATGCATTACAATAATTCTATTAAATATTTTAAAAATACAGAAAGCCTATGACACTTGTACATTTCTAGCCATATAAATGTACAGTTTCATCTTGCTATAACTTAACTAAATATGAAAAGAAATGTTTAGCAGTGGTTCTGCACTGCTCTTAAATCATACATGTATAGTCTAACATCCTAAGTTTAAATCTGTTGATATGCTGATAAGAACATACTGATTTCTGAAAACTGATAATAACACCCTGAATTTGGGACAAGTTACAAAATGAACCTTAGGTTACGAAAACATGTACATTGGTCATCTTCTTCTCAGGTCCCACTGCTTAAATGAAAATATGGCTGTATAAAAAGAGAAGTATGAGAGCAGAATTGGCTGTCTAGCAAGGTGGCCTTATAAAAGTGTGTGTGTGCGTGTGTGTGATTTGGATTTTAACGTAGCTTTAACAATTTTTCAGTCATATTGCTACGATGTCTGCAGTGTGGCAGTTTATAGTGTGTCTAACACTGAGGCATCATGTCGCAGACATGTAGCATCATGTCCCACCCAGTCACATTATCCTGACACCAGGCTGACCAGTCCTAACACTAATTTCTTAATGCTGAGCACCAAGCAAGGCAGCTTTAAGTACCATTTTTATAAGTCTTTGGTATGACTTGGCCAGAGATCGAACCCTCAACCTCCTGCATCCGAGGCGGATGCTCTAAAAACTAGGCCACCGGAGCAGTATATAAAAGGGGTAACCTCTCTTGAGAGGGGCTTCACATGATAAGGAACCGCTGTATCAGACTTTCAAACAAAATCTATCTCTGCCTCTGCTCACACTCACACATACATTTATAACAAGTCCAGGGCCTGCATATCCACCTACATTTATAACAAGTCCAGGGCCTACAGGTAAAGCCCATGATCAAAGCATTTCTGTAAAAGAAGCAACCTTGACCCCAAAGTCAATGCATCAAGTATCACAGAGTAAACTGTCTTGGCTTTACAATGATTTAAATCAATTGTGAAGAAAACCAATCAAGAGACTGAGGAGATATAAAACCTGAATGCAATATCTCTACAACTTTGACCTCGATCCCAAGGTGAAAGAGACATGCAAGCATTTGCAGAATGAATTTTCTTAGTTTTGTAATGATTTATCCCATATATGGACAAAATTCATCAAGAAGTTTAGGAAATATAATGAAATGAAATCAATTTAATCAAAACCCTGACACACGATTTTCTCTGACTGTGACTTTAACCCCAAGGTCAAAGAAGAAAATGAGCATGTTGCAGAATGAACAGTTCTAACTTCATAATGATTCACCCCTAACAAAATCTACCGAGAAGTTTTAGGAAATATACACAAATGAAAACTAAAATGTTTACTAACAATCTACATCATGTCATACATGTCAATAAAGATCATCAAACAAATTCAAACTCAAAATCCATTTATACTTTGTTTATCTCAATATCCTCCAAGGGATCATGTCCAAATTTTCAGACATCATAATTCTGGTAAATATGTGAGAGATGTCAGTATTTATTTTGATCAAACTAGCAGCATGTGTGTGTGTGTGATCAAACAGGTTAGTGAGGTATAATTTATTTTAAGAAGAAATTGAATTCGTGTCACAAGTAATGGCAACTACCATCTGGCTCTCATGCACCTAACCCACTCAGTCATGTGTCAATCCACAAATTTAAAGGATGGAACAAAATTGAAAGAAATGACTTGAGACGCATGAGAACTTGCCCACCAATGTTCAATATTATTTGCTGCAACTCTGTGGTTTTACGTTACCTTGACTTTAATGAAAGAATGACAATTATCCAGCTGTAAAGTCAACATGACCCTTGTTTCCATTAAAGGCATATCCAAGAATGTGAGTACTAACAAAATTGTCTTTTTGATAATATTCTCCACCTCAATGTCATGTCAAATTAAATAAATCAATTCACAGTATATGAAGCATTCTAAATGGCTGGCTGTTGGCAATCAGCTGAGTGAAAAACAGTAATCCTGGATAAGACACTACTAACCCTAGAATGCTCTAGAGAAAGAATTAAAAATGGGATAAAAGAGGTGAAAAAGTGTGTAAGCACTGTTATAACCAAACCCTGTATTACTTACGTTTGGTGGCCCTGAATCCAGACCTGGACAGGGCTCCCTTGACTACATTAGGGGTTATGGGGCTCATCCTCCACTTCAACAACTTCCTGAACTCCCACTGCAACTGTTCCACTAAAAAAAAAATTGCAGTTTTAGTTAAACAATTTTCTTTTCCCTCAAATTCAAAGAAATTTCTACGGTGAGATTGAGAACTAACTTGAAGTTAGGTTTTAATTTTAGCTCAAATATGCTTGCCTGTTTTACAGGCAACAACTTGAAAAGTAATGTGATACCCACAAAATGGCTTCTAAGTCTAAGACCAAGTCTTGTGTCGGAGAGGATTTATGAATTTCATCCCTGTCATGAGAGAACTTTCTAATGTATCTTGTCCACTCTGTCCAGTTACACAGCATTTAACAAAAGACAATACAGCCTTAAACAAGAATACGGTCAATGATACACTATATGTATTTAATATCCTCCATGAAGACACTATTAAGGCAAGGCCGACTCTGGAAATTATTGCCCAACAAATGTCAATGTCTTTTGATGTTCTGAACTGAACTAACTGTCCAAAAACTATTGTTTCCTGTTTAGACTTGAAAGACCTTGACCAATGACCTGTAGAGTCCAAAATCGATAGTTTTTCTTACATAAATGCAAACCCACCACATAATTTGGTCAAGGAACTTACTCTAGTACAAAAATTATTAAGCAAAACCCATTTTTCTTTGAGTCACAATGACCCTAACCTTTGACCTTTTTACCCTTAAAATAAATTAGCCTCTTCCTAACTTTATATGCATGACCTCCACAAACTGTGAACAAAGTATGTGCTTTAAACTTAAGTTATTCGTGCAAAAACCATTTTTATCTTTTCAGTTACAGCAACCTTGAACTTTGAATCCGAAAATCAATAAGCTTCTTTCATACCCATTATGTAAGTCATCCACAAACTTTGATGCATGGTACCTAAACTGAAAATTTTGGCCAAAACCATTTTGTTTCTGTTGCTCATAGTGTCCTTGACAGCTGACCTTTTCAACCCCACTCCCCAAAAGGTGTATGCCATCCCCAAAGTTTGGTCCAGGTACATGAGGTAGAACTAATGTTGTTGTACAAAATCATTTTTGTCTTAGATTCAAAGTGACCTTGATATTTGATCTTTTGATCACCAAATCAATAGGCTTCTTCTTTAGCCCAAGTGCAAGCCACTCACAAGGTTGGGCCCAGGTATGTGATGTAGAGTAATGTTATTCTGCAGAAACTATTTATCTTCTTTTATTCACAGTGGCCTTGACATCTGACCTTTTGATCCCCAAATTAACAGGTTTCTTTTTTACCCCAAGTGCAAGTCATCCACAAACTTTGGTATAACTTACGCTATTATGCAGAGCAATTTTTCTTGTCAGTGACCTTGATCTTTCACCTTATGACCCCCAAATCAATAGGTTTCTTCTTTACCATAATTGCAAGACATCCATCAAGTATGATAACTATAACTTGTGGAGAAATTGAGTTATTATTCAAAACTTAAATTGGAAACAAATGGACAGACAGATGGACATCATAACAAAATGTTCCATCTTATATAAAACATACATAAATCCTACACTCTGAAGCATTTTATTATGGTCAATAATACTTCTTCCAGTTGCTCGATTAATTTCAGAAAACTGATTTTACCTTTCTCGCCATCACTAACAAAGGTTATTGTTGGTGGGACATTTGGAAACAGACTGAGAGTCAGCGCAGGTTTAACAATTTTATCTGGGGATGCTGTAGCAGGTCGTATGGATGTGACATCTTCAACACTAGATGTACCATATACACTCTTTCTGCCTGTCTGAACATGAGCTGATGATGACCTCCGTGACAAACTACTTCCTGTATGAATGGAGTAGCCATCAGATCCGCCTGTAAGAGAAAATATGTCAGCATCATTTTTTGCCTCTCCAACCGATCATTATTTGATGACAACAAATACATTTGAAAAACAATTCTCACATAAACTGGTTTGATTCAACTGTAAATGTAACACCTGCTTGCAAATATAGGAATTCTTCTTGCTACTGAAAATGGTTTTTGTTGTAATGAAACTTTTTCTAATGATAGATTTACTAACAACTGATACAAGAACAATAATGCCTGGTATGCTAAATAAAACATTTTACAATGATATGCAATTGTCATGCATTCAGTTGAATTTTCAGCAAGATATATTTTCTAATTAGCTCAGATCCCATGAGTGTGTTCATTGAATAAACATTCTGATAGCAAAGGAAATTAGTCATTTTCTTGAAAAATATGAAAATGAGTAAACCGTCTACATAACCATACATATGATCCCTATGCTATACACATGTAACTACATATGATCCCTATACAATATACATGTAACTACTGATGAAATACATATGATCCCTATACTATATACATGTAACTACTGATGAAATACATATGATCCCTATACTATATACATGTAACTACTGATGAAATACATGATCCCTATGCTAAATGCATGTAACTACTGATGAAATACATATGATCCCTATGCTATATACATTTAACTACATATGATCCCAATACAATATACATGTAACTAATGATGAAATACATATGATCCCTATACTATATACATGTAACTACTGATGAAATACATATGTCTGTCTGTATGTGTATGTATGTATGTATGTATGTATGTATGTATGTATGTATGTATGTATGTATTTATTAGTCTGTATGTATGTATGTAGTTATGTGTCTGTATGTATATATTTATGTGTCTGTATGTATGCATGTATGCATGTATGCATGTATGTATGTATGTATGTATGTATGTATGCATGTATTTATGTGTGTCTGTATGTATGAAGGTAGGTAGGTATGAATGCATGCATGCATGCATGTATGTATGTATGTATGTATGTCTGTCTGTCTGTCTGTATGTATGTATGTATGTTTGTATGTATGTCTGTCTGTATGTATGTATGTCTGTCTGTCTGTCTGTATGTGTGTATGCATGCATGTCTCTCTGCATGTATGTATGTCTGTATGTATATGTATGCAGCTATGTATGTATCTATGCATGTATAAGATTTTTTTCTGTCTGGTGCTACATAGTCAAAAAGCTTTTTAACAGAGTTTAAAAAAATGCTTTTGTTGGACTAAGTGGAATCACTACTTTGATAAGAATGTGTTCTGCTGTGGACAATGACAAATCATGCATACAGGTCAAAGTTCATCCTTCATATATTAGTCAGATATGCATGTGAGCAGTACAATAACACATCATATTTCCATTTTGTTCCATATGAATGTTGTGACTCTCTGAAGATTCTAACATTCTGAAGCTTACTGTGGAGTTTCCATTCCTCAAATATTTTCCCAGGTATACAGAACATGCAGTTTAAGACAATGTTATAAGTCATAACAAGATTAATAATTTCTTGGATCACTGCAATTAATTAAGAACACAATGGCTCAACAAATGGTATAAAACCAATTCCATAACCTACTTGAAACAGATTTCAAGAATGTATACAGTGTACTAAAATCAGAGAGAGGTTATTTGTTATGATCAATACATTTTTACCCTATGTACTGTACAGTACAAACACTTATGGGTGTTGGTGTACCTGATTTTAATATACTGTTATTTAGGGGGAATCAATGCAACTGTATGAATAACCAAAGTTTAAATGCAATGGTGTGTTTTGTAAACATTATGGAATTTCTGCAACACAAACCATACAATATTTTGTCAATTTACAATTTGATACTAATATATCATCCATCTTTATCTCTGTTTTTGAATTGGATTCCAGGCAAAGATAAAAGACCCTTCACTGATCTACATTAATTCTCATTTTATTTTATGAAAATTAACAAAAAGTATTAGCTAAGAGTGCCAGTGGTCAGGTACACAATCAACTTGATTTTGGACAAAGAAAAATTACAAAATACAGATATAAATAACACATAATTAAGAAAAAAAGCCAACAAACAACACAAATTAAATGTACATAACACAATATATGTATCATGCCAAAATATTGCCTACATAAAATAAACTGAAAAATGCAAAATAAGCATAACTTGGATGATTGCATAAACTCATTACAGGATGTGCTCAATTTCTGAAGAGAACAAGAACAATATGTTTTCTTTTTGTATTTAACTACTAAAAAAAAATAAGATACACTAAAATGATTTGAAAACATTTAGTATTGTAATTTGCCAAAATTGAGAAGGTTGCATCTGTTCAAGACCCATAATAGCTAAAATACTGTGTTTTCTTGGAGTGTACTTTTAGGTTCAGTTCTCAGCTGCTGATTTGGTCCATTCAAGACAAACATAGAAGCATCACTGTGATATCTAAACTCAGTATGTCCTGATTTTCCTACTGTGTGTTCTGACTAGAAATGCATATGGCCAAGTTGGTATGGTGGTAGCAATCTTATAACCTGGCAAAGGAATTTAGTGATGACTGAGCTGAAAAAGATGGGACTTTCCTGGAGCGTGGCACAAGCCATTGCTCAAGACCAAACTAGACGGAGGAAGACAGACGCAGCTTTATGTCCTAGATGGGATGAGAAGAACTAAAGTAACTAAATTATAAATTCCTTTCAGGGATATACTTAAGTCAAAGGCAGGCACTTCCTTAAACTGAAATGGGGGAAATGGTGCCTTTATTTAAACAGAATAATGTATGAACTTTGAGGACATAGATTAAGAATAAATGTAAGATGGTGTAGACATGCAAAACACTACTCAAGTGGAACAAATATTTACCAGAGCATATCAAAATTACTATGAAGGATTAATAATTGTTGTCTAATAACAGACTAAAATTCTTGGATGGAGACTGTACATATACAGTATAGTAAGTGGTAGTTTTGTTCACTTCATTAATTAGGATAGAAAGACAAAGAGAAATAGGATAGAGTATATCCTTAAGTTTATTTTTCATTGTAAAATAATCTAGGATCTGTAGTTTCTTTAATCTGTATCATGATAATATCACAAGAGTAAATATTACAATGTATCCCTTTAGTCCTTCCACTTTAATGGTGAATAAAATCCATCTGGACTGTCAGATTTTCTTTTAGGAGTCAATATTCACTGTAAATACATGTAATATATTGACATGTATTCAAGAGAGTTTTAAAAATTAATTTTCACAAATTCTATAAAAACAGTTTGGAAAGTTAAAGGCATGTTGAAGGAGCAATGCAAGTAAACTAAGTATTTTAACCTACCAGAAACAGGATTCTTGCCAATCTAGCCCATACATTAAACTTATGGACTGTCATTATTCCTTATTTCCCAGACTCCTCAAAAGAGAGAAAAAGTTTCAACCCCTAAACAATACTACAGTCTATTAGGAAAGCCCTTTACAAACACAACTTAAATAAATAACATTTGTTAGCAGCATATCAGCAATGAACATGTTAGAAAGCAATTTATTTCAATCAACAAACTCTATTTACATTAACACCTGCTTATTTACCAATCTTTTACCTATGTAATGTATACAATGGGCACTGTTCTATTCTAACATAATACCAGCTCTGTTTAAGACCTTTGTAAATAAAAAATCATATCGACCAAGGATCCAAGTGACAAAAATACATGACCTGGAACCAATACAGATGTGTTTTTCCATTGTATATAATTTCACAATTCGATTTGAGAAAGTCACTTATTATGTCAACCTAAGGAAAGCAAATAAATTTTGCTGTGCAAATAAAATTGTTGCATTACTCGCCCTGAATTATTTACAAAATGTAATCAAAATGACTTATAATTTGATGCAGTTTCATTGAAAATCTTAATACTATTTTTCATCTTTTAATTTCATCTGTTTGCAAGTTGAGAATTTTTCAATCTGGTAACTAATATGCCACAATATGAAAGTTGCAAGGAAAAGAACTTTATTTTATGGTAGGCCATGATTTTTCATGAGAAAATGATTCTGATAATTCACTGGAGTGGATTATTCTTCACTGCCATGTCAACAGACTGCTAACACTATGGCCAAGAAATATGGGCCAATTTTTTTTTATACCTGTTTGATTTATTTGTAAGTATGGGCATCTTACATGCGGACAAACCAGGTTCAACCCTAACACTGTATGTATAATTTTTCATTCTTTTGATGTGCTGCTTCATCTTGAATTACATGCAGGAAGGAGATTATGTTACAATTTATACTTTCTGTGTTAATAAACACGGCAGAACATAAATGGTAAACTGCTCTCATTATTGCTTGGGATACCATAAGACATCTGCTACTTCAGACTGTTATACATACTGATAGCCAATATATTTCATTATTTTAAAAAAAAAAATCTTGCTCTGAGTCAATAATGGCTATATTCCATATCTGGGTGAAATATCCATTACTGACATGTTTCAAATAAATATCCTCTCTTTATTTTTCAATAATTTCAAATGACAGTTTAAATCAAGATGGCCTTTAACCAATCAGTACAAACTAGGTTTGTTTATGATGTATGATTAATCATCAAATTAAAGGAAAAGTAAGTCATAGTCTGCATTATTGTACAGCTCAAGTTGATATTTCCAACTGCCATGAGCAAGGAATTTGGTCTACTTCAGATTCAAAGTAATCAACTCAGAACTCAACAATGTGTTTCAAATTATGAACTGATAGTTAAACATAAGGAAAGGTTTCTTTAAGTTCTGATATGTCCATATTTGTTTTATATTGACAGTTCTGGCTAGTCAGTCAAGCAGGTGCTTACATTTCAATGTTTTGTAATAGAAGCATCAAGTAAGCATGTGCTACAGAGCATGGTTTGGTAACTAAGTTGGCTACCTGTCCCGTCAGTGTATTAATCTTTGTCTGCATTGATAACATAATGTGCTCAAACCAATAAAATTATTTCATGACACAAATTGAATAAATTTCTGTTTTCTATCTAGGGCAGATTAATAGAATTTTTCATATGAATGGGTGTAGAATATGACCAAAGAACAGAATTTTGCATCATACATGAAGCTTTGTCAAGTATCTAAAACAAAATTCTAATCCCAATAGTGTAATTTTCCAATCCAAAAACCAAGGCAAGATGAAGGATTTTTTTAATCACATTCCTAAAGAAAAAAAAGGAAGGTTAAACTCAAATGGTGTGTTGTGAGTACTAGTGTAACTTTAAAACACAGACCAAAAATGTCCTCACCTTAAATGGAGATTTCATGTTTAAACACATTCTCACTTTGGTTTAAACTGCTATTGTAGTGGCAATACATGTCATCAGATTTGTCTAAAGGATATGTCTTGCACAATGATACAAATGTGAACAGTTATTAATGTCCATTCTTATCTTTGCAAGATGCAAGATTTGTTTCCCACAACTTTTGTCCAATGTCTTCCAAATCTGTTTTCCCCCTGAGCATGCATTTTTGGTCAGGAAAGAATGTTCTTTTAATGCATGTCATTCCATGTCTATGTTGATGCTAGCAATAGCCAAAGTCATTGAAGTCAATAAAAGCTTTAAGATGGCAATCATTATTCATTTTAAACCAGTATATTTGGCAATCAATACATTCAAGGCTTTGTGGTAATCTGCCAAGTTCCACTGTAGAGTCTTTGATGGCTGCTAGTGTAACATATTTCCAAGTTTTAAGGCACACCAATGGCAATGACAATTTAATTTATCTCAAAGGTGAATTAATGGCAAAAGAGACTAAAGTTATGCAAATACATAAATTGTCATTTAATAAATGCAATATCAATTTGAAAAGAAAAGTAATACATTAAATAAAAGGAATTATTATAATAAATGCTGGTGATTAAAATATGAATTTTGAAGTCAAATAAGAGCATGATCTGGAATGGAAATCCCCATAGTTCAACTCATTTCAGGTCAACCAGATATTCCAGAATCTCAATGTTTTCATGAGTCTCTTGAGCACTTGATAAAACCCTCATTGCAAAATGTAATTGTCCATGGAAATGATGATAGTACTGTGTTGTCAACAAAGTTAAGGTGGCCAAACTGTCAAAGCAAAAAAGATTATCCCATGTTTTAGTATTTCTAAAGCAAGTGTATCTATTTTATCCCTTAGAAAATTGTTACATGTTTAGGTTCTTACAAAACGTGACAAGAAAAATGTGAAGGCAACAAGCTTAATAAAATTTAACAATAAATTTATTTCCCTAGAAAAACAAGGTAAAAATGAGAAAAAGAACTGACGGTTCTTCAAATCACATCCAAAAATAATCCAAGAATTAAAAAAAAGAAGTCCTAGTAATAAAAGGTCCTAATGAAACTGAGTTTGAATCCCATTGAAATCCAAAATGGAAGGTAATGACATATGCTTTGGTCAATGTCATACTGATGTGTCAACAGTTCTTTGTTGAATCACAGAAAATAATATTCCAGTGTTTGAATTCTGTGTAAATTTTGATAACTATCCTCGTCCAAGAATAAATTTAGAGCACTAGCATTTCCAGTAAAAAACAAACTTGAAATCCAAATAAACTGAACATAACAAAATAATTAGCCCAAAAACTGGTCACAATATAAAACACTTTAACTCCTCAAGTGTTAAGGCAATAATGACTATTCTTTCTCAAAACATAAAAAAATAAATCTAGCTACAATGCAAAACAGATGACCAGACATGTGTCAATCCTCTGGAAAAACCTAACTGATACATGTTATTTGTCACATACTCCAAGTATGGCCACGATTTCACTCTACGAATCTTACTCTGAGAAAGAATTTTTAAAAATTTAAAAAGTTCACTCTTAACTGGTTCTGAATCAAGGTCAGGAACTAGGTCAGCATTAGATACAAAGTTTATATTATTAGTTATTTACTAATTTCTGGACAATGTCAAATCCAGTAAATAAAATTACATTACAATAAGATGTAATGGAATAAAAAAAATTAAAACTAACAAACAAACAATTAAATTAGATCAAATATAAATTAAATTGAATATACATAACAATATTGTATGTCCCCCAAATTTGGATGATGGGGGACAGTGTCTCCTACCCATGGAATCCTATGTGCAACATTGTAAACTTCAAGATATAATCAGGGCAGACAAAAAAATAATGATATAGTCCTCAATTTAAATTTGATCTACAATTTATATCCCTTGATCAATAATAACATATAATTTTTTTAAAAATAACAATTTCAAATAATGGCTTTTTTATTTACCGCAATGACAGAAGCTGTATGTGTGGCTAGGTAAGCCTGTGTGAAGCATCCTGTTTGCAGGACACAAACATAAACTGCTGTTTCTTCTAGGATGTGTGTTGTAATTAATGTTTATCTTGATTATTTTTAGAGAATATTCAAGAAATCTGAATTTTTGTCACTTTTTGTGCATATGCCCGCAGTAGAAGATCATGTGATCAAAGACAGCAGTCATAAGATGAAAGATAGAGAATTCTTTCACCGTTATTCTATTATGGAAAGCATGGCAATACACACACAGGAATGTGAGAGTATTCTCCTTTCACTTAGAATTTGCCTAAAGAGAACAAAAAACTGAAAAGACGACATTCTTCTCCAATCTGATTAGAATGAGATCATAACTCTGTGTTAGTCTACATTATAAACTGGTTGTACAGGATGTCATACTCACATGATTCCAGCAATAATTACGATCATAAATTCACTATTTTGCATGGGATGTCAATTTTCTCAGATTCAAGGATGTTATATACAAACCAGAGATTTAAAGACTTGATAAACAATGTTCTCCCTATGGAAACAATAAAAGACCTTCCCCAATTCTTGGAAAGTAACCACATTTCACATCTCTATTGTAAAGGAAATCAGAGTAAAAGTGCAGAAATGTAAAGAAACTGATCAGTGACCTTGACTTTGGAGATAAAACCTTGACTGTGATACATGAGATGCCATCAAATAAGAAAAAATAAGTATATTATAGTTCATCAATGAACCAGCTATTAAGATATAAAGCAAAAAATCAACAATGAAATATATACACATACCTATGACCTTGACCTTAAAGACCAGATCAAAACAATTTAGTACACAACACATTTCCTTATGACAATATTATCAAATTTCATTCATTTATTTTAAACAGCTGAGAAATTATAGAGTGGGAGAGAAAATGATATTGAAACCTAATATAATGGACTGTGGCTTGACCTTTTAGATAGAGCCACCACCCCATTGTGGTACATGGCAAATATAGCAAGCTTTATCCTTTACTCAAATGAGTCTAATGTTATAAATCGGAAAGGAAAGTCTGAAGGAAAACTTTGAAACATTGATGTTGAAGATAGGACCCCTAGTGTGGTGTGCAACACACCTATTAATGACGATGTATAAGCATACAAAGCTTAATCTCTTGACATGGAACACTTTTTACAGTAATGAAAGGAAAGGAAAGAGAAAAAAGTATTAAAGATGAAACCTTCATCTCTACAACTGTGTTAACTTTGGATGGTAATGAAATCTGCACCCAGTGAATTAGTGTTGGTAAATATTAACTTGTCCAGAAAATACCATATATACTTGTGTATAAGCCGACCCCCAAACTGAACAGGTATAAACACTAAAAAGTGCAGGACCTGCGTATAAGCCGACCCACAAATCCAAGACATCTCAAGAAGCAAGAGGTAAGTTCTAAATGCATTTATTTAGGCAAACTTATATTATTTTTTTTTAAATACTTTTCATGAACATGTAAATTATGCTGGTTATGTGCCTTGTACAATTAAACGTGCGTACCTTTTTAAAAATATTACCTCAATTTGTAGGATTGCTTATATCATTAAAAATTAATAACTCATGAGAACGTGATTCAACTTAAATGAAGCAGCTATTATGGACTAGCTGAAATTTTATCTGGAAGAATGCAATTTGGTTGAAACAATAAAGCAAAATCTGCACATAATATGTTTGTGAATAAATAAGGATTTAAGTGATGCTATGCGAGCTTTGCACTGTGTAAGTACTGTGCATTATAGTTCAGCCTGGTCTTCCGGGTAAACTCAACTGGCCAGCGAATCATGAAGTCTGTACTGACCTTTATTTGACTTCATGTTGGAGAAATCAGAAAATACGCACATGCAAAATTAAAAAAAATCAATCATAGACTTTATAAAAGTTTAATAATGGTCAGGTCACCCAAAGTTATTTCTTTTTACATGCCTATGTCTTAGGATATGGAAAATATTATTGTTTCGTGTCCCAAGATTTACAGCCATTACAGTAGTCAACAAAAAGACCTAAAAACTGCAAAGTTTAGACACTGGCCCGCAGATAAGCTGACCCCATTTCTTCCAGGCCTTTATTCTTTCCTAAATTATTCGGCTTATACGCAATTATATATGGTAACCAAACATAAATCAGATCCTAACTTTATGTTTTATATATTGACATGAATTTATATATAATATTTGCAATTACCAGTAAACTTGTATAAGTTTCGATACTGGACAGCACAAACCAGAATTAGTTAATGTGTTATTAATATTTTCAATAACCTTATACTCTCACACCTGCAAACAAATTATACCTTTACACTATCTGGAAAATTAAAATGGAGATTTGTCCAGTCATAATAACAACAACCACTGAGACCAATCTGAATTATATCATGCAGATTTTCATGGCTGATAGATGACAGGAAATTAAAACATCGCAACTTATTTGCTTCAGGGGTGAAGCTGTATTTACTACATGTAACATGTGCGTATTTGCTTGCTGACTTAAATTTTATTTAGACAAACCAGGTAAGTAATGTCTGTTTCATTCAATAATGTTCATGTAAACTGTGATTACTCTGTTATGTGACCTAAGGGGTAGTCTGATATCTTAATCGTCAATTTGGTCACATGTACCTAAGCTTGGAGTTTTCGGCTGTTTGTCAATGGATATATATTTCAATATGTTTTTTGGACATCAAATTTTTTTCCCACCTGAAAACAAACAGAAAATACGGTAAGCTATTTTGGAGTAGATAAAAGCAATGGATATAGAGAGAAAGACAGACAGACAGACAGATCACTATAGCACAATAACATCAATATTAAAGATCAGGGATAAGCTCTACCTCCATCTGATTCCCCATAATCATCTTCTAAATCTCCCATTCCATTGTCACCATCAAAGTCATCATCATCATCCAAATTATCATCGCCATCATCCTCATTCAAACTTGCTTCACCATCACCAGGCAATCTTTCACTGAAATTAGAAATAATAAATATAATACCATATTTTACAATAAATTCATTTTCAAGGTATCAATTCATTAAGTTTTGTGAAAATTTTCATTCTCACTTGTATTCCTACATTGGGAAAAGGGTCCCATTGTATCACTAGCACAATTTTGTGTGTTGAATTTAAAAATTCATGATCTGTAGCATCTATGAAATCCAACAAAATTCATACCCCACAGAAAATAATGAAAATATACCAAATTATGGCACAAACTATCAATGTTTATGTCTTTTTTCTGTATTATAGTAGCTGTCTGGTTTGGAAAAGCTTATAATGTCCATCATTTTCTAGGACTATATCTTTATACCCAGGAGTTTTTACCCCAAAACAATGTCTCTCTTTGAAAATGAAAACCATTTAGCAAAAATCCAAATTATGTGATGACCACACACTCTAAAATCTGCATATCAGCTATAAAAATTGAAACAAAAAAATCCTGATTGTACATCATTTTCACTTGCCACTCAAAACAATTCTGATTGTACATCATTTTCAGTTGACCACTTAGCTTGCTCTGAAGGAAGCTTTCCATTCAACTCACTGAATGATCTTAACCAGGCAGCAAAACCATGTATGCGAGTTGCTTTATTATAGGAATATGGTTTGCATTATTTGTTGATAGTAAGGTAGCAAACTGCACTGTAGACATGAATATTTAAATACTGGAAATACTCAATATTATTACAGCTTTTATTAGGCCACACCGAGTAAAGTTTGCAAAATCACTGTTAAAAGTAGGTCATATGGAAGTTACCATTTAGTCTTAAAATTACTTCCTCCATTCATTTCAATAATTAAACTGTCTTTAATTAAAGTCCATAACAGTACTGCATTATTTTCATTCAAAGTAAATGTTTGTGAAATGTGTTTGTATTCTTTTTTAACATAGGAATCTCTACAGGTATGAACCAAAAAGAAGAAAATCCAGTGAATATAATTTTGAACCCTGCCTATTGCGCTGAGGTCACCAAAAGCAGTGATGTAAGCTGACTGTGGCCCTTGTAACTGAGCTAAAGATTTGGCACATATGGAAAGCAACAAAGTGCCATATTTCTGTCTCAAAGAGCATTGGAGCAAACGTGAAGAAAGGGGGAAGAATTTATCAATGAACTTGATCTGGAAGATAAAGCTTTAACTGTCGTATAGAAGAAACCACGCAACCAAGAAATACTTGTAAAGTCGACTATGTCTCATCCATGAATCTTGAACAGTTTTTATAAAATATGGCATAAGCAAATGCATCCACAAAATATATTCCAGTGACCTTGTCCATGAAGACCGAACACTACTTTAGGAATCTAACTCAGATTTTAGTTACAATAAACAAGTGTACTTACATTTAGGAATTTACAAGTTGTATAGCAGACAGGAAAATGCTTTTGAAAAGTAAAATATAGGTATGTGACCTTGACCTTGAAGAAAGGAAAGTGTGAGGGGAAAATGTACACTACCGAGCCAAGACTTTTCCATACACTATTGAGCCATGACCTTTCCCTTGAAGACAGAATCCCTAAAGTGGTTTGTGCAACAACACTAAATGATGACATAAACTAACTTATTAAGTAGGATGCAAAACGTGAGGGAAAACTTGCAATGACCTTAATGATAAGTCCCCCAATACGATATGTGATAGACCTTCTAATGATGATGTATCAGGATATCAAGTACCATTCTTTTTCTCAATGAGATTTTAAGTTATAGATTTGTTTCAAAAGAGTGATGGGCAAATGTACTAAAACTCAGAGAGCAAGTCCATTGCTTCTAGCAAATAGGCTGGGTACAATAACTATGCCGACAAATAACTCCACACAGGGTTGCTTCTTTCAAAGTTCTGAACAGTTAAAAAGAAATAAAAAGGGTCATTTTTGAGTCAATCTTTTTATTTGTGATCATCAGTAACAATTTTCTCATGCACTCTTTAGGATAAAAAGACTAAGCTGTCACTATATGTACCTGTATCAGACAGACAGACAGACAGATGGATAAACACAGTAATAACTGCATCAGCCCATATTATTACTACAGAATAATAATATACAATTATGCTTAATGCTGAACAATACCAGTCTATTTTATGGGATTAGACCACTTTAATTCAACAGGCCTCTCTGTGACACAGACTTCCAAGTTCAAAACGTGAACTTCTCAGAGGACATACCTTTTCTCAGTGTAATGCGTCCCCCTGAAAACTGCTTATTTTTATGACACTCCCATTTATATTTTTAATCAGCCATGGCTGACTTGTGGAACAGCTAATGGCTAGACTTAGGTAAACAGCCATGAAGCCATATGGCAACTTAAAGAAACCTATGTTTTACTGAATGTGTATGTAAGCACTACAGTATCAGTAGACACTTTTAAAGAAGTGCAAATGGACTTGCAACAAAAATCACACTAATAAAAGCAAAAACTAGACAAAAGTGAGAGCACAAGTTAAGAGTGAAAACAAAGAGAACTCAAACTCTGAAAGTATATATAATACTGATTCTGTCTCATCCACTATGACGGACGCTGATAAATATGGTAGCAGAACTATGAACATCCTCACTAGAGACCAAAGTGGAAGAAGCAATTCTCATGGTTGAAAAACATGGAATTTAATGGTACATTAAAGAGTGGATATTGTAAACACTTGAAACGACTGAATAACAGATATACATCATCAAATGGGAGAAAATATTAAGTTTTTCACTCACAAGATGAAACATATTGATTATTCACTCAGGCAAAGGAAATTTTCCTTTTGTTTTAAACAAATTGGTAACTTTGTATATAGAATGAAGTAGCAGATTTCTTAGTGTATCCCGAACGATAGTGTTAATGGTTTACTATAATTTTCCACTGTGTTTTTTGTATACTCACACAGAAAATATCAGTTCAAGGTAAAACATCACATTAAAAAAATACTGAAGACACAAAGTATATGCACATTGTGGAATTGAACTTGGTTAGACTGCATGCAAGGCAGCCACACTTACCACTGCACCTTGCAAGTGTCTTAACAAAATGAACATTTTTTGGCCATAATGTTATCAATACCAATTGCAGACAGTGATGAAATATTCCTGATATTTTACTTCATTCAATTATCAAAATTATCTCTCTTGGAAAATCCAGTAATTCACAACCTAGCTTAAAATAGAAGCAATTTGTGATATCAAGACTGCTGGAACACAAAACCCTTTCACAAGAAATGGAAACACTAACTTGCAGCCACCAACCTTTAGCCATCACAAATTTTAAACAAAATCATTCAGCTATTGTTGTGAGTTACTGTGCTAAGGAAAAACAGCCAATCTCTTATGCAGTTGCTAAAACACTTGAAATAAGTGTGAAAAAATTAAGAATTCAAAGCAGAACAGTTCTTTTCAATGAAATAATCAATACATTATTCAGAATAAAGGAGAAGTGTCTTGTACTTGATGACTTTGATAATCAGAATGCCCAGCAAACACTTGTTAAATCAACGAACAGAAAAAGTAAAGAAACTAACTCATTTAAACATTTGTTTGAAGATGATGTAGTGCCACAGCATGATAAAGGGCTTTTGTCAATTACAGAAGAAATAGTTTCTCTCTAATGTGATCTTATGACGCTGAGAATTTAATCTAGACATGGAATGTACTTGTTCATTTTTGTATCTTTTTGAAAGTGAGGGACTCTCAAAAACAGGCTGGGGATTCCTGAGTGTCGTGAGTTAAGGACTTCTCGTCCTGAAACACTGCTGCGAGCACTGTTTATTTTCCAAAAAACTAAATATTAAGGTATTTTTCTTTAAATTATCAATCAGATTAGCACCGAAACCAAACATGGTTCCATTCATTTGAGTTACCAAATGTTTTTTGACTTGAATAACAGGTGTTTTAAAGAATTATTTTGTTTGCCTCTTGCTGCTTAACAGGGCTACTCCCTGATATGCACCTAACAACATATACAGTACCTGCACCAAAAGTCTGTATGCTTTTTTTCTCAGTAGGAAATTAAGTACAAGATAATATTTTGTTGTCAACTATAGTGCAAAAGACTGAAGTTTATACAGTGTATTATAATGGAAGAAAAATCCAGTTCCTTGCCAATACACTGTAGGTGTGCACATATCTCAAAATATTTTACTTTTTTTTAATTCCACCTTTAGTAGTCTGGCTCCAATGCTAAAATAATTAGTTGTCCAACACCTTAAACATCCACATTCATTTATAATGCCAACCCTGCTATAATATATTTTACCTTCAATGGGTGTCAAATCAATAGATAACCAACTGACAGCATTAAAATGCAGTTTTATGTTTGGCTTGAATTTATCTTCCAAATGATATTTGTCAACTGCTGGCATTTTTATCTTTCTCTACCTGAATAACTGCAATTAAAGGGCTATCTCTGGTAAAATGTAAACAACATTGTTAACAACTACCTGTGTTTGATAACCCAATATCTAATTAATTGATTGCAAATATGTCCAGAAGATACAGATGCCCCAGCTGATATTGCATAACTGAAAAAATATTGGTCCAGGATATTTTTGGGGCAAATATCTGACAGGTGATGGGGGGGGGGGATCTGAATTTTAATCAGTCAAAAGGATGGGGCATGTGTTTTGTTGATGAGAGATGATGAAGTGGTCAAACAATAAATGACTAAGAAATGTGTGGGATCGTCTCTACTGCTGACCTAATGTTTCTTCTGAGGTAAGGATAAAGCTTAATCAGGAAATGAATTATTAAGAAATCCAGAAAACAAATTCCAGAACTTACTTTCTGCAATCTAAATAAAGAACTTTGTCCTAATAAAAAAAGATTAAAATCTACCAAAATGTAATACATTTTAGCAACAACAAAATTCTATCTAGTCACAAACTTCAAACATTGCTGGAAAATTCAGTCATTATAAAGAAGTAATGCAGGATTTCAATAACACATAGAAACTTGTAATTATTGCCCGGTACAGAATATGGCTCACACATTTCAGGTTGAACACCTTTGTGTACAAGTTTCAATTAAACCTATACAGTAGTATTCACAGTCAATTGTTGAAAATCTTTCTATTCATAACATTATTAACTCATTCAGTCCCAATCCCACCTGTAGGAGTGATGAGGCTGTACCCTACTTCCGAGCTCTCCAGCATCAAGGTCATTTAAGATACACCAAAGTCAGTGGTATTACAAAAAAGCAGACAGATATAGCTCTACAATGATACTAAATAATCTGGACGTTCTAGTTGCACTACAAAATACAGAGGGAAAAACATAATGTTTTAGGACCGATTTTTTTTTCTCACCCAAAATTCGCTCGTGGTCGGATTCCAATTTTTTGACCAGATTTTAGAAATTTTGGCCTCAGATCTAAGGCAAACCGGTCTGAACAGCACAGAGACAGGTGAACCTTGCAAAAACTAGGATACGGTGGGCATTTGGAATAAAGAGTGGTCTCCATACGAAAATGATGGGTCCATTAAGCAAAAACAAAAAAGAACTCCAACTTTTACCTTTCTGCTCAAGCGCAAGCAAAATAACCAACAGAAAATGATGTTTCTAATACAACCAGGCATTAGTCTAATGGAAAATCTGTTGAAAGTCGATGTATTACGATGTATTCAGAAATATAGTTTCCAAAATGTTTTTCCTGCTCACATTTCAGGCAAAAAAGACAAAAATCTTCAGGGCCGAATGAGTTAATACAGCAATTAAGGTAGCTGGACAAATGTCACTGATGTCACAAAACTGGAATATTTCTTGCTTATTTTATCATTTATTACTTGAATACATTTTTTAAAAATACTCAAATATTCATTCTTTGACAATTTCTTAGAAATTCTGACAAATCCAATATAGTAGCTGGGAGGAATGTCACAGACATCACTACATTTTGAGTATATCTTGCTCATTTCATCACTTGTGCACTTAAACAAAAATTATGCCAATATTCAAGCTTAGAAAATTTTAAGAAGCTGTAATTTTGTGTCATGAGGTACTGTTGTACGTATGTTCCAGGGTCAGTGATGTCATAATTCTTTATTATAGACCCAAGTGAGTGATATTTGAGAAAAGAACAAAGATATAGCTTAATTAAGTGTGATGCTAAGTGATGTAGACATTCTATGCACACTAAAAAATACATCCAAGAAATTTGATTTTTGAGACCTGATATTGTTGAGGCCAAAAATCGATATTTCTAGAACTTGGGTTTCTGTCCCAAATTTTGATTTCTTCTTGCAAAATCTAAATTTAGCACAACAAAACCATATGTCATATGGACAAATTAACCTTTGCAAACATTTAGGCCCTAGGGTAACTTTGGGATTTGGGAGAAAAGATGTTTCCAAACCAAAAAAGAAGTCAAAATATCACCCTTATACTCATGTGCAGGCCAAATAGCCAATCCAAAACATATGTACAAAAGTTTCTCTGAATTAGATGTGCATGGATCAATTTGGAAGCAACAAGAAAACTTTGTCTGTTATCCCTATCTTAGGTGAAACAGAAAACTCCCTGCCTTGATGACTTAATCCAGGCATTTGCAACTTCCTCCCAAAGGGATGGTGACTTCTAGATATACACTGCATGATATAAATGTAATCATATAAAATCAGGTCACAGGCTAGGCTACACCTGCCCGAGTCAATCCTAGCAAATATTCATGACTTCCATTCAGGACAATAGAGAGATTCTGTCAAAGTATCCAAGACAACAATGTGACCACAGCTGAGGGCAATATTATTACAATACAGCTGGGTATGGTATTAATGGGTCTGCCAGTTCCCCCTGTAAAATCCCCTCAAATTATTAAAAAAATAATGCTAGAAGAGAAATTCCTCCTCTATCATTAAACCTTGGAGGTTACACTGCAATGCGTCTTACGTTAGTCCATGGGGCTCAATGTAGGGGTGGTGGTCAGCTTGTATAATCAGAGGGATTTGTTTTACAAACACAGATTTCCAGCTGAATAATAGTTCAGAGACACAGCAAATAGTACAAAAGATTTCTACAACACAGGACCCAGAAAAATACATGTTTTTAAGACAGGTGATTGCTAAATAAAGACAAACCCTCAATGCTGGTTTCCCTGTAGATTTAGCCAACAAATTGCTACCTGCTTAGTAAAAATTGGGCTTACCAGTGTCAACAATAATGTCCAAATTACCAGTTTCTGAACACCTTGTCCTTATCTTAAGTCTCCAGCAGTACAAAACTGCATTCAACAGACATTTCACATTGTTAGCATGTATTGTGGAGAGCAACCCTATCATAAACAAGCTCCATTTTAGAACAGTCTTTATTAACACAGTATGTTTGCCAACTCTTCAACTGGAAGCTACAAGTAGCACTCCAGTGTTAGACAAGTTAAATATTTGAGCTGTTTGACTTTTCCATCAAAATTATTTAGCTCTGTGTATCCACAAGTGGTAGCACTTGGGTAGGTAAGTACAATCAGTAGATAATTTACAGCCATATACATTAATGGTACTTCAAACATGATTTTGCACAAAATGAGCAAATATGGAGATAGAAAACGACTGAAGAATGGTGTACCTTCATAAGGACTCCTAGTAAAAGGCAGCCTCTAATATAATAACATTGGTTTGGCCATGGATTATGCACAGAGGATCTCCAGTGGCACAGTGGTTAGCACACTAGACTTGCATCCAAAATCAAGCACATTTAAAATGCGAGCTTTAATTTTAATATATATATATATATATATATATATATATATATATATATATATATATATATATATATATATATATATGTATATGTATATATATATATATATATATATATACACACACACACACACACCTGCCTGCCCTAATTTTAAAACCAGTACTACTGGAAACACGGGCGGGGGTTCTTATCAACATATATGGTTTTCTCCAGATGGCATTTTGCCACAAAATTCACAGTGTTCTGGCATTGGTATAACCTTTTCAAATAGAGGTAACCCACTGCAAGGGTATGTCTCTAAGCTTCCATCACTACCCCTTAAGAGTGGGCACAGACGTCAATAGAGGATATCGCTGATTTTAAGCGGATAGAAGGAAAAAGTTTATGAGTGAAGTCAAAATATTGTATTGTCAGCAAAGCCACAAGTCACCGTGGCAATGTAAATGTGTACACTTCACAAGTTAATTATTTCCTTATAACTACTTTTAAAAAGTAGGTTTTAAAACAAAAACCATCAATTTGCATGGGTTTTTGTTCTCCAGTCTGTACCATAGTTAATGACTATTACTACATTGACAAAAAAGTATAAATTTTTAGATAGCAACTTTTGACAAATTTAACTTGCACATATTGTTATGCATATTTGCATTGTTTGTTGGGGGCACTCACCAGATAATATGTACTTTTGAGAGAGTGACGTATGTAAGGTGAAGTAGTTCGCATTTAAAACATGCACAATGGAGAGAATGTTGGCATACCTCTATGCTACATTAATGTAATGTGGATGATATTTCTTTTGGATATTGTACTTTGGGAAATTTTACATGATTTAAGCACACTGCTAACTAAAATTACTGCTCCCTTGTGTTAAAAAGTCAGCCTGAATTAGTCTAAAGTACACTATACATAGCAGCTATTAAAATAGGGAAAATGAACTTTGCCAGACTAGACAATACCAGCTTCTGAAAGTGCAATGAATGAATTACCAAATATATAAAATGTAAAAAAAGTTATTGGCTCTTTTTTATACAATTTACCTCTGAAGTTCAGGAAATGAAAATGACCAAGTAGAGCTAGCACTTTTTTGAAAGGTGCACATCTGAAGTAAGGCCAAGCTGTATACTCTATAACCCATAGTACACCCATCAATCATACACCAAAATAAAGGGAATTAAAGGTTCTTTGCATTATACCTAAGATATACAAGGTCTTTTTTAAATAGCCAGTATAACCAGCGAGGAAAGCTGGGGAAATTCTTTTTCTTTAAAATCCTAACCCCATGCAAAATACGAAACTGTAGAGCGCCACCTTAGTGTTTTTTGTATATATTTTGTTATATGTTATCAGTAATGTTGTATTTAGCACTTGACCTTGACCAAAATCAAGTTCATTTTCTACTTGACCTGAAACATTTTTTTAAAATTCAGTAAACAACTAATATATAACAAACAGTTTCCCTATAAGCATGGTTAACTATGAGGATTATTATCTTTGCCTAAGTCAAGGATACTGTTTTTTTTATTATGTTCAATATTATAATTATTTTATCAAAGTAAACATCTGGAATCTTCTAAAATTAAATCCTCCATTAGGTACATGTACTAAGTTTCCTTTAGAAATTGCTAAGTGTGACCTGGTTTTGCACAACAACAAATTTTTATCAGTGTCTAATTCATGGCTTTGTACAGAAGAACTCGCGTTTGTTACTGTAGGTCTGGAAATTTGTCTTTCAGAAGGGGTCTAACTCTTTCTACAGAAGAATTAATGTTTGTTATCATATGTCTGGTAACAACATATACACAAACACACTGTGAAATTCAAAGCATACACAAAAACATAGTGATTTTATAGCTTGACTTCATACTCAAGTTCAACACAGCCAGAAAACCATATTTTAAATGAAACCTTGATCCAAGCATTTCAGTTATATAAATACTGTAACAGTTTGTGATGACACAAGAGTACCATAAACCTTATATTATATGCCTTTCATGTTAATTTATATTGCAGAAACCATTTTTCTTTATTCAGTCTACAAGGTCTGACCTATAGCCAATTGATCCCAAAATTGACAGATGTCATTCCTTTCTTGAAATTTAAAACATACATCAAGTTTGGTCATGGTTTATGGTATAGGACTTGATTTATTTTGTTGAAACTACTTTTGTTCTTAGAGTCCCTCCAACACTGACCTTTATTATAACCACAAAATCAACAGGAGTCTTCTTGGTCTCAAATGCAAGTTGTCTCTAACATTTCATCAAGCCATGTGGTACAAAACTTTGTTAGTTTTGTGGAAATCATCTTTCAGCCCTCGTGACCTTCACCTTTGACCTTTTGAGTCAAAATGAATAGATACTGCAGCTTTATATTCTTAATTACAAGCTATTTGCCGAGTCTGGTCAAAGTAGATTATAATAAAACTCAACACGCTGTCAAAAAGTTTAACTCATTCGCAGTACACTACCAGGAAAAGTGACTAGTACCTCATTCTACATAAAACACACTGTCAAAAGTAGAGGTGCATAGTATTACCAGCATACCAGTTTACAGTGGTATTTTCCCCAGTGGTATGTACCACAGTAATTTTTCACTGTACCTGTATGTTGGTAGTTTCTGTCAGCAAGGAATGTATGGAAACTCCTGAGGAATGTTGTTACGGTTTAAATGATATTAAGATCATGTTTTCATTATTCAAGACAAGATAGTTCAACAAATTAACATTACTTTTTACAAAATGGTGCTATCTGTCAAAATTTAATGGCGAATATTAGAAGTATAATTTTATTACACATCCATTTAATCTCATATGGCTGATCTGGCATGTAATACAGATGTTCAATCTGTGATTTTGTATCGCACACCTAAACATTTTGGATTGAACACCCAGCCTGGAACTACTTTTCCAACTTGACATATTAAATAATAGTCCACTTATAACATGTCCAGAATGGTTTATTGTTATACATTTTAAATTATTCAAAAGTGCCAACACACATTTGTTATTTTAAGAACTGCAGTCATATTTGGTGAAAATGACTGCTTTAGCCGCTGGGGATAACGGGAGAGTACAGCATGAAATGACAAGCAGTTTATGTGCATTGTTGAGGTGGACAATAATATTTTGGAGAGATCATCTGACAATGAGTTCTCAGAAGCTGGTGTTTAAAGTGATGGGAGAGAGAGAGAGAGAGATAAAGCGCAAATACTTTGCCACTGAAATCATGTACAATATTGAAATTTTTTAAAATCCCGACAAAGTAAGACTCGGAGAATCATGCCACTATTCAAGGTATGGTTAATAATGCCCTATGTTTGGAGAAAACGTGACCCCATGTATAATTCCCATGAGACATTCCACAAAGAAAATCAGCTAAAATACCAAACTTAGCAGAAAATCAATTTCAGCATCAGAACTTCAAACAAATGGTCGAAGGAATTATATTTTTTAAGGGGCAAGTTTAAGTTGAGGGACTTACAATTTCTCTATTAAATTTACATAGGAAATGAGTTTGTATATCAAATCTGAGGTTAAAACTAACAAACATTTGCAACATACAGGCAGATGTATCACAAAGACCAGCAGCTCTTTTGACTGAGGAAAATTTAGAAGAAATATAGCTGTTACAATACTGTTTTTGAGACCTCTTCATTACTGGACACACGCTGTGTATTGTATATTTGTTTACATTTTAAATTCTTCCTACTATTAAAGTAGAAAATAAAAAGATGAAGACAGAATAATAAATTCTTCACAATTTTCCTGCTGAAAAATCTTTTTAAAATCTAGTTCACATGTTAGAAAGACACTGAATCTTTGTTTTGTTAGAAATATATGTGTAAATTATCATTTCAAGTCCAATGCATCAATAGTATGTTCTAATGACAACATAAAAATAGAGAGTCTGAAAGTGAATGACAACATAAAAATAGAGTTTGAAAGTGTTGTAAATCAATGAGCTTTTTGTATAAAATTGAATGTACTGTTATTCCATGATATTTGTCCTAAAATCTGCTTCAAAGTAGATTGTGTGTATTTTGTAAATATGGTAAGTACCCGGTATTCAGTAAGTAGGAAAGGGTCGCTTACTGGTCCAAAACCTATGTTAAATTAGAGAAAATACGGGAAAAATCTATTTGTCTATTACTCCATTGTAAATCAATCCATATATCCCATACATTTTCAAAACATTCAAAGCTAAAGAAAGAAATCACCATCTCAGCACTGCATCAAGACCAATGACACAACTGTACAGTATATATCTAGGCCTAACCCCAGTTATGTACATCACTTGGGCATTTTTCAGAGGCTGTACAATAACTTCATAAAAAAGCTAAATGCTTAATTCATATTTCTAAAAGTATACATTACAAAAATTTAAAAGAATGTTCTGACTAAACAGGGGACATGCAATAAATACAAAACTACATAAGTGTTTTGTTCCAAGTCCGAGAAAGAACTCGTCTGAGACGGTGTAGAAACAATTGTCAGCCTGAATGCCTCAACATATTTGTACACTGCATCAACCTCTTTTTTTCCACCCACTTGAAACAAAACACACAAGTAGTTTTGTCTATATATTTAAGATCCTTTAAATCACATTTTATACATGTCACATATGATAACATGGTGGCCAAATGGAATATTGTGAAACATATTCAAGCCAAAGTCAACTTATGGAAAAATTCTGGATTACAAAATAATTGTGTCATGTTTTGGTTATTAACTAGCGTATGTGAACGTGTTAAGTATACGCATTCCTTTGCTAGGCTGCGAATCATCCTAAGATTTTCAAGAGCACACTTGTTTTCTGTCTGCACTTTACATAATTTTCTCATGTCCACTAAATATTCTCTCGTTTGTTGAGTGAGTTTTATGTTTACTGCTTTCTTTCTATTATACCAACAGTGTAGCTAGTAAATTGTTGGCTTCATTATTAACACTTTTGATTTTTATCAATAGGCTCTCGAATGTCAGCACGATGTATTTAACTGCATTATCTATAATGTAAGCTAAATTCTCCCACTTTAGTTACAGCTTTGAGATTTCAATTTATACAACAATTAACATACACATAGCAAATTCATCTACTACAAGGTCTTGGCCATTCATTTTTGGGATGGGGGTGGGGTAGGATAGATTTTTTTTGGAGCTGAAATATTTTTTTTCTTTTATCTCATGACAATATTTTTTTCCAAATAATGTCATGGATATAACATGTGATTTTTTGCTACAAATCAGAGGAAATTTTTTTTTCCAACTATTGACGGACAGAAATTAAACAAAAATGTGTCAGACCCCTGGCTACAACATTGAGGTTTTGGTCCCACATATAACTGTGGCATATCATGGTACACTTCGCAGTATGTTAAAAAATACCATGGTACAAAATTTTTCATGGTACCCAGCTCTAGTCAAAAGTGACAAGTACCTCTTTCTGCATGCAGCACATAGTCTGAAAGTGACAATTACCTCTTTCTCCATGCAACACATAGTCCAAAAGTAACAATTATCTCTTTTCTGCATGCAACACAAAGTCTAAAAGTGACAAGTATTTCTTTCTCCATGCAAAACATAGTCAAAAAGTGACAAGTACCTCTTTCTGCATGCAACACATACCTAGTATAAAAGTGACAATTACCTCTTTTGTGCATGCAACACAGTCTAAAAGTGGCAAGTACTTCTTTCTGCATGCAACACATAGTATAAAAGCAACAATTAAAGTAACAATTACCTCTTTCTGCATGAAACAGTCTAAAAGTGACAAGTACTTCACTCTACACACAACACAGTCTAAAAGTGACAAGTACTTCATTCTACACACAACACACAGTCTAAAAGTGACAAGTACTTCATTCTACACGCAACACACAGTCTAAAAGTGACAAGCACTTCATTCTACATGCAACACAGTCTAAAAGTGACAAGTACTTCATTCTACACACAACACATAGTCTAAAAGTGACAAGTACTTCATTCTACACACAACACAGTCTAAAAGTGACAAGTACTTCAATCTACAAGCAACACAGTCTAAAAGAGACAAGTACTTCACTCTACATGCAACACATAGTCTAAAAGTGACAAGTACTTCATTATACATGCAACACAGTCTAAAAGTTACAAGTACTTCACTCTACACACAACACAGTCTAAAAGTGACAAGTACTTCATTCTACATGCAATACAGGCAAAATGTGATGAGTATTTCATTTTGTATGTAGCACATTGCTAAAAAGTGATGTTTACCTGGATGCAAAACCTGTAGAACAGTGATGCACGTTTCTCTTGATTTCAATATTTGCCATTTAAGGTATATTTAAATTTGAATTGATCTGATCATATGAACCAGTCACAAGAAAGTGCTTTATGACAAACATATTAATATCAATGAAAAGAATCCAGTAAATTTTGATGAAATTTGTTAAAATATTATACATATTCTTTTATATAATTACAATGTAGATACAAAACTTTTTTTAAAAAATTAACCATGCCCTGTCGTTAATAGTTTATATTTAATCAAAGTATCTAATTTGTATACATGTTCATGACAAAACCACAGGTGATGATGTTTAATTGCTGTAGTAACCATTTTTTTTTTTACATAACAGCAGCCACAATATGTTTAGACAGTTCTCTTGTTCTTGTTGTTGCTGTGGGGTTTAATGCCATTTTTCAGCACATGATAGGCTATACATGGAGGCCAGTATTAATGGTGGAGGAAGAACCCGGGAAAGCCCTGGAAAGAACCACTTACCCACGAGAAGCTACTGGCAAACTTTCTCACATACCCACATTGGCTGAATCCGAGACTCAAACCAGCGCAGACAGAGATGAGATGGCAGTTATCCGTAACGGAGAGCACTTAAGACCACTCAGCCGAGACAGTTCTCTGATGTACAGTGAAGTTTCAATAAACCAATGTTGGGATCAGAAAGCTTTGGTTGTTTTATAATAATTAGAATGGCAGTTTAAGGTCTAAAATATGTAATCAGTCTAAAAAGGAGGCCAAGTTACAGTGGCCTATTTTTGAAATTATCATCAAAGTCTTCATGAAATTAATGTTGTTCATATAACTTTAATTTCTTTTACAATTTTTTAATATTACTGGCATTTTACAATAACCAGAAAATGTATCAGCATGCCTTCTTTCACCCACAGATCAAGGTTCTACCTTGACAACTCATGTGATTCATTTAATGAAAGACCCATGATCCTTTTCTATGAAAAGCATTCCTTTACAATGAGGGCAAACTTATGGACTTTAATTTGCTAATATTACTTCAACTGTTCAGGTATACCTATCCCAATTCATGGTAAAGATGAAGACAAAGTACATGTAGGCCATCAAGCTAGAATCTACCTGAAAAGACTTGTAAAACCTGGATTGATCATTCTGTCAAGAATCAATAAGACAGTGACACATTGATCGCTCGTGTTTAAACAGAGATATTGAACTAACTTCCCATTAATGTCTCTACATCACTCTTGACTACCAAATGTACTGAACTGGCAGAATAAAATGCAATACATTAATAAGGTGGTATCAAAATATTTTATGTATGTCCCGTAACACTGTAAGAAGGATAAAATTACTGCCTGTAATTTAAACTACACGATTAAAGCTAAAGATGTAAAATCTTTAGTAGTAATGTATATACTTACATATAAGCCAGATTAATCTGTGAACAGCCACTGATTTGCCATAATTATTACAATTATAATTCATGTAAAGAGTATGAAAAATTTACACAGATAAGTATTAAATAAGAACTTAACATCAGTGATAAAATGATGCCTGATTGGAATTTTGATAAAATGGCACAATGGACAGATTCATTTTTCTCTACGTGTTTTCAGTTGCATTCTCTCTCTCTCTCTCTCTCTATATATATATACACACATACACACAGACATAGTCATTTTGGTCTTCCATATCATATATACCATATATACTTGCATATAAGCCTATTCTCATATAAGCAGACCCAACACAATGAATAGATGAAACTGTAAAAAGTGCATAACTTGATACCTATTTCCAACCATATTGAAAAAATTGTGTTATTGATTGGAAAACTTGAAAAATGATCAGAAAGCCTTGAAAAAAAGGTTACGTTTTCATTACAACCATTTTAGTCGGAAACTGGAAAGGTGACTGCTCTTTTGCGTTTGGGATTAATTTTAGTATACAGATTGGGATTAATTTAGTATACAGATTGGGATTAATTTTAGTATAAAGATTGGGATTAAATTCAGTATACAGACTGGGATTAATTTTAGTATACAGATTGGAGTTAATTTTAGTATACAGATTGGGATTAATTAATTTTAGTACACAGATTGGGATTAATTTTAGTATGCAGATTGGAATTAATTTTAGTATACAGATTGGGATTAAGTTTAGTATACAGACTGGGATTAATTTTAGCATACAGATTGGGAATAATTTTAGTATACAGATTGGAATTAATTTTAGTATACAGACTGGGATTCATTTTAGTATACAGACTGGGATTAATTTTAGTATACAGATTGGAATTAATTTTAGTATACAGACTGGGATTAATTTTAGGATACATATTGGAATTAATTTTAGTGTACAGATTGGGATTAATTCTAGTAAACAGACTGGGAACAATTTTAGTATACAGATTGGAATTAATTTTAGTATACAGACTGGGATTAATTCTAGTGTACAGACTGGGATTAATTTTAGTATACAGATTGGAATTAATTTTAGTATACAGATTGGGATTAATTTTAGTATACAGATTGGGAATAATTCTAGTATACAGACTGGAATTAATTTTAGTATACAGATTGGAATTAATTTTAGTATACAGACTGGGATTAATTTTAGTATACAGATTGGAATCAATTTTAGTATACAGACTGGGACTAATTTTAGTATACAGATTGGAATTAATTTTAGTATACAGATTGGGATTAATTTTAGTATACAGACAGGGACTAATTTTAGTATACAGATTGGAATTAATTTTAGTATACAGACAGGGACTAATTTTAGTACATAGATGGGGATTAATTTTAGTATACAGACTAGGACTAATTTTAGTATACAGATTGGAATTAATTTTAGTATACAGATTGGGATTAATTTTAGTATACAGACAGGGACTAATTTTAGTATACAGATTGGGATTAATTTTAGTACACAGATTGGAATTAATTTTAGTATACAGACAGGGACTAATTTTAGTATACAGATTGGGATTAATTTTAGTATACAGACAGGGACTAATTTTAGTATACAGATTGGGATTAATTTTAGTATACAGATTGGAATTAATTTTAGTATACAGATTGGGAATAATTTTAGTATACAGATTCAGATCTCTTCAGGTGTTACTGTTAGTCTAGAAAATTGTATTCTTTGGTCAGGAAAAGGTCAATATCTTTTTTAAAATTTGTGGCAGGAACCTTGAGTACATGAGGTCCTCAGGGTTCAGGTTAAGTAAATGATCTCATCTTTGATTATCTGTACTAATAATATATACTAGTAGTCAACAAGAAAACTGACATTTTCAAGTTTAGACCTTGTCCCATGGATAAGCCCATCTTCCAGGATTTTATTTTTCCTAAAATACCCAGATTATACATTAGTATATAGGGTATATACAATTTTCAGTCACTTATTCACACCCACTGAATTAGAGTGAAACTCAATAAAGCTTAAATTCAGCCTCTGGAATCACAATGACTTTTTACCTTTGACAAAAGAATCATATGAAATCTTCAAAGGCCCTCAAAATTATGTGCCAGTGTGTTTAATGACATTATATACAGTATACAATACTGTTAGCAATTTAAAACACAAGACCACTTATCTGCTAAATGAGACATCATTCAAACTGGTAAAGACTTGTAAAAATTCATTCAAAAATAGCATTAAATTTTATTCTTGAAAATATAATCAATTATGTTTGTGTTATGTACCGGATATATCCATATTTTTTGTAACTCCTGGTACATAATTTTATTTAATTTTCATAACTTTTATTCATGATTGTAAACTGTTTAATATAATTATTTGCTATAAATTGTGTATGTAATTTGAATCTGTTAAGAACTCAAATTGCACAGGATCTATATAAATAGATTTTTACATATGTGCTGACAATTAGTAACAATAATCATAAAACTTAAAATGGCACCTATGGCATAGTCTCTCAGTATCTTACAGAATATGGAAGTTTCGAGAATAATTCTGTGGTTTCCCACTGAATATGCTTAATTCGTCAAATATCAATAGTGTATGATGTCAAGTTGGGTCTATTGTGAAGTACAGTCTCAATGTACGGTGTTTATATGGAGAAAATAAAGCCTTCAGGTTCATTCTGATTTCTGGAGTCGTTCACACTTCTTGTGTTCCTGATGTAAGTCTGCAGACGTGTTTTATGTTGTACTTACACATTTTACATGAGGAAAACATTTGTTTGGACTGTTCAGTGGTGATAGAAAGTGCTCATTATTTGGATGATAATATTATTCTGTAACTGTTATATTCTTTGAAGGAATTCTGGACAATGCCAGCTTGACAATGTCACAGTTCTTGAAGGACCATTACACTTCTGGTATTGAAATTTATAAGGGACTTTTCTATCATTTAGGACTTTCGTAGACCTTTATAAGGACTAATTTGGATTCAATTCATTATACCATAAGTTCCTCACACACTTTTCATTTATTACTTTAATAATTAAATTGTTTGTTAAGTTTGACAAAACTTGTTGGTGTTTGCTTCTTTTCTGTTACTTAAGTTTGTGACCATAGAGTCATAACAGTTCCAAAGAGTAAGAATTTTCTTTCAATGTACATGAATCACCTTCTTTACATATGTTCATAATTTTAATTAAAAATTTCATTCTTTAAATAAATTAATACTACCCGGTGAATTTCTGCCTTGACAAAGTTCTTTGAATATTGTAAATGGTGGCCAACTTCATGTATGTTTTTACCATTATAAACCCTCTTAATCCGATGATGAAGACAAGTCAATTTTAACTTTTAAAAAGCCAACAGTTGTAAAAAATAGTATGAATAAAAATATTTGTCAACATATAGACCTCCTGAAGATATTTATGTACTACATGTAATTTTCATAGAAAGCCCCTAAAGACTGCAAGTCTAGCTGTATTCAAAAATCCTGTCATACATCCAGCTTTAAGTCAGAAAAGGAATTAACTCTTACAAAAACCTGACAGGCACAAAGACTTGTCAACAATATATGCATTGTCATATGCACATCAAGACAAACTGAAGTGCTAGTTGCACTATTCAGATTTTGTCATATACTGTACTGATGTACTATGCACAAAGGGCAATGACGAACAAAAATTCCAGTAATAATTTGTCTATATGCACATCTTAAGGTCATAACCATTATACTTAACAAGCTTCATGTCAATCCATTAAATACTGCAGGACTGGTTGCATTAAAAAGATTTTTTTAAACAATGTATTAAGCTAGAAAACAAAAAGAGCACTAGCTCCAACAAAAATTGAGAAGGAAAAGTGATTTTTCAATGCACATCTTCAGGTGATGACCATAATATTTACCAAGATTCCTGGCAATCCATCAAAGACTACTTGTTCAAACAGTTTCTTAATGAAATGGTTGGACAGACACATGTGAACTAGTACACACCCATGCCAGTGTGGCATAAAAGTCTTGTTGATATTGGTAGGGACTACAACAGGAGTTCACTGGCTCAATAGTGTAGTGATACCTTCAAGTTATCAATTTGAAAAAAGAGATTCTTGAACTGATTCCCTAACAGCAAACAATAGTAAATGAATGCCTTCATCCCAATCTTTACCCATATCAAAACAATATGATCGAATCATATTTTTCAAAGTATGCCCCTTGACTTTCTGGGTGATAGGCAGAAGATTTAAATTGTTGGATGCCTTATTCATACATAACTTGCTGGAAAATTCCAGACAAGAAATTTGAGCCTTGATCAGACTGGACAGATTTGGAAAGGCTAAATTGAGGGAAAATCTTTATCAAAGCTTTTACTATTGTTTTAGATTTAATATTCCTCAAAGGAATTGCCTCTGGAAACCTTGTTGATGCACACATAATGGTCAACAGGTATTGGTTGTAGATGAGCCTTAGGTATTTTCTGATTGGGTTTTCCTACCATTTTACAAGTATGACAAGATCTACAGTATTTGCAAATATCACTTTTGATTTTTGGACAATAAAAGTCAGTCAAGATCTTGTGATAAGTCTTATTAATCCCTTAATGACCAGCCAAAGGAGTTTCATGGGCCAGACTAAGTATTTCCTGTCCATAAGGTTTTCGAACTTCAATTTTATAGTTCACTGACCACACATCACCAGCAGGTACCTATGGAGGACTCCATTTTCACATAGGAACTCCATTTTTAATGAAACAACAGACAGGAACTTCAGTGGCTTCAGTTTCACTAATGGCCCTTTGAAACAAACAGATCTCAGGATCTTTTTCCTGTTCAACAAGTGATTGTCATTTGTCACCCTGATTAGAATAAAGAAAATGAGTAGTTAAAAGAGGATCACTGCAATCAATACCTTCTGACCGATCCAAACAAGGAGAGTTGTTGTTGTTGTTGTTATGGGGTTTAACGCCATTTTTCAGCACACGATAGGCTATGCATGGCGGCCAGTATTAATGGTGGAGGAAGAACCCGGGAAAACCCCAGGAAGAACCACCGACCCACGACAAGCTACTGGCAAGCTTTCTCACATACCCACATTGGCCGAATCCTAGACTCGAACCCACGCAGACAGAGGCGAGATGGCAGTGAGCCGTAACGGAAAGCGCTTAAGACCACTCGGCCATTCGGGGCCCTGACAAACAAGGAGAGAAAGTGACCTCATCAAAAGCCTGACCAATACATGTCTCAGCTAAAGGAATACTTTCCTTATCAACATCATTCTAAAGAGCTTTCTTTGCCATAGCTCTGGTTAACTGCATAAGCTGGGAATAAATCGGAATTCTTTTTCACTTTGATCGACCTTCTGATCCAAGCAAGGTTTGTCAGTTACAAGTGGATTAACCACAACCTTGTCTTCAGCTTGGTCATTGCCTAGTAATAAATGAATGCCCTCAACGGTAAAACGGAAACTGTGGCGACTGTCAATGGTCCTGAGACCAAGTCTGATGACAAGTTTACACAATGGTGTGTGTGATTTAGATTTTTAACATAGCTTTAACAATTTTTCAGTCATATCGCTACTATGTCTGCATTGTGGCAGTTTATAGTGATGTCTAGCACTGGGGCATCATGCTGCAGACATGTAGCATGATGTCCCACCAAGTCACATTATCCTGGCACCAAGCCGACCAGTCCTAACACTAACCTCTTAATGCTGAGCACCTAGCAAGGCAGCTGTTAGTACCATTTTTATAAGTCTTTGGTATTACTTGGCCGGAATTCAAACCCATGACCTTCCTGGTGTGGTCGATGTATACTGTAGTCAGTATGGTGCTGTAGTGTCTACAGTTCTTTGTTATTCCACAGACAATAATAATTCCAGTGTATGAATTTCCAAAAAAATTTTAAATAAATGTCTTTGTCCAAGAATTCTGTATGAGCAATCAAATATTTCCAGGAAAAACAATTATTCTTTCTGAATCCAAATAATCTGAATAAAAATTAAAATAAAACTCCAAACTGGTCACAAACAAACACTTCTCCAGTGTCCAAGGTAAAAGCCCAAACTGAGAAATATCTCTCTAAACATCACTACTAAATCTAAATACTACGCAATTTCAGAAAACCCAGAATTGCAAAATAGAGGCTGTTTGCATCTAAAAGTCACGTACTCAAAGTGTGACCCTGATAAAAACCAATCATATTACTCTGAGAATAAAATAAAAATAAAAAGTTGTTTACTTGTGTCAGTAATTTCTGAATCAAGGTCAGAAATTAAGTCAAAAATAGAAACAATGTTTATATTATTAGGTGTTTATGACAAGAGTCAGGTCAAACTGAATTCTCTGGAGAATATTAAATTCCTAGCAAACAAAATTACATTACTTTGACATGTAATGAAATTAAAAATAAAAAGATTTTAAAACTAAACAATTAAATTAAATCAAATATAAATTAAATCAAATATACATAACATATGTGATAACAAATCTGGGTTTCTGTTTTTGTATTTGGATTCATCTTATAAGTGAATATATATGATAAAAGCAGTCTATTGTACAACTTAAAAGTTAGGGAGAAATTCCCACCACCATCAATTTGGAAACAAAGAAGAAAAATTTCTTGATTAAGGAGGGGCTATATGTAGCAATATATTATAATAGTATTTAAAGATATGCATGATTTTCACACATTCTGTTGATTTTCTAGAACATACAGTACCCTGTCAATTACTAAACTGTATTATGTTGATGAGATATAATTTCTTCAGAGATCTGTCAGTTTGATGGGAGAAAAATATCTTTCCTCTGTTTTGCTTTGTTTTAAAGAACAAGTTAAAGTGTCCACTGTGCCAAGCTTATAAGATTTTCAATGAAGTTTATGTTGCTTACTGAATTCATAACTGATGAACTGTAAAGCTACACTTACATACCACCAGCCATTGGAAAATGGTTTTATTTAAAATTTCAATAAATTGCTGACCTCTGGTAAGCCAGTGTGTGAGAAGGGTTTAAGAGTCACTAAAAATCCCATAGCCCAGTCAGGAATGTAATAAAGTGTACTACTTGCCCAGAATAAACTCTTACACAACCAGCTATTATAGAAATACTTGCCCAGAATAAACTCTTACTCAACCAGCTATTGTAGAAATACTCACCCAGAATACTCTTACTCAACCAGCTATTGTAGAAATACTTGCCCAGAATAAACTCTTACTCAACAAGCTATTACAGAAATACTTGCCCAGAATAAACTCTTACTCAACCAGCTATTATAGAAATACTTGCCCAGAATAAACACTTACTCAACCAGCTATTATTGAAATACTTGCCCAGAATAAACACTTACTCAACCAGCTATTATAGAAATACTTGCTCAGAATAAACACTTACTCGACCAGCTATTATTGAAATACTTGCCCAGAACAAACTCTCACTCAACCAGCTATTATAGAAATACTTGCCCAGAATAAACACTTACTCAACCAGCTATTATAGAAATACTTGACCAGAATAAACACTTACTCAATCAGCTATTGTAGAAATACTCACCCAGAATACTCTTACTCAACCAGCTATTGTAGAAATACTTGTCCAGAATAAACACTTACTCAACCAGCTAGTATAGAAATACTCACCCAGAATAAGTTCTTACTCAACCAGCTATTACAGAAATACTCACCCAGAATAAACTCTTACTCAACCAGCTAGTATAGAAATAGTCACCCAGAATAAACTCTTACTCAACCAGCTATTACAGAAATACTCACCCAGAATAAACTCTTACTCAACCAGCTGTTATAGAAATACTTGCCCAGAATAAACACTTACTCAACCAGCTATTATAGAAATACTTGCACAGAATTAACACTTACTCAATCAGCTATTGTAGAAATACTCGCCCAGAATAAACACTTATTCAACCAGCTATTGTAGAAATACTCACCCAGAATAAACTCTTACTCAACCAGCTATTATAGAATGCCTGCCCAGAATAAACTCTTACTCAAATAGCTATTACAGAAATACTCACCCAGAATAAACTCTTACTCAACCAGCTATTATAGAAATACTCGCCCAGAATAAAGTCTTACTCAACCAGCTAGTATAGAAATACTTGCCCAAAATAAAAACTCACTCAACCAGCTTTTGTAGAAATACTTGCCCAAAATAAACTCTTACTCAACCAGCTATTATAGAAATAGTCACCCAGAATAAACTCTTACTCAACCAGCTATTATAGAAATATAAATCTTGATTGTCTTACTGGCCGATATTCATTGGCATGAAAGGTTGTTTCTTAAACTTATTTTGTCATCCTTTTCACACCAACTGTACATTGCAGTTGTTTATTAGTATTGAAAGTTACAGCAAAGCTCTTACATAAACTTGATCAAAGCAAATGGAAAACAAACTTCTGATTTAAAAGTATGGACTTCCCATGAACAAAGTTGGCAATATTCTTGATATAATATCCTTTCATTACAAGGAAGAAATGATCAACCAAGAATTAGTACTCTCAGACAAGTGACTTGTAAATTCATTTAAATAATGTAAATTTACTTGCCATTTGAGTGGAGACGTAAATTTTCAACTTCTGGTGAATCATTACATAATCACACCTAGGGTGCTGAGCTTGTCTGATTAAAAAGTGGTCTGACACCAAGGCATTTTTTCACAAAGTATAATCTATATAGTCTAATTGCTACTAATTCACTATTTTACAACCAATCTTTTTCATTATGCATGTAAAATTATTTTCTGAAATACCACCAGCAATAAAACAATTTAAAGAACAAAAATATCTTAGATTTTTATGGAAAATGACATGTCATTATATGCAGGCATATTCATCTCAGCTCATTTTTTCAATTCCAAAGATTAGGCTTGAATAAAAAGAAAGAAAGAAAATACCGTTGATTAGACCTATTATGTGTAAAAATATCTCTTCAACCAACGATGACTTTTCTCAAAATGAATTTTATAAATATTTAACTCTGCCTGCAATCATGCATGTACAGTACGAGAATAAAAAGTGTATTCCTGTTGAACTAAAACCAAGATATGATTTGCTTTGGTGTTTTCTGGCACATCAACACATGGAGGCTATTTAGTGAAGAGGCAATTGGAGTTAAGTTCTTTACATAGGGACAAATAATGGTAGCTTGCTCAGGCTGATTGAGTGTACATTAGGATTTGAGCCTTCATCCTTCCATTTTTGAGTCTGACATGCCAATCAATGAGCTACCACTCCTCTTATGTACATCTTGCAGGAGGACACATTGAGCCTATTTTACATCCTCCACACAATAACTGGGTTCAATAATTTAAATGTACAATGGTTTGCTTTTGTAGCTTTAATTCCAATTTCCAGCACTTGATAGCCTATATATAGTGCCTAGTATATTTTGTGGAGGAAGAACACATACAAATCTCAGGAACAACCACTGACCCATGGGAAAATACTGACTTGCTTTCTCATTTGCTGGCTGAGCAGAACACCCACACTGATGGAGGCAAGTGAACTGTAAAGACAAGCGCCTTCAACCACTCAGCTACACAGGGCTTCATTATATATGAACTAACATAAATGAACTAACTACATGTACAATATATGATTTGATTTTATTTATTTTTGTTTTAATGTCAATCTTGTCTTACGTCAATCATGTCCAAGGATGAGTATCAATACCTCCACTTAACTGTCATTGTAAACATTGACACAAGAATGTAGGGCCTGGAACATTTACATGTAATTATTACCTTGTCCTTAGAAACATATTTTCAAAACAGAATATAAATGAATGATCTATTCAATATTCAACTATGTGCTTTTATTTAATTAAATCTCACCTTGACTCAAAGCTCCCTTGGATTTCCAGGTAACTATGATTTAGAACCTGATATTAAAAGCTGTAATCTTTCTGCATGGAAAATTTATATATAGCAATAAATGATTTGATTCACTTGCATTTGCAAGAAAATGTTAGAAGTAGCTATTAAGGAGAATCAATCCCGTTTTGTATTTTGCAGCTTTGGCTGCAACTTTCTTTTCCTTCTGGTCAGAAACAAGTTGTAACTGAATTTCTTGTCATACAGACCCATAATAAAAACCTTCTCATGTACAAAAATCAAATCCAAGCAATGCACTGCTTAAAGATACATGTAAACTGATCTTTTTTTAATACTAATTACAGATACACCAGTTTTGCATCTTAAATGTGTCCAAAGGACATTTTTTCACCCAAATGGCCAGTGTCCACCAAAAGTTTACAAATCGCCATACCATGTTCATTACAGGGGGACAGAGGTACATAAAATTTACTACTGACAGCTCAAACAATGTATAATACAGATTCACTAATTACAGATATAAACTTACACTAATAACAGATGTATAACAAAATGTATTTTTCTGACCCACAGCTGCTAATATACAATTTTATAACCAATTGATAAATGTATCAGGTCTTTTGCATCCTACATTTTGACTGTACCTTCCAGAAAAGGTATACAATCATTAAGTGATTGAAAATCTCTTTCTAGGGTATATATTTTTAAAATTTATTAAGAAACTTTCCTTTTTTTTACCCCCCTGCACATACAATAAACCAATGATATTTAAATTATGGAAATAGGCACCAGTCTAGTGTCTAATGCACAGTTTTTGCCCCATACCACCAAGTTTGCAATGATGTTCTATTTTGGACCAAAGTCTATTGTGATACAGAAATTTCTAAATTTTGTCATGTTGTGTATATTTAATTTGTACTGTGTGCTTGGTTTTGTCCTTGATTATATGTTATGAATATTTAATCTGTATTGTGTAACTTACCTTTGTCCGTAATTGAGGGTAGGATTTTAAATTATTCACTGGAATTATAAAGTGCTCAATAAATTATACTTTTGGACTAAATCGCTATTTTGGGATTATTGTGAATTCATTTAGAGACATTTCTAATTATCTGATTGTGATACATTAAGACTGTTAGCACATTAAAACTATTCCTGGCTATTAGTACATCAACACTTTCAAGAATGGAATTCATTCAAAACACCACTGGAATTCAATCTAAACACTCTAGATACTGAATACTCTGAATACTTTAGACTTATGATAGAACTTTTAAGACTGTTTGGGATTTAATTCACAAAACTGTAAGTTATTTTAAAATTTGCAATTTTGTATTCCTATGAAATACATTATTTGTTGAATTTTACAAAACTTGCTGGGTATTTTTTATCTTGTCTGTAACTTAGTTCAAGACCATAAAGGCATAACAATTCACCCTCACTTTTGGAGAAATTCTGGACAAAAATGTGATTTCCTAATTCCAGTGAATATGGTATAGAGAGTTTAGTGACCATATAACCATTTTACACCACCATCTTGATTTTGCCACTCATTTAAATCCTTCTACACTATACCGATATATAATCATGATTTTGCAAATATAGTCAAACTGATATCAAACACCTTCTATTAACTGGAACAAGGAAAGTTAAAAGTGTCACATGTACAAAAGCAATTAATAAAGAGAGGCAAAATACATTGGTCCCATGCAAACAAGTCTCTAACTACACTACTGTCCTCTTATAACAAAGTACAGGCACTTGTACATTTAAATCAGTTATATATAGTTCAACTGTTTCTACTTGATCCATTATACCAAATTTTATATCACTGACATTGAAACCCAAATTTGTTGTGGTTCTACAACAGTAAATGCTTTATTTTTTAGTCTTGTGCAATATTATAATACAGTCTTGGTTACCTGAATGGCTCCCAATGAATAAGCAATATATAAAGGGAAATTACAGTAAACAAGATAACCCAGAAACTGGCCTTGTATACTCTAGATAATTACAAGCATTTTTTTCTCCAGGACAAGTGATTGTGAAATTCCTCCTAAATATTCCACTTAAAAATGAGTAAGCAAATGGCAAAATTTAACAATGATGGAAATACAGTTTTTGGTATTTAGTAATAATGTCTCTGCTGTTACATGCAGTTTTTGGTATGCATTAATAAGGCACACACAAAATAATTATAAGTGTTTCCTACTGAACTGGTTTTAAAAGTAAGGTAGGCAGGTCAGGTCTTTTTTTAAACATTATATATACTTAATGTCCTTTTTTCACCTTTTCAACTGGGGGGAGGGGGAGGAGGGTGTTAGGGTTGGCAGTGAGAAACAGGGATGATCAGCCGACTGGAAACATATGGGGGGGGGGACTTGATGTTTCTGCTGTTATATGCAGTTTTTGGTGTTCATAGATAATGTCTCTGCTGTTGCATGCAGATTTTGATGATCAGAGATAATGGATCTGCGGTGCGTGCAGTTTTGATGTTCAGAGATAATGTATCTGCTGTTGCATACATTTTTTGGTGTTCAGAGATAATGTCTCTGCAGTTGCATGCATATTTGGTGTTCAGAGATAATGTATCTGCTGCTGCATGCAATTTTTGGTGTTCAGAGATAATGTCTCTGCTGTTACATGCAATTTTTGGTGTTCAGAGATAATGTCTCTGCAGTTGCATGCAGTCTTTGGTGTTCAGAGATAATGTCTCTGCTATTACATGCATTTTCTGGTGTTCAGAGATAATGTCTCTGCAGTTGCATGCAGTCTTTGGTGTTCAGAGATAATGTCTCTGCAGTTGCATGCTGTTTTTGGTGCTCAGCAATGTCTATCATGTTGTACTTACCCTGAAGGTATCCCAAGCATGTTTCATATCATGTTCTACTTGAAGATATCCCAAGCATGTTTCATATCATGTTCTACTTGAAGGTATCCCAAGCATGTTTTCTATCATGTTGTACTTACCCTGAAGGTATCCCAACCATGTTTTCTATCATGTAGTACTTACCCTGAAGGTATCCCAAGCATGTTTTCTGTCATGCTGTACTTACCCTGAAGGTATCCCAACCATGTTTTCTGTCATGTTGTATTTACCCTGAAGGTATCCCAAGCATGTTTTCTGTCATGTTGTACTTACCCTGAAGGTATCCCAAGCATGTTTTCTATCATGTTGTACTTACCCTGAAGGTATCCCAAGCATGTTTTCTATCATGTTGTACTTACCCTGAAGGTATCCCAACCATGTTTTCTGTCATGTTGTATTTACCCTGAAGGTATCCCAAGCATGTTTTCTGTCATGTTGTACTTACCCTGAAGGTATCCAAAGCATGTTTTCTATCATGTTGTACTTACCCTGAAGGTATCCCAAATATGTTTTCTGTCATGTTGTACTTACCCTGAAGGTATCCCAAGCATGTTTTCTATCATGTTGTACTTACCCTGACGGTATCCCAGGCTCAGACTCTTCATCTTCTACATCTTCAACATCATCCATAGTACTAACACTGGCAGTGGCACCCTTCTCAAGCATTCTTACTGGATTTGAAGGTGCTCCCACTGCTGCAGGTCTTTGCTCTGCAACAACTTTTTCTGCCTTGACACCCTTCCGATAATACATTGTCCCCTGAGCTGACTGCTTGGTAGCACTAACCTGGTCATCCATAAACAGGCATGTTGCTGTTGCTGTTGTTTGTTGGGTTTTAGTTGTAACTGATACAACTGTAGTGGTCGGTAAAATGAGCCCATTTTGAGTTGCTGATGGATTCATAACTTCACTGTATGGCTTTGTTGGGGTATAGTTTAAATTTCTGACCTTTGCAAGTGATTCTGGTGTAGAAGGCTTTATAACAGAACTTAGAGCGGCTGAACCTGGTCGTGGAATTGACGACACAGGTTTTGTGTAGGTCATGGGTTTTCCACTGGCAATGTTCATCTCAGATTTACTGGTGACTGTTCTTGCCAGAGTGCTATGAGCCATCTGATTGGCATTATTGACAACAGTTTTGGACAATGACACCCCACTGTTTACTTTACCCTGACTGGATATGATGGTATCTACTTTTGATCCATGTTGTTCTTCCGAATTCTCTGGAACTGTTTTGGTTATAGTATGTGCTGCCACATCTGCTTTCACAATATTTGTATTAACATGACTTCCCTTTGATACCAATGAGGTTGCTGATTTTCCCCCCTTTGAATTATCTCTGTTGTCTTTGTTTTGACTTGTAACTGCCACATTTGAATCATCTTCTTGTGAAGTTTTTGAAGATTTTTGAGACAAGGCACTGTAAGTTTTATTGGGTGAAGACTGGTTATTCATATCTCCAATGGAATTTTTTTCCTCTGAAGACTGATCTTCTTTGTTTTGATTTATATTTATAGAACCATTGGACCTAGAGGCATGTAGACCAGATTTAGTAATATGGGCTTCTCTTTTTAAGGCACTTTGTGGTCTCATAAAAGAATTCATCTGGAATCCAAACATTGGTGTCCCTGACGGGTTGCTGCGGCTATGGCTTGATATAGAAGAATCTACTGGAGTTTTTTTGGTTCTTAGGTTCTGAAGATCATTAACAATGTCTTTGGCACTTAGCGGTCTGGCATAAGGATCTGTATGACCCTTTGAGGTGGATCCTAAGGGTTTTGCGATATTACTGGTAGATGGAGATTTATTCAAGACAGGTTTTGGAGGTTTTGATGACCTAAAAGGAGTTGACATTGTGCTCGTAGTCGAAGCCTGACTAAGACTGCTGTATGTCTTGCGACCTTCTGCATGACTGCGAATTGTCATCAAATCTGCATGATTTAAGATCTGAGCAGGCTTGACACCCACAGATTCACTGTATTTCAAGGTTGGTCTTTGAACCTGCTGTCGCAGCGGAAGTTGTTTTTTCAAGGACAACTCCTCCAGACTGGCTGTGAGGTTTCCAACTGCTGGATCCCCCATTGTATGGTATGTAGAACGCTTCCTACCTCATCACCATCGTCAAGAAAATTCTTGCATGCTCAAGATGACATCAGTCTGAAATAATAATAAAAATAATACTAAAGAAAACTTAAAATCACAGAGAACATCAACTAAAATGTATTTAACAGATGGGCTAGTTAGGAACTGCATTCAAGAATACAGAATTCAATTTGTGTGTCTATCCAACTTCCAAGGGACCAAATTTGGACATTCCAAATTTCAAAAAAAGCTGCTATACCTCATTCTATTGAAGGAAACAAAGATGTCATCACAAGGAGAGAGCTGGGGATTTTCCCCCGACTTATTTGGGACCTGGCCCAAGCTACCTTAATGGGACTTGTTTAATCTGATAATGCTCAGATACCTCAAAAGTCCTATATACAATGCAAGTACTTTCTTAACTACTACTTTTTCAAACAAAGTTGGCAGTAACATTGTCATCATCACTGCATGTCAATGAAAGGTTGGAGCACTGGAAACTGATCATAGCACTGAGTCAGTCCCAGGTAATTTTATAAATCAATAAAATCTGATCACCATAACGCTGGAGAGGCATTGCTGAGAATTTTATTAGCAAATCAGGTTAACATAAAAAAAAGTTGATGTAATACTCTTTATATGTCAGCTGGATGCCTAGTCTAAGTCAGTCAAGTGCCATAACTCTGTAAAATAAGAAAATCAGATTATCAGTGAAACATCTGAGACACTGTTTAGATGAAGTTCCACAGCAAGTTTGGCTCAAATCAAGTATAAAAAATGTGAATGCCAAAAAGAGTTTGCACCAGTGGGACCTTATTTTATTTCAAGATCCTCTTACAAAGGAACACAGTAAATTATCCTTAAATCAAATGAAAAATGCACATGCTGCAGTGTTCACAAGCCATTAGGAAGCCTATTTCTTTCCAATGAAGTGGGGTAACTCTCAGAAATACAAGCCAAATCAGCTCATCAAATAAAATATGTAAGTAACAATGTTTACAAGCTTGTGAACAGAAAGACTGACCATTTCTATGTCTCATCAGTTTAGCAGCAAGAGACAAAATTCAAACAATGGAATTCTGTGACAGAAAAGTTATATAACATACTTCCTTTAAAATGAATAGGGTGCAGGCACTCTTGTTGTTTAATTTGGGTCCAACCATAGACCTCCGAATCAATAGGCCTCTTTATTACCTGAAATGCATGACAGCCATAACATTGGTGCCAGGTCTGATATATAGAATGAAAGTTATTGCACAAACAATATTTCTTATGGTAACAACAACCTTGACCTTATAAAAACTGATAGTTTTTCTTTTCCCATGTGCAAGCTATTCACAAAGTTTGGAAACTGTAGATGGTTCAAAATTAGTTATTGTGAACATTACCTTCACCTTTAGACCCCAAATGGATAAGGTCCTTCCTTATCAAAATTGTAATCCATCCACAATATTTGGTAACAGTAGGTCATATAGAACTTGACTTATTATGCAGAAACCATGTGAACTTAACCTTTGACCTTTTGACCACAAAAATAACAAGGTTTATTCTTACCACATGTGCAAACCATCCACAAAGTTAAGGTGCAGAGTTCAATAAACAGGACTGAATAGACTTTGGTTAAAGAAAATTAGTGTTAAATTTTAAAGGAATAATTTATATTTGATTTAAAATGAGCAAATGTGCACATATGACCCATGTGACTTTCACTATAGTTCAAAGTAAGGATAATACAGCTCAGAGTTTTGACAAAGATGCAATATACTGCAATCATATTGTAACAAACAAAAATTTAATTCACGCTTTAACATGTGACTCCATGAAATCAAATAAACAGGGGACAACAGTAACAAGGTACAAATATAGCACAATGTTGTTATGTACTTGATGGAAGACCTTTCACAATACAAAATATATGCCTATGATAAGCTAGCTGCATATAGGCAACACATAACATATTGTCATGCATATCAAGGAAATGACATTTAGAACAAAAAGGCCAGGGCCTGCATGTTGTGCCCATGATTGAAGCATTACCATAAAACAAGTGATCTTAAATACAAGGTCAAAATGTTGAGCTAGAATGTCACAGAATGACAGGTGTTAACTCCACTATTATTCTTCAAAAAGAAAGAACAAAATCCATATAGTGGTTGAGGGAATATAAATAATGAAAAAACTAACCTGAACCTCAGTATAAAGATTGAATGTGAATTTGACAGACAAGTCAGAAGAACAAGTGAGCATGTCGGAAAATGAACAGTCCTGTCTTCAAAAATGATTCCTTCCAGTTATGAACAAAAACTATCATAGGATTTAATAAATACAAACAACTGACAAAACATCAGCAAAGACTTCAGCACAAATTTTCTATGCCTATAATCTTAATCCACAGTCAAAGGAGTGATCATGTCACAGAATGGACTGTAACGACTCATTCAAAAAATGACAAAGATTAATCAATGGGTTTAGGAAATATCAGGAAAAACTTAAACAAGACCCTAAGCCAAATTTTCTATGACTGTGACCGTTACCCCAGGGTGAAAAAGGCAAGCAAGAACATTGAAGAATGAATTGTCATAACTTCATAATGAGCTAGAAGAAATATATACTAATGAAAAGCTGGAATCAGAACTTAAACCAAAACCAGAGACAACTCTGACAATGCTGGTGCTGGAAATGTCATTGCTTATGTCTTGCTTCCCAGCAGCATGGACATGTTAAAATTGTGAAGACATTCTGAACTTTGCGATCTAGTTACAATTGTAATTAAAACTGTATGTCTCAGTCCATAAGGTAATTTCTTGGTGATCACAAAAAAATGCCCACTATATGCAGTTATGTTCTGTGATCTGTGTTAGCTTAAATCTATTATGATAAATCATTATTAAGTCAAAATAAGAAGGCCAGTGATTTACAATGTAAAGAAAACTTAGTAAAATAAACCAGGTTAAACTGATGGTGTGAAGGAGTTACACACACACATTTCCTTTGTTACATATATACTGAATGATTGTATTCTATTATCCATTCTCATTAATCAATTACAACAGCATTTATAATGGTTAGCATGGCCATGGAACATGGTACGTTAAAAACACAGGCCACATACGGTACCATTAGAAACAGACCACAAGCATGATACTATTGATAACACAGGTTACAGACATGATGCCATTAAAAAACATGTAGCAGATAGGATGCTAACAATACAATTGAAAGAAAAAAACAGGCCACATATATGATACCATTAATAACCTAGACCAGAGACATGGTACCATGAACAAGTGTACAGACATGGTACCACTAAAACACATGCCAGAGAAATGGTACCATGAATTACATGACCAGAGAAATGGGTACGTGTGTTTTTAATATCATGTCTGTTGCTTATGCTATTAATGGTACATTAATAGCACAAGCAACAGACATGATATTATTAAAAACACAGGCCACAGAACTGGTACCATTAATACCACTTGAATATTAGAACAATTTATATACATATTTACAAGTAATTCATATTACAAAATATAAGTCACATATTAAAAGTCATCTAATATTATATCCATCACAAATTTATAGGAAACTGCATGTATCTCATCCAGGAAGAGCTGAGTATCACCTGCCCAAGAAACAAGAAAACATTTTTATTTTTATTTTTTTCAGCCCTGACAAACAAATTATTATCAAATGGAAATTAATTCCACTTGATTTAAAGATATACAGCACCACAACCAAAAATCTAATTTGTTATGTCATAACTTAAAAGCACCTAATGGTGCATATATCCCATATTTACTCTAAAAGACCCATTGTACTATGGCCATTTGTCAGTAGTTAAAACACCAGACTTTATGATATCTCATTTAATCAACTTATGCTCTATCTCTGAACAAATTCAATTAATGGTATTGGTAGATGATGACCCACTGAAAACAGAATATTGTATTTAGAGCTTCAATTAATGGTATTATAGATGATGACCCACTGAAAACAGAATATTGTATTTAGAGCTTCAATTAATGGTATTGGTAGATGATGACCCACTGAAAACAGAATATTGTATTTAGAACTTCAATTAATGGCATTGGTAGATGATGACCCACTGAAAACAGAATATTGTATTTAGAGCTTCAATTAATGGTACTGGTAGATCATGACCCACTGAAAACAGAATATTGTATTTAGAGCTTCGATTAATAGTATTGGTAGATGATGACCCACTCAAAACAGAATATTGTATTTAGAGCTTCAATTAATGGTATTATTGATGATGACCCACTGAAAACAGAATATTGTATTTAGAGCTTCAATTAATGGTATTGGTAGATGATGACCCACTAAAAACAGAATATTGTATTTAGAGCTTCAATTAATGGCATTATAGATGATGACCCACTGAAAACAGAATATTGTATTTAGAGCTTCAATTAATGGCATTATAGATGATGACCCACTAAAAACAGAATATTGTATTTAGAGCTTCAATTAATGGTATTGGTAGATGATGACCCACTGAAAACAGAATATTGTATTTAGAGCTTCAATTAATGGCATTGGTAGATGATGACCCACTGAAAACAGAATATTGTATTTAGAGCTTCAATTAATGGCATTGGTAGATGATGACCCACTGAAAACAGAATATTGTATTTAGAGCTTCAATTAATGGTATTGGTAGATGATGACCCACTGAAAACAGAATATTGTATTTAGAGCTTCAATTAATGGCATTGGTAGATGATGACCCACTGAAAACAGAATATTGTATTTAGAGCTTCAATTAATGGTACTGGTAGATCATGACCCACTGAAAACAGAATATTGTATTTAGAGCACTTCTATGGCTATGGATCACAATACATAAAGCACAGTACTGAATCACAATGTTAAAACTGTTCATCCATGTGAAAGAGTGATTATTGAAGGCTCAGATTTCATTTTAAAAAGTCAAACATCTGTGTACACTAAATGCCCCAAACAAGTACATATATTTAAACGTAAGACAGTTCCATTTAAAGGGTTCAAAACGCATCTTCTGTCAGCTCTAGAGAAATAAAATATCAAAATACTATAACCTGGACTGGACATATTTACAGTAATAAAGGTCAATCCCTAGGCAAGCTGAAATTGTGTTATATTTATTTTACTTATTTGAGTTATGTCCTCTATTTTCCAGTATTGACTATGATCTCATTCAAGAGTGCTCTTAAAACTTGAACAGACTTAAAAGCTTAATGTTTCCTTCCTTAATTATTGTCAGAATGTTTTTTTTTTAATTTCATGATGTTTGTTTTTATAATCTTGTCAATGTAAATGTTTTTACAATTTATCTGTTATTGTAAAGCACTTCAAGCTTCAAAAAATTAGGTGCTGTTCCAAGTCTAATTATTATTATTATTGTTAATCTGAGAACCTGGAGTTAATGTTTTAAAAATGGTTGTACTCTATCTTGTGTTGATCTAAATAAACAATATCAGTATTTGTATACAATTGTTTTTATTCAGGGAAGAGACGCTGCATTCTGTAACTAGAATTTTTTATATATAAAATCTTGCAGAAGTTTCAAAGATTCTAACAAAAAATAAATTTGTGACTGATTTACAAAATGCTCATTTCCTATGTTGTTAATAATTGATGGCACAGAATCTGCCTACATTATGAAAACTTTTAACACATTAACCCCTGGTGAGGAGTTTACATGGTAGGAGGTAGTAGCCTACTGACGAGCTCTGTAGCGTCAAGGTCATGTATGATACACTAAAGTGGGTGGTATTATAGAATTAGAAAGGTAGACAGATGTAGCTCTACAATGATACCAAATAATCTGGAATTTATAGTTGCACTACAAAATACAGAGAGAAAAACCACATTTTGTTGGACCCAACTTTTTTAAAGCCAAAATTCGCCCATGGTCAGAATCCGATTATGTGTTCATATTTTAGACTTTTTGGTCTCAGATCTAAGGCAGACCAGTATGAACTGCAAACAGACAGATGAACCTTTACAAAAAGTAGGATAAGATGGGCATTTGGAATAAAGAGTGGTCTCAATATGAAAATAATGGGTCCGTTAAACCAAATTTTGTTACCAAACAAAATCCAACTTTTATCCTTCTGCTCATAAGCAAGCCAAATAGCCAATGAAAAACGATGTTTCTAACACAACTAGGCAGTATATTATTGGAAAATCGCCTGGAAGTTGGTATTTTAGGATGCATTCATAAATAGCTTCCAAAATGTGTTTCCTACTCGAATTTCAGACCAAAACAACAAAAACTGCAGGGGTTACTGTGTTAAGACATTCTGATGAATCTTATTGATAAACATGCTACAGATCACTCTTCTACGCACAACTTTACATGAGGACTGGAGGGAGACTTGACAGAAAACAAGTACATTTATGCACATGTACAGTGTAGCTTGAGAGTGTCTCTCTCATGATGTATTAATATGTGCAAGCTTGTGATTTTGTACAATGGCCATTTCTTATTGAGCTATCTGTCAAATTGTAATCAGCAAATTAAGATGCAGTGTGCCTCAAGTAGATGGACAAAAATTCAAAAAGGGATTCCAAAATGGTTATTTCTTTGAACCTTTACTTTTAAATGATTTTATGAATTATATTTTTACTTTAATAAATATGGTTATCTTTATAACTATGAAGATGATAACTCATTTTCCTCACCAGACTCGGAGACTTGAAAAAGATCCCTATGATCTGATCAACTGGTCCGCTGTGAAAGGAGTGCAAGCCATACCTGAAAAGTTTCAAGCACTAACTGTAAAGATACAAATTTATATTGACTAGTGATGTCAACATTTTCATGTCCACAGTAACTTTCACAAATAGTCGTAAAGTGCAAAAATGATGACTGTTTACATCCCCGTCAAATTCTTATTTCCAATTTGTTAAGTGCTATTGATATGTCCTTTTCTGGATGCAACATGCTTTTAAGTTTAAAAAAATCCCTCTCCTCTAATGTTTATCAGTCATATAATATCTCCATCAGTCACATCGATAACGCCTGTTTATTATGATCTCTGGTGCCATTTATATTCAATTTAAACTACATATGTGGTATTAAAATAGAATTAATGTGACACCTGGTTTCACATTCAAGAAACCCATCTGTTTTGTTGGAACTGTTTTCATGTACATACTATAAAGACAAAATAAGGAAATTAGATGGCAGTCTAATGATGAACACGGGCTTGTATTGGTGGTTCCAATTTAAAAATCAGTCATATATGTACTGTATAATAATACAAAAATACATGTATATTGTAAATAGGTTTAGTACATAATTTTCATTTGGCCAATGAGAGGGCAGCATTCAATTCAGCGAAATGCACTTGATATTAAGCGGATGATCATGGCCATGTCAAGCAGTAGCATGGGAAAATGGTCTGTCATTCCTTAATGGTATGATAGTAAGCCAAACTTTGGACAGGCATACAAAGTCAAATGCCTGAACTAAGCATCAGTACCAAATTTATTACGTTATGCAAAACCTAGCATGAAATATCAGTATTGATTCTTAAACAGGTTATGCAAGAAAGGAGAGTAGTGTCCTCCCTTGTATTATTATATAGTACATGTATGACAAGTAAATTGTAAGCAGTGATACAAGCCTTGAATTGTAATTGTTATTCTGTGTCTCGATCTGAACATGGAAACTTTTTCTTAAGTAGTACCTGGTTGTCCATTTTATTACCCTGGTTATTATCAATGGGTGGGTACTCAAGTACCCAATGGCATCTTTATTGACTACCAACTGTAATTCAATCAAAGTCATTGTTTGAAAGCTTTTAGCCCTCAAATAGACCTAAAACATAAGAAGATTCAGCAAACTAACGTTTGTATTTACATTTTATCTTTCATCTTCCGTCCCTTAACTTGACACCTTTGCAGTGATAAGAACACTACTTAACATTAAAACATTGTGCTCTAAGACAATTATACTAACAGTTAACATAAACTCTTACTAAAACCGCCAACACTGACGTTGCACTCTTTGGTCAATGGCTACAGAGACTTTAAAAATGATGAATAAGACTCCTCTCCGGCGTACTGATATCTATGATGTTTTAAACATATAACAAGTTTTATATTCAAACATTTTGTGGAAAGGGCAAATCATTTTAGAGAAAATTAAATTTCAGCTCATTTAGATCATTTAGAATCTTCACTTTGTCCTGAAATGGTAATGACTGTAAATGTAATATATCTTCTGTCTTAATGACAGCTCATGTCATTTGTTTTTTTGACTGGGCTTTACAAATCGACTTGCTGCCAACATTACACAAACTCAAATTTTGCTCAAGCAAGCTCAAGTCTGCAAAGTACTTGAATGTAGGCAAGTCAAAAATTTACTAGAGTGATAGAATGAGACAGAGATCACGTACAGTTTGTGATGCTTTTATATTTTCGAAGTTTTATACTCTGTGATAGAACATGCATCATTTTCCATTTAAATGTACCATTCTTCTATTATATAACTGTCCCCTGTTTCTTTCATCAATCAATACTTTATTTCATATGATATACTGTCAAGGTATGTCATTTCCATACTGTAGTCACTGTTAAGGTCAGTCTCATAATTTGTGCAATGAACAATAATGATAATATTATTTCAAGTCAATTTTGACAAATATGGAATAGATATTTATATTTTAACTAATCAGTAACATTTTAATCAGAATATCAGCATGTATACAAGATTTGCAGACTTTTTAGTCCTAACCTAGCTTCAATAGTCTATTGTGTCTGTGTACAAAGCTTAATTGCCAGTTCTTGGTTGTCAATTATTGATTTGGCGCATGTTTCTGATTTCAATGTGATTAGGTAATGACTATTCAATGTAATAACTAATCATGATATAATTAATGAGATTTCTTTTACAGGCATTTCTAAAAATAAAAATTTCAATGGTCCCTAATGATTAGCCACCTGGATATTCTTAAAAGTGTGATTGAAAATCTACCACCTCCAAGGAGTTCTTTTATCTTCTTTAGTTTATGTGATTATTGCAGTAGACCAATAATGTATATACTTTCTGGCAAAACATTTAATGGATAAAAATAAGTCTTATCAAATCATTCTTAAAAGTCAAAGACTGTTTTGAGACATGTCAGATTTTATTGTGACTTAGTGATAGCTTTTAAGTAAATGGATAAATTAAGTATTTTCAAATCATTCAGTTGCCAGTATAAATAAATCATTACAAAAAGTCGAGCTTTCATTATTATTGATGTATATTTAGTTCAAGAGATGAACCTACTAGTGTATCTAGGTAAAAAGGAAAACCTGACAAAGTTTCCATAAACATATCTAGAACCTGTTTCAAAGAAAAACCATTGTTTAAACTGTCAGTTCAAGGTCTTTTATCTAAATATCCCCCATTAAAAATCTAATTATTTGTGTCTTTGCCTTTGTAACTATATATGTAGTCTCATATATACCTCTATCTACATGTACTACTTACATTATCTGTTTTGATAGCAAACTATTGGCAAATGATTTTACAGTGTAAACAAAGATAAAAAGAAAACAAATTTTCTTCAAAAGAAATACAGTAAAACCTGTCTTGTGAGACCCCCTTCTGCCAGCAAAAAGCAGCCTCTCAAGACAGGTGGTCTCTCATAACTGGTTTGTACAAGATTATCAGTTTACACTGTCTAAATGGAGCAGGTTTAAAAAGGGAGATATCAACATTGTTGTACATGCATTATATTCCTTATTCATAGTTAATGTCACAATGTTGCACATCATTTCATCTCAATGTAATTTTCTATAACAATAAAGATAACAAAACATCATAAAACATTAACAATTACATTTGATGATGATCTGTACATGTAGGTTAGCATATGAATTGCCAAATTAGTAAGGTAATGTTTATTTATCCTGTCCTTAGGTTAACTTGACATGTCCATACAATTCAGACTCACTTCAAATGTAATAACAAGAACTGCACAATTAGCTATTATTTCACTTACTTATCCTGTATGTGAATTTGGCTTTGATCTGGGTTTAGGTAAAATATGGAACCAATGAATGAAATCGAAAGGCATAATTAACCCATTCGTAAACAAGATAAATTTATATAAAAACTAACCTAAAATACCTATAATTCACCAATGACATAAAGAGAATAACTCAATAAACCAATGGTGTAAAGGCCTGAACCACAGTGAACAGGTGATGACTTGTTATGGGTTTTAATGATGGTAACATCACAAATAAACCAAACATATATATTTTACAATGACAATCAAATCTGAAAAAATAATCACCCTTTATTGACCCCTAACAATATGGATATACTCCAAAGACAATTTGCCTATTTGACCACCACAGCAAAGCCCTTCCAAAAGATTTCTCATCAGGATATTAACTGGGTTTTGTGGTTTTTAACCAAAGAAAAATAAACAATACAAACCTCTGAACTGACTGTATATCTGTGATGGCTACTTTTAAGGAACCAACAGTTACTAGTAATTGGGATTTACAGGACTTTGGCACTATAATGACAGTTAGTAACATGTAGTTTTGTCTAGATTTAAGACCTGTAGCATATGACAGCTATTTGCATCCAATCCAGACTTGCCTATTTCATTGGGTTTATTTTTTTTATAGGACAAACAATGGTTGTGGCTCTAAGGAATAAATAAATGTCACTGGTATTTATCTCTGTTTTTGCAATGTAGTTATGCAATAAGTGTTGTTTTACAACAATCTGCACTCTGTCTGTAAATACTCCTAAATGGCCACAGTTACAATGAATTAAATAAAAAAAAGTATTCATTGGCTTTGCAAAACGGACATTCTTAGCAGTGTCAAAATGCATTTTTGTAAGAAAATTGTGGTCGCTGATCACTTTCTGCAGGTGGCCACTGACAACAGTGAGTTTATATAATGAAACAACTGATCTCTGCATGACAAATGTGGCTGTAAATGACAGGTGGCTGCTCATAGAGGAGTTCACTCAAGACAGTTTTTACTGCATAACACAATTTCCTTAAAACAACCCATCTCTTGCTACCTACTGTTTTAACTTAAATTGTGATGTATGTTGTCACATTTTGTGGCAGGTTCAGCAATCCCAAGGAGCAAATTCAATTTTCCAGTCAGAAGGGCAAGCTGACCTTTATAAAATTTCAAAAAAACTTCCTTCACTATTTTATGTATGTCAAGTGTCCTATTAACTCCATTTTCTTTCTTTTCTTTTCTGTAGAGCTTAATTTGCTTGATTGCATGATTCTTATTATGACTTGTGCTTCCTTTAATTTTAAGACACATGAACATTTAATCTATTATTTAAGGTTTAATGTACATTACAGAGGTCTTAGACATGCTTTATCACGCATATCCAGATGCAATTCATTTATATGAGATGCAGAAAATCTTACAAAGGAGTTGTCCGTATGGATGACAAATTCAAAGGCTTTGAAAGTCCTGCTTCAACCACCTGCTGAGTGGGAAATTATGTTGATCGTTTTAGTTGTGCTGATATTTACACTGAAATATCAGTGGCTGAAAGACAACCTGATGTACATGTTGCTATTGTAAGAGTACATGAGAAGAATATGATGCAATAGCTGGGCAGCAAGTTCAAAAACTTCAATTTGCTGCTGAGTGGTCAGAAAATGTGCTGATATTTACAAAGAATGAATTCACAGGCAGAAAGACAAAGTTATGTACATGTGTATAAAGTACATCAAATGAACAACTTCAGCTTTCATTATTGTGTAGTCTAATAAGTAGTGCATGTGACCTCAAAAACAAGACGCATTGAAACTTAGACAAAATGCCATTTGCAAACATGGATAAGTAGTTTGGGGTTAAACAGCAAATTGATGAAGACTGTAATGAGATTCAGAAGAGCGCTAAAGTTGCTAGAACTGAACACTCACATGGAACAGTAGCCAGATGTAAGAAAGTGTGTGATGCCTAGCTTAGTGATCGGAATAAGACCTGTCCTTGGCCTGACATAATAGTCTCACTCTAATGGGCAAACAGGAGCTATTTGTCAATATTTATGCGACTACAAAAGCCACTACTCAACTGTTAGAGTAAAAAGGATTGATGCTGTGAGAAAGCTATCTGTCTAGTCTAGGTTTCCTCTTACCTTTCTACCCTATTCATGATATTTGAAAATTTATTACACAATCAAACGTAAATGTCCAAATATTCATAAGTCCACTGTGGTGGCAGGTCTGTTTGAATTCTGACAACACATTTTTGAAGTCAGACAAGTAAAATTTGTACAAAGCTCTAGCTAAGGACAAATGTTTATTTCATATTTTAAAGCAAGTCAGGTCAAGTTCTAATTTTCATATTTTAATGACTTTATCTACCTTTAGCTGGCCATTCATGCCCTCTAGGTATACTGAATCTTTGAATCAAACTCCATTTATTCATTCACATTCTGTTTTACTACAGTAAGAGGTCACTGATAACTATAAGTACTGATGCCAACATATTGGAGCAAGAAATGGTGCATACAAGATAACTAGTCCAATAAATCTAACCCTAAAATCTGTTGATACTGATGTATGATTTGTTGGTGTGATGTCACCTTTTCATCCAAATATGTAATTTTTTGCATGCAAATCTTCCTGAAACATATCTGCATATTGTTTAGAACCTTACCAGTATTTGGTAAAAACCATATCTAGTGCAAAATTCATAATGGTCACAGGAGATAGGGTTGTGCAATTCCACATGAACTTACAAGTCATCAAGCAAAGCATTTGATCCGGAAATATAATGTATGTATCGCTCAAAAAAATATTCAACAGATGTTGACTCAAAAGCTACAAGAAATATCGGTGGTATATAAAATGTACACATATGTGTGCAGTCAAAATTGACTATAAATATTTGCATGTTTTAATGAATAAGTAAGATTAGCCTCTAATTATTTAGTCAGTCTCATTACAGGTGTGAGACTAATTCATTAGCCTACAAGATAATCCGACAATAACAAACATTACAAGTTTTGGCCCTTTGAAAAATTGACAGGCATTGTTTCTTTTGTTTGTTTTTTAAAAACAACCAAAAATACAAACATCTGATCAGTCTCAGGTCGGGAAGACAGGAAACGCAGACTACTGTCGATCTAGTCCTACATGTAAGACATTTTGATTTTGTTTAGGTGCTAAAACATAAATATCAGCGTCAGGTCTTACAGGTAGGACTAACTGTCGATCCTGACACTGCTTCATCAGTTTCAGTGCTTGAAATTCGCCTAAAAATACAAATCATATATTCCAAATATCCAATCACTGCATTAAAATATTCATACATTCTGTATGCCATTCACTTGTTCATTCATTCGCTCTAGTTCACATTTTAAAAAATCAAGAATGGCTGGTGACCGACTTGACCCTGTTATCGACACAGTCTACAAATTCGCTAACAACCAGGAACTGCACTTGTTAGATTCACTTACCGTCAACTAGATATTACATTCATCCTTGAATGCCAACAATTCAGTCCCAAACATCAAATACGGTAAAATATGTTTGGACTAGGTACGGGTACCTGTTCCCGTAACATGTCAACTATCTGACCGATGCTAAGTAACAAAACAATGCGCCAATCCACATAAAGTTTACAACTCCATTCACCAATGAGAATTTAATTAACATGCATGTTTTGGATCCCGCCAAACGAAGAAAAAAAAAATCCAGAGAGACTGATACCTGTTCAATTTTCCTGTATTTAGATTGGCCGGGGACCAACCTAATTCCAGAGTAATGAGTTTTACCGACACGGATCGAAAATGAAACAAAACTCAAGTAACTGGCTTACATAAACACAATAAAATTTCTAACATAAAGATGCATTTTAAAAACCCAAGTAAATTATGAAACAGTTACTTGAAAAGGCCAATTATTAAAGAATGTTTATCTTCTTTTAACACTCAAATGACACAAATATACCAGGATCACTATACAAATTATTATCCAAGCTATAATGAAACAAAACCTGGTTAATTGATGATAAATTATAAGCCATTATTTAATTCCTGCCAACTATTTAAACTGGTTTTTTTTTCTTCTCATGGAAATAAATAACAAATGGAATTCAAGGAACATCAGACATCAAATGGTTTATTTATTCAGCTTAGAGCATCCAACATGAAAAGTTGTGTTAGAATCATCTGTTCATAAATGGCCACAAAAATACCAGAGATCCTCTATAGAAATATTAAATATACTTTTAACAAAATAATAACCAAGATTTAAAACTTGATTTTGACATGAAATATGTACATATATGGTATGTGTCACTTGTCTATTTTGACAAATACTATTTTAACTCCATGAAAATAGATTTCTTTCAAAAATCACATTTTTTAAAAAAAAAAATCAAGATAAATACTCTAAATATGTGCTCCTTTCTTTAATGCCAGTCAATGAAATATGTTAAACTTATTTTAAAATGTATTTCTGACCAATTACATGGCATAGACACTAACACAACATCGTGATCAAGGCATTGACATGTTTAAAGTTGGACCAATAAATGAAATTGATTTAGAAAGCAGAAGGATAGATCAATGGTATGTGTTATTTTCCTGGATAAATTTATGATGAGTAATGTAGAGATTATTCAGATACAATTTATTTTTAATTTTTCAGGAAGAAAGTTTTAAGTTTCATAATTGCTGATTAGAGCACCAATATTTAAACTTTTTTATCTAATATCAAGCTAACTAGTTATATTACAAAACCAGGGAGTTTCAACACCATGTCTCCTGTCTATTTCTGCGGTGAACAGACTTTTAAAAAAAATCAATTATTTAAAAAATATAATTGTGCAAATCACCGATAATACAGTGAATTTTGTAAAAGGTTTTTTGCATGATTATTGTTTGACCATGGGATTTAAAAAAATAAGTTAGAAAGCAAAAGGACAAATCTGTAGTATGTGTTGCTTTGTTTGGAAATGGTATTAATAATACTTTGCCACTTTAAAAATAATGTATTGAAACAAAACATCAATTGGCAAAACTTTTAATTACATACATTTCTGAAATGTTATATCATAAGTTCAGGATGATTCTACTTTTTATTGCTTTCTCTGTTGTTATTGCTTGCATATGTTTTTGTTTAAAATCATTTCAAAAATATTATAAAGACATGTTTTAGCATATTTTATATTTGCCAAAATATTAGAGAAAGTCTTGGGAATGTTTAACATTTTGATTACATTTAGGAATGGATCACTATCTCATGCATTTTTAGCTATGATTATTTAAGAATAGTGATTATTTTAATATAATTTACAATTGTTAAAATATTTAAAACCATACATGTATCTGCCTTGTAGCGAATGTAAAATGCACCTATAAATGGGAGAGGTAAAAGCAGGGAGATCACCACATACCTGTAAGTATACACCCTCACAGGTAGTCTGCCCTTCCTAACATGAGTTGGACTGGCTTTTAAATACAGGAATGAAATTTTTTATCTTACCTGACACATGTTTTTTAAAAAAAATATATATTTCTGGTCATTTCCTTTCACCATGTTAATTAGTTCCATGCTTTTGTCTAAGGTGCTGGTGGATCATGTCTGGAGTACAAGTGTCAACCATTAAGCACACATTCTAGTCATTGAATGAATTGTTTTAAGTTTAATTTCTTTGTTCTGTGTTTCCCCAATTATAACTGAATCAGGTACAGACAGACAGACAGAAAGATTGAACATATATATAAATAAAAAAATTTTTATTTACTAATAATTTTGTTTAATACTCCTATTAACACCTTTTAGACCCCTTTTTGTTTAAGTTCATATTTATAATCTCTAAATATAACCAAAGCAGGCACAGATACATAGAAAAATGAGAAGGAAAAGGATTTTTATTATTTATTTTATTCAGTACTTCTTGTATTGCTTTTTAGGCTAAATTTTTTTTCATTGTTAGTTCTTTTTTTTTAAATTGCCATCTCATTTTTGTTGATATTTATTTTACTTTTTTTCTTCATTTCATTTGATTGTCTCTAAATATATCTGTGGCAGGGAAATATAAATATACAGACATATATAATACAAGAACAAAAGTACCATGAGTGGTGAATTATATACCTATCCCATGTATAATAGTATTTTATATATACATTAATAGGCATGAATGACTCTGGAGATTACTGACCAGCAAGTTGCAATTATCTTTGGCCATTGAACTAATCTTACTGCGCATAAACCATTATCGTTTTGTAAAGACCTACAAAGACCATGACCTCTGACAATTAGACCTTATTTTCTTCGAGTCTCAATAACTCTGACCTTTGACCTCAAAATCGATAGGCCTCTTATATACTGTAAACGGAAACTCGCCACCTACATGTAATTTGGTCAAGGTATATAGTGTAGAACAAATGTTATTATGCAAAACCATTTTATGTCAGTCTCAGTTACCTTGACCTTTGACTTTTTGAGCCCAAAACTATTAAGCTTTCTCTTTATTCAATATATGAATTATCAACAAGATTTGCTGAAGGTACAAGGTTTAAAAAATGAAATTTATTGCACAGAAACTGTTTATGCCTTTCAGCCACAGTGACCTTGCCCCTTGAACTTTTGATACCAAAATCGATAGGCTTCTTTCTTTTCCAAGTGCAAGACTTCCAAGTTTGGACCAGGTCTGTTTTGTGAAACTAGTGTTAATGTGCCGTAACCATTTTCTTTCTTTTTTCAGACACTGTTAGCAAGATTTTTAACTCCAAAATGTGTGTCACTGGTGGCCAAGTGGTCTAAAGTGTTTGCTTTTACAAATGACTGACTCTCACCACTTGTCCACGTGCATTCAAGTCTCGGGCTTCTCCAACGCGTTAATGTGAGAAAGTATAACAGCAGCTTCCCATGGATCAGTGGTTTTTCCAGGTTCTTCCTCCCCCAAAGATATCGGCCGTCGTCCATAGCCTATCACGTGCTGAAAAAAATAGCACTAAACCCATAAGTGTGTGATTTGGATTTTTAACGTAGCTTTAACAATGTTTCAGTCATATCGTTACGATATCTGCACTGTGACAGTTTATAGTGATGTCTAGCACTGGGGCATCATATCGCAGACATGTAGCATGATGTCCCACCCAGTCACATTATCCTGACACCAGGCCGACCAGTCCTAAAATTAACCTCTTAATGCTGAACGCCAAGCGAGGCAACTGTTAATACCATTTTTGTAAGTCTTTGGTATGACTCTGATGGGGATCGAACCCACGACCTCCCGCATCTGAGGCGAACGCTCTAACCACTGGGCCACCGGTGTGGTCTGAACCCATAAGAACAACACGCCAAAATGCATAGGATTTTTCCTTACCGTATGTGTAAGCCATCCACCAAATTTGGTAACTGTAGATACTGAAGAATTGCAACTATTCTGACAGAATAACATTAAGATAAACATTTTCATAACAAAATATGCTCCACCTTACGGCAGGCTTTAAAAACAGTAAATGAATTTTTAGTAATCAATAATTTCATTTAAGGAGTGACCAGCAATAACAAACTTTTTCTCTACTGTACGTAAACAGATGATGGACAAGAGACCGTCCTTTAAGCTGTTATTTTATTGACTAGTAGAATTAATAATAATAACAACAATAATAATACTTATTATTATTATTATTATTATTATTATTATTATTATTATTATTATTATCTGGAAAAAATATTTACATAAATTCACATAACACTTTGACTCCGCTGTGTCTGAGTTAAGAAAATACTACCTGCTACAAATGGTTTGACAAGAAGTTTACAATTTCAAGACTAATTTTCCAAAGTTTAAGCTCAGTACAGATGCTTGAAAAACTTTCAGAACTGAAAATCGTGATGTTCATAATGGCATGAATGTATAGAATTTAACCACATGCCAGCACAATCCAGACTATAGAGTGCCAGGTAAGTTTTATGCATTTTCAAAAAGGCACAGAAATAAAATATAAACCGCAAAAGGATAAAATATTTAAAATACAAAGTCCAATTAGTCATATAAACCCAAAACTTCTTTCTAAAAGATTATAGTTGTTGTTGTTGTTATTGTTGTTGTAGGGGTTAACACCATTTTCTAGAATTCTAGACCTTCTAGACATGACAGATTTCATTATCAAATGGAAATCATGATAAATTGAATATTGATGCGGGACGTCGCGGGTTCGAACCCTGGCTGTGCCATACCAAAGACTTATAAAAATGGTTCTAGCAACTGCTTTGGAACTAGCAGCTGCTTCGCTTGATGCTCAGCATTAAGAGGTTAGTGTTAGAACTGGCTTCAGGATGATGTGACTGGGTGGGACATGATACTACATGTCTGTGGCATGATGCCCCAGTGCTAGACATCACTACAAACTGCAACAATGCAGACATCATAGCAATATGACTGAAACATTGTTAAAGCTACATTAAAAATCCAAATCGCACACACACACACACACACACACACACACACACACACACATTAAAATCTAGTACATTAAGGTGGCAGAGGACAGTTTTGTAAATTGGCCCCTGGCAAATTTCTTAACTTAAGGCGATGGTGTGACGTTTTGAGTTATTATTGTGTAATAATTAAAGATATTGGTATATTTGTAAATTTGGTCTTTCCGGCTTGCTTTGTTCTTGAAACTGATGTGAGGAATGTACACCTCATGTAGTCACTGCACACTATGTAGCCAGTGAAATACTACTAGTCCGTTAGGAAGCAGAACTAGCCACTTATAACAATAGACATGTTGATTCAAGGCAAGTAGAATATCTCACTAACTGCCTGGATGACAACCATTTTGATTTGTATTAGGCTATTAAGTACACAATGTTTTTCATAAATTATCACCCAGGGAAAGGGCTTGCATTTGTACTGTGAGCATCACGTTCTCAAAAATGGCCTTCGGACATGAAAAATGCAAGTAGTGAAAGGGGCCACCCTAGGGACAATGGGAATTAGCATTACAGACCCCCCCTGGGCCACTCTGGGGACTATGTAAATTTAACATGGGGAAAATTGCTGGGCCACTCTAGGGACAATGGGAATTTAACATGGGGAATAGAGTTTGGGCTTGTCTAGGGACAAGGGGAATTTAACATGGGGAATAGAGTTTGGGCTTGTCTAGGGACAAGGGGAATTTAAAATGGGGAATAGAGTTTGGGCTTGTCTAGGGACAAGGGGAATTGATCATGGGAATAGAGTTTGGGCTTGTCTAGGGACAAGGGGAATTTAACATGGGGAATAGAGTTTGGGCTTGTCTAGGGACAATGGGAATTTAACATGGGGAATAGAGTTTGGGCTTGTCTAGGGACAAGGGGAATTTAACATGGGGAATAGAGTTTGGGCTTGTCTAGGGACAAGGGGAATTGAACATGGGAATAGAGTTTGGGCTTGTCTAGGGACAAGGGGAATTTAACATGGGGAATAGAGTTTGGGCTTGTCTAGGGACAATGGGAATTTAACATGGGGAATAGAGTTTGGGCTTGTCTAGGGACAAGGGGAATTTAACATGGGGAATAGAGTTTGGGCTTGTCTAGGGACAAGGGGAATTTAACATGGGGAATAGAGTTTGGGCTTGTCTAGGGACAAGGGGAATTGAACATGGGAATAGAGTTTGGGCTTGTCTAGGGACAAGGGGAATTTAACATGGGGAATAGAGTTTGGGCTTGTCTAGGGACAATGGGAATTTAACATGGGGAATAGAGTTTGGGCTTGTCTAGGGACAAGGGGAATTTAACATGGGGAATAGAGTTTGGGCTTGTCTAGGGACAAGGGGAATTTAACATGGGAATAGAGTTTGGGCTTGTCTAGGGACAAGGGGAATTTAACATGGGGAATAGAGTTTGGGCTTGTCTAGGGACAAGGGGAATTTAACATGGGAATAGAGTTTGGGTTTGTCTAGGGGCAAGGGGAATGGAACAGGGGACTACAGTGTGGGTCTGTCTAGGGACAATGGGAATTTAACATAGGGAATAGATCGTGGGACTGTCTAGGGACAGTGGGAAATTTAACATGGGGAATAGATCGTGGGACTGTCTAGGGACAATGGGAAATTTAACATTACGGAAACCCCTAGGGGGATACAGCCTCAAGGGAATTTAATATATGGAAATTGAACATGGTGGGTCTGTATAGCGTCAAGGGGAATTGAACATGGTGGGACTGTCTAGGGACAATGATGGTAGAGGGTCAAACACAACAGAGACAGAAACATACATACACTAGTACAAGCGTGAGATTTATATATAAAGCATTACCAAGACCTGAAATCTTGCTGATGTGTTCAAAAATTTGCATAATTGTAATGATGCTATAAATAGCTATAATCAAGGAAATGCTCAACGACAAAATGGATGTGACTAAAAGTAACGCTAAAATGAAGAAATTGTCCCAGAATTTAAAGGAAAATAAACATATCCCCGAAAATTAACTTACAATGGTTTAGACTAAAATGGATACAATTAGTAACTACTTACAGTATCAACTTGTGTGACGATCGTGGATAAACACCCATGTATCTATTTATAGCTATAACCAGCTGAAATTCCTATGAAATCTCACTATCTATTTATAGCTACAACTTGTGGGTTATTCCTTTGGAAAACCCCACTATCTTTTTATAGCCTCTAATACATCTGTATATATACATATACATATCTCTTTTTCTAGCCTCTAATACATATGTATAGCTACAACCTGCGGAAATCCCCAAGTCCATATTTATAGTCTCAAAATTTCCAGCGTCAGTGACGTCACTGTACTGAACGCTAGGGGATAAATATCAACAGTGTTGCAAGTGGCTGACCTGAATACGCGCTACTGTAGGTAGGTAGGTAGAGTGTATCTGATAGGGATAAAGTGAGTTTTATAGGAACAAACAGAGACCAATACACACACACACACACACACACACACACACACACACAACGTACGCGCGCCGACATAGGCGCACACACACACACACAACGTACGCGTGCAGACATACGCGCGCACACACACACACACGCACTATAAAATGGATACAATTAGTAACTACTTACAATATCAACTTGTGTGACAATCGTGGATAAATACCTATGTATCTATAATCAGCTGAAATTCCTATGAAATCCCACTATCTATTTATAGCTCCAACTTGTGGGTTATTCCTTTGGAAAATCCCGCTATCATTTTATAGCCTCAGCTTGATGACGTTCCTGTTAATGAACTCTTGTACATATGTATAGCTACAACATATGGAAATCCCCAAGTCCATATTTATAGTCTTAAAATTTCCAGCGTCAGTGACGTCACTGTACTGAACACTAGGGGATAAATGTCAACAGTGTTGCAAGTGGCTGACCTGAATACACGCTACTGTAGGCAGGTAGGTAGAGTGTATCTGATAGGGATAAAGTGAGTTTCATAGGGACAAACAGAGACCAATGCACACACACACACACACACACACACACAACGTACGCGCGCGCGCGCGCACACACACACACACACACACACACACAGAGGAAAGAGAAAAAAAAAAAAAACCAAACATACTATCCATACAAACGTACGCGAACGCATACAAACCCCAAATATACTTCCACACAATGTCGCTAACGCATACAAACCCCAAATATACTATCCACACATGGAAGAGGAAGAATACAAATCCCATACCTACTATCCACACGGAGGTGAGATGTAAATAAAATAAACCCCATAAATAACCCAATATACACTGTCCTCAAAGAGGGAAGAGGAGAAAGCCATAATATACTAACCACACAGAGGGAAGAAGAAAACCATTATACACTATCCACACGGAGTGAAGAAATAACCCTTTATATATACTATCAACATAGAATGAAGAAAATAGCCCATTATATTCCATCAACACAGTGAAGAAGAAAAAGTTTTTTGAAAGCACCTAAGCCCTCACCTGCAATGACCAACTCTGACAAGCACCTACACCTCACCCCACTCCCAACACTACAAAACCCATTTAACCCGTTATTTTATGGCATCAGTGTGTGATTTAGGAAACATCAAGACACAAAATGATGGATGAATAGACTGACTATTGTTTACTGACTTGCGTGCCTAAAGAGCGTGCGTGAAGGAAAACATCCTTTCATTTCAATTCTAACTAAAACATGTTCCAGAGGGATAGAGATAGGTGAAAGAGCACAGTTTCATAAAGTGTGAGTAAAAAACAAATCACGCCATCCTTATTATACAATGTCAAGACTAAGAGACACGTTTTCTTTCTGGTCTATTCTCTTTTAGAAGGTAGTATGAAATTTCACATCAGGGCCAACGCATCGGCTCACATTTTTCTTTTTTTTGGAACAAATCTAAGCACTAATATAGAATGAAAAAGGGAAAATGCACATACAAGCTTTGATATTTCTGAAAAAATGAGGGGATATTCCTAACGTTCATAACCACCCATATATGCTTGGACTTGTCTGTGACTTATCCACAAAACAAGATGTACATATTTCTGGTCAAGCTGCAAGTGTGTGCGTGTTTTTGAAAATGGTAAAAATTGGATATACAATTTTCTCGTGACACTTATAAAGTGAAGAGTCTGTGCAAGTGTCAAAAGCCAAAGTCATATAAGTTTTGTATTTTGTACGGCTTGTAAAGATTTCCACTTTAGAAAATGTGAAGTATCACAAGTTATTATCACAAACAGAAGTGGAACATAGGGGCTTGCAAGAAAGAAAATAACCCAGACAGTTGGTGTCATCAAGAGTGCTAGAGACGGTACCCGAACTTGCTTGCTTGCTTACTTGAATTAAAGTGATTTTCGCTCTAATGGAGCATGTATCACTGGTTTATTAACGCACCGCGTGATTTTTAATTACTCCTGGGGAAGGAAAGAGAGCCTCATCCCCCAGGCTTTTATGTACTCACAGACTATTTTTAAATTTAGCCACTCAGGTGTAGGACTAACTAGTCCTTAACAACCTGACTGAAAGGCTTTAAACATGAGTGGGAATTGTCTCACCACACACTCATTTTTCTGTCCGAGCGTTGTAAAGGAGGAAAAAGGTGCTCAGCAAGACAGCCATGGATGTTAAGTACTCACCAAAACGCTAGCCCGTACTTGTTTCAAATCAAGTCGTGTCACCAAAAAAGACGACGTGTACGACATCAAAGGCATTGTCAAACGCAGAAACCGTAAAGTGGGCAAACGACGTGTCAAAGAAGTCAAAGTACGTTGGAAAGGATATCCGCCCAGTTTTCATTCTTGGATCGACGCTTCGCACGTCATCGACTATAAAAAGAAGTGACCATCATTCCCTTTCACACAGATTCAGCTACTGCGATCACTCCTTCACCCAATTCTTCTCTGCAAGATTTACAAAAACAACCCTTGTGGGTGTGGTATGGAGAACGTGTGCCTAAAACGCAAATCGTCTTTTTCTACCAAACCTTCGTGGTGTATTGTGTCATCGGTGCAGCCATTGCTAATTTGAGTTTGCAACAAGGAGACAAACAATTGTGGACCATTGTATTGAGCAGTTGCATTGGTTACCTGCTTCCTAATCCCTCCCTGAAATTCTCCTCGAACGGGAACAACGGGAACCTTGTGTCCAGTGTCAGTGCCAGTCACCACTCCAACAACAACCCCATTTTGGGCGGAGACACTCCTCTGACTTCCAGTAACACCTCGGAGAGCCACAAAACTCTGGAATTATGAGTAATAACAACCAATTTTACTTAACCTTACCCAGTGACAGTTCCATGGAAGTAGTTAAGTGGGTCACCCTAGGGACAATGGGAATTAGCATTACAGACCCCCCCCCCCGGGTCACTCTGGGGACAATGGAAATTTAACATGGAGAAAAACGCTGGGTCACTCTAGGGACAAAGGGAATTTAACATAGAGTTTGGGCTTGTCTAGGGACAAGGGGAATTGAACATGGGATTTTTTTATTTTTTTTTAAAAATAAAAAAATTTTTTTAAAAAAAAGGGTAGGCAATTGAAAAGTCATTCTCTTTTCGAGAAATATGGCTGGCCCTGAAAAGGGCCTTTGGGTTTATGTTAATGTATTCATTAACATAAAGGGCACCGCAATGGTCTTCTTCTTGTTCTTAGGCTGCGTCTCACTGTTGGTCCGTAAATCAGCACTCTTTTTAGGCATCCTTGTCTTTCAACGTAGATCCTACGTATCCACAGACTGGTGTTTGTCCTGTGGACAACGGTCCACTTGGATCGGACATACATGAGCATGTCCGTCCTGAACATCATGGAAGACACAAGGGTGGATGACTCAACTGTGGTCCACATCTTGAAGCGACGAGAACAGGTGAATCAATGCAGTGAACTGCGCTTATTTATAGGTAGAGGTAGGATTGAAACGGATTGAGTTCATTCACCAATCCGAACACGCGTTACAAAATTCAGTCAGCTCGCATCCAATCCGAAGAGAACAGTTTGGGACGTCACGTGGTCTATATAGATTCGTTAGCGCTTGTGTGCAGTCAATCTATGCGACAGTGATTCAACATGACGGAAACTCAGAAAACGATCCATTGGGGTGCACTAGCAGGGGAGACTGCCCAAGGGAACCCGGACTTACTTTCAGAAGAGGTGAATTGGGATTTTGTGGATTTTCTCTCCTCGCAAGAATTTGTTCCGGAACCTTCGTTACCTTCTTCATTACCGCAAGTGGAGAATTTTAGACAGAGACAGAAAGAAGAATTGGAGAAATTTATACAACGACAAAAGGAAGCGGAACAAGCTTTTCTCCTACAGCAACAGCAGCAAGAAGAAGAGGTAAGAAAAAAACAACAGCAGCAACAGCAAGAAGAAGTTGCAGCAAAGAAACAAGAGGGTGAAAATCAAACCGTCACGGTACTGTTGGACATTTTAGCGGAGTTAAGAAGTCTGAAACAAATGTATCAGACTTCTTTATTACGACCGAGGAGAATACGACCTTCCCGAGCTAAACACGTTAACCCTGTGACTAAGCCTACCGTACCACCCTTAGTGATTTCAACCCAATCATCATCATCATCAACATTACGCAGTCCAGAAGTAGGCCTTGGCCGTGGCAAAGGCTTAAGGCAGTTAAAGTTGATTGCTTAAACTCACCCCTTACACCAAAATAAAAAAGGCCTTTTTCAGGGCCACCCACATTTCTCGAAAAGAAATACAATTTCAATTTGCCAATAACTCAAGAAAAAAAAACATTTTACCCCTATAGTACGTGTCTGTGTATGAGTGCGTGAGTGTAGCTTCTTATTTTAAAATCAAAACTCAAAGACATTTACCTTGTATCATTAATTTATTCTTTTATCCATTGTTACAATCCAATTCACAATTCACAACAGAACACTTTAAAAAAGTTCATTGACTTCTTCTTTCTCCTTGTTTAGTCTCTCTGTTTTTTAAATTTCTTCACCGTCTTTTCCTCATTTTCTTCCCTTCTTCTTTTCGTCTCCTGTTTCTTTGCCTCTTGTAAATAGAATTGTCTTCTTTCTTCCTCTTCTTCCTCTGAAGAATCCCTCTCTTCTTCTGAAGAATCCTTCTTTTCTTCTGACTCCTCTTGTTTCTTTTTTGGGCAATCTGGAGACCAATGTCCTTTTTCTTTACAATAATAACAGGTATCTTGACTTTTGTCTTTTTTAGCCCCTGTTTTTTTTTCTTTTTTGACGGTCTGGACACTCTGAAGACCAATGCCCTTTCTTCTGACAGATATAGCAAGTATCCTGACTTTTATCTCGAAAGGAAGGAGAGTAGTCCGTAGGCTGGTCTGAAGAGAATTTTCTAATGACCCCTCGCAAAGCTCTGACGAAACGTTCGATTTGGTTAGTCTCTTCCATCGTTGTGCTCGGCTTGAGAGTGAAATGAATAGTGAAAGGACAAGACATACACTCTTTTATATACGCTGGTCTGCCATGACTATAAATTAGTCTATGGTGTTTAAACTTGAGTCATTTGACGTTTTGCACTCAAGATGAAACGATCCTATTCATTCGAGAAGAAAGAAGAAGAAAGTAAGAGGCAGAAACGTGATCTATCGCCTCGTACCAGGGCTGAAATCTTGGCACAAATTCATGCCAGTGATTTTGAAGAGGACATGAAACCTCTAAACCAAGTTCACCACCCTTAGTCAACCCTGAAAAATACTATTCCATTCGAGAGACGGAAAAGCGCTCCTCTAGAAAATTTAGAACCACGGCTTACACCTACACGGTGAAGTTTAAAGATTTCAAGTCCGACGTACCATTGGAGAAAGCAGAAGGGTTTATCACCGAGATGTGGGATTCTTTGCTCACCGCACTCAAGCGACAATGTCAAGCCAAAGAAGACGATCGCTTGACACTATCCATAGATCACGACGGCTTGAAATCCCCTGTTTGGATCGAGTTTAGCAGACCCGCAGAACTAACCCCTTCCAAAGTCATGGACAAGATTCAACACGTACAACAATCTAATGATCAGTTTGACATCACCGATGGTAAAGCCACACTGAAAATGGCCCACGTCTCTCCTCCTCAAGCGACTGGACGCAAAAAGATGTTATTGGTGGACGACCTTCGCAACACCAAAACAAGTCTCTTCCGAATTAACAACCCTCAAGACCAGATGTGTTTAGCCCGTGACATCGTGGTGGGACGAACCTATGCCAACAAGAACGACACGGTAGAATGGAAAAGAACCTGGGAGAACATTCGAAAATCGAACCGAACTAAACAACGAAACGAAGCAGAACTCCTGTTTCAACAAGCTGGCCTGTCCAAAGACACACCCTGTGGCATTCCTGAGATGCAAAAATTGCAAGATGCCCAAGCTCCACGCTACACCTTGAAAGTTCACCCTCAAGAAGTGCGTGGGCCTCTGTTGTTTCGAGGCCAAGATTTTAAGGATGGAAAATACATTCATGTCTATTATCACGATGACCATTTCGATACCATTACCAGTATCACCGGATTCCTGGGATATGTTTATTATTGTGAGAAATGTGACCGTGGTTATAATAATCGAGAGCAACACAAGCATTGTGGAATGAAATGCCCAGGATGTTTGGCCTCTCCACCCTGTCTGAGCTAAGGACCAGTGCCTTGTTCAACTTGTCTGCGCACGTTTGTCAGTCCTACCTGTTACCAACAGCATTTGAAAACACAAGGTTCACAGAAGAAATGTGCTTGTCAACTCCTGAGATTGTGCCCTACGTGTGGACAAGGCATACTTACCAATAATGCCAAGGCACACGTATGTCGAGGAAAGAAAAAATGTCACATTTGTCACCACATCGTGGACTTGGAACACCAATGCTACGTGCAAAAATACCAACCCCCACCAGAGAAAGAGGACGGTCACAAGAAGAAAGGCAATTTCATCTTTTTCGATTTCGAATGCATGTAAGAGACCGGCATTCACATTCCTAATTTTTGCGTGGCTCATCGAGCGTGCGAGAAGTGCATTCAAGAACCTATCTCCAGTCATTGCCCTCACTGTAGCAAGATTCCTGGAGGGCGTGAAAAAATCTTTCGGGGACCGAACACGTTAGCCGATTTTGCCCAATGGGTCTTAGACCCCATCGACAAGACGTGGAGCCAAGAGGACATCGAACTTTACGGAGATTGTCATCGTCATGCCACGGTGATGGCTCACAATTTCTCCGGATACGATGGACAGTTTCTTCTCAGATACTATACGGAACAAGGCACCGAGCGTCCTAAAGTGACTTTGAACGGAGCCAAAATCATTTTCATGCAAGTGGGACAAGTGCAGTTTAAAGATTCGATGAGCTATTTGGCCATGCCTTTGAGTCGAATGCCTAAAACGTTTGGAATGACAGAAATGGCTAAAGGGTACTTTCCACACTTTTTCAATACGGAAGCCAATCAACACGCCGTTCTACCCCATTTGCCTGACGCTCACTATTACGACCCCGACAACATGCGTACCGAACAACGAGAAGCTTTCTACGCTTGGTACCAGGCTCACGCCTCGGACCCTTTCGACTTTCAGGAAGAAATGCTAAAGTATTGTCGTTCCGACGTGGACATTTTACGACGTTGCTGTGGAAAATTTCGAGAACTGTTCATGGAACACGGAGGGGTCGATCCTTTGAAAGAAGCTTGCACCATTGCCAAAGCGTGTTCCTTAGTGTACCGACAACGATTCATGCCTGAAAACACCGTAGCTGTCATCAGCCCTCAAACGACCCACTATGTCAAGCGTCAATACTCGGTCAAAGCCCTACGCTGGTTACATTACTTGTGCGACAAGGAAGACAAATGGATTCAGCATGCCCGCAACGGAGGGGGTGAAAAGACCATCGGAACGTATTCGGTTGATGGCTGGGACTTAGAAAACCCCAAGATCGTGTACGAGTTTAACGGCTGCTTATTTCACGGATGTCCCGTCTGTTACCCTGACCGTGGCACTAAAAATCAGTTTTTACAACGAACCATGGAAGACTTGTACCAGGACACTTGTCAGCGGCGCCTAAAGTTAGAACAGCAAGGATACCAAGTGGTGGAAATGTGGGAACACGAGTACGATCACCGTATGAAAACCGATCCCGAGTTTAAACGCCTCGTGGAAAGTTACCAGTTCATGGACCCGCTGAACCCGAGGGATAGTTTGTACGTAGGAAGGACCAATGCCACCTGTTTGCTGTACCAAGCCGACGAAGAGAAAGGAGAAGAAATCAAATACTTGGACGTGTGTTCGCTGTATCCCTACGTGTGCAAATATTGTCGCTTTCCTGTAGGGCACCCACAATTGCTGACGGAACACATCGACCTGAAAAACATTCGACAATACGAAGGCTTAATCAAGTGCAAAGTTTTGCCTCCCACGAACCTATACCATCCCGTCTTACCTCACCATTGTCAAGGCAAACTGATGTTTCCCTTGTGCCGTACTTGTGCCGAAACGTGCAACCAAGACCAGCCTTGCCATCACACCCAGGAAGAACGTGCCTTGACGGGAACCTGGGTCAGCGTAGAATTGTTCAAAGCTCTGGACATGGGATACCAACTGTTAGAAGTGTACGAAATTTGCCACTTTCCCAAGACACAACAATACCACAAGGGTGACCCCACGCAGAAAGGCATTTTCGCCGACTACGTGGATGCCTTTTTGAAACTGAAGCAAGAAGCCAGCGGCTATCCTTCCTGGTGTCACACTCCCGAAGACCAAATACAATTCAAAGAGAAATACTACGAACAAGAAGGCATCTCTTTAGACCACATCGAGAAAAACGAAGGCAGGCGATTGTTTGCCAAAGTGATGTTAAATTGCTTGTGGGGTAAAATGGCACAACGCCCGTGTTTACCCAAGACGGAATATTTGACAGAACCTTCCCGCTACTTCCAGATGATTCACGACAAAACCAAATACATGAAACACGTGGACGTCGTTCGAGAGGATTTGATCTTGGTCAATTACGAAGAAGATCTGGACTTTGTACAAGACGACCCTTTTGGAAATGTCATCATTGCGGCTTACGTGACAGCCCATGCTCGCTTAAAATTGTACGAAGCTTTAGAACTGTTAGAAGAACGCATCCTGTACTTTGACACGGACAGTTGCATTTACATCCATCACCCGATTCAACATCACCCTGACATCGAAGGAGACCGTTTAGGAGCCTGGACAGACGAGCATCCCGACGACAAGATTCTAAGTTTCGTCAGTGGCGGTCCCAAAAATTACGGCTACGAATACCGGGACAAACAATGAGAAGTGCACACGACGTGCAAAGTGAAAGGACTGACTCTGAATCATCGTACCAGTCGAGTGGTCAACTTTGGGGTATTGAAAGAAGCCTTGCAATCGGGAGAGGATGGACACTTTAAAGTGACCACCTACCAACCGAACAAGATTGTACGTTTACCCACTCACCACATTGTCAGTCGACCCTTGGAAAAAGTCTATCAAATCGTGTACCAGAAGCGAGTGCGACTTCCCAACCACTTTACTTTGCCGTATGGACACGTTGGTATAAAACATTGGTTGTAAGAGGATAGTTACCCACCAGAAAGATGACTTCGCCACAGCAAGAATTGAGTGAGAAACCCGATGAGAACTCCAAGTTCAAACCCTACCATTTTCCAGTCTTCTTACCTGACTATTGTGATTGTGCCCGTCGATTGGACACGTTTCACAAATGGCCTACGGATAGGGAAGGATTACCTTCTTCGCATGTTTTAGCTAGAACAGGATTTGTCTACTTGGGACCTGAGTCAGGATTGGGATACGAGGTACAGTGTTTCGCTTGCGGACTGAAGTTACGAATGGATCTATGTATCTATAAAGATTCAGCTATTCTGGAACATACTCGATGGTCTCCGCACTGCCCTTACCTTTCTATGGCCTTTCCACCCATCACACTACGGTACAATGTTGACGGTACCTTAGAGACGGTACCTTCCAAAACAAGGCATAAAAAACGTAAAAAAGGAAAGATGTACAAGCTGGAGACTGCATTGCGACTAGTATAAAAAGGGGCTATGGTCAAGATCGATAGTTCATTGGGACTACCAAGACCGAGCGAACAAGATGAATACTTTCAGAGAAACACAAAACAAGTTGTTTAGAAAGGCACAATTCAAGTGTGAGGCTTCTGAAGTGGAATGCGATTGTGAGCCTTGCGATGGGTACGATGCTGTACGTTGTGACCTTAGCAATGCCGTAAAGCATCATGGGAACTTTAGTGTCACTACCCCTATCATGGAAAGTGATGCTGTGCATGTCAAACCTGAGGGATGCGAAAGTGATGCCGCTCGTCCTCTTGGACATTTTACTGGGTTTCGTTTTAAAGGGGAATGTTCACCTTCACGTCTACCCCCCATCCAGCCCTGAGCAAACTCCTACCCATGTCACTCAACCCTCATCGAAACGAACCTGTGAAAGACGAATATTCGTTCCCTGTGCATTTGTCGGAATACTGCGACTTTGAAAATCGTCTTCAATCGTTCAAAGGAAAATGGCCTAAGTATCTGGGAGGACCGACCCCCGAAGAATTAGCTAGAGCCGGATTTTTCTACTTGGGCGAAGGAGATAAAGTCAAGTGCTTCAGTTGCGGTGTGTCACTTCACCACTGGGAACCGCAATTTTCGGCCTACGTAGAACATGCTCGATGGTCACCGAATTGTCATTACTTACCCTTAGTGGGACCGAGACATTGAAGTAACTTACCATAATCTGTTCATGGATACTTTACAAGAGAACATTCGTGCTTTGCCTGTGGAGTTGAGAGAACGCATTTACCGAGATCTGGTCAAAATACAAGTGAAACGTAAAGAACAATTGCATCCGTTACGTCACCGGTGTTTGAACCACTGGTACCTGAAGGCTATACAAGGACTGATTCAGTTGAAAGTGTTCCATTGGACAGACATTGATCAACGATCCCCTAGTTTTAAAAAGGATTGGTTTGTTATGGACGATTCTATCTACATCATTGTAAACTTACTGCATCGAATTCCAGAGGAAGAGTTGACGAATTACCAACATCTTGAACACAATGTCAACTTAGTGAAAGAGGAAACTTCTGAACGAATTGTAATGTGTAGATTAGTGACTAAACGATTTAAATTCGACACTGAAGTAAAACCATGTTTGTGCAAAGAGTACATTTCTTGTGTCAGACCAAAGAGGATTTAGTATGACCTATTCATGGATACTTTGCTAGAGAACATTCGTGCTTTGCCTGTGGAGTTGAGAGAACGCATTTACCGAGAACTGATCAAAATACAAGTGAAACGCAAACTCAAAGTGATTCATCCGTTTTTAAATTATGCTCTGTTCCAAAGTACAAGAAGACTGATTATGAGTGGATATTACATTAGGCACAAAGTTAAACGAGGCTATTGGCCACCACCCAACGATTCCAAAAACAGTGTATATACTTATGCATACTTTACAAGAGAACATTTTGGGCTTGCCTGAGGAGTTGAGAGAAAGGATCTACCGAGAGCTGGTGAAAATACAAGTGAAACGTAAAGAACAATTGCATCCGTTACGTCACCAGATCTTTAACCACTGGTACCTGAATGGTATAAGAGGACTGATTCGTCAGAAATTTTTTCAGTGGTCAAACCTTGTTGAACACTTTCAGTTTTTGAATGATGATGGACCAGACGTTCGTAATTTTGGTTACTTCGAGATTCACTTACTGCAACGTATTGAGGAAGACGAGTTAAAGGATTACCAACATTTGTTACATGGAATCTGCTTAGAAAAAGACGAAACATCTAGACAAACTCTGACGTTTCAGTTACAGTATGTAACATTTAAATTCCCTACTGGAGAACGAACATGTTTGGTTAGAAATTACCTTTATTGCTTCCGAAACAAAGACACTATAAAATCAAGTTCCCATGCCACGGATTATGTCACATATCATTGAACAGATTCCGTGGAAGGTACTCAATGACCATATTCAAACCGTGGATCATTACCATCAATTATTACAAGAACTGTATCCATTCAATTTGGGACGACAAGTGGTGTGTGTCTTAGTGACTTGTTTTCTGGGATTTCGTTTACCAGCCGATTCTTTGTGGACTCTTTACGATCAGTACTTACCACCTCAATGGCCTTAAATGGTCACGAAAAACTCCTTTTGCTCAAAGCCTTGCGTTTTCATCTGGATACTTCTCGACCTCAACAGGAAAAAAAGATTCGTCAACTTTTAGCTACCAAAGACGTGTATGACGATGTGTGTGTAGCTTGTGACTTACATCCCCATTGGACAGATGTCCGTGCCTGGAAAGAATGGGGTTTTGAGGCTTGGACCCAAGAAGTGGCCCAGTATGCACGAGAGTTGTTCAAGGAAAAAAGTTACTTTTCAACCCGTGTTAGTGACGGTGCCAGAAGAACCCGTCACCCAGGACGGGACTGTCGTGGACAGGCCTGAAAGACCCTTTCGGGAGGACACTTGTGTGACCTTACCCCCTACTATAGAACTGGTTAGAACATTACCCAAAACATGTTGTTGTTGTACAGACACTTGTTTTTATTCCACGTTAATGGTTATCATGTGCCTTTTATCGTTGTACTTAAGCCTTTGGCTTTTATGTATTTTTCTCTTTCGTATTCATGTTTGAAAAAGAAAAAAAAACATTCAATAAACGTGTTCTGAAAAAGTATATAAACTCTTGTCTTGTTTGTTTTTCGTGTCACAAGTGACATTTCTCACACAATGGCTACCTCTGCTGTCTCTGCTCCCTCTTCCTCTACTGTCAAAGTCATCGACGAACACTTAGATCGTGCCAGTTGGGAGGCTTTGTATCTTCGCCATCCCTTTAACATGCTCATTGCTGGGCCTAGCGGTTCAGGCAAAACCGAATTCGTCAAACGTTTGATCGAACATAAACATCATTTGATCGATCCGCCACCTCAACGGATCGTGTGGTGTTACAAAGAGTGGCAATCGGCGTACAACCTCTTGCGAGAAAGTCAAGGCGATTCCATCGTGTTTGTGGAAGGCATTCCTAAAGAAGACGCCGGCATCGTCTCTGACTCCCGTCAAACCCATTTGGTCATTTTCGACGACATGTTAGGAGAAGACGAAGAAGAAATTAAATTGTGGTTCACGCGCAAAGGGCATCACCGTAATGCCAGTGTCGTTTACATCACCCAAAATTTGTTTCAACAAAGTAAAGCCCATCGCACCATCAGTCTCAATGCGCATTACGTGGTCTTGTTTAAAAGCCCTCGAGATAAATCGCAAGTGCAAGTCTTAGCCAAACAGTTAGGAACGCCTTGGCTGACTCAGGCGTACGACGATGCCACTCAAACGCCACACGCCTATTTACTCGTCGATTTGAAACCTACGACTCCCGAGGATTTGCGATTTCGTACCCACTTGTTTCACCACTGGTGCCAAGACGGAGGGCCTGTCCTGTACACGTCTTCGTCCTCGACTTCATTTCACTCCCCATACAAAAATCTATAAAAACCTCAGACCCTTTTTCGTCTGTCTCACACGGTGTGAACATGACCTCCCTTCAGTCGAATCTTCCCGTCAAATTGATTCGTGCCTTGTATGGCATCAGTCGAGAAAAAAATCCACAAACACGAGCCCGTGTCTTAGAAGCTAGTCTCAAAGAAGTCTTACGATGGTTCACGGTGACGGCACGTCAAATACTCCAAGGAATCATTCAGATTCCTCATCAAACCAAACGCTTTTTCGATCGAAACAAAGTCGCTTTGGTCCAACTGGCCGATCCCCGCATCGACACTCAAACCAAAAAACAAATCATTTTGAAACCTGGAGGGAGCGGTACTCTAGGAGGGGTCATCATTCGCTCACTCTTAAGATGGGATCCTAATGCCCCCAAAGTTATACCCAAGAAAAAAGTCCAACGAAGCCCCAAGAAGAAAAAGACCAGGTCGCCAAGGAGAACTTCTCCAGTGCCAGGACCCTCCTCTGATCAGACACCACCACCCCGGAAAAAGAAAAGAAGCCCCCAGAAAAAGAAACAGAAAAAAGTCCCCAGAAAAAGAAAAGTCCACAGAAGAAAACTAGTCGCAAGAGAGGTACTTCGGCCAGGACGCAACCTTACACTCGCAAACCACGACCTGTCACAGCGGTGACTGCATCTCCGGCAGCCTCACGTTTATCCACTTCTCCGTTAATGACACCCAGAACTGAAGAGTACTTGGAGACGTTGATCACACCAAGAACTTCTCCGTTGATGACCCCCAAAAGAACTTCCCCAGTGGCAGGACCCTCCAATTTAGCGGCAGTGGCTGATGCTCACAAAGTACCTTCTCCCAAAATCAAAGTCCATGAAAGATCGGGCATGTTACAAAGTTTACTGGATTTGTCCAAGCAAGAACTGGCTCGATTTAGTCCGTTACGTACCCCTGCACGCCGTGTCATGCCTGTCCTCAAACTGATGCGACGTAAAGACAATCAGTGGCGACGCGTTCCAGTATAAAAAAGGCCTGTGACCAAGTAGGGTATCAGTGTTTTTTTGGTGCTCCTGAAGACTCAAAGATGTCACCCTCCAGAAAACCCCAAGGAAAGAAAAGGAAAGGACTGCCACCACGTTTAGCCAAACATGGGGACATGTTATCTGTCCTGTCCAAAGCTTCTCCACCCCTACGAAAAAAACTCATTCAAACGGCCTCCAAAGAGGTCATCGATACCGTGTGCGAATGTTGTTTGAACGTTTTGAAAGGCACGATCCCTTTGTCCAAACACCAGAAACAATGCTTAGGCAAACATCGTCACGTTCTTCGGAAAATGGTTCAAAAGAAAATTCCCATTCGTCAAAAAAAGAAGATGTTAGTGCAACGTGGAGGCATTTTACCTCTCTTGTTAGGCCCCATATTGAAAGGAGTCTTGGGAACCATGTTGGGAGGACTGGTGGGAGCAAGATAAAAAGGCCCTCGGAAGTCCCAAGATCTCAGAATCGACCACTGACAACCCCATGGAAGGACGAAAACTAGCTTTAGTGCCTTACAAACGATGGATGGAATACCATCGGTGGCAAGAACAACGCACCCCGCATTTACCTCCCAATCCCTATTTGAGCGAGATGCCCAGTTACAACATGAATTGCAGTCCTTGATGGATCGCCAAGATTTGTCCGAAACAGAAAAATCGCAAAAGTACGGTCAACTCTTGCAACGACTGCAACTCTTTCACCAGAAAGCTTTAGACGAAACAGCTTTACCCACTCTGAAAGATTTTAAGACCTTGATGAAAAGTCCAGCACCATCATCATTACCACCACCACTACTACCATCCCCTGGGGTCACCAGAGATGCTACCCCACGAAGGCCTGAGGAAGAAGAGATGCGAGAAGTGTTTCAAACACCGTCAGCAGCTCCCATTTCGAGTAAGATTGCAGCATCCTTGTTGACCCCGTCCCCCACACCCCAACGAGAAGAAATGAAAGCTTGGGTTAAAAAGATGATGTCCACTCCTCCTTCGACAGAAGTGAAAAAGAAAGAAGGGAAACCAGAAGTGAAAAAAGAAAAGAAAACCAAAGCCATTCCATTGCCACCTCCACCACCACTACCTTCGACTTCTACTCCCGTAGTCCATCGGACACGTAAATCCGTTTCTAAACCACCCTTTCGTCCCACCCAAAGTAGCATCACCGAAGAGTGGGTGACTTATTAACACACAAAAAAATGGAAAAAGTCTTAGCCAGCATTTACTACGATCCCTCCCATCCTGCAGGTTACGCAGGAGTTCAAAAATTGTATCGTGCTGCTAAAACTCGACTGAAAAGTCTCCGTTTACCTCAAGTGCAACGATGGTTACAAGAACAAGCTACCTACACTTTACACAAACCCATTCGACGCAAGTTTGCCAGAAGTCGCACCCGAGTGGAAGCCGATGTCTCTCATTTGGCCAGCTACAATCGTGGTTACAAATATTTGTTTTGTGTCATCGACGTCTTTTCCAAATTTGCCTGGGTCGTGCCCTTGACTTCCAAATCGAGCAGCGAGTTAGTGCGAGCCCTGCAACGGGTGTTGAAACAAAGCGGTCGTCACCCTCTTCGATGGCAAACGGACAAAGGCACCGAATTTCTGAACCAAGCTTTCCAAAAAGAATTAAAGAAACGTGACATTCATTTTTTTACCACCGAAAATCCCGAAACCAAAGCCAGCATCGTGGAACGTTTTCAACGCACTTTGAAAGAACGCATGTGGAAATATTTTACGCATCACCACACTCTGAAGTACATCGACATCTTACCGCACCTGGTGCAAGCGTACAACCAATCTTACCATCGAAGCATCGGACGTGCCCCGCAAGACGTGACTCCCGACAACGAAGTGCTGGTGTTTGAGCGTCTGTTTGGTACGTCCCCGACGAGGGCTGTCCCCAAGAAAAGTGGAATGTTGGCCGTAGGAGATTGGGTGCGCATTGGCAAAACCAAACGCACTTTCGACAAAGGTTACTTACCTAACTGGACGACCGAATTGTTTCATGTCACTGGACGAGTGCATGGCCGTCATCCTGCCGTCTATAAATTGGAAGACATGAACGGAGAAGTGCTCAAAGGAACGTTTTATTTGCCCGAGTTACAACGTGTCACCAAAAAAGAAGACGACGTGTACGACATCGAAAGCATTCTCGAACGCAGAACCCGTAAAGTGGGCAAACGACGTGTCAAAGAAGTCAAAGTACGTTGGAAAGGATATCCACCCAGTTTCGATTCTTGGATCGACGCTTCGCAAGTCATCGACTATAAAAAGAAGTGACCATCATGCCCTTTCACACAGCAGACGCAGCTACGTCGACCACTCCTTCTTCACCCAGTTCTTCTGTGCAAGATTTACAAAAACAACCCTTGTGGGTGTGGTGTGGAGAACGTGTGCCTAAAACGCAAATCGTCTTTTTCTGCCAAAGCTTCGTGGTGTATTGTGTCATTGGTGCAGCCATTGCCAGTTTGAGTTTGCAACAAGGAGACAAACAATTGTGGACCATTTTATTGAGCAGTTGCATCGGTTACCTGCTTCCTAATCCCTCCCTGAAATTCTCCTCGAACGGGAACCTTGTGTCCAGTGCCAGTGTCAGTCACCACTCCAACCACAATCAGAACCCCATTTTAGACGGAGACACGCTTCTGACGTCCAGTAACCCCTCGGAGAGCCACAGAACTCTGGAATTATGAGTCACGAAAACCAATTTTACTTAACCTTACCCAGTGACAGTTCCATGGAGGTGTTTCCCAACAACACGTTGTGCTGTTACACGGCCAAATTACCTCAAGCCATCCCCTTAGATCACGAAGCCCATTGGGAAGTGGCTTTAGTAGAAATGATTCACCCGACCCAAGTCCTCAATGTCCTTCCCAATCAAAATAAATTTGATGTGGAAGTTCATGACGAGCAATTGCAACAGTGGATGGATACCCATAGCAAATATGAAAAGAAAACCCCTAGCACAAAAAATCAAAGGTACACCATCTATCACTTGTTCATTCCCCCAGGCTATTATTTTAGTGGCCAACATTTGGTCAGCACCATAGCCACCAGGTTTAATGGCGTGTTTCTGAAAGCTTTGGAAAATCTCAATAGAGGTATCGTCACCCTGGAGTACCACAAAACAGCTCGTCGCTTCCTGATGAAATTTCCTGAGGGGGGTAAAATGATGACTTTCTTATTTTGTCCTGAATTGTTTGACATGTTGGGCGGAGACATGGAGCTGAGGAAGAAAGTAGAACTAAAAGGACAACCCGAATTACCAGTCATTTACGACAACGATTCTTTTGCCAAGTATTTTCGTACCCCTTTAGAACTGAACCAAGGACTGAATTTGATGTTTGTGTATTCCGATGTGGTGGAGTACAACGTGGTGGGACACACCTCCGTGCCGTTACTGCGTGTCATTCCTTTCAAAGTGGATTCTGCCGCAAACGCTGACGAGGAAGGTGGAAACACTTACCACGTCCACCGCGAATTTGTCCATCCTCACTATTTGCCGGTCAGCAAGTCGTATTTGGACACGGTCAACATTACTATAAAAGGAGATTTGGGACAAAATATTCCATTCACCAAAGGAAAAGTCACGGTGAAACTCCATTTTCGAAAACGGTTCTCTCACGACTCGTAAGTAAGTCATGTATCCAGTGTACCGAGGGGTTGCTCGACAGCGAGGACACGGTTTAGGAGATATGTTAAAATCAGCCTTTCGTTCGGTGGCCCCGGTGTTGAAACCGATGGTGACACGCGGATTGCACGCCTTGAAAGATGCGGCACTGACGCAAGGCAAAGAATTTCTCCAAAATGTCATCATCGACAAACAAAACCCTAAAGAAGCCTTCATGAGGGCAGGCAAAAATGTCTTGCTACAAACAGGCAAAGACATTTTAGGCCGACGAGACACACCTATAAATGCCCTGCACGCTACCGAGTCAGGCATTCAGCAAGGACAAGGCAGAAAGAGACGACGAAGAAGAAAACACCATTTCACCAGACTTCAAGCGAGAAAGGCCAAGAAAAGAAGAACCGTTCGAGACTTAGACGTTTTCGATTATTGAGAAAAGAGACAAAAAAATGATGCACCGAGAGTCTTGCGCTTGTTCCAAGACGGAACTGGATCTGTTTGCCATGCCCCCCACCATGATGACCATGCAAGAATCCCAATGGGTGGAATTTCACCCCGTCTCCTCATTGACCGATTCCGCTCCCATCGAGTTTGAAATCAAAGGACAGCCCGAAGATTACATCGATCTGAATAGCAGTTACTTGTACTTGAAAGTCAAAGTTCAAGATAAGACTGGAACTGATATAGACACTGAGCCAGTAGCTCCCGTCAACAATTTCATGCATTCCTTGTTCAGTGGAGTGGACTTGTACTTGAACAACAAACTAGTCAGTAGCAGCATGGATACTTACCCTTATCGTGCCTACCTGGAAAATCATTTGACGTACGGAATAGATGCCAAGAACACTCATCCCAATGTCTGTGTGCTATGGGAAGCTGACGAAGCTGAAAAGTTTGAAAATTTCGAAACTGATGAAAAGAAAGACAACAATGATGGATTTGTAGAACGAAGAAACAGAATCATGGGACCCAACAAAAGTTTAGAACTGATGGACCGTTTGCATTTGGACATGTGGTTGCAAGAGAAATATTTGCTAAACGGGGTGAATGTCCGTCTGAGACTGAATCGGAGCAGTACCGCTTTCCATTTATTGGCTGATACTGACGATAATTACAAAACCAAAATCGAAGAAGCCAGACTCTATGCACGCCGCGTGGAAGTGTTACCTAAAGTGGGTAACGACATCAGTCAGACGTTGAGCAGAACGACCGCCAAGTATCCCATGCGACGCGTGGAAGTGAAAACCTTCACCATTCCCAAGGGACAGCGATCCATGATCGAAGATCATCTGTTCCAAGGACAGCTACCCAAACGTTTGATCGTTGGTATCGTCGAAAATGAAGCCTTCAACGGAGCTATCGCTAAAAATCCTTTCTACTTTCAACACTTTAGCGTGTCCAAGATCGAAGTCAGTCGCGATGGCAAGACCTTGTGTACCCGACCTTTCGAACCTGACTTTACCAAGAAGAATTACTTGAGATCGTACTTGTCCCTGTACGAAGCCACCGGACAGTTAGGAACCAACACCAGTCATGGTATTACGTACGACGATTATGTAGGAGGCTATGCTTTGTGGGCTTTCGATTTCACTCCTGACCAAGGCAGCGACGAGGGACATTTCCACCCTATAAAATCCGGCCAGATTCGTGTGGAAATTCAGTTTGCAAACCGAGACCCTGATGTAACGGTGAACGTCATCCTGTATGCAGAATTCGATAATACCATAGAAATCAACAGTTTGAGAGAAGTCATCCTAGATTACTAGAAGCCATGGAAGACTGTTATCCCTCTTTACCTAGTGAAGAAACTTTGGAGATGAAATGTGAGGAGACCGTGGAAAAAGAAGAAGTGATCATGATGAAGTCGAGATGGCCAGAACAAGAAGCCCATTTAGTCTCCTGTTTTGCCAAACACTTGGTGGAAAAAATGACGGAATTGATCAAGAAAAATTGTTATGGATGTCAAAACGATCATCCCAGTCAAATTCAACACGATAAATGCCTAATGTTAAGTCAAGAAGAAAACTTGGACGAGTATCTGGACGAAGCTTGGAGTCTCATCTCGAACAAAGACGTGTTGCATCAGTGGTATAAAGACTTGCGTGAACATTCTTGTCCACCATTAACCACTCAAGAGATCCATCATATCGAAGCTCTCCTGAATCAGAGTGAGGAAACAGAACGAATAACCGTTTATTCGTCAGACATTTTCAAGCAAAAAGTCAGGATCGAATTGACGACTTATTATTACCTGTGAAGAAGAAGAAAAAAACACACAAAACATGGATACCTGGGAACTTTATTACCTTTTGAACCACAGTTCGTATACGGCTTCTTGGAATCCTGTCGTCTGTGCTAAAGATGAACTCCCTCATCGCAAACCTAAAGACCATCAAGCTTATGTGATCAACACGGACGACAGTCATCTCCCAGGAACCCACTGGGTAGCCGTCTACTTTCCTCAAGAAGGATGTGTGGAATATTTCGATTCGTACGGATTGCCCCCTTTGGAAGACGATATCATCGACTTTATGAGAAGAAATGCTCAAACCACCCGATTCAATAATGTGAAATTACAAGGCACAGATTCCTTGGTGTGTGGACAGTACTGTGTGTATTTTCTGCATCATCGCAGCCTGGGCTATTCCTTAGAACATTTAGTGACTCATTTTGATCCTCGTTCTTCTACTAGAAACGATGTGAAAGTAGATCGATGGTTCTGTGACCATTATGCTTATCTTTTGTCATAACGATCATCCCAGTCAAATTCAACACGATAAATGCCTGATGCTGAGTCAAGAAGAAAAATTGGACGAATATCTGGACGAAGCTTGAAGTCTCATCTCGGAAGAAGACGTGTTACAACAGTGGTATAAAGGCTTGCATGAACATTATTGTCCTCCATTAACAACCCAAGATCAGAGCTGGGAGACAAGGCAAAGAAACGGTTACTTGTCAGACATTTTCAAGCAAAAAGTCAGGATCGAATTGATCACTTATCATTACCTGTGAAGAAAAACCCCACACAAAACAGGGATACCTGGGAACTTTATTACCTTTTGAACCACAGTTCGTACACGGCTTCTTGGAATCCTGTCGTCTGTGCCAAAGATGAACTCCCTCATCGCAAAACCTCAAGACCATCAAGCTTATGTGATCAACACGGACGACAGTCATCTCCCAGGAACCCACTGGGTAGCCGTCTACTTTCCTCAAGAAGGATGTGTGGAATATTTCGATTCGTATGGATTGCCTCCTTTGGACGACGATATCATTGACTTTATGAGAAGAAATGCTCAGACCACCCGATTCAATAATGTGAAATTACAAGGCACAGATTCCTTGGTGTGTGTACAGTACTGTGTGTATTTTCTGCATCATCGCAGCCTGGGCTATTCCTTAGAACATTTAGTGACTCATTTTGATCCTCGTTCTTCTTCAAGAAACGATGTGAAAGTAGATCAGTGGTTTTGTGACCATTATGCTTATCTTTTGTCTCAAGCTAGGAAACGTAGTGTCCATCAATGGCCTAATGACTTCCAACAGTGGAAATCACAATTTCATTCACAACGTTGTCAACCCTGTTTAAAGTAGAGTGTTAGTTGAAAAAAAATGTTTGTGATTAGAAAAAAATATTTGATGTTATATTGTTGGATAATTGTTAAAAATGTTAGAGTTGTTTGTTAGTGTTAAGTGATTTTAAATAAAAAATGTTGTGTTTTGAAGAAAAAAATGCCTTTGTGGTTTGTTTAACTATAGGTACCTGATTCATGCTCTTTGCCTTCTCTCTATCCCTCCCATAACACTATTTGAACGGTTCGACTCGAAAACCGTGTAGTAATGTTTTCCTTCACGTCCGCGCTTTGACCATAAAAACGGGGCAGTCTCCAGTCTGCCCATCCATTGTCGACTCATCTTCCTCCGAAGATGTGCTCAAGATAAGCCAAGTTGAACGAAGCCTATGTGAATTTGCATAGGGTCATGACAAGTCTGATACCGAGACCTGAAGAGATAGACAATATCATAATGTTGAAAGTCACTGAAGACCTGAAAGAAGAGCTCTTCAAGGAGGAATTCAAGAAGGAGAAAGAAGAATGGACGGAGAAGTACAGACTTCATAAATAGCAGAGAGAGCAGCAACAGCAGCAGCAGCATGAACCTGACAGAGGCTTTGTCAACAGTTGTATCGACACCAAAGAGTTCTTCTTCTCTTTCCGAAGAAGCAGACCTTATCCTGTGAGAAAGCCTGTCGTCAGAGGAGGCCGCCATCTTATAACCTAAGCGATCGCCATAGCTTCAAGTTCCCCCCCAAAAAAAATTTCAGGGCTACCCCATACTCTCGAAAAGAAATAACATTCAATTGCCTATGATATGTTAGTCAGTTAGAAGAAAAAAATACAGAAGTGAGTCTATCAGCACATGATTTCTTTATCTTGGTTAGAAAGTGTGACTCTAAGTCCTTCGTTTCCGTCGCTTATCAAAATTTTAAAAATAGTAATGTTCTGTAAAAAGTGAGTGAGTGTTTCTTTTAGGTCTGTGCGTTTTTTTGTTTTTTTTTTGTTGGTGATAATATGGACAATGTAAGTTCGGGTACAACGAAATTAAAAGAATTAGGCCCAGAACTCGGTGTGGAGGGAAGAAATATACGCAACAGCAGCGGGAGCAAGAAATGCAGACCTAGCCAGTTAGCACTCCACCCACCTCGAGAACACAAATAACATCTAGTCAACAGCCGACTATACCTAACAAACAATCCGCCCCGGAAAGAGTGGTGGCAAAACAAAGGGCCAATTATGTTAGACAAACGGTATGGCAAACTCAAATGTAATTATCGGATGCACTACGTTCTTTTCTCACTCCGATACTACAGGCAATCTCAGCTGAAAGAACAACCACAACAACAATAACAGCGACAGACACCATAGCAGCGGATTTGAAACTATCTACCTCAACTGAAGAATTAGTATCAGAACCAGAAGAGGAAATTGAGGCGGTTGAGGAGGAGGAGGGGGACGCTGACCCTCGTTGAGAAGTACACCGAAATGGGGCCAGATCAAGCATTGTATGACGTCAACAAAGAAGGGCAGTTTATTAGAGCCATACAATAAGTTGCCTACAAATCTGTAGACACCTTTAAACCAAGACCTTCTCAATGCGGATTAGGGGTCAGAGTTCTTCCCCAATTCTACAGACAAGCCTACACTGGATACCCCCTCAGTCAACTGGTAGAAGCCGCTGCTTACATTGCCGCCCATCATGGCTACGCATTTCCTGATATCAAGAATCATGAGACTAGGAGTGCGGGAAAGAACGTGAAAGCAAAAGAGAGACGTGTTACCTTCTAACAGAAAAAAACAGCCTTTTTTAGGGCTCCAAAAGATTGCTTTTTATTAAATAGGGAACCATATTTGGCTTGGTATCCCTCCTTGACTAAACTATTCTCGAAACAAACTTGACCCATTGGAACACCGCAACAAACTTAACTTTTTAAACCTATTTTTATGTACACTAAGTACTAATATTAGACAGATATGTTAGGAAGTAGGAAATTTAACAGACTCGTTAGATTTGAACTAATTGCACACGTGGTTAACACATTATTGGTACTTTTTATTGTCTATTAGCAAAACCGGGACTTGATTTGAAATAAGTACGGGCTAGCGTTTTGGTGAGTACTTAACATCCATGGCTGTCTTGCTGAGCACCTTTTTCCTCCTTTACAACGCTCGGACAGAAAAATGAGTGTATGGTGAGACAATTCCCACTCATGTTTAAAGCCTTTCAGTCAGGTTGTTAAGGACTAGTTAGTCCTACACCTGAGTGGCTAAATTTAAAAATAGTCTGTGAGTACATAAAAGCCTGGGGGATGAGGCTCTCTTTCCTTCCCCAGAAGTAATTAAAAATCACGCGGTGCGTTATTAAACCAGTGATACATGCTCCATTAGAGCGAAAATCACTTTAATTCAAGTAAGCAAGCAAGCAAGTTCGGGTACCGTCTCTAGCACTCTTGATGACACCAACTGTCTGGGTTATTTTCTTTCTTGCAAGCCCCTATGTTCCACTTCTGTTTGTGATAATAACTTGTGATACTTCACATTTTCTAAAGTGGAAATCTTTACAAGCCGTACAAAATACAAAACTTATATGACTTTGGCTTTTGACACTTGCACAGACTCTTCACTTTATAAGTGTCACGAGAAAATTGTATATCCAATTTTTACCATTTTCAAAAACACGCACACACTTGCAGCTTGGCCAGAAATATGTACATCTTGTTTTGTGGATAAGTCACAGACAAGTCCAAGCATATATAGGTGGTTATGAACGTTAGGAATATCCCATCATTTTTTCAGAAATATCGAAGCTTGTATGTGCATTTTCCACTCTATATTAGTGCTTAGATTTGATCCAAAAAAAAAGAAAAAAGAAAGGAAACAATTTTGAAGAAAAAAAAAACTGAATTTTGAATTCAGGTTTCTCTCTGCTTATAATTTTTTTCAAGTTGATGGTGCATGACAGAGTACATTCGCCTACCTTTCCAAAGTGAGAGGCATTTCTTCACATGTCATTGCCTTTGTTAAATTCGATTTCATTGGTTAGTTATCGTTAATCTTTAATTTTTTTGATGCATTTCTTTTTGATAGAAGATTTAAGGCTTTCTATTGTTGTAACGGTATTTATGTTGTTTAGTCTGTTGATGAAATTATCTATAGCAAAGTGCTTAAGATTTTTCAGTATTTTTTTTATTATTTCAAGCCCTACAAAAGGAGACCAAGTTTGTCTTCAAAGACGATTGAAACTCTAAATTAAACGGGCGTGAAGGAAAACATCGTTGTGCTCATTCTAATCATGCTTGCCGTATCTCTTTGTGTTTTAGAGGTCATATTTCTTCTTAAGTAAATACACGAATCAATAGACAGACAGATTGGGTCATCATCTTTGAAGTTCACTGTACTTTCGGTTCTTTACTTCATACAAACCCCAAATTTATTAGTTTGAAGAAGAAAAAAAAGATAACTTGCCCCTCAATACTGTAACACGTCTGTTCTGACTCTACCGATGTGAGTGTGAGTGTTTATGTTAAAATGTTTAAGTGAGATATAAAAAAATGGTCAGCTTGAAAACGCGAACCAATACTGTGACGATCAGTATTTTGATGTGGTAAGAAGAAATGGTACAACACACACAAAGAGGGCTTGTAAGTTCACATTTCAGTCTGTCTGCACTGTAATGGTAACAACGCAAGAACATAGGGATTATTATGCCACACAGTCCTAGAACAAAACAATGCATCATCCGTTGTAAGCCATTTCATTGGCTATACTTATTTTCTTACCGCGTTCACTTCGAATTGACTTGAGTAGCTATTCAGACAGTGACGAGAATGGCCATGCTTTACTGGGTCTATCCTATAGGCGATTTATATAAAAAAATATTTTAAAAAATTAAACTAATGCACGAACAATCGTACCATGGGCGATCCCATGGAAATTGTGTCCGTCTTATTGCAAAATACATCAACATTTAATTTAACCGTGCAGATCGCTAGAACAAACCTCTGATAATATACATTTTGAAAAGTGTAGTGTGACACGGATCGCCATTGTCGCTTGGTGTCTGCTTTCTTGTTCGAAAAGAGATCGTTTCGTCTTGATTATAAAAATTTAATTTGACTAAGTTTTACGCACTACTTGAACTCATAAATTTACGTTGTAGGTGTAAGCCGTCGTTCTCAGTTTTCTGGAAGTTCGTTTTTGCGTTTCTCAGATGTGATACTATTTTTATAGACCGAACGAAATTTCTTTTGGCGTGAATCAGGACTCGTGGTTTTGTGGCATAAATGGAGAGCATTGATTAAAGCTCAGTTATGTCGTCTTCGAAATCGCTGACACGGATTTGAACTAACACTTCAGGTTTTGTGTGAGGCGATACGATACATCATTGCCGTTTACTTTCTCAATGAAATCGTTTCATCTTATTGCAAAATTACATTTGACTAGGTTTCATACCAAGCAGGTCCCTGTATATAGGGAGAGTGTCTTAGCGTCAGAGTATTCATTCCACTCTCAAACGATCAAGAAGATGGAAGAGTCAGCACAGATCGACCTGCTGGTCAAATATTTGCTAAAAGTCATACGAAAGCATAATTCACATGCGAAAGTGGCAACAAAACTTACTCTTTTGGCCGTTGATTTGATGAGAGTCATACGAAAGTGTGTAAGTGCTAATGAAGTTTGCTATATCTGCAAAGGTAAATGGGTATTTGTCTCCAGAATACCTGCTTCGTCTAAGAAAGAGAGACAAAAGTCAAGATACCTAATATCGTTGTCGGGAGAAAGGACACTGGGATTCAGAGTGCCCTACGAGAAAAGAGAAGAAACAGAAACAAAACGAAACAGAGAAGAGGGATTCAGAAGAAGAAGAAATTGAAGATGATGAAGAACTTGTGCCAGTAAAGACATGGAAATGGAAAAATTGACAATGTGAACCGATGCGTTGGCCCTGATGTGAAATTTCATACTACCTTCTGAAAGAGAATAGACCAGAAAGAAAACGTGTCTCTTAGTCTTGACATTGTATAATAAGGATGGCGTGATTTGTTTTCTACTCACACTTTATGAAATTGTGCTCTTTCACCTATCTCTATCCCTCTGGAACATGTTTTATTTAGAACTGAAATGAAAGGATGTTTTCCTTCACGCACGCTCTTTAGGCATGCAAGTCGGTAAACAATAGTCAGTCTATTCATCCATCATTTTGTGTCTTGATGTTTCCTAAATCACACACTGATGCCATAAAATAACGGGTTAAATGGGTTTTGTAGTGTTGGGGGTGGGGTGAGGTGTAGGTGCTTGTCAGAGTTGGTCATTGCAGGTGAGGGCTTAGGTGCTTTCAAAAAACGTTTTCTTCTTCACTGTGTTGATGGAATATAATGGGCTATTTTCTTCATTCTATGTTGATAGTATATATAAAGGGTTATTTCTTCACTCCGTGTGGATAGTGTATAATGGTTTTCTTCTTCCCTCTGTGTGGTTAGTATATTATGGCTTTTTCCTCTTCCCTCTTTGAGGATAGTGTATATTGGGTTATTTATGGGGTTTATTTTATTTACATCTCACCTCCGTGTGGATAGTAGGTATGGGATTTGTATTCTTCCTCTTCCATGTGTGGATAGTATATTTGGGGTTTGTACGCGTTAGCGACGTTGTGTGGATAGTATATTTGGGTTTTATGCGTTAGCGACCTTGTGTGGATAGTATATTTGGGGTTTGTATGCGTTAGCGACGTTGTGTGGATAGTATATTTGGGATTTGTATGCGTTCACGTACGTTTGTATGGATAGTATGTTTGGGTTTTTTTTATCTTTCCTCTGTGTGTGTGTGTGTGTGTGTGTGTGTGTGTGCGTATGTCTGCGCGCGTACGTTGTGTGTGTGTGTGTGCATTGGTCTCTGTTTGTCCCTATAAAACTCACTTTATCCCTATCAGATACACCCTACCTACCTACCTACCTACAGTAGCGTGTATTCAGGTCAGCCACTTGCAACACTGTTGACATTTATCCCCTAGTGTTCAGTACAGTGACGTCACTGACGCTGGAAATTTTAAGACTATAAATATGGACTTGGGAATTTCCATACGTTGTAGCTATACATATGTACTAGAGTTCATAAACAGGAACGTCACTCAAGCTGAGGCTATAAAAAGATAGTGGGATTTTCCAAAGGAATAACCCACAAGTTGGAGCTATAAATAGATAGTGGGATTTCATAGGAATTTCAGCTGATTATGGATACATAGGCATTTATCCACGATTGTCACACAAGTTGATATTGTAAGTAGTTACTAATTGTATCCATTTTATAGTGCGTGTGTGTGTGTGTGCGCGCGTATGTCTGCGCGCATACGTTGTGTGTGTGTGTGTGTGCGCGCGCGCGCACGCGTATGTCTGCGCGCGTACGTTGTGTGTGTGTGTGTGTGCGCGCGTATGTCTGCGCGCGTAACTTGTGTGTGTGTGTGTGTGTGTGTGTGTGTGCATTGGTCTCTGTTTGTTCCTATAAAACTCACTTTATCCCTATCAAATACACTCTACCTACCTACCTACAGTAGCGCGTATTCAGGTCAGCCACTTGCAACACTGTTGACATTTATCCCCTAGTTTTCAGTACAGTGACGTCACTGACGCTGGAAATTTTGAGACTATAAATATGGACTTGGGGATTTCCACAGGTTGTAGCTATACATATGTATTAGAGTTCATAAACAGGAACGTCACTCTAGCTGAGGCTATAAAAAGATAGTGGGGTTTTCCAAAGGGATAACCCACAAGTTGTAGCCATAAATAGATAGTGAGATTTCATAGGAATTTCAGCTGATTATAGCTATAAATAGATACATGGGTGTTTATCCACGATCGTCACACAAGTTGATATTGTAAGTAGTTACTAATTGTATTCATTTTAGTCTAAACCATTGTAAGTTAATTTTCGGGGATATGTTTATTTTCCTTTAAATTCTGGGACAATTTCTTCATTTTAGCGTTACTTTTAGTCACATCCATTTTGTCGTTGAGCATTTCCTTGATTATAGCTATTTATAGCATCATTACAATTATGCAAATTTTTGAACACCTCAGCAAGATTTCAGGTCTTGGTAATGCTTTAAATATAAATCTCACGCTTGTACTAGTGTATGTATGTTTCTGTCTCTGTTGTATTTGACCCTCTACCATCATTATCCCTAGACAGTCCCACCATGTTCAATTCCCCTTGACGCTATACAGACCCACCATGTTCAATTTCCATATGTTAAATTCCCTTGAGGCTATATCCCCCCAGGGGTTTCCGTAATGTTAAATTTCCCATTGTCCCTAGACAGTCCCACGATCTATTCCCCATGTTAAATTGCCCATTGTCCCTAGACAGTCCCACGATCTATTCCCCATGTTAAATTCCCATTGTCCCTAGACAGACCCACACTATAGTCCCCTGTTCCATTCCCCTTGCCCCTAGACAAACCCAAACTCTATTCCCATGTTAAATTCCCATTGTCCCTAGACAAGTCCAAACTCTAATCCCCATGTTAAATTCCCCTTGTCCCTAGACAAGCCCAAGCTCTATTCCCATGTTAAATTCCCCTTGTCCCTAGACAAGTCCAAACTCTATTCCCCATGTTAAATTCCCCTTGTCCCTAGACAAGCCCAAACTCTATTCCCCATGTTAAATTCCCCTTGTCCCTAGACAAGCCCAAACTCTATTCCCCATGTTAAATTCCCCTTGTCCCTAGACAAGCCCAAACTCTATTCCCATGTTCAATTCCCTTGTCCCTAGACAAGCCCAAACTCTATTCCCCATGTTAAATTCCCATTGTCCCTAGAGTGGCCCAGCAATTTTTCCCATGTTAAATTTACATAGTCCCCAGAGTGGCCGGGGGGGGGGGGGGGTCTGTAATGCTAATTCCCATTGTCCCTAGGGTGGCCCCTTTCACTACTAATGCATGAATAAATTTGGGGGTGGGGTGGATCAACGTTTTATTCTATCAATTTCTACTGACTTGTCATGTCAAGTGAATGATATTTTTATGTTTTACTTTATTAAACGCATCCAAAATAATGGACCTTTTTGACCTCACTCATGTGTTTTATTATGAATGTTTATATTAGGCAAGTGTATGCAACATTAAATTTGTGCATAAAAACTGTCCCTTGCACCCTAAACACCCTAATAGGTCCGCTTTTCCTTAAGATCCGCCAATTTTAATGATAAACGTTCATCACGTGACCATACTGACAGTTGTAAATGTGCCATGTACGATTTATTGTAACTGTCTTATTCTTGGCTGGAAGTTAATGCTGAAATTACCTCCATTTGATTTCTCTTTGTTTTGCGACAGCATTTTTATATTTGTACCCCATCAACGTTTTGTCGCAATCATCCACGATCTGTGCAGGTTTGTATGCCTGTGTCATTTGTGCTCTTATTGTGTTTGAATTAAAAGGAAACAAAGAAAAAATAGTTCAAAAAGGAGAAAGACAGGGGGCATAGCTTAAAACTGACTGAATGCCATGTTCGACTCAACATGGCAAATAGCACTGGTCTACTAAATGTGGTTGATTACATTATTTCAATCAGAAAAATTGACAGACCACCTGTTAAACTTCAATTGTAACTGTATAACATATTTAACTCAAATAGTCTTAAGTTCAGAATTTCCCATCCAATTTTCATGACATTTTCAGTATTTACTAATAAATCAGTTACTTTTATAGAAACTTATTATCACGAGGAAGACTTTCATTTTCATATTAAAATGTTATGTTAATCGACAAGCAACTCTACCTCTGCTCTAGTGATCAATCAAGACAGCAGTACCTAACTGGGATTTTCTTACTTTTACGGCGTTCGTTAATAACTGCATTATTAAGGAAACAATAAATCAGTCCGTACCAACAACCTTTAAATCGTCACTACTAAACCATGATCATGTCAATAAACTTGATCTGCATCTCTGCTGTTCCATGCTAGATCCTTAATTCAGCAATTGAAAGAGAAAGTAGTTACCCATCAACTGAAAAATCTACTGTATTTCAAATAATGTTGGCAGGTTGCAAATTAAGGACCATCACTGAAAACCTCACAACTTATTTGATCATCGATTCATATTCAGTGAGAAACCATTTTATTAACACCAGCACTTTCTATAATATTGACAATCGGGCCCCTCATACCTACAGCTCCAATCAAAAGATACCTGACAACCAATGTCACTCGCATTCATTTGTACTGGACACAAAAGTTCATATCCAGTGTTCCAAACTCAGATCTCGGTGTTCATACTGTTGTCGATTTCACCAACACTTGGCGGAAAAGATCAAAGAGCTTACTTAGCTAACTTTTGTACCATGTGTCCGAAAAATAGTACACCACTCTAAAGTGTGAAAAAAGTAAATGAATTGATATTGTTAAGTGTTTAGTCCTTACAGAACGTAACAAGAAAAGAGCGAAGACAATAAGTTTTGTAAAATTTAACAAATAATTTATTTCCCGAGAAAAACAAGGTAAAAATGAGAAAAAGAACTTACGATTTTACAAATCAAATCCCAAAATAATCCAAGAATTAAAAAATAGAAATCCTAGTAACAAAAAGTCCTAATGAAACTGAGTTCGAATCCCGATGAAATCCAAAATGGAAGGCGATGAAGTATGATGTGGTCAGCGTCGTACTGATGTGTCAATAGTTCTTTGTTGAATCACAGAAAATAATATTCCAGTTTTTGAATTCTGTGTAAATTTCGAAAAATGTCCTTGTCCAAGAATTAATTTAGAACACTAGTTTTTCCAGGGTAAACAAACTTGAAATCCAAAATAAATTGAAAGAAAACAAAATAATTAGCCCAAAACTGGTCACAACATAAAACATTTTAACTTCTCAAGTGTTAAGACAAGAATAACTATTATTTCTCAAAACATCTGTAATAAATCTAGCTACAACGCAAAACAGATGACCGGGTGTGGGTCAATCATCTGGAAACAAACCCCACAGTTTGTAACAACTGCTACACGTTATTTGTCAACTATTCCAAGCATGGCCTCCATTCTACTTTATGAATCTTACTCTGAAAAAGATTTTTTTTAAAGTTGTTTACTACAACTCTCACTGATTTCTGAATCAAGGTCAGGAACTCGGTCAGCATTAGATACAATGTCTCTATAAAGTTGTTTATGTTAAAAAAAAATATAAAAAAATCAGATCTCAACTCTATATCAGATCGAGTAAATAAAGTTACATTACAATAGCATGTAATGAGAGAACAAAATTTAAAACTAACAAACAATTAAATTAATTCAAATATACATAACACTTCCCCATCAAGGAAAAGAAAGATTTATATAATAAAGCTTTCTTTCTACCATAGATTAATTATATATGAGGTATAAAAAAATAACATAAGAAGAACTCTTATGAATTATGCAAAGCATACATGAATTAATACATTTTTATACACGAGAAAGCGCATCTGCTATTAAATTATCGTTTCCCTTGATGTGTCTGATGTAATAATTATATATTTCTTAACAACAAACTCCACCTTAATAGTCTTTGATTTTGATATTTTATCTTGCCGATGAAAGTAAGGGGGTTGTGATCACTAAACAATATTCGAAGAATGAGCTGAACTAATGTAAACTTCCAAATGTTGTAATGCCAATATCAAAGCCAAACATTCCTCGATTGTTGAGTAATTTCGTTGGTGCTAATTTAATTTCTTAGAAAAATAGGACCCTGGATGATCAACACCATTTTGATATTCTTGAATCAATACTGCTCCAACTACAACAACACGTACATCAACAGACAGTTTGAATGATTGGTTGAAATTTGGAGCTGTAAGAACTGGCATGCTTTTCGCTTTTAGCTTATCAAAAGCCTCCTGACATTTTTCAGTCCAAAGGAACTTGTTGTTTTTTTTTTTTTCTCAAGAAATTTGTCAGGACTTCAGCAATTATGGAAAAATTGGAACACAATTTCCAGTTGTATCCAGCCATACTTAAAAATCACATCAGTTGCTTTTTACTAACAGGCACAGGAAATTTAGAGATAGCCTTGACCGTAGCATCTATAGGTTTAACTTGTCCATGTCCGACGATATGTCCTAGAAATATTACACCAGCACGGCAGAACTCCCTTTTGGTAAAATTGATTGTCAAACTTGCATCTGTGAGTCTGTCAAAGAATTTCCGCATTGTCGCTAAATGTTCTTTCCAGATGTCGTTGTAGATGATGCATCATCGATGTAAGCAACACAATTATCTAGACCAGATGTGATCATACTCATTAGACGTTGATAAATACTTGGAGAGCATTTCATCCCAAATAGCATCACTTTATATTGATAAAGTCCATCTGGAGTCACGAAAGCCGAAATTTCATTTGCTCATTCCGTCAGTGGAATTTGCTAAAATCCTTTCATCAGGTCAAATTTGGTGACATACTTGGCATTTCCGATTTTATCAATGCAGTCATCGATTCTTGGTAATGGAAATGAATCTGTTTTTGTCACACTGTTCACCTTCCTATAATCAGTGCACATACGGAAAGTTTTATCTGGTTTCGGAACAATTATACATGGTGAACTCAGTCACTTTTCCTGGGCTCTATGAAACCATTCTCATGCAAATACTGAATTTCTGTTTTCAAGTATTCCTGTTTGAAAGGTTTCATCCTGTATGGGTGTTGTTTGACAAATTTTATTTGTTCTTGTAGGAACATCTGGAAATAAGTGCTGATATTCAAATAAGAACTGTTTAAGTTCATTTCTTTCTTGCTGCTGCAAATGTGAAAGTTTCTAGTCCAGATCATAAATAATTTCTGAATTCCAAAGATTTGTCACTCCAAAATCAGTAGTCTGATGGTATTCCTTCACTTAACTCTTCACTGAGTGGGACAAATACAACTAAATTAATTGCATGTTAATCTGGCTATATCTCTCAATATAATGGTACTCCTTTATTTAGATCCCAGGAGTACTATCATTATAATTTAACTCATTCATTTTCGTCTTAACTTTTCAAGGGCCGTAATATCTAATCTGAAGAAAATTTTGAAGAATAAGCCTACTAATAAACAAATGCCCTCAAAGAGTAAAACAGACACTGTTCCGACTGTCATGGGTCCTGAGACTAAGTCTGATGACAAGTTTACACAATGGAGAGGAACATTAACAAAGCCGCACTCTACTCTCCGAATAATAACTTTCATTAGAAGAATACTTATCAGAAAAAGGCAAAGTACCTGACAATAAAAGACCATGAGAAGCTCCTGTGTCCCTTAAAATTTTAATACGGATGGGATTGGACAAATCACACGTGTGATATAGAACCATTCGATATGACTGGTTCATAATTCTCCAAAATAAAAGCAGACTGGGGTTTATTAACACAACAAATGTATTGCTTTCAATACATGACCGTGACTTTGACCTCTTAGAACAAAGAGCATTTGGAATGGGTGTCTTGATTCTGATGCGTATTTTTCAATTTGTAGCAATCAGAAATACTGTGTCATATCTTCTTGCAGTAAGTACACTTAGGAAGAGACAAGGATCTTTGAACAAGCTTATCTGAAGCTTGAGTTTTAGAAGTTGCGCCAGATTGATGACTTAGAAGAGCTTGTATTAACCTGAAATACTTTTCTGCCAGAAGACTGCCGAGTCGAAGTCTTATTTACAAAAGGAACTTTATGAGCTAAAGAATACTCGTCAGTAGCAAGAGCGGCGTTTTCCAAAGTTTCGACCTTATGCTCATCGAGATAAGATTTAATGTCACTATGGACACAGTTCTGAAACTCTTCAAGTAATACAAGTTATCTGATACTTTCATAATCTTGATCAACTTTCTTGGCTAAGCACCATCTATCAACTAACTGCTCTTTTTCTCTTGCAAATTCGACACGAGTTAGTCCAGGTTCTTTTTTTTATAGCTTCTGAATTTTTGCCGATAAGCCTCAGTGACTAACTAATAACCCTTTAAGATGCATTCCATGACCAGATCATAGTCAGCACTTTGCTGTAGTGACAGTGAATGGTAAATATCACTAGCTTTACCAGTAAGCACACATTGTAGCAATAGAGTCCAATGCTTCCTTGGCCATTTCAAATTTTCCTCTTTTTTTTTTCAAAACGAGGGAAATATTTGTCTACTTCTTTTTCTGTAAAAGAGGGCACTAACCTAATATTCTTAGTGACATCAAGACTTGAATTTGTATGTGAAGTGGGAATGTGCTTTTCACTTGCCAGCTCCATTTCTTTTATTCTAAATTGATATTCCCTCTCTTCCTTCTCTCTTTGCATTTGCATCTCTCTCTCTTCCTTATCTAACTGCATGTTAGTTTTGTTAACTGCATTTGTCACTTTTGTAACTGCATTTTTCTTTCTTCCTTATCTAATTGCATTTACATTTTGTAGTAACTTTGTTTTCTCTCTTTTTCCAATATGTTTTTCTTCTGTATCTTTCTGAAGTTCCAGCTTCCTCAACTCGAATTCCATCTGGTATTTTAATTCCTTTGCTTTTCTGTCAGAGTCTGATACAAACTTACTGATCGAAACCAATGCACTTTTATCCAAAACATTCTTTTCTACCAAATACTGGACCAAAATATTTTTTATTTCTTGCTTCATTAAGAAAGCTTTTGTCTCAGAAAGATAGTATTTTCTGGCAAGTTGAATCAATTCATCTTTTTTCAAAGTCCAACTGTTTCTGGGTAGGATTTGAAAGAAAGACCTCCACTTTTGATGACATCTTAAAAAAGCTTGCTGATTTCACTGAAGATTTCTAAAACGTAAAACATACTTCGGATTAAAACAAATTAAAAAACTAGTGGTCATTAAATTTCAAAAACAAAATTTTCTGAAATGTTTTTGACAGAAGTCATATCTCCCAAGGACAAGCAGCCCAATTTTCTTTGTTACGTGTTTAGGCTCTTACAAAACGTAACAAGAAAAGAGTGACGACAACAAGCTTTGTAAAATGTAACAAATAATTTCCCCAGAAAACCATGGCAAAAACGAGAAAAATAACTTCCGGTTTGATAAATAAAATCCAAAAATAGAATAAAAAAATTATCATTTAAACTTTCAAGTGAGGATATGCAGCTTTTGTTAAAAGAGAAGGCTTAGCTGAATGAGATCAAAGTACTTGGTTGAATGAGATCAAAGTACTTGGTTGAATGTAATCAAAGTGAAGTCACGAATAGAATGACAGAATCCAAGATTATGTGTAACTTTTTTTTGTAACCCAACAACTCAATGCTTATGTGTAACTTTTTTTGGTAACCCAACAACTCAATGCTTATGTGTAACCTTTTTTAACCCAGCAATACTCACTGCTTATGTTTAACCTTTTTTAACCCAGCAATACTCAGTGCTTATGTGTAACCTTTTTTTAACCCAGCAATACTCACTGCTTAAGACTATTGTCAAACTGAGAGATTAAAGACCAAATTATGTCAAGACATTAATCTTGGTTAAACTGAGAAACCAAAAACCAAAAGATGGCCATGACTTATACGTCTACGGTAAAATTAGCAACTTTTAAAGACTTAAATGTAAAATGTAATAAAGAAATAAAATGCACAGATTAATCGATGCAGTAATTTTATAGTCATGTCTTGCAATGTTACAAGCTAGTGTATTGTTTGTATTACCGCATATCCTCACTTTAAAGTCAGAGAGCTCATAAAATGAATGTCCCCCTAGTTAATATCGCACTGACTTTAGCAGTTAACACATTAAACCCTGGAGGTTTTTGTCGTTTTCGCCTTAAATTCGAATATGAAACACATTGTAAAAGCTATTTTTGAGTGCATCCTAATACATCAACTTCCAGGTGATTTCCAATAACCTAATGCCAAGTTGTGTTAGAAACAGCGTTTTTCACTGGCTATTTGGCTCCCCCATGAGCAGAAGAGTGGATGTTGGATTTTTTAAATACTTTTTTTGCTTAACGGACCCATTATTTTCGTATCGAGACCACTCTATTCCAAATGCCCATATTATCCTACTTTTTGCAAAGGTTCATCTGATCTGTCTGTTTGCAGTTCATACCGGTCTGCCTTTGAGCCGAGACCAAAAAGTCTAAAATCCGGACACAAAATCGGATCCCGACCACAGGGCGAATTTCGGGTGAACAAAAATCGGGTCCAAAAACTAAGGTCTTTCCCTCTGTATTTTGTAGTGCAACTAGAACTTCCAGATTATTTGGTATCACTGTAGAGCGATATCTGTCTACCTTTCTATAATACCACCCACTTTAGTGTATCATACATGACCTTTACGCTTCAGAGCTCGGCAGTAGGTGACTACCTCCTGCCACAGAAACTCGTCGCCAGGGTTAATGTGTTAATAAAAAAAAGGGAAAATGAGTTTTGCCAGATTAGACACAATCAGCTTCTGAATATGCAATGAATGAATAATAAAACAGACTTTTTAAGTAAGGTCAAGCTGTATAATTTATAACCCAAATTACATCATCAATCATACACCAAGATAATGTTGTTGTTGTAGAGTTTAACGCCATTCTTCAGCACACGATAGGCTATACATGGCGGCCAGTATTAATGGTGGAGGAAGAACCCGGGAAATCCCCGGAAAGAACCACCGACCCTCGAGAAGCTTCTGGCAAGCTTTCTCACGTACCCACATTGGCCGAATCCGAGACTCGAACCCACGCAGACTGGTGAGATGGCAGTGATCGGTAAAGCAGAGCGCTTTAGACTATTCGGCCACTCGGGGCCCCATACACCAAGATAAAGATCTATTTAAAATAACCAGATAACCAATGAGGAAAACATAGGAAAGTCTTTATCTTTAAAATTCAAACCTTATGCAAAGTGCAAAACTGTGTGTGTGATTTGGATTTTTAATGTAGCTTTAACAATTTTTCAGTCATATCACTACTATATCTGCAGTGTGACAGTTTATAGCGATGTCTAGCACTGGGGCATCATGCCGCAAACATGCAAAACTGTAGAGCAGAACCTTAAAACAAATATATTATCTGTGCAATTGATTTTCTCTTTTTATTATCATCATGTATGCCTTCTCAATAAAATGGTACATTAACAGAATTTTGGCATATCTCTGTGCTATTTTTATGTACAGTGAAATTTCTTTACATGTGGTAATTATGGAAACTATACACTATCTAAAGCAGACAGCTGATAAAATAGTTGCTCCAATGAGTTAGAAAAAAAGTGTGAAGTCACTAGCAGTTATTAAAATTGAAAACATTAACTTTGCCAGATTAGCGCATATTAGCTTTTGAATATATGATGAATGAATAATAAAAAGTCTACAAAAGCTTAACAAATTTCCAATTTATTTTTTAGGTCCAGGAAGTGAAAATGACCAAGTGAAGCTAAGTCTTTTCAGAGTTGTTCATATGAAGCAAGGCCAAGCTGTATACTTTATAATCCAAAGTACAACCATCAATCATGCACCAACATAATGAGAATTAAAGTTGTTTTAACAATACCTAAGGTCTGTTTTAAATAACTTGGACAACTAGTGAAGAAAACCTGGGAAAGATTTTTTCTTGATAAATCATATAGTATGTAAATGTTCATGACAAAATGGAAAATTATTTTGATAACTTCCATGAAATTATGATGTTTCCAGTTGCGTTTTGAGTTTCTTCCATCTGTGAGGATAGCATGGATTGAGAAATGTATATTCATTAGTTTTAACAAAAAGACAGGTGTGCATTTATTAGGCATGTGCATTTATGAAGCTGAATATATGATAAAAAAATAATTTCTCATCAAGTCAGTTTAATATCATACAGTGCTATGATAAAAATATCATTTCTGATCAAGCCAACCCCCATTTCTCATACCATTAAATTTTACATGACACATACAAAATTCGAACTATACATTGAAAGTCACTTAAACAACATAAAGCCTTTAACCAAAAATCAGTGTACCATATATACTCACATACAAGGCATAAACCACGATCTGCTGATAAATTATGCACCAGATGTTAGGGTCTCCGATTGATTTTATAGCAATGATCTGTGCAGAATTAATATCAAATTCAACCAATCCAACAAACTGCACAAAATTATAAAAGGACCATGATTCTGAAATAGCTGAAAATGAAATTGAATTTGATGTTGTTGACATGAATCCAAATATCAAATTCAGTTTCATGCATCAAAGTCATTGGAAATTTAAAGTGCAGGAACATTGTTTTTATATCAGGATATGATGACTGGCCACAAGTTATATGACAATTTCAAGACAAGATTTGGCTATCAGACTAACTCCACAAATTCACTTCTCTCTCATATCTTAGATTAAAAAAATCTACGCTGAAATTTATATTTCATGCTTCCAAAAGCATTCTGTACATCCAACTGATGCACACAACACACACATCTATAAGACCTTGAACTGTCAATAGTTTATTTTTCGGGACAAAGTTCCAGTCAGTGAAGATCAATTTAAAATATTTATTTACACCATATTTTACTGATGGGTAAATTTGGAGTACTTGTTTAATTCTGGTCTGCCAAATGTGTGGTGTTTTTTTGTGTCCATGGCAATCCTTTTGCTTAACCTGCAACAATGTGATAAAAATAATTTGTATCACATCTAAGAAATTGATTTTTTATGCTTTTATGTACTGTATATAGTTCCAATGAACTGAAGCAAATTATTTTAAACCTCATATAAATTAAATTAAGAACAGTTTAAAAATCTTCCACCTTTCTTGTTTAACAGCAAGTTATGATGACAGCTATGTTCATTCAGAACATATATGATAGGAAAGTTTAAAGAAAACTTCATTAGTATTGTGACAATAAACTGCAGTCCAATTATTATTTTTCATAGAGAATAATGATTGTAATGATCCCAAAAAGCAGAGACATCCAAAACAAATATACTCACAACTTACCATCTAATCTTTTCTTTTCAAAATACCTTAGTAAAGTTAAGTAGTGATGCATGATTAAGTGACGCTGCTACTAGACAGCCATATTGCAAGTCTACAGCAGGAACATGTGACTTCGTAGTAAATCTCAAAATTCAGTTTGTTATTCTCTTATACCTCATGGATACATCAATATTTAACATGAAAATAAAAATGGTATTTATCAATAGCATGTTTCATTTTAAATCTTGTGAGATAAGGATTTTATTATACCTGTAATAAATCCAAGTGGCAGGTCTGACATAGCCAAATAAAAGATAACACCTCCATTGCCTTTATCTTCCCCTCAATCAAGTAATAACTGGTATCGTTAAAAACCACACAAGTTTTTCTGATGATTGCTCAAGATTTAGGATATCTAATTTATATGTTAAGAGCCATATCCAAGGTTTAAACAGGAGCATAACAATCTGTCTTTGAAACAACTCATTGCTTTTCCATCATAAGAACAGTAACTCTGCTTGTTTTAAATGTGAACTAATTACAAAATTTATAAAATATATTGATAAAATCTTCAAAGCAATTACTGGTCACAAATATTTTCTACTGAAATGATGTATGCTTGAAGTACTATATAGAAGCAGTCAAACTTTATTGCAGGAAGTAACCAGTCTTGTCTAAAATAACTTCCTCTCAGGATTAAAATGTGAATTCTGTCCCTTTACATAGCCGTGCCAACCTTTTCAAGGCAAAGTGAGCTAAAGATAACACAAACTGTTTTAGAGAACAGCAGACAGTATGTCATATGATTGGCAGTTGCAGGCACCCCTCCAAACCAAACAGCAGCAAAGTGAAACTTGCTCAGTCAACAACTCAATATAAAAGACGCCTGCATTGAAAGATCCTTTATAAACTTTTGTTTCACCACAAGTTTAAAAAAGACAAAATTAAGTGGTCCCTTGAGCTTCCTTTAAGGGCAACTTCTCACTGCAAAGTGAAATTTCTCTGATCCAGTCCCACTCTAATAAGGCAATATCAATCAACCCCCTTTTTGATGGTCACTTCCATCGCACAAAAATTGAGGGTCTAAAATGTGAGGAGTTTTGAAAGTTTTAATTTAAACTTACAAGACAACAATTTTCCATGTTGTCCTTTATCAGATTCAAATTATATGCTGTGACTTTACCTATTTCAAACTAGAAATGAGTTCATGCAGCAATGATATCCCAACACAGTGCCTGAAAACTGACCTAAATTCCCAGATTTTTGCAGATGCTGGGTTGGTTTGTCTGAAACATGATGAAAATTTAAAGATTTAAGCAGATGGCTGAATGGTTTGGTTTGGTGTTTTACAGAAAAGAAACACAAGTAGGTTATTTAGTACTAATGCAATTGGAGTAAAGTGCCTTGCCCAAGGACATGCCATGGCAGGTGACCCAATTGAAAGATTTTAACTCATATCCTCTTGGGCGGGAGTTGGGCACACTAACTAATAAAACACCATGAGGACTGGAATGACAATGGTAACACTACTATCACAACTATTTTATGGCATAAAACATTTTTTGATGCAAGTTCCAGAGTTGCATCAACTGGACCGAATCAACTTTCTTTATACTTATGGACTGAATGCTATATAACTAATAATAAGAAGACAATAGTAAATACAATGAATATAAAAATATAAATTGAATGGACTGAAGACAACATATATCTGCACATATTTATTCAGAAACAATGGTTTCATATTTGTAAATGCTAATGATAATCAATACTTAGTGAGATGAAGATGAACCATGTATCTGAAGTGACACTCAGCTTTGATATGATGATCAGTGGTCAGTTTAGCTGCTGGCCTATGGATTTTGAAGAGAGCCAGGTAATAATGATACAGTTAATTTTCCAATGTAATTATTAAATAAATTCTATTATATCATTAAGTTTGATCTATTTTCCAATGCCAAGTATGCTCCATTATTTTCTCAAAGATCTGAATATAAATCTTATTGCACCTTATATAGTCTGGTTGTATGATCTCTTGCACTAAATTATCAATGGTAGTGTAAAGTGCCAGTTTACCATAATATACTTGCCTCAAAGTTTTCAACCACTTAAATGCGTGATACATTTATGCGTTGGTTCATCAGCCTTTAATCATTAACCACCAATTAATTACTAACCAAGGAATGACTTCTGTTTAACTACAAGGTATGCAAGAAAGAAAAGATAACAAAATAAAAATAAAATAAAAATAACATAAGGTTTAGAGCAACAAATTATTCAAGAGAAGAAATAATGTGTGATTGCAGGAGTTTAGCTCGTTGGTGAGCAGTGAAATAGATATGACATGCAAAACCTTCTGTATTCATGAACAGGGTTTCAAAATTTTTACAAAGGTCAATTTACCCTGGGCAAGCTGAATGGGAAACAACTTGTCCTTGGGAGATTTGTATGCACCACAAAATGTAACACTAAAAAAGTCACAAGTCAAAACAAAATAGAGTCAAATAAAGTATAAAATGATAGCATTATAATTATATTAAATAAAAATGATAGCATTTTATTTTTTAAAACTTTTGTTTGCACCTTAAACAATATGTTATTGTTGTTGTTGTTCTAGGGTTTAACGCCATTTTTCAGCACAAGATAGGCTATACATGGCGGCCAGTATAACTGGTGGAGGAAGAACCCTGGAAAACCCAAGGAAGAACCACCGACCCACGAGAAGCTACTGGCAGGCTTTCCCATGTACCAACGTTAGCCGAGCCTTGGACTCGAACCCACGCAGACAGAGGTGAGATGGCAGTGATCCATAACGGAGATCGCTTTAGACCACTCGGCCACTCGGGGCCCCCCCTTAAACAATATGTTGATGACTGAAGTTATCAAAAAAGATACATGCAAACAGTACATGTAGATAAGAAACGAAAGGAAGGATTAGATTGCAGATATTGTCACAAGAGCAAAAACCTTCACATACATGTATAAAAATAGATAAATGGACTGATAGATAAGGTTTTTGGAAATGGCTAGATGTTTAGGTAAAATACTTTAAAATAAACAATTAAGCAGCCAAGAACAGAACTGTGTGACTTTATATTTTAATCAATATGTAGTATATCGGAACATTTTTCTTTATCTACACTTCCATTTAAACTTCAACCGATTGTACAGATGTTAGTATCAAATCCTGTATAATAAAAAAACCAAGAAAAATCTGAAATATTCTGATGTCAATTAATTCACTCCTTTCCTGTCTTCTGGGGAGTGTTATGTCCGCTCACGTTTGCTTCCACTTCTATGTCGTAGGATTTTCACCTTGAAATCGGTGACACGCATCTAAACAATCTCTAAGCAGACTTCTGAGAATGATTGGAGAACACTTGTTTTGATACATTTGCAATGCACTGACAAAAAGGAATTTATGTTAAAAGGGTTCAAAACCTATATCAAGAACAGTATTGTGTGTATCAAAAGTTGTAGAAAATATAATGATTGATGTATTTGTTCTGTTGTTGTCATTACAATATATACTGCTATTAATGAGCGCTCTTGATTACGTCAGTCGGTGTAACAAAGCAAAGCGTACATTTGAAAACAAGTTCAGAAGCCATTTGAGTTTATTTATCCAGTAAAAATAATAATATCTCAATACAGGAAGACGCAAAGACCACAGACCATTTGGCAATTAATCTTATTGGCTCAATATAGTAATGCAGTAAAAAACTATAAAAACCCAGTTACTTTTAATCATAAATGCAAAAGTCATTGACTCCGTTAGTTCAATTTATATATACCGGTAGTTAATATCTTCAAAGATCTTGGTCTGTTCATGCTTAGGCATGTCTTCATTACTAGGTTTCTTCAAACCCCTGCCAAAGGGAGAGACTTTTATCCAACCACCACCTAAATGCACTGAACCACCAAATAAAAGGTGGAAAATTGGACCTGGACGGCCCAGAAAAGACAAAGGTGAAACCCATCACTTGTCCTTGAAAATAACATGCTATGTTTATAATACAAATATATTTTTATATACATGTTGCTTTTTTGTTCTCTCTCTCTTGCTCTCTCTTAAAATCATTTGCCCTTTTTTCAACTGGCTTCAGAACAAGTATCAGTAAATTAATATTCTTCTTGAGCTAATGGACTTATCGTACACATTTTCAATACCCCATGGGTAGCCTCATTTCCCTATGTAGAGCCTCCTTAATTTGATCTGTAGAGGTGAATCTGGTCTTCAATCCAGTATTTACTGGAAAAGACCAAGCTAAAGGTCAAGCGTATTTAATTAGCATGTATATTACCTCTGCATAGCCATGTGGCACAGTGACAATGGATCTCATAATTACAACCAAAACGATTTATTTATTCAGGTTTTAACTGCCAATGGAATATAATAGTGCCCTTGTAGTGTTTACATAAAGAATAACACAACTGACAGGTAACTGAACAATAAAGATTATTTTCTTATTTCTCTCTCTCTCTCTCTCATAATAACAACAGATTTTTCTCAAGTTGAGCAGAATGAGACCGATTTTGTACATTAGTTTTGTACGTTAGGTTGTTGAGTGTCGTGTGTTCCACAGGCCTTGTCAGGTATGATCCCTTTATTTTACATACATGGTAATTACCACAAAATGATAATTATTTATTTTACATATAATTTTTCGTACACTGAAATTAATAATTATTTTTTCGTGTATGAAAAATAACATGAAATATGGTAAGACTTATGTATCTATTTATATTTTTTTCCTCAATACTATCAGCAATAATAAAAACGCTTTAGGCTTCAATTACTACGTTCATGCATTTTTAGAATGTAGCCAGTTTGAAAAAGCCAGGAAACTGTTCTTTATGGTTATGTAAAATTTTCCACAGCTTATAGGTACTGTCTTTTGGATATCTCTGTTCCAAAATAAGATTTTTCACTAACTTCATTTACTTTCTTGAATCAGTGCTCTGCTGCCTACTATGCCAGATTTCTTATCTGTTCCATAATGATGTATTAGGACTTTAGGTCCATCAGTACCATTGTCTTATCTGTTCCATAATGATGTATTAGGACTTTAGGTCCAATATTACCATTGTCTTATCTGTTCCATAATGCTGTATTAGGACTTTAGGTCCATCAGTACCATTGTCTGCTTGTTCAGAAAGAGGCATTTTGATCACATTAATATCCTTAGTTTTAATTTCTTTTAAGATACTTGTTATTCAATTTATCATTTTGAGTTTTAAAAAAAAATCTTTCTCAGCTTCAATAATCTGTCAGTTATTCAATGATTTTTAGATTGCCCATGTTTTAAACAAACATTTGTAAAACTTCCTTGATGAATGTAATATTCAAACTACTGCTTGTTTCAGGACACGATGCACCAATCAAATTCACTTTAACCATTGACGACAAGCCAAAGTTCCCATACTTGTAAACAGTTGCCTACCTGAAAAACATACATGTCACAACCAGTACTGAGACTTTTACTGGTGGCACAACTTATGTATGTTGTGACAAGCACTAAGGGTTAACTGTGAAATGAAAATTATATACTGCAAGAGTACATTTTTATATGTGCGACTTTAAAATAATTTGTGGGAGTGTTTGCACATCATTTCTAAGAGCATGAATTCCTACAAATTGTGCATGACTTGCATACACACAAACCCTTGCAGCATCTCTGTAGCATGAGTACAAAAACACCAAACATAAAAAATGTATATCATCACTTGAACATAAAACGTGAGTGACCTACTTTTGGTGGAGTGGCACAGTACTCTTTAGGACACATGCACAGGTCTATTCGCTTGATAGCAAGTAATGTCTTTGTAGATGACAACAATGCACATTTTACATGATATTCCTTGCTGGGTTTGGGACTCAAGACCATATAAACAAGTTTAAGTAAAACATTCACCAAGAGTTTCAAATGTTCAGCATCATGCCTAAGAGTCAAAAGAGTAGATTTGCATGAATTTGAAATAACAATGCTTACTGATTCTACAGTCCAAGGATAATAGCTATTCCCTCCAGTGAACATACAGGTAAACATCAACAGAAAATTTAAACAAAATCTATAATGGCCTAACATTTGCCTGAGGGTCAAAGGGAGAGTGGGGTGCATGAAAATGAAAGGCAGAACTTCTCAAGTCAACAGTATAAGTTTGATAATTATCTCTCTCACGGTTTAAGACTTATGAACATGTAGAAAAACTTTAACTAGTGTTGATGATGATAATATCACCACCATTGTTGCCATTAAAATGATTGATACCTGCATCTTGCCTATGCAAAAGTAGCCAATACCTAAAGTGTCAAAAAAATCTTAGGCAAAACATTTCATGCAAACAATATAAGATATACCTTACTTGTGGACAAAATTTAAAATCGCCAGATAAGTGCTTGTCCTCAGTTTAGATGAACTTCTGTAACAAAAATATACAAAGATAAACTAAATGTCCACTCTGATGTAGCAAAGATGCAGATCTCCAAGTCCTGCTGTCTCCATAGAAAGCCTGGTGAATGTCTTCATTCTGTTTGCAATTTTCACCATTCTCTGTATGATATTTTCATGTCTTAATCTGCACTAATTTCTCACTGTAAGGAATCACAGCATCATGATATATCTGTGATAGAAATCTTTCTTCAACAATTTAAGTATTTCTTTATAGTTCATTATTTAGAAACAAATTATATTCAGTTTATCAACTGCACATCACTGTTCTGGAACACCGGTGATATAATGCTCCGACAGTTGGAACATCAATTTGACAGCATCATTGTAGAGGTTCATATCTGGAAAACAGTAAAATATTCTATTTACATATCTGTAAAGAGAAATGCATAAAAAATGTATGACAACACCTGGTTTCTAGTAAAGATTATACCATTGGTGTGTTTTAGTCACTTCAAAACATAAACAAAGTAACATTCTCCTTTGGCTTGAAACTGACAGGTTGCTTGATGCAGGGTCTAATTAGGGGAAAGTCTGCCCTCAACTTAGGAACCAAAGATATGTAGGGGTAGAGGGGATTATAAACACAAGAAAAATTCAGCAAAGTAAACAAGATAAACCTTATCCACAAAATGTTAAATTTTCATACATAATGTTGCTTTTTTTCTGAGATGCTGTAGAAATTAGCATGAACCCCATGTCTTAGAATAAACAATGTATATTTTATATGACTTTCAAATAATAAAATTCTAATTTTTTTATTTAAAAAAAAAACAAATTCAGCAGAAAGTTGAGGAATGTGCCAACTGTGCTATAAAATGACACATATTTCACTAGGTTCTTAGATAGGCAAAAGAAAAGAATTCATTGTGAAAGCAATTTCAGCCATTTAATTCTGCAAAATTAAATGACTATCGGACAATATGAAATTGAAAAGAAATTGTTTTCTTTAGAAGGTATATAAATTGTTGGAGTGAAACAATTCAGCAATATACTGATGAATCAAAACTTGTTATACCAATACACAAATCAATACATGAGGTGGAGATTCTACATAAAATGATACTTACACAATGCAAGTTACATCAATATTTACACAATACAAGTTATGTCAATATTCAGCAGCGTTGAATAATCATTAGTTGTTTTTATTCTTTAAAGTAAGGATACATCTGAGACATGTTGCAGGTACAGATACTCCTTTTTGCAATTTAAAAAAAAGAAAAACCTATTGACAATCACCACTCGCCTTCTACAAATTAGTACAAAGTGATATGGTTTGTACTGTCAACCAAATACACCATGCTGATTTCATGCTAATTATCTTATCTCAACTACATCTTCAGCATAAAGGAGACATTCCAAATGTGTTCCTCATGTATAATGAAGTAATTTACTCTTCATTTAATAACCATATTTACGTGTTGATCCCTGTCTTGTCTACTTTGGGTCCAGTTTGTTTTCTACACTTCTGGTGACATGCAGTGAAATATGTGACATTAAATTTTCACTGGTGGTTACTGTTTGTTCCAGTCCTGGGTAAAAAAATAACCACAAATAAGAACTTTATGTAGATTATTCCTGTGTGACACACAGGAAGTATTGGCAGAGCAACAGAGAAACTTCACGGAAAATAATCTGTAAAGTATTTAAATCATACATGCAAATTTGGAATGTCTCTTTTTATACTGAGATACTTAATCAGTGACTGAACTTGCCACAGGATAAATTAGCACAGAACTGGTGAGGGTGCCGATTTTAAACTGCACAAGTTTGTCAACTTGTGTAAAATTATTACAGAAGGGCAGTGAGTATAGTCCATTTTTTCTTCTTCACTAACAAAAACAAGTGCCTGTGGTTGTGGCAGTTGTTTTGCATCTGAAGTAAGTACATTGTAACAGATTTTGTTGGTATTTATCCCCACTCCCATACTCGGACTTCTTCTAGATAAGATTTTCCTTGCACTAGGAAATAAGTTTCTTCTGTTTAGGATAATACTGTAATGTCTTCCAAGTTTAAGTGAAGAAATGAAACTGCAAATAACACGTTTTAAAGGCATTCATGCAATGCAAACCAAAGGGCATAGTGGCCAAGATGAGTCACACATATGATCAAATGGGGCTGTCTGAAATAACTTAAAAGGTTTACTTAAAATCACTGACATGTAGTATGATTGAAAGTAACTGTTATCTTGTCATCGATGAGAATGGCATATAAATAGATGCTAAGTCTGTATCTATCTAATCTGCATACTGGAAATACAACCAGTATGTCAACACACATAAAAGGGCACCACCTACCACTGACAGACCTTCTAAGATGTTAAGATCATCAAGTTGTTATGTGTATTGATAATGTATCATACCGTAGGCTGTGTACTGAGAATCCTATTGCTATGCATGAATGTACATTTAAATAATATTGTCGTTATTGACATGTTCAGTCCCAGTGAAGTTCCACATATTGATACTTCTTTAGACATATGTTCAGTCCCAGTGAAGTGCCACATATTGATAAATACTTCTCCAGACATATGTTCAGTCCCAGTGAAGTTATACATATTGATAAATACTTCTCTAGACATATGTTGTCCCAGTGAAGTTCCACAACTTAATACTACTCTAGACATATGTTCAGTCCCAGTGAAGTTCCACATATTGATAAATACTTCTCTAAATACGATCTCCTCAGATCCATTCGATCAACAAAAAAGATCTTCCTTCTTCACACAAGATGTGACACTACAAGATGTTCTAACTGTAATATGCTACAAATACAATTAATTATTATCTCTAATTTCTCAGCTTTCATTTGGAATTAAGCAGAAAAGACTGGACTTAATGCAAGTTAGAAAGAGACGACTACTATTCTGCAAAAAATGTCATTAAAATTTGCCAGTCTACTTATAAACAAGAGTCCCTCAAAGGTTCTGACAAGATACTGGCCAAAAGAATTTCCAAGGAATCAAGAACTGCACAAAAAGCAGTAAGATTTTAAAATTATCCAATATGGCAACTATAATTGATATAATATTGTCACCACATTCATTTAGGAAAAACAGGACAACATAACAATGTTTTGTGAAAAGTCCATATTGATATGACCATCCATTCTGGAGAATTAGTGACAAGACTTTCATTATGTGTATTATGGCAGATGTTTTTGAGGTCCAATTGGCAGCATTTTCATTCAGCAACAACTGATATGTACGTTTCATTTTGAAAACTAATTTTAATGATGCAATATTTACCTGCTGCTATTGCATAGCTAACCAATTTTTGCGCTGAAAACTCAATGTCCCTTTGATATGATTACATCCTCCAAGACAGTGGAGAAAAGTCAGTATGACCTTTTTGCACACCACTCTGTATGTCGCATTCATATACGGAAGGTAGATATTACCTGTCAACTTTTTCACAGACGATTATGCAAGGCATCAGTCAGGCATTCAGCAATGGCAACAGGTAAGTACTGCATAATTAAATTAGTTTTATCCCCGAAAAAACTAGATTTTAATAGTAGCAATTACTTATCCTGTCACAATAGTGTAGCTGAACTTGTCAGTTAGGTGGGCTGATGCTCTCTTCAAACTGGTCAAAAACAGAGAATATGAACTGTACTCATCATAGAGGAAGAGGTCCATCTATAGAGGGTTGATGTCTCTCTGAGCCAAATGCTGTGCTGTGAAAATGGGCCCCAGAGAGAACCAAAACATGAGGTGTATTGTGGTGCAGTTCTCTACCTTCCCCAAAAAGGATGCAATCTGCTGTTGCAGTCCTCAATCTCCCTTATGGGAGGGTGCAACCTGCTGTAAACCAGAGACAGCCAGTATCAACAGACAAGGCACAAATCTCACTTCAACTTGAGGAAGCTGGAGCGAGTAGGAATACAGTTTTAGTGTGAGGTTTTGAAAGGAAGCTTCACTCAATGGTTCATACAGGACTTGGTTAATGACCATAAAACACAAGATTCCATCTGGGCATAAGAGAGTGGGAGACAGGTCTCTAGAGCTCAAAATACTTGATAAGATCGGGAACGTGAGAATCTGAACTCATTCTGTGCTCTGAGACCATTTAAGTGCATTGGAGATGGCAGCTCAATATCCTAGAGGACAGAGAGTGCATCATAACCCCTCTGAACTTAATTGTCTCTTATATCAATCTTTCCGGGATTAGACATCTTTGCTATACGAAGATGGTCCATGCAAAAACTGTTGTTTGCGCAAATATCTGGAAAATCTAGATGTAGTTATTTAAATTTGGAAAATCTAAATAGAAAGAAATTTGAATTATTTGGCATGGTGTTATTATATGCTTCATAACAACTAAAAAATGAATCATCTACTGTTCACAAATATTTTTCTCAAGATATTCTTAACTTGCCTACAATAAAAATTCTTTATGATGCAGATGGATCTCAATTAAGTCTCAACGAAATAAAATAGAAACATAAAAACTAATAATTTCATACAGTTCTATGCTCTTATCTCAAAGATATCAATGAAGTGGATGAAGAAAATCTAAAGTTGTTTTGAAAGTGATGTTATGTATATTTAGTTTGTATTGTGTGCTTGACTTTTGTCCATGACTAAGGATGGAGTTTTAGTGTACCTGATTTTTGTCTTGTTTGTAAGTCAAGTTATAGCTTTTTATTTGAGTTCAAAACCTAACCTTGATTAGGACCTTAGAATGTCATAGAAGTGAACTTGCTTACGCCATGATCATCTTATTATACTGTGTCTTAGGATTTTTATATAAGGTTCTGATAAACAAAATTATGTATTCCTATTTTAATATCATTGTTCAATCACTTTTACTTGTGTTCAGTTATAGTTTGAGAGGAATTATTTATTTCAATATTCTGCATTATATCATTATAATATGTCCAGACTGTTGGTACATTGGCACATTCATGACTATTGATACATAGGCACATTCAAGATTGGAATTCATTAAGGATACAGCTGGAATTCATTTGAACACTAAACGTTTGGACTCGTCATAGAACTTTTTGGATTATTTGGGATTTAATTCACAATACTGTTAAGAGGGGGCCCTGAGTGGTTTAGTGGTCTAAAGCGCTCACCGTTATGGACCACTGCCATCTCACCGCATCTTTGCTTTTTTACATTGCTTAGTTTAAGACCATAGAGTCCTAACAGTGGAAATAGTTTTCATGTACCATATATACGGGTGCACATGCTGAAATATTTAGGAAAAAATTAATGCTTGGAAGAAAAAAGGTCAGCTTGTCTGTGAACCAAGGTCTAAAATGAAAATAAGCTTTTTGTTAACTACTGCAATGGCTATAAATCTTTGAAGACAAAAAAATATTTATTTTTTACCATGGCCCAAGGCTTTTATATGTGTAAAAAATATATATTTTCAGTGTCCCAACACTTATTAAACTGTTATAATCTACTATGATTGCATGTGCATATGTTTTTTACTTCTCCAATAAGAAAGCTAAAAAAAGACTTCATAATTCATGGACCAGTTCGAGTTTACCAAGGAGAACAGGCTGTACTATAATATACAGTACTTTCAGTGCTAAACATGCTTAGTGTCATTTAAATCTTCTCAAATATGATAGATGCAGATTTTGCTTTATCATTTTTTCTACTAAATTGTATTCTTCCAGATCACATTTCGGGTAGATGTTCATAGCTGTTTCATATGCTCATGAGTTACTCTTTTTCAATGATTAAATGATCCTAGAAATTGAGATAATCTTTATGAAAAGGACACACATTTAATTGTACAAGGCACACAACCAGCATATATTTACATAACTGTCACATGTTCATGAAAGAATGGTTAAAATTCTGAATACAGACCTGCCAACCCAAACAAAACTTTCTCAGTAACGCAGTCGATTTTTTTCCTAAGTTGGGCCAGTTTTCAGTAATGTGTAAGAAAATACAATGTACTGATATTGTTAAGCTGGAAAACAAGCATGCAAAATTCAAGAAGTGTGATTCAAGACTGATGATAAACATCGTGTTCAACTCAAAAAGTTTGTAAACTTTAACCTTAATTATCTCCAGTAGTTTCACAAACTGCAGATCCATACCCTAAGGAACCCAATGGCTTCTTGATATCTCTCAGCCTGATGTAATCTTTTGAGAAAAAAAAAGTGGTGATGGCCATCATCTGTTTCCTGCCATGTAACGTACTGAAATGATTTCCACTAGATGTAATTGTTGCTCTTCTTCGTTTTTTTCCCAAGAATCTGAATATTCCATTTTATTCTTCTGTACTATTAAAACTTTTTAAGATGTTTCTTATCTCTTTCATACTGAATGCTCACTTGCCAGACACCATTAAAAAAATGGTTCCCTGACCTATTTCAATGAATTTAATATGATACCGGAACTGAAACACGAACAAGCCAGTATATGGCAAAACAATCATATTTTTATAATTTGTGCTTTTATTCCATCAGTATTTTATGCATAATTTCTGTTAGAGTTATGGCAAAATTTTAAGGGTCCTTGAAGATAAATTGGCTAAGATTATCATCAATCGATTTTACTTCTGTGTTTTGGTGGAACAAAATCATAATTTGCACCCTGTAAAGCTGTTTTTTCAGCGTCGCCATTGTTTTCAATTGGTGGATTTTTCTTGTTTTCCAACAGCAATCCAGGCCAGTCAATCATTAAAACCCTGAAATGCTTGGGTTAATAGGGAATCTGTCTGGTGGCTATACCAGGATTTTGATGTGCAATTTTGCCTTTTACTTCATAATATTAATGTGATTACCATACCTGTGTAAAACGTGGAGTAAGGTCGCTTACATCAAAGCAAACTACACCTCAGTTTTTATGGTATTACAAAAACTTTTGAAGCATTACTTCTAAATCTTCATTATCGTATTTGTGAGATATTATTTAAATTTAGTGCAGTGGTGCCTATGATTTGAATCCAAGAGATGTACTTCATTCAGTGAAAGTTCAAACCTTCAATGTACATGCAGTGGTGCCATTATGTAAATCTGCTAGATGCTAATGTTGAAATTGTTGTTTATTGGTGTCATACTGGATCACATTTTATTGACTTCAGGCATTTACAATTACAAGGCCCCCAAAAAACATAATTACTGGTGCATGCTACAACACTCAACTTTTTCAAAAGCCAAGTATGGAGATTGAATAAAAAAAACGGGGAGATTGGGACTTAAAATGGGAAGCTTTTTTGAAGCCGTTTTCATTAAATATTGACCGATCTTCTGGGTCCAATATGCATTAAATTAAAAAATGATGCGCTGTTTCTCCCTGTGATGTGCCCTCTTTTCATAGTCTGGTCAACTGTGGGCAAACTGCACAACAGCTAAAAGTTAGTCTAAAGTAAACAAACACAAAAGTGTAACTAATCAACAGTTAATCCATATCATTGAAATTATTTTGTGACAAGAACTGGTCTTCCAACATAATTTTTAAAAAAAACCTATGTTCTACAGTGTGTGATATGTAACGACCAGTAATTGATTGGCAAATATTCCATTTTGTTGTAGCTAAGAGTGCTAAATACGCAGTCTCAAGCCATCATAAATATGGCAACTATTTTTCCTGTTTTATATCCTTATTGTCAACTCATAAGGCATTTATCATTGTTTACTTTTATTATGAATTAGTTTTTTGAAAGCACATATTCTGTGAGGTACTTTTTTCATTTATTTTAATTCAGTGATGGTAATTAATGTTTGTATATACAGTATTGTAATACTGGGTGTTTACTTGTGTAAGTTCTTTGGTGGGAATGGAAATGCCACAGCATTCACAGTGGTCATTCTTGAGACAAACTAATTGCTGACAATTTTATTGTTGTGGCTTTTTTATGATTTTATTATTGCTGTGGCAAATTACAGCGAACAAGATTTAAACTTAACTTTCTATTTGCTGAAGAAATAATTTCTTTGTAGTGTGATAATTATTTTGTTACAACAATATTTACCAGTGATAAAACAGAACATGGCTGGATTACATACAATTTATCTATCTTTTATGTAGAAGAGAAATGAAAATTGACAATCTAATAATTGGGAGTTCTCAGCAAAAATTGGTAGATATTATAAAATTGGGAGGCAGACATGGAATTACCTCAAAAATTGGGAGTTGACAGGTATGGTTCTAATGCTATAACACATAAACAAACAATAATCAACTAGAGTCAAAAGGGAAAGAAACTGTTGCAGCAGCCAAGAAATGCTTAATTCTTGTCCTAGTCCATTCAAATTTTACACAAATCTGAATCAAGCAAAAACAATAAAAAACAGAAAACAGAAAATTAAATAAATTTATTGACTTTTCAAACAAATTATATTAACTTATAACATTTCCATAAAATTACCCAACATGCCAACCCCAAGAGACGTATACACATAATATTTGCTAATATAAGTTTGCCTAAATAAATGCATTTAGAACCTACAGTGTGAATCTTGTGATGTCATCTTGCACTTGTGGGTTGTTTAATGTGTTTACAGATTCAGTTTGGTGAATTGGCTTATGTGCTAACGAGCCTATATGTATGTATATTTACATAAGTTTTTAACAATACTTCACTCCTTAGGGTAAGAGAAAAGAATTCATTTAAGAATAAGAACCAATATACAAAAGCATACACGCCAATCCCTGGCAAGGAAAAAGTGTAATCCAAGTGGACAAAAAGAGTAATCCGAGCAGAAAAAGAGTGATCCACATAAAACATGACAAAATTCAATGAGCATAATTATGTACAAAATGATTTATTTATCCCTCTGGTCTTTTAACATCAATTATTGCTTCAAGTTTTCATATGTAGCACTTTTAGCTTAAAAAGCATTTCAAAACACTTGTACCGAGACTATGAATGTTTTGCACACCAGTAGAGCACTTCATGCTGGGTTACTGCGCCTGGATATAAATTCAGTTTTATTTTTGTTAACAATACTGAACAATCTCTCACAGTATTAGAATGGTAAAGAACCAATATTCCTTTCATAACCTGACAAAGAAGAGGAAATTTATATCTTTTAGTTACTGGGTCTTTAAGCTGGGAAATAAGGTGCCATTTCATATCAACTCTGTCCGCATCAAGTATGTTGTCAGCTAGATTGGCAACTTGACACTTCAGGAGTTCTCCTAATTTATTGGCAGCCTTTCCTGCAGCAAGGTGCATCAAATGACAGGGACAACCTGATATGTACACTAAAGGAGACATTTTTCAAAATACAGAATGCAACTCATTTATGAATTCCAGTCATCACTGATGCATTATCAGCTGAAAACCCACACAGTTCTGCAAACTTATGTTTATTCAAAGAATCATCAAGCAAATCAAAAATTGTTTTCTCCAGTGGAATCTACTGTTAATTTTGGTAATGAAAGAAGAGCACTCTGACTTTGCTCCTTTAAATGTCAAAGTCTCTTACACAGACTGGGTACAACTTGTTGTCATCATAATCAGTACTCCTGTCTGTGGCAATAATAAACGGCTCAATTTTCATCACTTCTACAATTTTAAGTGAAGTATATTTTGCTAAACACCAAACAATATTAGATGACTTTGTTCTTGCACATGCATATATTCTCCAATTCTGGAATCAGGAAACAGACTTTTGAACAAAGGACCAACGCAGTCTTCTACCACTAGGGGTAGTCCGTATTGTATTAATAACTCGGTAAATAACACCTTTGCATTTATAAAATACATGTCCACAATTGAGTTGTAAAAAAGAAGTTGCCTTAGTAATGGAGTTAGTAAAATGTGGCAATTCAATGCTTCTTTGTTTTACCACCATGACCAATATTAAAATCCTTTCCACACAGCCTGCAGTGGGCATGTAGCTGCCCTAGAATGGAATGCTGCATTACGTAATTCATGTATTTATCTCTGAATCGGTTTTTCGTCTTTTTCCAATCCATCTGTGAAATTATTTGAAAAACATTTTTGCCTAACACATGCATCGACTAGAAGAAACCTGACTTAACTTTTAGCACCAAATACCTACAGACTCGTTCTGTACCAGATATGAATTAGAACAAAGAATCTGCGAGCAAAGATTAAAAATTAGAAAACCAGCCTGTTCTCTTTTAACTAAACCATAACCGAGGTCAAAAGCTTGAATGTAGAAACCAGCATGTTTCTTGGAAATAGGGTAGCTGCTATAAATAGAATATAATACTGTTAGGAAAGTGCAAGCAAGTCTACAGACAAGCGTACTCTTATGTCGTAGTTATGTAGAAGCCATCTTGTCTGGAATATGGTCTGTAGGATTATTGGGATGTTAATAGAAATGAGAAAAGAAATTATTAATTTTTTTTTGTTGTTGTTGTTGTGGGGTTTAACACCATTTTTCAGCACACGATAGGCTATACATGGCGACTAGTATTAATGGTGATGAAAGAACCTGGGAAAACCCCGGAAAGAACCACCGACCCATGAGAAGTTACTGGCAAGCTTTCTCACATACCAACACTGGCCAAATCCAAGACTCGAACCTATGCAGACAGATTTGAGATGGCAGTGATCCGTTATTGGAGAGCACTTTAGACCACTCGGAGCCTCAATTTTTTTTGGGAGGGGGATATACCTAAAACATGTAATCAGAATATGTTTATGTGTAAGGCATAATTTAAACCTTTCACAAAAATACTAAATTTATTAGCTTCAATTTTATATTTCATCACAGAAATATTGTCACAAGCCAGAAACTAATTTCTGAAGAAGGTTCATTTAAGTGATAATGATAAATGCAACTTTTGTAAACAGGAAACAAAATGAATTGAGCACTTATTTTCTGACCGTTCAGTTACTGAATACTTCTGGAAGTGATTTGTGGAATAGATCCAGTGCAGATTTTAGAATTATTCAAAACGATGTCTTTTTAGGAAATAACAGCTCTGATGACCTTATTAACTTTCCAATTTGTCTTGCAAAATGTTATATACAGATCATATTTTTCACAAAATCCCAAATTTCACCTATTACAAAAGTTGTGTTTTATTGTATAAAATGCTGGAAAAATATGTAGCCAAAGTGAAAAAAAAAATTGATGAATTTAAGTAAAACTGGACCCTATTGATATTGGATTTTTTAAAAACTGTTTTACATTTTATTTGGAGCACAGAAAACAATATAACCTTTTCTTAAAAAACAAACAAACAAGCAAGTAATTTGCAAACACCCTGCAGTTTGTATCTTTGTTTACACTGCTTGCGAATGTGTCTGTGTGCATGTCTGTGTACGTGCATGACTGTGTGGTGTGTATGCAAAACAATTTAAAGCTTGAATTAACAGATTGATAGAAATCAGACAATTGCATTCAGTTCTTCTTGTCTGTGACCAGATGAGCCACACACAAAAAATATGCTTGCACCTAGAACTCCATGGACAAGAGACATTCTGTCCTCTAAACCAGGAAGTAGGTGACACAAAAAATGTGTGTGTGATATGGATTTTTAACGTAGCTTTAACAATTTATCAGTCATATCGCTACAATGTCTGCAGTGTGGCAGTTTATAGTGATGTCTACCACTGGGGCATCATGTCGCTGACATGCAGCATGATGTCCCACCCAGTCACATTATCCTGACACCAGGCTGACCAGTCCTAACACTAACCTCGTAATGCTGAGCGCCAAGCGAGGAAGCTGCTAGTACCATTTTTGTAAGTCTTTGGTATGATTCGGCCAGAGATTGAACACACGACCACCCGCATCTGAGGCAGACGCTCTAACCACTAGGCCACCTTAGTGGTGACACAAAAAATATGCTTGCACCCAGAATTCCATGGACAAGAGACATTTTGTCCTCTAAATCAGGAAGTAGGTGACACAAAAAATATGCTTGCACCTAGAATGCCATGGACAAGAGACATTCTGTCCTGTAAATCAGGAAGTAGGTGACACAAAAAATATGGTTGCACCATGAATTCCATGAACGAGACATTCTGTCCTCTAAAGTGGGAAGTAGGTGACACAAAAAATATGGTTGCACCTAGAATTCCATGGACAAGAGACATTCTGTCCTCTAAATTGGGAAGGTGACACAATTTCAAAGAGACAATGAAGAATACTGCATGCATGAGGTCTGATATAATTAGGTATTCCAAGCTGCCCTAGCTGACCAGGTCAATGGGCTGCCAGCAGGCAAAAGTAAAAATTTTGCACATTTTGAACAATAAATTTTATGCCATCACTATTCATAAAATCAATAAATATATGCATTTGTCACAAGAACTACTTTTCTTCTATCATTTTAGGCATAAATCTTTGTGTTTTTCATTTCTTTTCATATTTAAAAATATGTTTGAGATATGTAAAGGGCATAATTTGTGCAGTGGCAGTTCATCCAAACATTGAAAATTTTATATACATGTTTATTGTAAGGCTAGGGATTATGCGTGGTATTTCCCATGTTATTATATTTAGCACCATTGTAAAGCAGAGAGAATGACCTCCATTTTGGTATCTTTACTGTGTAAATCGGTTTTGTTTTTGCTTAAAATTTTACACTTTGAAAACATGACAAATTTTCAGGTAAATCTCAATTTTAAAATACAAATTTGATATCATTTTAAAGTGTGTTCATTATACTTTATTTCTGTATGAACAGCGGAATTGTCCGTGATGTCACCATGCTTTTCAAAGTATGCTGGGAATAAACCTTATGCAATGGCTGGCCTAACACATTTGCCACAGGACTCGGTGCAATTCCAAGAAGTATTATGGCCTCCGATATTCCATCCATGGATTATTTATCACTAGTTTTTAAGTAAAATGATTCATTTTTACGGTTTTATATTTATCTTTATATCTGTATTTTGAGTACTTGAAGTCATTAATTGGAGGTCATATTCTACGGTTCAAGGAAAACCTTTCGAGTCCAATTTCTTCGGCTAAGTAATTTTTACACACGAAATATGCATGCAAAAATGGCCTCGGATGAAGCTTGGCATGTTATTTTACGTATTTAAAGTAAATTTGTTGCCATATTTTTTCTTCTTCTTGTATGTGACAGAGCAAGTAATACTTAACAGATTGAATTGGATAGTGATAAAATTGTGACCTTTGACTTTCTGTTTGTAAACATGATTCATCAAAAGAAAAATGGGCTCTGTGTTACCCTTCTTTATTCCTTTTCACTTTGTTTCTTTTGAATTTTAATTCTGAGCTAGGTCCAAAATTTGGGATAATTGTTTATTAACGATGAAAGGACATTGTAAATCTAGCTAGCTACAGACTGGAATTTTAGTATGTTAAAACTACGAGACCATAGCTGCCAACACCCGAATAAAAAAATACTGACTCCTTGTGACAAAAATACTGATTTTCAGGAACAAATACTGATTTTTAAAATTTGAATGCATATGTAACTCTTTACAACATATACAACCATCAGTAAAGTACAAGAACAATTACTTATTTTTAAAATTTTAATGCATATGCAACTATTTACAACATATACAACCATCAGTAAAGTAAAAAAAAATGTCAAAGATGCATGTGTTGTACCATATTCCATTCGGGTGCCCATTCAGAAGGTACAAGAGTGCAACACACTCAAACAGAGACTTTTTTATAGCAGCCTTTTCCACGCCTTATTTTTTTCCAATCAATATCAATCTGAATGTATCAACTTTCATTGATGATCTTAATTCGGTGTGATTTTCTTATTGAACTGTTTTCGTTCTAGCATATGAGTAATCCTTTGTGATTTTACTGTCTGGAAAACGTGTGCGAAATAAATCGCCAGCAACACTAGTAACTGAAAGAGGAAGGTTAATTTCCAAAAGAAATTTAATAAACCGAATTTCAATCAAATTACATCAAGGTTCTCTCTGGTATTTATATACGTCATAAGTTCAGGCTGAGTTGTGTATGATGAAGCAGCAAGCTGATGTTTATTAGCTTTTTCGTGCTCATTATTTCATAAGCGCCCAATAGCGAAATCACGTTACACGATTTGCAAAACGTAGAGTTTTCTCCTTTACTAGATGGTTTCACAAATCTAAACAAGACAGCACAATTGTCCTTCTAGTTCTGTTTTCTTGTCTTTCCTGGAGAAAATTCTGAATATTCTGCTTTCCTATTCAACATGATTAGAAGTTGAATATTACAAAAATGAGATACAGTGACAGCGGTAACTGTTTGCGAAATCCAATATGGTGGATAAAAACAGGCAATGTACCCTCGATTTCGAATGAACCAATCATATTGTAGAACTGTATTCCTATATACATGTGATACATTTCTATCAGAATGGAACTGAGTGCCCATTCTAAACTGAAAATTGCAAAGAGTTTTTAAAATATTTTTTTAAAATAAAAAATGTATTTTTCGCCCCAAAAAACGTACACCCGTATTCAGGTCCAAAATACGGGACAAATACGGAAAAAACGGGACACTTAGCAGCTATGCAAGACCCATCCCCGATTTCCAATTTTTATATATCTACATGGCATTTCTAATTTTTCCAGTCTGTAACAACTCGGTAAATTTTCAGGTCAGCATCATTAAATGTTGCTAAAAGTACCTAATTCGTTTTAAATACATCGTGTGAAATGAATTTGGCCTCATTTAGAAAATCAAAGAATAAGCAGTGCTCAAACACAAAACATGACCATTTAAAAAAAAAACTAGTTTGGGCTGAACAATTAATCATCAGGAATTTATTTAAATTCTTTTACTTCTTAATATTTTTCTTTTACTTTGTTGCATTCATCAGTTCAAGTGCATCTGACTTAACTCTTTCTACCCTTATACATTTCAGATTTATGAGTGGATTAAGAAACTCTATCCTGAGACATCCTATCTTCATAATGATTCACATGGGTAACTGTGTATTACGATGACCAATATTACATTGGACAAGTTTTGGAAGTACACTAACCTGATCTGGCACTCATACAGTTTTTATGCCAGATGAAAACCAAAACCGATCTTTTCAAATGGCCAGCTAGTGATGACACTGGCGAGGTTAAGTCGTGTTTTCTGTTTGATTGGAACTTTAATGTACAACCAGTTTCAAGTGATGGTCAAACTTGGAAAGTTAAAAATATTGAACACATTGACCAGCAAAATACATCAGAATAAAATTCTCAAGCTAAAACTTTGTTAAAGATGTTACCTTTCTGATTATTTTAAACAAAGCAGTCCTTTATGACATTTACAGTTGTATCTACTGTTTGAAGTGTACATTATCTTCAAAACATTAGTCGTAGTGAAAGATTTTGATACTTTTTAAATGGTTCTTGCTGTGTAACCTATATTTGTTTTATCATAATTATATTTCCTTTATTAGTATGTATGCATTAAGACTGTAATATGCTCCATTTTGGTGCAAAAACTATCAAAATCAGTTACTAATTGATGAAATTGTAAACTTTTGAAATTTTTTGTTTTTGATAGTCTATTTTCAGATATTGCTTCAGCTTTAAAACCTACTTTCACACTAATGTTGACATTCTTTGTATGTTGCATGAATTCTTCATATAATACCCTTCATTTTGGTACAAGAATTATTAAAATCTCTTAATAAATAAAAAAATGTTGTGTCCTTTTGCTCTTTTTCCTGATTTCTATGATCAGGTACAGCAAAAGTTTCATACACATTGGCCCAGAAAAAAATGGGCTTTGTTTTCAGAAGGTTTTCTCACAGGAACATACTTTGATTTGCATATAAATGTCATAGTCTTATTATAGCAAGGTTGCAAAGACATAGAAAAGCTCAATTTCTGGCTTTTCCAGTAAGGCCACCCTCTGTAGTTTTACTGTTTTAGAGTGAACCTAATAAAAAAGATTTTTTTGTGTATGATTGTAGTGCTTGCATTTCTTGAATAACAAGGAACTTGTCTAGCTTTGCAGTAAATGCCACTGTTGTACAGCTTCAATTTTTTTTCTTCACTTATCTGAAGTTGATGGTAATTGAATTTTCGGTGGGGATCACAAATTTCAAAACTTTGAAAGGTCATATCTTGAAAAGTATTTGACCGATTTACAATATTTTTTCAACATTTTATTTCATATTAAGGTCTTAAGGATGGTAACAACAGCTTAGTGCTTTTAATTGTATTTGCTGATATCCTAAAAGTGCTTGGAATACCTAATATAATTTGGGATTGATGTCCTTAATTGGTCGATTAAACGCAAAAGTTACACATATTTTCTGTGGCATACAAATCTTCAGAATGTTCACCATTCATGTCTGAACAGTTTCACATTTCAATTTGGAATGGAATTTGTAATCTTTGCAAGTGTCGACCTATGGTAACAACTTTGTCTTTCTGTTCCTCACAGCCTGACAGCAGGTTTGAAGTTTGAGTTGAGAATACACTTAAAAATGACAGCCTTACCAAAACTATCTGAGACCTCTTTGGGAAAATTAATATAGTTATGGCAGATAATCTGATTTCTCTGATCCACTTGTCCATGAACCTCCGTCAACCCAGACACATATTCATTCAGCTGAAAAAGAGAAGAAAAAAACTGAAGTGATATGCGTGTTGAGAAGAATACATTTCCAGAGTTGATTACTACCGAATAACACGTGGTCTGTAACAAATCTGGCTATTGATGGGAATTTGGGCAGGATCATCAGCGACCAATGATAGAACCCTGTGTCCTTGATGATCACGTTAAAACCACATAGATTTCCAATCTTCTGAAATAACCTCTGAACAAGGGGCCCAAGCAGGCTAGATATCACTCAAAAGTCTGTTGTCTGCTTAATAACCAAATGAAAGGGCAGCACAAAATATGGGTTAATTGGATGCTTTCTGCCACAGTTTCTTCATAATCTGCTGATTTTAATACCTTCGATTACAATGATGGCAGATCAGCTTTACAGAATTAAAAGGCTTTCAAACTATGATGCTTTCTTTGATAAAATCTGATCATATTTCTTGTCAACAGTATTTGATAATAAGCTGTTTAATCAGTTTTCTATTTTTAATAAGAGCAGCCATATTTGAAAGTGGATTGATATCATTATTTTCAACAAATATTATCACACTGGATGGTGGATCAGCATCATCTACATAAATATGAAATGCAACGATTCTCTCTGTCAAATGTGTTAAAACATTCTGCTCAAACCATTTTTGCAACACAAATTCTTTTATAGATTTTACATTTTTAGTAACAGTGGCCATATTGGATAGCACAAGAGCACCATCTGTAAAACAAGACATACATGGGATGGAGATTATTCATCCCACATTAAAAGCCAAATGCAGAAGCAACTGGTGGAAAATTACTTGTGTGCTTTCTGTCAAAAATCTGTAATTTTGTTGATAATATTTTTCTTTTTAAAGTTGTTTGGAGGTTTTTCTACCATCATCAGCCATTTGGGGTGGCAGAGCATTATCATTTGTAAAAAGTTCAAGGCCTTTAAACCAACAAACGTTTATATCAAATTTAATCAAATTCTGATAAGCAGTTTTTGAGAGATGTTGTTCAATGTACTTGAATTTATGGCAATTGGGCTGGCATTGTGTGAATAAAATTATAAGGTACCCCCATTTATTAATAATAAAAATAAATAATAATAACAGTAATAAAGATAATGTTAATAACACCCTTCCAATTTGGCTAATGTGGGTATGTGAGAAAGCTTGCCAGTAGCTTCTCATGGGTCGGTGGTTCTTTCTGGGATTTTCCCGTGTTCTTCCTCCACCATTAGTACTGGCCACAATGTATAGCCTATCATGTGCTGAAAAATGGCGTCAAACCCTACAACAACAACAATAACACCCTTCATTATCAAGAGTGACATTATTAGTTAAAAGCTACTTAACAATGTGACCTTGCAATTAAAACAAACATGCAACAAATATACATGTTATAAAAGCTAACATCAACTGCATAAAAGAAAACAAAGATGTCACGTTTACCCCGACCCAGAGTAGTCCCAGTTTGAAACTTATAAAATCAAGGTAATTCTGAAAAGCCATTGTTTGATGTTAAACATTGCCGCAGGCTAGCACTAATCCCTTACGTAAGATTGCCGTGGCTAGAAGTGGAGAGCCAGACCTAGGAGCTGCGAGGCCACCAGATAGTCAATCATCACCTAGATGTGGGAACGTTTGTCCAGATCAAAAGAAGTTGCCCGAAGAAGTGGGAGTGTCTTAACTTCTTTTCCCTGCAGACAGACAGCCAGGTTGAACTGGCCACTAAGACAATTGGACAGGGTCACAGCGCCACCCAATCAGAATCGAGATAGGGGAGAGACCCTGATTTGGCTAGAATGATATCTCCGCGTCTTCCGGCAAGAATTAGTTCACTAGAGAGATTGCCCAGAGGAGCATAGCGTAGCTCTGAACAGCCATTCATTATTGGCGGGAATATCTTAGAACAGGAAATTCTAAGTACAGACAGCTTCAAATAAGGTCAGCGAGCTAGTTGTTTGGTCTTTGCGGAATGCGACTGCATTTTTAATTGTAGGTCGTATGTATACTTTATTATTACTAGAATCGTAGTATGAAGAATTACTTTGTGGTGTTAATATGCTTGCATATTTTGAAGAAACGAGTTGATATTTGTAAAGAATTATATAGCTTGCAAAGCGTCGTAAGAGTAAATATTGTAATTCGCTATGTGGGTATTTTATAGTAGACTAGCACATGTGTTCATGTGATTATAGATTTTGCCATTGTTGAATATTTGTGTACGCTTGTGGGAGTGTAATGTACAGACATGTGTCTGATTGTTGTCATATTGTAGTACAATGAGATTAAATATACATGTGTATATACTGATGTGACACAATGTATTGATGTCTGTATGACAATTCGCTGATACCGCGTTATTACGCCATTGTTTACCCTTAAAGAAGTGTGTGGGAATTTCAATGTGTACGCATGCGTGACAGAAACCGTAATAGCCTTATCTGATGATTAATTGTTGATCTAGTGTGAGGTGAGGTTCGATAAAGCATATGTTAACAGATTGTGGTTTTTCACAGGAAGCTTTGAGGGACAGACCAGTTACAGTTTGGTCCCGTAGTCTCAGATAGAGAGACGGAGGAAAGGAGAAGAAAGGAGAGAAGTCAGGAGAAGTTGAAGTCTAGGAGGAAAAGAGGAGAGAAGGAAGGAAGAGGAACTTGGGAGCGAAATTGGAGGAGGAGATAGTCAAGAGGGAAACGGAGTCAAAGGAGGTGTTGGAGGAATGGAAGGAAGGAAGGAATTAGCGGGAAAGAAAGAGATGAGTAGACACAAGGACAGGGGGAAAATCGAACTCACACTGTAAATCACAGGATGAATTAGGCTGTCACCTGGTCGAGGGAAAGACGGTTGATTGAGAGTTTATCGTTTTAAATTATCGAATTTATTAAATTGTTATTAATTGAATTTCATCTTCGTGTTATCTATAATTTAACCGTCGGCATTGCTGACTGGGGGCTCAGAGCTGTAAATCTACCTCGTCACTAATTTAACTTCTAACCCCACGAGCCCAGGTGGAACTTTCATCATAATTTAATTAATATATAATGGAAGAACCCCACCCCAATGCGTGCAACCTTCACAAAAGATGACAAAAGTTATTACAAATAATATGGTTTTACAAGCTGTTATTGTACAGCTGAATAAATATATCCCAGACATAAACCTGTATAAATGTTAAGCAGTCAAAATTTGCACAGGTATAATTTCTTAAAAGCTGAAATATTAGGTGCTTGTTTAAGATCAAACTATTCCATAAACAAGTGTAAGCAAAAGATGCCTTAAAATACTCAGTCCAAACTTTTGCTATATATAAAACATTTTCACTATACCATGACTTCTTAGTGCTAATGTTACTTAAAAACTTAAAACAGCTTTTCTAAAATTAATCCCATCCTGACTTGGCATCCATCCATGAAAGGAGACTGTGTAGAGCTTGAAATATTTTTAATATTTAAAATTGCCCTGGCTGCTGTTTTCTGTAAGCTGTATAGTCCCTGCATGAAAGACGAATTACAGTGTTCTACCCACACAATACAGCAGCAGATAAACTGTTAAAAAACAACTGTATTGAACACTTTTCAGATTAACTGATCTAATATAAAATCTCTAACCCTTTTCAAAATTACTACTGAGCTTAAGACAAACTGTACATAAAAGTAAAAAACTAGTTTTACACTGAACTTAATCACAATTCAACATGTACAGACATGCACAAAGTTATCTCGTATCAATCTTCCACCAAGGCAGGTGCAACCAAACTGGCTCCATGATAGGGCTAAAAAATAAAATATACAGGGCTCAGCAAATACTTGTCTATCAACTACCCTCTTTTAAAGTCCAAGACTTTCTCAGTTACAATACCATTTAGGATTTATCCCATAGCAATTAGATTGTCTCCATTAGTTGTCTCTCATCCCATGGCAAATAGATTGTCTCCATTACTTGTCTCTTATCCTGTGGCAAATAGATCGTCTCCATTAGTTGTCTCTTATCCCATGTCAAATAAATTATCTCCATTAGTTGTGTCTTATCCCATGGCAGATAGACTGACTCCATTATTGTCTCTTATCCCATGGCAAACAGGTTGCCACCATAGTTGTCTCTCATCCCATGGCAAACAGGTTGCCTCCTGTAATGATCTCTTACATCATGCAAGAGGACAACAGGCTAATTCTATATCCCCTTGTCTACAGAAGAACAACTGAACAATGGGCTTATCCTATCCCATAGTTCACATAAGGACATCAGGATGATGGGTCTATTCTGTATCCCAAAGTTCACAGAAGGACCTCAGGACAATAGGTCAATTCTAAATCCCCTAGTCCAAAAAAGGATATCCGGACAAAAGGTCAATTCTCTATCATCTTGTTCATAGAAGGACATCAGGATTATATATCCCTTCATCCAGAGAAGGACATCTGGAAAATAGGTCAATTCTATGTCCCCTAATCCATAGAAAGTACATCAGAAATATATCAGTTCTGTATCCCCATGTCCATAGAAGGATGTCAGGACAATAGGTCAATTTTATATCCCCTATTTCACAGAAGATCTGGACAATGATCCTATTCTATATCCCCTAGTTCACAGAAGGACTATCGGACAATGGGCCTATTCTATATTCCCAGATCCCTTTTCTCACTGTTAAGCTCTCACTTCTCCCTTTTCTGTCCAAAAAGAGAAGTCACTTTTCACTAACATTAAAGTCTAGCTTGACCCCTGCTTTATCTTTATCTCCTAGTTCAAAAATGACATCTGTCTTGACACTGTATACATGCTGTAACTTACTGGTTCCTGCATGATGACTTTGATGTCCTGATTGTCACTGGTTGATAGAATGAAGGAAGTACCATTGCTGTCAACCTAAAATATACAAAACATTATTCATCCATAGTTAATCCTTTTGCTCTTTGGTGGATCACTATTGCAATGATAAACAACTGAACTTTTAACAAATCTGTTTTATTTAACAGTCCCCCCCCCATAAAAAAAAACAACCAGGCCAAACTTGAATCACTTGGAATACCAAGAGTTCAAAATTCACCTCTCTAAATTTAAATGACAAATGAAAATTTCCTGTGGTTGAGTGAAATTTTACACTCACAGAACTGAGCAGCTGCATATGTATGGAAGAGCAGTGTTTTTCCTTCATGAAAAGGATGTTCTGTTGAGAATCATGAAAACTTTGTTCATTCACTTCATGCATATTCATTCATTTTAATAAAGACTTGTCAGACAGAGAGCAAGAGGTCTTGCTAGGATTTTAAAACTAGGTGTCCACGACTCCCATTTAGGTAAAAATAGGAGTCCCACCAGCAGAAGTTGCAGTCCCCTCCCAAAAAACTAAGCAAATTAGAAGAACTATTGGTTGCCACTGAGTTTAATTTCTACATTCTTTTTAACACCAACAGCTCTTGTTGTCCATCAGAGTGAGACTAAATTTTTCCAAAGAATGTCTTATTCCATGCACTAAGCTAGGCATCACACACTTTCTTACACTTAGCTACTGTCCCAACCGAACCATGTTGGTTGTTGAAACCAGTTAAAACGATCTTTCATATGTTGGACATTTTGAAAATAAATGTTATTTAAACAGAATAACGAACAACTTCATTAGAAAAAGTGTGTTATTAAAATTATTATCGATGTGATTGTAAAATGAGGATTCAGTCAATAAACAGCTCAGTTTTCTAATGCCCACCCCCCCCTTTTCAAGCTGTCAAAGCGATTTTTTAAAATCAATTTATGGAGGTCCCTCTGTAACTTGCGCCTCGCTTATAGTGCAGTCTATGTTTGTGGACCCCATTGTGCACAAGTTATCAAGGGAGAGGTGTGAGTGTGTATGTATGTGTGTGTGTGTGTGTGTGTGTGTGTATATATATATATATATATATATATATATGCCAAATAAAAGTATTGCTCTGGTTATCCAAAAGAGCCTATTTTTTCCTTTCTGTTGACCCAACATTTTATTAATACATTACAATGGGAAAAAGATAAATAAAATTTGGATGAAAAACATGACAGAGATATAACTATGATCAAGTTAAATTCTTTGATGTGAATGACACTTATTTTCTAGTTTATGCTTCATTTAACACAGTCTGGACATCAACCAGAGCCTTAACTGACCTAAGTACCCTTTTGTTTATTTTTCAATTTAACCAGAACCACACATACTTTTTTCCGCCTTATCATTACAAACTTATTTTCTTACATCAGAAGAAAGGGCAATTTTACAGATTTACAAAGTGCATTTAGGTGGCGCTCTACAGTTTCATATTTTGCATAGGGGTAGAATTTTAAAGAAAAAGAATTTCCCCAGCTTTCCACAATGGTTTTACTGGCTATTTAAAAAAGACCTTGTATATCTTAGGTATAATTCAAAGAACCTTTAATTTCCTTTATTTTGGTTATGATTGATGGGTGTAATATGGGTTATAGAGTATACAGCTTGGCCTTACTCCAGATGTGCACCTTTCAAAAAACTGCTAGCTCCACTTGGTCATTTTCACTTCCTGAACCCCATAGGTAAATTGTATAAAAAAGAGCAGATAACTTTTTTTTTTACAATTTATATATTTGGTAATTCATTCATTGCACTTTCAGAAGCTGGTATTGTCTAGTCTGGCAAAATTCATTTTCTTATTTTAATAGCTGCTATGGATAATGTACTTTAGGCTAATTCAGGCTGATTTTTTAGCACAAGGGAGCAGTCATATTAGTCAGCAGTATGCTTAAATCATGTACAATTTCCAAAAGTACAATATCCAAAGAAATATCATCCACATTACATTAATGTAGCATAGAGGTATGCCAACACTCTCTTCACTGTGCATGTTTTAAATGCAAACAACTTCACCTAACAAACAGTCACTCTCTCAAAAGTACATAATAACTGGTGAGCATGCCCTTAATATGACCCTTGCAGGCATGTGAGTGCAATTTGCAGTTTGGTGTGCCAGAGCCCACTCTTAGTGAAATGTATCCCTCGATGCCAGCCTAGGTTCTGAGAGAATTTCATTGAAAATGAAGAGCATGCCATAAACTGGTAAATCATCTCAAGTATATGGATAGGACCAGATGCACCAGGATAAATGTGCAGATCTTGTAGCAGATTCATCTTTGCCAGAAAGAATAATTAACTTTGACAAAAAAGGAATCAACAGTGAGCATTTCCCTCCAAAAACTGTATGTGGCAAAGGATACTCAGGCACCAACAGTAGTATTATCATGATCAAAGAATGTAACCATCATTGGGTGTGGCAATGCCAATGGAAACCACATCCTGCCATATTCTGTACTCCCCCACCACAGATGAAGAAATGGAACAAACAATTTTTGAAGTGCTCCTCCTGGATCTGTTGGTGATATGTCAGATAGTGATTTGACCAACTCAACAACTTTTCTGAATTATATCACCAAATACTCTGCCAAGCATAGTGAAATAGCTGTTAGAAATAACTCACACCTGACACAGCTAACTAAACTGACTGCTCCCATGTGCTTGAAATACCAGCCTGAACCAGTCTAAAGTACACTATCTTTAGCAGTTATTAAAATAGGTAAAATGAATGTCGCCAGACTAAACAATACCAGCTTCTAGAAGTACAATGAATGAATTTACAATGTAAAGAAAGTTTTTAAAAAGTTATTTTTTTTTTTTTTAAAAATCCAATTTTGTCTTAAATCTAGGAAGTGGAAATGATAAAGCAGAATTTTTTTATTATTCTATAGGTGCACATCTGAAGTAAGGCCAAGCTCAGCTGTATAATCTATAAGCTAAATTCCACCCAACAATCATGCACCAAAACAAAGGAACTTGTTCTTTGAACAATATTGAATATACAAGGTACAGTGTGGCCAGTGTATATTAAAAAGTTACATGTATCTCTGTCTCTACTAATATTCTGAGGCTTTTTTAATTATAATTTGGGGACATTTACATGAAACATGTTTTTGTGATATATTTCATAAATAAATCAGTACCCTCATTATTTTTGCTTATTTAAAAAAAAGTAGTAGGATTTATATCTAATAAATAAACATATTTAATTTTAACAGTAAATTTTCAATCAACCTTTAAGGGTACAGCAACAAGTAGATCTCCACCTTTTTTGTGTGCTGACATTACTGGCATCAGACATCTATGATACTTGGCACTATTTGTGCTGGAGATTTCAACCTTTGGCTCTAACACTATCAAGCTGCTTGCTTCCAGAATCAGAAATTTAAAATTATTCTGGTCAATAACTGATGGTTGTTCAAGTGTCCTGGTCTGACAGGGATTCACACTCAAAATGTGTATTCAGAAGGATTTAATGCTGTTGGTCAAAAGAAGAGGGACTTTACTTAACATCCACATACAAAGGTCAGTTGAAATAAATTCATTAATTACTAGCTAGCAGCCCATAGTTTGACACTTTTTTTAGCATAAAACTCCAGCACAAACAAAATGCCAAACAACATTGATCTCTGACTCAAATAATGTCTGAAAAAAGGCAGAAATTACTTGTTGGTCTACCTTGAAGGTAATCACAATATTTAACTTAGTTTGACCAACTTATCTTTTAAAATTTGTTTCATAACAGTAAAAATTACAATAAATAAAAATAAAACATTCTCCTGGAACATTGTCTTCTGGCTTGGATTATCTATAGTCCTACAACATAAGACACATCACCGATATTTTTGTTCTGGTGGGGGTGGTGGTGATGGGTCTTACTGCCTAACTAACTGCACTGTGTAGTGTGTTTTGATGTAGACTAACTGTAACTAAAGTCAAATTTTCATGAATATCACACACAACTGGCAACCAATAACGATGCTTTTCTACAAAGTAAAGTTATAATGTTTTTGCCAGACTTAACTTACCCTAATGTCTTTTCTCTAATAAATTCAAATTCTCACAAAAGAAATGGACATGTTTTAAAGTTTCGTAGGCCTACATTTCACTTGGCGGGAAAGCAATGAAAGCCGATAATGCCAAAATCAGGTTCAGTTGAAATATTATTCTTTAACGAAATGAATAAAAATATATTCTGCCTAATGGAACTGTAAGCAACGTTTTGTTTTGTTCAAGAAGCATATCCACCACACGAACCTACTTAGACATGCTTCGGAATACATCGACTACCATCACATTGCAACAAATTCAAACATGTCAACAGAACATGAAAATGCATCCATTTGCTAGTGTCACATTTTCATTCCACCAGGATAAATGCATCACAGTAAGTACATTACAGATAAATTAGTGGAAGACTGTCAATCTAGGTGGCCAAGGGTGCGAGATATTCCTGAAACTTTGACTACTCATTCTGATGTCAACTGACATAGAAGCAGGCTCTACAAGGCCGTTATTTGGATAGCAAGGCATGGCACTAAAACAAAAACAACAATGTGTTATGTCTTACACTGAAGGACTAGGATTATCTGCACTTCTTTATATAAGTTAAGAAGGATACAAAACAGTTTTAAGTTCAGAAATCTGTACATTCAAAGACTGAAAACTCCGGTTCTGCATATTCAAAATACCAACTAAGCATTGGAAAATGTTGCCAGGTAAATCTAATCCATTTTTTAAAATTAGAAGTAAACAAATTGATATACAGTAAAACCTGTTATGAGAGACCGCCCCTTCTGCCAACCAAAAGCGGTCTCTCAAGACAGGTGGTCTCTCATAAGAGGTGTGTGAAAATGGACTGGTTTTCAGGGTCAATAGTTAGCATTGTTGAAAAATAAATAATACCCATACTCACTGTACATGTATCATATCCTTTATTCATGAATCTTGTTAAATAATGCATGCATTCCTCTCAAAATATCTTTATATAATAAAGATATACATCTATCAAACAAGAATAAAATTTATATTTCAACATCACATTAATATATACAAAAAATTAACAGTTAGATATGATGTATATATCTTATTTTATACACTTATTCACTTGTTTTTTTTTAAAGAAATCCATTATACTTCTTTGTTGACATGTTTCCCTCAGCTATTTGGTCTGAACATGTATCTCAATTATTGCCCTTTCATGAATCAACTTCCCACTTACTGGTATGTTTTTACTCCTTGCGACACAAAACCACTCCCCTACTCGCTCGTTCAGATCTCCGTAAACTGTCCGTCGTGCCGTGGCACATTTCCTCTGTGCTTGTGCACCTTTCTGCCATTCGTTTCTAATGGACTTCTTGTCTTTGATTACATTTTGAACTTGCGTTTTACCGACGCTTAAGCTGACTGCTATTTTGCGAGTGGTCTCGCCTTTTTAATTTCTTTCAATGACATTAATCCTTTCTTCCAGTGTTAAAATTTTTCTTTTTTTCAGCGGAGATTCTGCCGTTGTTATTAATGTTGACGTTATAAAGACTATCGGTTTTGATCAGGTTTTGGGGAATTGTGGAATAAATATATATTATGTACCAATGAATGAAACCAAAAGACATAATTAACTCATCAGGAAACAATACTGTACATTTATTCTGAGACGAAGTTTAAATCAACAGCGTTATAGCTTGATAAACAAATGTTCCGACCATCTGCACCCACGTAAACAGATTGTGGCTTGGTGAAACACTAACAAAAGAAATAAAAAATAATTAAAAAAAAATCCGGAAATGATTCTCACTTACTAGTATTAAAGACAATGAGCTCATTCACCCTCCAGGCATTATGGATTAACTGGAAAGCAAACGACGTACTCAAACCAACACTGAAGCCCTTTCAAACGATTTCTCACTTGGACATAAGGACTACCGGCGTTTTGTGAGTTTTCATACAGATAAAGAAAAAATACAAACCTCTAAATTGACTGCGTATATCCATCATTACTCCCTTTGATGTTACTCTTACTGGCTATTCACATGACTTCGGCACTACAATGGCGGTTAGTGACATGTACTTTAGTCTGGTTTACTGCAGTTTACAAATGACACCGTACGCTGGAGTTGTAAATTTCACAAAACTGGTACTGTAGCAAGACAAATTATTTTTAAATACTTTATTAGAGCAATCTTTGCTATTTATGCAGTCTTTATTACAAAGGATTAAATGATGGTTAGAGGTGTTTATCCCGATATATGGTTGTTCAACTATTGTGTTATTTAATGTGCACTTTGTTTGCATACTACATTTATCCCGAGCTCTAGTGTTTACAAAGGATTAAGTTAAGGTCAGTGGTGTCAATCTGTTTTGATTTTTGGCGATGCGGTCGTTCATAGCAGTGTCAAAATGCATATTTTGCCAAGAAATCGCGGTCGCTGGTCGCGTTCAGCAGGTGGTCGTTCATAACAGAGCGTTTATATAGTAAAATCGATCCGTGCATTACGATTGTGTTCGGAAATGACAGGTGGTCGCTCATAGCAGAGGTCGCTCATGACAGGTTTTACTGTAGTACCATCATAAGTTTTCCCAACTGGATTATTTTACCTTTTACAACAAAATCTGTTCCAAAATGAAAATTTATTATCAATATAATGAAAATTTTAGAATACTTTAGTTAAATTGCATGGTGTAACTTTCCTTAAAACTATGTGTTATTGCTGCTGATCAGCAATGTACAATTTTTACCAGTGCAAATGTACAATTGTGTCACATGAAGAAAATGACTCCTGTGGAGTGTCAAAACGGGTGACGTAATAGTGTTTACAAGGGAGTTGTTTGGTTGAAACAACGCTAAGAGCATGAGTAAATGTATTATTTTGATCTGTTATCCATACTTTGTTAAAGTAACTAATGTTTTCAAACTGGTAAGTGCTATCACCTGGCACATTTCTGAAAAGGTGCAAGTGACACTGCTTAAGTGCGTCAAAACTGACGAGTACGGTATACCATGAGTACAGCTACAAAGAGCCATTGGGAAACAAGCTGAGAAGCTAACCTGTTTTCCAATTCCAAGAACGCAAACTTCTCGTCCACGGTAGTTACTCAACATAGAGCCGTTGATTCTGGGCTTAACGAAATCTTCAGTCATCATTGTGTGTTATCTGCGAAATGTTACTTCAGGTCGTTGAATTATAGAGCGGAAATCGAAAATGGCGCGAGTTTATTCTATCTAATACACGTGTCTGGCTGCGAAGCTGTTGAAAGATACCTAAATTTCAAATATAAAAAAAAAATCTTCAGTTACATAAATGTCCGCCTTAATTTCCAGTTATGGTTTAAACGTGTTATAGTGGTCCCTAATTCTTCTATGCTCCAGACTTTTTTTTTTTTTTTTTTTTTTTGTTGTTGTTTTATTTTGTATTTTTGGGTTTTGTTGTCTGTGCAAAATCAGATGGAAATAGCATTAAATAATAGCCTCCATATATATATATATATATATATATATATATATATATATATATATATATATATATATATATATATAAGCGTGGTCAGGCACAGAAAAAATGGAGAGAGTAAATTATATTACTCCATTTTCGTTCAGTCTACTTTGAATAATAAATTAGATCGAAGGGTATTTTGAAAAGAGGAACACTGGTGTATGGGGGTGGACAGTAGTTGCGTGAGGCTCCCATGTGTGTGTATGTGGGGGGGGGGGGCATATACTAACTATATAGGCGCCAATATGTTGACGTGCAGGAGAGTACTAGAGAATCATATCATATTATACAGACGCCGAGACGCCCATAGGTTTCATATGGGAATTGTATTGTACCAGGGGTGCACAATCTTTTTCAGCCAAGGGCCAGAATGCACTTTCTAAGACCACTCGAGGGCCGCAAACACTGATCTCATTAATATAACTACTGTTCACGGGCCAGATGTCTGTGTGGTTTTAATTTGCCCTGAAGGCCGGACAGAACAGGTTCGCAGGCCAAATTCGGCCCGCGAGCGACGGGTTATGCACCCTTTGATTATACGGTAAAAAGTGTTCAAAAGGTAACCATGTTACAAGTCACTGACCTCATTTTGGGTTACGTTTGTAGAAATGACCTCAATATGCGCCACTATACGTACGTATAGGGAATTCTTTTTTAAATTTGGCGATAGCGTTAAAAGGGGAATGGTATTATTGGGTCAAAAATATTTATGGGTTCAAATGGGAAATCCCATGTTAAAAGGTCCATAGGTTTAACATAGGAATGGTATTAGGCATCTTCGCTAGCCAAGGTTCCGATATATTAACACTATGTAGATAGAGTTCACATATCGGAACATGGGCTAGCGAAGATGAGTATTATAGGGTCAAAAGTGTTTATACAGTCAAAAGTATTTATGGGGACAAAAGTTTTTATAGGAAGAAGGGAAAATGTTAAATTAGTGATTGCTGTAGGCTGTTTCTATGTTACAAGATTTATGGAGTTGTACGGGAATGTTAACACTTATAGAAATCATCCAACATACATTTTTGGGAACAATCCAACACCCACTTTTGTATTACAGTCCAATGCACCACATATACAATCCAGCACCTAATTTTGTATCACAATCCAAACACACCACATATACAATCCAGCACTTAATACTTTTATTACTATTCAAACACATCACATATACAATCCAGCATCCATTTTTTTATTACTCCCCAACATACTACATGTATAAAATTCAGCACCCACATTTTGATTACTCTCCAAACACTTATAGGGGCAACAGAAATTTAATACAAGATAAGAGTTTACTGAATTTAACATGGGGGAGGGGAGTAGAAAGTATATAGCTTTAAAGAGTAAAAGAAAATTATCAGAGCCTACGAGAAATAACCATGGGAAGAACTGTCTACCAACACCCCATGCACACTATCCAAATCTCCTTGTGTAGTGTCATAAATACCCACACCAACGATCAAACGAAAGGGATATGATGTAAAAAAGGGATGTAATTACACAAACTATCCAACACCCATACACACTATCCAACGCATTGTGTAATTTCTAAAACTCTGCACTTACTATCAGAAGAAAGGTTATGATGTAAAAGAAGCGATAAAATGAACATACTATCCAAAACACCACTAATATTATGGAACACCCCATACATACTAACCAAAATCCCTTTTCTCCATGAATGAATTTAGTGACTGCGTGTTTAAGTAATTCATTCATGGTATTAAAAAATTAAGAGAAAACAACGACGGGTGGACAGACTGACTGACTGCTCTTGTATGTACGTCGACTTGTCGAGCGCGAAAGCGCCATCACTCATGCCGAGGTTGTATACCTGTTTTGCATGCTAGCACGCATTTCGTTAATTAAAGGATTATTTGCACAGCACATTAATCTTTGCCGGTCATTCGACGTGTGTGAATGAGAAAACCACATTTATCGTCTTGTGTGTGCGTTCAGTGGGAAACAAGACACCATTCGTCTACACCACAGACTTTCTAACCAATATATCTAGACTCGGAAAAGGAGGAAAAAGCTGGTTGGAGTACCCGAGTGTCAGCGGTAACTTTCTGAAGTGCCGTAGATATACTATTTATCAAATTCGGCCCATTTACCTAGTTCTGGCTATCTCTAACACCCATTTTTTGTGAGGCACACTTGTATTTAGAGTCACACCTTCCAGTGTTTAAAATCTTCCTACCCACGCATATTTTGAAAATCATTTTGTGTACATAAAGAAAAAGAATGCTAGAGGACATTCGGGCGGATTTAAAGTATCTGTGACAAATGTATTGGACTAATTTATCTAAACCCAGGAGAAACAGACATTCTTGTACCAATATTTCTAAAACTTCCATCACCAAATTCACTATCACCGCCATCTAAATGCCACTATCAGCAGTTACTACTACCACTACCGAAGCAGCACTAGGAGGAGTAAAACTTGTCCATGGAAAGGGATCGAGACAGTTAAAGCTGATGACGTCATCCCATACAATTTTGTTTTTATTCGCAAAACGTCAGCAGTCCTTTGAAGGGTCACCTATGTCTCTTACAATATACATATATATGTTATAATATTTATTGTGCATTTTTTCTTATATTTCCGAATTGTGTAATGCAGTGTTAGGCTTTATTTATCTTTTTCAGTTATCATTCTTAGTGGCTTCATTATAATAATCTGACCCCAATCCGGTTCATTTTGTTACAAGAGTGTCAGAAGTGGATTCAGATTAAACGGAGCACTAACGTTATTGTTTTATAGGTCTGTGACCTTCCCGACAAGACTTTGGGTGGTTGAGTAATTATCTAATTTTACTTTGATATTAATTTGTTTGCTGATATACACATTTCATATGATTTTGTTGCCTTCTGAGAAGGAAGATACGGCTGGTTTGTGAAATTTCATAATTACATATTTTCGCATGGTAGTGCACATGGAATTAGTCATATCGTATACAAATGACGCCACTAAATAACCGGATTGAGTTGTGTAAACAGTTTGGGTCCGCGGGGGGTGGGGGCTTAGGAAATTCATACAGGAAGAGCAGGCTCGGGAAAGGGATCGGAGATTAAAGGAAATTGAAATGTATAGGGAGAAATTATAGGTTGAACAAAAGGCGGAGCGGGAATGAAGAAGAATATAGAATTAGAGAATCAGGTCGAGAAGGAGAAGATAGGTTAGAAAGGGTGAGATAGAACGGGAAGCCGAGGAAAGAAAATAACATTTTAGCGAAGGAGGCCGAAAAGGAAAGGATAGGATGGGAAAGGGAAGCAGAAAGGGAAAGGGTAGAACTGCTCAAAGAAGTAGAGGATAGGAAATTAGAAAGGGAAAAACAAACAAAGCTAGAGGAATTGAAGTTAGAGTATAGAACAAGGGAGAGGGAGCACAAAAGGAATTCTGAGCTAATGCAGGCTAAAAGGGAGGGGGACAAGACTACAACTCATGGAAACTGAGAAGTCCAAAATTGCCCATATTTGAAGATGATAAGGATAACATGGATAGTTATTTGAATAGGTTTGAAAGGTATACCACTGCACAGAAGTGGAAAAGAGATTATTGGTCTTTCCATCTTAGCGCTTTATTAAATGGGAAAGCGTTCGACGTATATTTTTGTTTACCTGCAGACGATTCGCGTTGAAGGAGGTTCTCCTATATAGGTACGAACTAACCGAGCAAGGGTTTTCGCAAGAACTCTACCAAGTTCCCGTCGCAAGGATAGAAATTGAGACGCCTTTCTTGGCCGGAACCTTTACCCTATTTATGAGCTCACCATTGGAAATGTTCAGGGTTCTAGACTCCCAACCATATCAGACTCACGATTTCCAATCGTACAAGTAGTGGAACCAGATCGCAGGTGAAAAAGGGTAATCAGCCTTTATATAAGTTGAAAATACCGAAAGCCGTGACCGATATCTCATGCCACTATTTGTTATATGAGTAAGAACACTTCGTGATTTTGAGCGCGATCGCGGCGAAAATCCTATCCTGCACCGTGAAGGAATGTACGAGCGGGGGTCCTCTAGATTTCTACGTAGGAAAGGATTAATGTATAGGGAATCTACTACGTCAGATGGATGGAAGTTCATACAACTAGTTGTTTCCCAGAAATTTAGGTCGCATGTACTCAGAGTAGCGCATGAGTAAAGTATGACAGGTCACCTGGGCACGAACAAAACTGCTGATAGGGTGTTACCAGAATTCCATTGTCCGGGCGTCAGTAGCGACGAAGAGCGATTTTGTCGTTCGTGCGATGTTTGTCCGAAAGAGACCATCTCTCTAAGAGAAGGTTAACTAGGGTACCGTTAGGTCAGGTGCCCCTATTAGACAATATATTTAAAAGATAGCCTTGGACATTGTGGGACCTATGTTTCCAATTACAGATCGGAATAAACGATACATCCTAAACTTAGTATAATACGTCATTAGGTAACCTGAAGCATAGATTTGTCATCAATCGAAAGCGAACGTGTGACCGAAGCTCTTCTTTTGACTTGTTCAACAGGGTCGAAGTGCTTGAGTTTTTTTTTTTTTTTTTACGGATTGTGGAACGCAATTGACCTCGGATCTCATGGCAAATATTAGTAGGTTGTTGTCTCTTAAGCAGTTACTTACGACACCATATCACCCTATGTGTGATGGACTAGTAGAGGAATTTAACGTGACGTTGAAACAAATGCTACGTCGGATGTGCGCAGAAAGACCTCGAGATTGAGACAGATATCTCAGCGAAGTAGTAAATTTGACGTGGGTGATTGAGTGTTGGTGATTCTCCCCACCAATAAAAACAACGTACTGGTCCTATGGACAGGGCCATACGAAGTCAAATAGGTTAAAGGCGAAATGGATTAAAGGATCGACAAGGAAGGTAGGTCGAAGATATTTCACGCCAATATGCTAGAATTTATCTGGAAAGACCTCATCAAACAATTAAAAAGGGGTCTTGAACGTAGTACGTATTGCCGTCATAGAAGAGCAGTCGAGCGACGAGTCGGAATTTGACTCCAGTATTGAAATTCCTCTCTAATACCCCATCGAGACAGGGAAAGAAGGTGCAGACGAGATCAGCATGTGCCCGGACTTACCTGAAGGTCAACTTATACAAACTTTGGCGATTTTGTCGAAATATACCGATGTGTATACGGACCGGCCAGGACATACTGGGTTGATACAACACGAGATTAACTTGAGCACCTTAGAGCCGTTAAGAATTCAAAGATATCCAATACCCTTTAATACGCGGGAGACGACCAACGAAAGAGTGGGAAAATGTTGGATCTAGGAGTGATCTAACCGTCCAGTTCACTGTATTCCCGGTAGTATTAGTCAGAAAGAAGGACGGAACAAACCATTTTTGCATGGACTTTCGGCAACTGAACAAAATCACCGTGTTCGATGCGGAACCGATGCCAGACATGGAGGGCTTGTTTTCAAATTTAACAGGGCACCAATACATTTCAAAGTTAGGTCTTACCAAAGGATATTGGCAGATGCCCATCGCTGATAATGTCCCTGCGTTAATGTTATTCGCGACTCCAAAATGTCTTTTCCAATTTAAGGTCATGCCTTTCGTTTTGATCAACGCCCGTGCGTCGTGCGTTCACCTTGTGCGCAAATTGTTGAAAGGTATGAAAAAACACTGACAGTTTAGTAGACGATATCTACATATATGCGCGTACCTGGGAAGAGCATGTTAAAGTATTAATCACTCTATTTGACAGGCTTCATAGGGACAATCTCACAGCTAGACCCACCAAATGTAGTAAGGCATATTCTAATTTAGAATGTTTAGGGCATATAGTAAGTGGATCGGGACAGTTGAAATCCCACTATGACAAAATTAAAGGGATGGGAAATACACCTAGACCCAAGACCAAGAAACAAATTCAGTCAATCCTCGGTTTGATAGGGTTCAATAGAAAATATGTTCCAAATTGATTAGTGCACCAATTCTAAAGATGCCAGAACTCAACAAAACATTTGTACTGAGGGCTGATGATTCCGATGCGGGATTATGATCGGTTTTGCTACATGAGCAAGAGGGGATAATGTTACCCATTGCCTATGCAAATTAGGAAATTGCTGCTTCGTGAGCAAAGCTACTTAATCGGAAAGGAGTGCTTAGCCTTGGTGTACGGAATAGGTACAGTTTTACTTACCTTTTTGGGAGGGAAGTTGTTCTTCAAACGGATCATCATCAGCTCATGTATTTGAACAAAGCAAAAGTCGCAAACGCAAGATTGATGCGCTTGGCTTTTGACTTTACAGCCGTATAATTTTGTAATCGAGGTGATTGGAGGGTCGAAACATGTGGGGGCTGATTTTTAAGTAAGGTATGATAGCAGATCAATTTTACTATGAAATTCTAGTATTCGAAACTGGATATTTTAGTACGTGTTTTTATTCACATTTAAGGATAAAGGCAGGGAACTAGAGGTTTTACGGATCCTTAGCAGACCGTGAGGGGTGGACCATTCGTGGTGGCTCCTTGACCATCCGGCAGATTGGCGGGGCTGAAATTACCTCGTGGTTATGGATTGGACGCCGCTAGATATATGTCCCGATTAATAATAAATCAGTTATCGCTGAGTGAAAAGTTGTTGTTTACATGAAATCATTCATTACTGTTTGAGAGAAACAATATCATTGTTTTGAAATTCACGTATCATTGTTTGAGAGTTTAATTGTTTTCTATGCGCACGAGTTTGGGTGTAGGATTTTTTCTATCTTTAATCATCTATAAATAAACATAGTATTTTCGTTTATCATTCTTAGTGTCTTTATTGTAATCTGACCCCCGCCAGGTTCATCTTGTTACAATGGTATCGATCCTTTGAAGGAAGATTTTATCATTGTGGAAGCATGTGGTTAGGTCTATCGATAGAAATTCATCCCTGAGAACAAACTACCCTTCCGCTGTCGATACTCCTCCAAACCTTTGCTTGTGCTGCATTACTTGTGTGAAAGTAAAGACAAATGGGTGCATCATGCAAGAAATGGCGGAGAAAAGAAAATTAGAAGTCTTTCTACGGATGGTTAGCATTTGGAAACCGCTAAATCCTCGGCGAAAGGATGTTTATTCTACAGATGTTCCACCTGTATTTATAAACGAAATTCATAGTTCACCTCGGATGAGTATTATGACCAAATATGCCAACGACGCCTGACGTTAGAAAGATACGGATATCAATGTATAGAAATCTGAGAGCACCATTACGATGGACGTATAAAACTGATCCAGACTCAAGACACGTTGCCGAAAGTTACGACGTGGTGGAACAATTAAATCAACGTGACTGTTTGAAGGACGAACCAAGGCCATACCCATGCTCTAATACTTGGAAAAATCTCCGAGAAGAAATCAAATACAGCGATGTTTGTTCTTTGTGTCCTTGGGTGTGCAAATATGCCGATTTCCTACAGTCACCGTGAAATTTTGATAGAAGATATGGACGTGGAACACTCTTATCAGTAAGAACGGCTGAACAAATGCAAGGATTTACCTCCAACCTTTTTATACCATGCTGTCTTAACACACCATTGCCAGGGAAAACTGATATTTACTTTATGTAATGCGTGTACTAAAACATGTAATCAAGACAAACCTTGTTGATACAATGATGAATAACACGTGGGTGAATGACCAATAGTTTCGTCATCGGGATCGTGGTTACCGTTTCTTAAAAGCTTAAAAAATATGACACTTTCCTACCTATAAACATTACCAAAAGAATGAATACTTCAATTACGTGATTTTTGCTGGCTACACTAATGAATTTCTCAAACGTAAACAAGAAGCTGTTGGCTATCCTTCTTCGTGTCAGACTCCGAAAGGCAAGGAGACATTCAAAAGAAAGGAACAAAGATCGTTTGCTAAGGCACTGTTTAATTGTTTGTTTAGAAAACCGGCGCAACGTCAGATATTGTCCAAGACGGAATGCTTGACAAATCTAACACGCTACTTTCAACTGGGAGACTACAAAAGGAAAACGCATGCAACGCATGAAAATCAGCTGTGGAAATTAGATCTTTACGCATTACTAAGAAGCGACATTGTGCTCCACTTGCCTGGACGAGATTGGAAATATCATCATTGCAGCGTACGTAGCAGCCAGTTCCTGTTTAAAATTGTATTCCGTCTTAGATTCTCTGAGTCTTTTTCTTTGTTATCGACAGTAGCATGTACATCGATCGTGCTCATGGTGATAGCACCAGCATCGAAGGAGACCGTTTAGGTCTGTGAACGGACTAGCAATCGGTAGGCACTATCATGGTATTTTTTCTGGCGATGTCCCCAAAAGTTACAGACACCAATACCGAGATCGACAGGTAGAAATTCATAGCAAATGCAAACTTTCGCGTGAAATCTTTAGATCTGAGGAAATTGATCACCTGCAGCACTAACAAATTGTTAGTAAAATGTTCTACCGGAAACGAACGTGTCTTCGAGACCAAATTATTTACCGTACGGACTCGCTGAGCACCCATGCAAAAACGGACAATGTTTCAAGGCCAACACTTCATCGCGATTTTATACGTCGACGTCGAAAGACGATGAACAATTAAACACAGTAACTGAGCCAGGGACCCACTATGAAATCCGAGTTCAGTTTGGAGGCCAGCACACTTTCAACGATACTTGCTAACTCGACACATCAACCGACCGAAGAGCCCATTACATATTTCTAGGTCAAAAATGGACTGGAGTGCGATGACGTGCCTTGCAAGCAGTGATGCCGTACTCTTTGATATTAGCGATGCAGCACGACCTTACCGCTCCATAACTACCATCGAATGCAATAGTGTTCGTGTTCCTTACCGCTCTACTAGCGAAAACGATGCCACCTTTCTGGTCTGCCGATAAACGTGATGCCTTTCGTGTACCTATCTACGGATCTATCCCTGCACTGGCAAACCACTTTGGCTACCAAAAGATCATCAAGATGTAAAAATAAAATAGGAATACACGTTTCCTGTGCTTGCCTGGCTGTTTCGATGCCAGACATCTACCCGCAATGATGTAATACTGCAAAGAATAAATATTCCAGAGTATGAAGACTTACAGGCTTACAAAATACGTGTACACGAAGTGTCTCCTCGTGCATGTTGTGTGTGAATTTGTGATTAACTAAATTGGGTTCCTTACTGTAGCAGAGATACCCAGCAAAGAATGTATGATTATTTCATTAAAAAAAGGGAAATATATTCCTGTAAATGACTAGTTTAGAAGAGCACACTCATAATTTGCCTTTGGAGCTATTGGAACACATTCACAGACAGTTGGTCAAAATTACAAGGGATAGTTCCGATATCGAACGATAAACTCCGCTCACTCAGTTGCTGTTGCTGCGGCTTACAAGCTATCATGAAAATGCCGGAGTTAGTAGCATCAGATACTGATTGTATCCTGAGTCGTATCAGGCCAACGTATTTATCGTCAATTTTTAATTAGACTTTGTTATTTGTATGCCACACATATTTTAACTTTACTCACAAAGTCTTTTTGAATTTATAGCAGACACGATGCGTGACAGCTGTCAGAAGTGTGTAGAGTTGGTGTTGTACAGCGTACAAAATTTCGGCCAAGTGCTCTTCAGACCCCAAAACTTACTTTCCGATATCTTCCTTAATTCTAAGAAGTTGTATGCAGTATAAAACTTAATTATAATGCAAGATAATTTATATCTGGCAATATTTTGAGATGTTAAACATGGATAAGTGAAATTTTAATAGAAATTTAAATCAAATTTCAGATTTAGAAAATGTAGCATGCAGCCCGGTCTAGATCTTACAATGGACTCTCTTCTACTGACCCAAAGTCTAGATTTTCTCAGATTTTTATATCCTCCCTATAACTTGTCCCGTCAGTGCCATATTACAATCTTTTCAAAGATCACACGGTCATTAACCTTTCTTGTTAAGCCTATAACAATATCATTCCCTAAAGAACACGCAACTGCCAGTCTTTGTCCTTATCAGATCGTTTCTCCATTTAATGGTGTCATTAGACAAACACTGACCTAGTGTGATCTCTATCACTTAACAGGCTAGCTTTGGGAACTGTTTACAAAGTCAGCAAAGATACCTTGCTACAAAAACTAAATTCTAACGTAAATTTAAATTTCCGTACAAATTTAACAGTTCACGAGAGACAAAATAGAGATATGTTCCACATTTGTTGTGTCTGGTACTCTGCCAGTTGTTAGTACAAATAACAGCACACTAAAATGTTTCACATTTTTATAGGGCCCGTACCATATTTTATTTCCCTTTCAATATCAGTAACCACAAAAGGCGACAATGTAAAACGTTAAATAGTTATATAGACGCTTTAACTAATGAACAATGGTGCTGATCTCTCGCAGGAAGACCTAAGCAATGTCTCTGAGGTGATATATACATATCACTTTGGTAGTAGGAACTAATCCTGGTCACTTATGGAGGGTACATTGAACAAGTCATAATGAGACCTTAATATCACCACCTGACTAATCGTGTGTTTCTAACTAATCCAATACTTCCACTTAATCTTACAGAGCAGTAAGGTGTAGGTAAATTAATTTAAAATGTGCTAGATGTGGAGATTTCGAATGACATTAAGGGTGCAAGCACAAAATTAAAAACAAACACTCAACTTGACATAGTGACACTCAGAAATGTGTAACAATGACTACTCATCATAAAAATATACAAGATTTCTAGAAGTATTCGTTGGATTACGTTCAGACATTTACAGGCTAAATAACCAATAAGATACACTGGAGTTTACGGCAATTTTGGGATGGTGAGGTTTGATAACACTGGACAACAAATTTTTACAAAAGTCATGTTACTGAAATAAAATTAGTCAATTCTTATCAATTTTTATGTGCTGAACACGAATATGACAGTCAAATTGCAAAATTGGCTCTAGTTTTTTTGTAATCTGCAAGAAATTAATGTTTACATAACGAAATGCATTCCAATAGTAAAAGGTCAACTGTAATAGCCTACCTATAAAAAATCAAGTCATTGACTACATCTTAGATTTCTTCGCCTGTCTCTTGTACAGCTGTTCGGGAGCATCTCTGAGGAGTGTCCAGCAGTAGTCAGCCAGCATTGTAGTGGACCATTTTCCCTGGTATCTTTGTTCCATTGTTGCGATAACTTGATGAAAACGTTCGCCGTGTTCATCACTAACAATACCACAGTTGCTAGGAAAGAAATCCAAATGGGAATGAAGGAAGTGAATCTTTAGAGACATATTGCAGCCAAGTTTCTTATACTTCATCAACATGTCTTCTACTAGTTCCTTATAGTTTTCTGCCCTAACATTTCCGAGGAAGTTTGTAGAAACTAGGCGAAAAGCATTCCATGCTTGTTTCGCGTCACCTTCCAGCAAGTTGTTGAACCGGTCATCTTTGAAAAGCTCTCGAATCTGAGGACCCACAAAAACTCCCTCTTTAATCTTTGCTTCGCTGAGTCGAGGGAATTTTTCATGCAGGTATCGGAATGCTGGCAAAGTCCGGTCAATGGCTTTCACGAAGTTCTTCATCAAACCTAGTTTGATGTGAAGGGGTGGTAGCAAGATTTTCTGAGCCTCAACCAGAGCTGGGTGTTGGATATTCTTCTCTCCAATGGCTACATTCTGCCTGTGAGTCCATTCCTTCCTCATGTAGTGCATTTCTCTTGCTCGGCTATCCCACTCGCATAAGAAACACATGTATTTTGTATATCCTTGCTGCAGTCCCATTAAAAGGGCAACTACCTTCAAATCACCACAGAGGTGCCAGCTGTACTTGTTATACTCAATGGAATTCAGTAGCTGCCTTAAGTTATCGTATGTCTCTTTCATGTGGACAGCATACGCTACTGGAATAGATGGAAGAATGTTTCCATTGTGCAAAAGCACAGCCTTGCGACTCAGTTTCGAAGAGTCCACAAATAGTCTCCATTCTTGTGGGTCATGAGTGATTTTTAAAGCATTCATGAGGCCCTCAATATCGGAACAGAATATCAGATTACTTTCCTTTCTGAAGAAACGCTCCAATTGCTGGTGGCGCTTTCGATATGCAGTAATTGTGACATCTTCTTCTAGAAGATTCCATTGTTGGAGTCTTGATCCTAGCAATTCTGCCTTGTTCTTTGATAAGTCCAAATCACGAATCAGGTCATTTAGTTCTTCCTGTGTTATTCTGTGTGGGGTTGATGATGCACCACAGTGAAAATCTGGATCACTGCATGCTGATGGACCAGGAGAAGAACAGGTCGACTCACCTTTGTCTTCGTCAGATGAATCAAGAGAATATTCTGCTGGAGGTTCTGGAATAGGAAGTCCCTCACCATGTGGAACTGGTCTCAATGCAGACGGAATGTTTGGGTAGACTATTCTCGACTTCTTTCGCTTCGTTATTCCGCCGGAAAGAGGAGGAACCAAGCAGAAGTAACAGTCATTTAGGTGGTTGCTTGGCTCTCTCCACACCATTGGGACTGCAAACGGCATTGATGACCTTTTGCAATTCAACCACTGTGAAAGCTGTGTTGTACATGTAGCACAGCATATATGCGGAGCCCAAGGCTTGTCTTGGTCACCAACCTTGCATCCGAAGTAAAGATGATATGCCTTCTTCACTTGAGAATTGATACTTTTCTTCTGGTTGGCAAATGTCACTTCCCCACAAATATAGCAAAAATTGTCCGCGGTATTAACACACTTTCGAGGCATTACTGTTCTTTATTGTACGTAAATGGATAAAATAATAAGTTTTATGTAACAGTAGCTTGAACTGTCTCGCACAACGTCTAAAATATTTTAAATGCTGAACCTATCTCATTGGGCTTTATATAGTACACTGCTTACGTCAGCTTCAGCAGCCGCCTGGCATTAGTATAATAGGCCTACACATGTATAGTACACTGCTGACGTCAACTTACATGGCATTAGTATTGCATTGCATCAGAAAATGATGCAATCAACTGTGGATGATGTGAGCATGATGGTATTATGCAATGTTACATCATTATTCCGGATGTTGCTGCAGTCCTACTGGAGAAATTTACACAGTGAAACATAGAAAATGAGGTATATGAATATCTTCAAAACGAGAGCCAATACAAATTTTTCACGGTTATATTCGTGTTCGGCACACCAAAATACTACAGATTAGGGCCTTTTCAAGTCAGTAATGATTTCACTGTTGACCAGTGTAATTGGTGCAAGAATTAGTACATACTAGTAAACAGGGGAACTAAGGGACAATATACTAAGTTAAAAAATATTAGAGTAAGAAGCTAATTCATGGTGGAAATAACATTTTTAGATTTTTTTAAGTGAATGCAGCCAACTATATACTGCATAGATCAACTATAGGTCCCAGTACATCCTCTATCGTCAACTAAATATGATATTCTGATCTTCACAACAACGACAAATATTTATATATGTGGGGCATGCCCCATATACTTATTAAGATTAGCTAATAATCAACATAATTCAAATATTTTTTAGTGTATTTTAAGTGTCTCGGTTAACAATTATTAAGTAGTATGGTTCACTGGAAAGTAATATCAGCTAATGATAAAATACCGCATTCTGTCAAAGTATTAAATTAAAATATATTATGATACACGACCAAAGTCATGATGGAAATAACAATTTGTTGTATTTCAAGTGCATAGAGCCAAATATGTTCATAACAGTTCAACTATAGGTACATTGAGATACGATATGGTGGACTGAATATGGTGATCCTAAATATTCTAAAATAAATGGGCATTTTGCTCATATGGTATATTTCACCATCAGTGGTACATAGTTAATTCATATGATCTCTTTGATCAGTCCTAGTGTAATGCTTAGGGTGTCATTTAACAATTATTATTAGTAACTGTAATGGTACAATTTTTTAGAATTGTTCTGTAGATAATTTCACAGCACATTATGTCGTGGTCAGCGTACCACGTACCAATTAGGCTAGTCTCGCAATAACTTGTAGCCTGCGTGGGATAGAATCCACTCTGCTTGGGGTATGAATTGAATTTTAATTAGGACACGCTTGTTTAACGGTTAGGATGAGACGAGAACGCCAAATTTAGACAAACCAACGAACATTTTAGGAAGTTGTGTTCCATTTGAAACAGATGTCATAAAAGGATATTTTCCAGAATAGTTACTATTAAAGGCAAACTGGAAAGGAATTTTCCGACTTCAATTGGAGTGATAAAATTTTGGCGGCTAAAGTAGTTATCTTGACTGGCTAAGCTCAACAAATGTGTGTGTGTTCCCAGACGGAATTCATGGTTTTAAATAGTTCCCCTGATAAAATTAACCAGTCCAAGTTTTGTTTTTTTTTCAGCAGAAAGGGAAGACTTGACTCCGGGGGAATAGAATGTACTTCTTGTTAGATTGTCCTAAGGGTGCGTGTGCCACTCTGATATTTTTTTCTTCTGCCTGATAAAACACGTTGAAAAATCGTCAATTTAAGATTTTTGTTTAATGCACAAGGGCCAAATATCGCGTTTAAAGAACGACGAGCATAGATGTACGTAGGGGTTTCTCCGTCTAAAAATAGAGTACAACTTAGAATAATGTGGTCACATGACGCCTCATTGTGTCAAAGATGATAATGGCGGAAGATCTCAAGATGCTTTCATGTCAATGTTTGTAAGTTGCTAATCATGCTGGCTGCAGTGTATAGCCTATCTTGCACTGTGAACTGGCGTTAAACACCAAAGTAACAACAATAATTTTTGCGGTAACAGAAGATTGTTTTAATGCATGTATAGCAGTTTTGATCCTGTATTTTTAGAGCAATATAAAAAACTTTGTTGTGTGATGGGTTCGTGTAGGTTATTTAGTGTATTACTGAATACATTTTACCCTATAACACTCTCTCTCTCTCTCTCTGCCATAGTACGCCAAACTTATCACTTGTAGCACAATTTCCTAGACACTGTTGCATAAATGGTCAGGCGATTTTAAGTATGCATTTGCATTTGTCACACGCTAACATCCATAAAAGCAAATTAGCGATGTAATGACCTGCGTTTCTTGCTAAAATTGCTATGCCAGTTTTTGGTATTATGTACTATACAGGACTCACGGTACTAATTCAACTCCAATGGTAAACATATGGAAACACTATCATATTCAAAATTCAATAACTTAAAATTTATGGGTGCTGATAATGACACCTATAATTCTTCATGCACATCTAACCTTGGTGCAAGCTTATGTGTGGAGAACACCATATGACCCGCGGCACTTTGTTTACATACATGTGCATGAAACACGTTATTGATTCTGCACCAAATGAATCAGGTGCTACTTTCAGTATTGAGTACTCCTGAGTCAAGCCTGTAAAAATGCTAATATTGCATCAGTAGAAATTTGTCAATATTTTTTTTTACATTACATACAGGATAAGCTCTCAAAAGATATTTTTCCTAAAATTTTAATTTTCATTATTAACCAATTATGGACCACCAAACCTGTAAATACTCTATTATTTGTTCACCCATTTCTAGACTGGTTCACAGTTCTTCCGTATAATTAGTACCGTGTGTCCTGCAAGCATGGCTGGTGGGACATTCAGCAGAATTTCTTCCCGGTTCTTTCTTAGCACAGGTAATATAATTTGTTACTTATTATGATATAATGTGTTACTTATTATGATATAATTTGTTATTTATTATGATATAATGTGTTACTTATTATTATACAATTTGTTATTTATTATGAGCGTGAAAGAAGACAAAAATCTTACATTTCGATTGACTTCATAGTTCGTGCAATATTTCTCCTGCTTCGTCTTTGATAGCATTCTTATTTTTGTTTAAATTTTGAATGTTTTACAGCAGGAGGATGAAGCCATGGTCAACTGGTTTGCCCAGAATGGTTTGCTTGGCCAAAACTATGCGAGGAAGGCAAATCTTTATCTCCTGTGGAATTAGTATCGCTTGTGACATAACTGTTCAGCTGCTTGGAGTTTATGTCGATTTCTCTCTCAAATGTGATAACATACAACTGAAATATGCACAAAAAACAACCTTCCTGACAGTTGGACATATTAAAGCGATTTTGTGTGTAACTTTATCTTGAAAATGTGCTATATTTCGCATTTATTCTAATTTCAACCACTGTCCATTCTCATAGCATTTTTGCAGTAAAGTGAAAATTCTTCAGTTAGAAAAAGTACATATATGCTTTGGGGGCCCCGGGGGACCGAGTGGTCTATAGCTCTCGTCTTTACCGATCACTGCCATCTCACCTATCAATATGTGATTTCGAGACTCTGGCTCGATCAATGTGGGTATGTGAGAAAGCTGCCAGTAGCTCCCCGTGGGTCGGTGGTTCTTCCCGGGTTCTTCCTCCACCAGTTATACTGGCTGCCATTTATATCGTGTGCTGATAAATGGCTTTAAAACCCCAAACAACAACATGTTTCTTCTATGAGAACAACACTATCTTCTATCGTAAGTTGCTTCAATGACAGAATTACAAATTCGTATCTGTTCATTACAGTTTCAGGTATGATACTATTTTGGATCTACCTTGGGTGAGAAAAGAAATCGATTTACCCCTGACTTTCCTCATTTTCGAGTCAGAGTGAATTCTTCCGGATTACTATGGAACTTCTGTCCTTGCAGTAATGCTACAATGGTGTATGGACATTTAGAACTCATTCTTTTAGGCAAGGTGGGATTTTATAAAACAAATTCGATTGGCATATAAAAATATAAAAAGTGACATTTTCCTGCATCCCCAGACAAGTATTACCATATATATATATATATATATATATATATATATATATATATATATATATATATATATATATATATATATATATATATATATGTGTGTGTGTGTGTGTGTGTGTGACGTTATAAGTAAGGAACAATAGCCAGATTGCAACATGCCTAGGGTAGACCCTGAGGCTAATTATTCGCTTCATAAATGTTGCGAGTGTCAGCCTTGCGAACAATGAGTGGTCAAAGCGATGTGTACACAGCTGGCCGGCCGGCTTATGTTACGATAGTGTAAGCCGACATCAAAAGGACGGGTGGAAAGCCAGTTGTATATAACATGGCCATATGAACCTTTTTTCATTCGATAAGGTAATGAAGGCACTCGTTTAGTAGCAAAATCAAAATAAAAGAAGGTAGACTTTGTTTTTTCTATCAATGTGAAGACAGTTTGATTTTAGCTATATACAAATCATTCTTTTATAAGCTTGGTGCGGGCAAAGTTGTTTGCTCTACATCTCAAATGAAGTAAAAGATAGCACACACTTAAACGTCTTTGACCAGTCATTTATTTTTATCACTATTAGGAAAACCATATATTGAGTAACATCTGATGAAAACGACTGTTTCTGCGTATATAAGAACTGTGTTTGAAATAGCGCAAAGCATGTTAACTTTGCTTTACTTTGAATTACAGAACCGAACTTGTGCCATATACATCACAATTTATTGAAAGTGTACTTATGTTCAGGAAGTGAACGTAACCATGCAGCGATAGCAGTTTTCTCAGCAGTGCACTTCGGCTGTAATGTCTGTCTATTTACTCTGAAACCCAGATCAGCCAACATCAGTCAGATATTAAAAGAAATTTAAAGAAAGGTTTCATAAAAACTGCCTATGGATATACACATTTTAATACCAGTGGAAGCAACCAAGGGAATATGTTTTCTTTAAATATTGAACAATGCGCAAAGATGTGAAATTCCTAAGCTTAACCTGGTACAAAATCATTAAGGTTTTTATTCTATGACATATCCTGTAAAATTTGGACAACTTTTGTTAAGCGACTTTCATGATGCGTTGTTTAAAGTATTTAATGTTGTTTATTATTAATACCTGTGGTTGCGTTTGACTGTAGATCACTAATTGTATTAATTCAAAGACCTATATGTTTCCTGTCAGATTTCATCGAATTATGTCGAGCGCTTTTTGAGAATTTATTTAAATGTTTTTTCTTTTACTTTTATTAACACCGGACAAGTTTGATTGCAATTTGACCAAACTTGTTGAATAAATCGTAAAGAAATTTATGCCAGCATGTTTCTGTAAATGTGATTAAAGTCTAGTTTATAGACGTTGTACAAATGACAAAAATGCACGATAGACGAAGCACCATAGCATAAGCTCGTTACGAAGGAGTGAGCTTAAAATACAAAGAACAAAAAATCATAGCTCCTCTATTGAAGTAGGAAGTGTATATATTGCAACTGCTGTCACGAAACGATCCCGTGGGCATAGTAAAACTCTCGTTGAAGAAGCGAAATTGACATCACAAACATCACGGTGGGTATACATTCTGAAAAAGAACAAATGTTTATGAAAATATATTTTAATATGTGTAAAGTATTCCTTAAATACGATTTATGATGAAGTATGTATGAGTTGATAACAAGACATCTAGGTAGAACATACGATTTTAGTATCACTATTTTGCAAAACTTAGATTGAGAACAGTAAGGACAAAAGACAGAATTTCAAAGTAAGGAGTAACGCTGGAAAACGAGTTCTTGACGCAGGCCACATGTGGCAATTATTTTGTAAGCAATATTATGTTAAAACTATGTTAAATGCATATTGCTTTTAAATGACTTTTCTCGAGTATGTGATACTACTACTTAGTTGCAATTTTATAGGGGGTTTCACGGTTGCAACGGAGTTACTGATCGTAGCGCCTGAAATTACCTCCCTTAGCTCGAATGCGCATTCCCCCAAAAAATTTCCAGTTTCGGATAGTTCACCGTTCTACACTTGGTTAGCGAAACATAAAGTCAATAAAAGAAGGAATCTTAGCTGTACTACAGATCATTATGGTTAAACCAATGAATCAATTGTATATGTCAAACATCATTTGTTCATACTAGGAGAATAATTATAGACATTAAATCAGATAATTAGATTCAGTGTCCATAATTACATTATATAAGATAATTAAATAATATTTACTTTCCATACTTAAATGATTTCAAATAATTAAATTAAATACACTGTCCATACCTGATAATATAGTTCATTATCCATAATTTTAAATACATTTGTAGGAACATTTCACTTTTTGCCCTCCGATTTTAAAAATTTATTGCACATTTTTGGCTATATAACTTTAACGAAAACAATCTCAACAACTTGCGTTTTTCATATGTTGATATATCATTCTTTCTCAGTTACTTTCGCAAGGATACTAGTTCGTTTATAACACGAGTTAAGAAAGATATAACACAAGTTCGATAAGAAAATTATAACACGAATTTGATACGTCAGCTGATTTGTAATGCTGAATATTTTAAACCAGAATTTTTTTTTTTTAAAAATGGAACACAGTATTTTAATGTATTCAGACGAACGTAACAAAACAATAATTACATTAGCTATCATAAAGATAAAGGAGTGTAATTAATGCAGATGGAATATTTATTCATATTTGGGTTTAAATATCGTACCATATTCAGATTAAAGAACATGCCCAATAACGTTTTTTTTTTTTCGTTTCATTTTCTTTTTGACTTTTGAAACATCAATTATCGGACGGTACATGCAATAACTTTCAGCATGTTTTTTCTTTGTTTATGCTGAGACGTAATAACTCTCAAATTTTCTGGGGTCTTTAGACAACATTTCTGATCACCACCAGCAAATTAATCTAGAACAGTCTTCTTAAAATTAGTTTAATTCTGTTTAACTTTCCTTGTATCAAATATGTAAGTTTAAAGATCCAATTATTTCACAGATTCCGTCCTATTTGTTTGGTTCGCCTTTTAAATCAATATTGATCCTCGTGAACGGATGTAAAATTGCAAAAACTATGATTTAAAAAAGAGACTGCTTGTAAGAACATACTCTACAAGTCAATAATAAATGGATACCCACAAATATTCATATTTGTTGTCTTTATCTATCAGTCACTCTTTCTATCTTTTTTATACTCGTTTTTAACCAGAAGTATGTTTATATAATATATGTATGCGAACACACATTCATTCGAGGATATACATACCCATTCACCAGATGAAAGGAGACAGACATAAATACAGACAGACAAGCAGATAGGTGAGAGCCACAAATGTCCTATACATGCTTAGTGTGTCTAACATCGATATTTCTCCAAACTGTATACTGTAAAATTTCCAACCGTTCAAGGAAATAAAATTAAAATAATCAAGGAGACTCGTACGTTCGCCTGTCTGTTCAAGCGTGGTTGACATCTGTGCATTTTGAAAAAACTCAAGTTATTTCATGAACGTTCTACCTCTGAAAGTCCTATCTTTTAAAGTTCTACCTATGAAAGTACTACCTGTGAAAATTTGATAGCAGACTAGATTTTTGCCAACACACTTAGGCATGAAAGTAAATATTTTAACCATGAAACCCATCACAGTCTATTTGGGAGCTGAGACCGCCATACTATGCGAGTAACATAAACCACAAAGAAATATTAAAATTGTATCCAAGTAACAAGATACAAATATATATCAAAATTGAAACGTCCACCTAACTAATGCTAACATTGACTTTTGCGGAACAGATGTGAATACATGTGGTGATGAATTAACATGCAGTGATAGTTTCCAGTAGCATACGAAATAACGGTTGTATCTAGAAACGAGTAACTGAAACTGCACGGACATTATTTAAGACATGAAGCTATGCACAAAGGCGGATGGGTGGGTGGTGGAGGAAACTTTAAACGCTATAAATGTTACATATACAACCCGTAGTCAGTAGCTGCATAGTTTGAGGTTGAAATATAAGAAAACACGTGTACACACATATAGATAGATGCTTTATTGTTATTTTATAAGGAAATACGAAGAAACTGTAAACAGAAAATGAAGGTAAATATTGCAAAAAAATGGCTGATGTCCTTTGAAATATAGTTTAACATAATCCTGTCAGCTTAACATAACTGTGTCAGCTGAGAGAAGCAACGCGTTTTTGACAAGGAAGTCGCAAACACACATGCCAGTGCTCAGAATCTTGTCACTCACGGAGAGGCGTAGATAATTTATAGACGATCATATATAGACAAACATATCATACATTTTACTCCTGATAAACAAGCCACAACGTAACTAAACTGAAGCTTCCGACAAGGTGTGATAAACATATCTTCAACATCATATTCATCACACCTCCTTCACCCAACAGCAACCGCAAAGATTTTGTATTTCCTCTTACCCATATTATTTGTTTGGTGTTAAAAGTTGGCAAATAAGCACAAAAAGGAGGTAGGCAAAACATAGAAAAATAAAAAGACCAACCGTTGCCGACTGAGGCAAGATTACTTTCTTTATCTGCCTCGACTGTAAGGTGTGTGACAACTGTCTCGGTTGTAGTTCTTGTGTCATTAAACTCATCCGTGACATCTCTTTGTACTTGTCTGAATCCTCTAGTGCATTTCTAATAATACATGAGAATGAGGTTAACGCTACTACAGCTACTATTACGACTACAGCTACTATGGATATTGCTGCTGATACTACTACTGCAACTATTACACATACTACAACTATTTTTTTATTACTACTACCATCCTCGCCACTACTACTACTACTACTGCTACTAGTACTACTACTACAGTTGCCATGCTTATTGGCATTGTTGTGAGTACGACTTTGTGGTCTTAAACTAACAGAAAACAACGAAAACTTTAAAGTTTTTTAAAAGTCAATAAATAATTTATTTACCGTAATACAAAATGAAGTTCTAAAAGTATTATGAATTAAATCCCAAATAGTTCTAAAATTTCTTTTACACGTCCAGAAGTAAAAAGAGTGTTCCCAATGAATTAAAGTGGTGTTCTGAAAAAAATTAAATCTTGAATGTGCTGATATGCCAATAGTCTGGACTTTTTTATGTCTTAACTTTCTTGATGTACTACAATGTTATAATTCAAAATGTCTCTAAGTGAAATCACATTAGCCACAAACTAGTGATTTAGTCCTAATTTATTAACGAGCACCTCGTAATTCTAAAGAATAATTAAAGTGCAATAATGCTAATGTGCATATATCACGCATTAATCAAACTGTGCTAATGTGCAAATATTATTCAGTAATCGAGCTATGTTAATATGTATACATTATGCAGTAGTCAAGCTATGTTAATGTGTATACATTATGCAGTAGTCCAGCTATGTTAATGTGTATATAAGTATGCAGTAATCCAGCTATATTAATGTGCATACATTATGCAGTAGTCAAGCTATGTTAATGTGTATACATTATGCAGTAGTCAAGCTATGTTAATGTGTATACATTATGCAGTAGTCCAGCTATGTTAATGTGTATACAAGTATGTAGTAATCCAGCTATATTAATTTGCATACATTATGCAGTAGTCAAGCTATGTTAATGTGTATACATTATGCAATAGTCCAGCTATGTTAATGTGTATACATTATGCAGTAGTCAAGCTATGTTAATGTGTATACATTATGCAGTAATCCAGCTATGTTAATGTGTATACATTATGCAGTATTCCAGGTATGTTAATGTGCATACATTATGCAGTAGTCATGCTATGTTAATGTGTATACATTATGCAGTAGTCAAGCTATGTTAATGTGTATACATTATGCAGTAATCCAGCTATGCTAATGTGCGCCATGGTGTATAGAAATTAAATGTGGTGTTCAACACGAGTATACATACATAATTTCCTATAAATAATCGGTACATAATATTATTAAGGTGTTAATATGGTACTTACTCTTATATAATAAAAGAATTGATAAACTGGATAATGGAATTTCAAATATGCAATTTATGGTGGCTATGGAAAGGTAGAAAGTCGTCAATTTTGTTTTACTCACATAATTGCATGCATGGGATCCAATGGGACAGACTCGGACATCACATACAAGGGTAAGGAATGGACTGTGGTGAAACCGAAAGGCGTAAAGATCTGCCCATAACTCACCCGATCCCACCACTCTAAAATCCGATACCAGGTCTTTATTCTGGGAACAGCTGAAATAGAAATGATGATACTGTAACAATCCAAGGGGTTTTACTTGACCGAGCCATGTCAAACCCAGGCGCGATTCCGCTAGAAGTCATAAGTTTCCCCATAATTCCAAAGACCCCTATGCAACTACTTTTGTAAACTAGAAGGTCCAGCGTGTCCATTTTATAATAATTTTACTCTGATTAATACAAGACGACAGATCTCACAACTTCCCAATTGTCTATCAGCCGCACATCTGCATAGTTTCTCTTCATTAACATTCTGTAACATACCGCCAGCATTTCACGCCGTAAAACTATACAACCCCTACCTAATAAGGGGAACTATTTTTACTACGCCAACTTAGGCCAGTCAAATCATGGTTTTAAGCCACATTTCGCCTGTAAAATTGCGTCACATTTACCACCATGGCAACAATAAACGGCGCCTACCGACGACGGAACAGTCCCTTCTGGTTTATTCCATTGTGTAATATACTGGTCTCCAGTCTTAAACATTGCACCTGGAGTCACACGATCAATGTACACAACTAGATTTGAATAGGACTATTAAACGACAGGGACACTCATGCGACTCTGAGCTGATTTCACCAAAAGGAAACCATGGGATCATGAAAACTCACTAACACTTTACCCCGTGACATTTGCTACTAGTAATTGGCTAACAATTTCGGGCTGACGAATATATTCCCAGCAGCGACTTCCCATAATCAAACAAGTAATTGCTGGTTTTGAACCGGTCATGATGTTATTTTTTTCAAATGCTGATTGATTAAACTTTTAAAAAAATAAGAATTTATATCCTGTAAAAAATACACTACACTCTTCTAAGAATAAATGATAGTTAAGACTAGGGACAAAGCATATTTACAAGTGGATAAAAGGTGCTGATCCCAACCATTTTTGATAGTTCAATTTATAAGTTTTTATGTCATTGCCATCACAATATAAAAAGTCTAAACTCATGGTGGTGGATGAGAAGATGTAACATACTTAGTACTACTATTCTGACACCAGTAAAGGTATATAAAACAGTAATATGGTGTGATACAAAGTGGTAACGTATCGTTCACAATATTAAGTTATCGTACACATTAGTAAGGAATCGCACACATCATCATACACAGAAATATGGCTTGTGAAAATACATACAAAAATAAATAGAAACATTTACACATAAGAATTGTAAAAGAAACCGAATAATAGAAATGGAAATTAATTCCTACAATACAATGACTGTAAAGAATATACACTTAAAAACCAGCTTTTTGAAATCAAACCTGATATTATCTGAAACAAATATTTACATATGAATTGCTACAATATATTTACATCTTGTTTATCCTTTACTTGCCTACCATTACCATTTGTATTTCTCCCTGTTTGCTGCTACCATATTCGTAAAGTTCTGTCTGTACTTTCTATGTACTAAAATACAAGTAACTTATAGTTCTACCAAGTAAGTATCCAGAGATGAGAGGGATATTAAAACCATAGAAGTTGAGGTCTATATGTTTCTACCACACAATTTGAAGTCGATATAGTTATACACTACTAGCTGAGGTCGATATAGTTATACTACACAAATTGAGGTCGATATAGTTAATACCCTACGAGCTGAGGTCGATATAGTTCTACCACAAAAGTATACAAAGTTGAGGTCAATTATTTTGTCTTCACATAATAACATTCAGATGACTTTCATATTTCTAACTTTTTGTTACATCCAGTGCTGATTTTATGTGCCTCAATTGTACATTTCATTTATTGGGCTTCTTGTATTACGACACTGTCATACAGTTTTCATATTTTTCTATGGATTAATCATCAGTTGTAAGTGTTGCTACTTGTATGATACGTTACTGCTGTAGTAATGAGTAGTAAGTATACTTTATCTTCCTAGACACCCCACTTTAATTTATACACTCACTCATTTAGACAACCCACACTCATTTAGACACCACACTCTTACTTAGACACCCCACTCTCATTTAGAAACCCCACTCTTAGACATCCAACTCTAACTTAGACACTCCACTCTAACTTAGACATTCCACTTTAAGTTAGACATTCACTCTCATTTAGACACCCCACTCCTACTTGGACACCCTACTTTCATTTAGACATCGCACTCGTGCTTAGACACCTCACTCTCATTTAGACACCGCTCTCGTACTTAAACACCCCACTCCTACTTAGACACCCCACTCTCATTTAGACATCCCACTCTTACTTAAACACCCCACTCTCACTTAGACACCCCAATCGTACTTAAAAACACCACTCTTACTTAGACATCATGTCGTTTTGATGGGTACATCATCATTTTCCCCTTTAACAACACATTCCTCTTTCCTGCTTACTCTCATTTAGACACCCCAATCGTACTTAAAAACACCACTCTTACTTGGACATGATGTCGTTTTGATGGGTACATCATTAATTTCCCCTTTAACAACACATTCCTCTTTCCTGTTTGCAGTACTTTATATTCAACGAGGTAGAAATTTTACAGGCATGAAAAATCATTTTCGAGTCAAATTATTAATGGATAACTTTTTCCGTAGTACACATATGCATTCATTTATTTACACATATGCATGAATTCATGTACACATATGCAAATGCATTTTAGAATATATGTGAAACTTTCATGCACTATATTTTATTCTCCTGTTCTGCTCCTATAACATTTATGATTTGTTACAGTGATGATAAAGATGACAAACTGGAGCGGGTGGGTGGATTTAGCGTTATTGGTTTCTTTTCAAATGTCTAACGTTTGAATTGTATGAAGTTTACCTGCACAGAAAATATTATTATTGACTAGCGTTTTACTTTTGTGTGAAGTTTACCTACCCAGAAAATATTATAATCTGAACAACTTCATCGCTGACATTAAGGCCTGGATATGCTCTGCACATAGAAGGGAACAGGCTGTACATTTCTACAAATAAATAAATAAATAAATAAATAAATAATAAAATAATTGTAATAATAACGAAGATAATAACGATAACAATAATGATGACAATGAAGACTGTGATGAAGATGAAGCATTGCATTAAAACGTACTAATATATACGATATTTGTAATATTTTTAGGCACAATATATCTGATAATTTTCATATTAATGAATCATGTTTGCAAATAAACTCAAATAACATTAGTCGATTATTTTCTGTCAAAACTTAATATAAATAGAATCTAGCTGGGATAATTTATGTTGTGCTCTGTTGAAAAGAAACATGTGTAATGGAACCTGGAAATATTTATCTGCGCATACAGCTATGAAAATAAATTCAAACCGGTACGTGTCGCTTTCTCCATCACTACAACAGGCCAGGTTGAACTAATTTTGAAGGTATGAAGTTTATTATTTCGACGAGATTGTAGTTAAGTTCAAAGCAGTATAAAATTAGAGTCTCAAGGGATTTGTGACTGTGACCTACTTACAAAAAGTGGATAGCATTCTTCAATACAACGTATGTGATTTTGACATACTTGCTAGTGGTGGATAGCATTCTTCAATGCAAAAGAATATGACAACCTAGTTGTTAGCGGTGGATGACATTCTTCAGTAAAACCATATATACCTGGTTTAATAATTGTATATACAACAGTTGAATAGCTTAGGGCATTAAATGAACAGCGATGCTTTCAAAGGCATAACAACACAGCAAGACACACCAACGAAATATTCACTTTCTCATGAAAAGATTTTCAACCGGTATTTATACACAATATCTTTTAGATTGGTAGCAATATAATTTACTATAACTAGGAATGGAATGCAATAGATTTGCAGTCTATGTGTTAAGTATCAAAGTATAATAGGCAGAAAGAGAACTTAATATATCAAATCAAGTGCAATACTCAAACAATGAATATCATAACCTGTTTGGAAAACATTTATTCGTGGCACTGACGTAACCTTTGATTTTCATAATTGCAATATGATTCACCATGAAAATTTTCCTGATTTCAACCACCTTATCCTGGAAAGCATTCTTTTAATTTTTTTCGCTTGGAATTTTTAGGACTTTCAATTAAATTAGGAAACAAAACTCTTTTTTTCAGAAACGAAACCTTCTAATTCCCTGTTTTGACCTGTATCCCAAGTCTTGAATCTCTACAAAACATTTAATTGGCTCTTCTACCAATCAGGGAAGTTTGTGCCCCATTTGGCGTGCCCCCTATCCCCAGGGTGTTGCTTTGGGCGGCTGCCACGCCACTACACTGAGGGTAAGGTTTACCCCGGGACAACGTCAGTTGAGCATGTGTATTTGCCTTTAAAGGCCCAGTAATTATGCACATGCTCATATCAAGTGATCATTACTGTCCCAGTAACTATATACAACAAGGCCCCAAGTGGCCGAGTGGTCTAGAGCTCTGTCCGTTACGTATCACTGCCATCTAACCTGTGTCTGCGTGGGTTCGAGTCTCGGATTCAGCCAACGTGGGTATGTGAGAAAGCTTGCCAGCAGCTTCTCGTGGGTCGGTGGTTCTTTCCGGGGTTTTCCCGGGTTCTTCCTCCACCATTAATACTGGCCGCCATGTATAGAGCCTATCGTGTGCTAAAAAATGGCATTAAACCCTACCACAACAACATGTACAAGGTTATAGAGTGAGACCTTTACAGGACCAATAACTATTTATGTTTTCGTGCCCAGCATGTGCGTATGTGTGGGGAATCTTAATAGTTTTCAAGTTATCAATCAGAGATTAAATCCCATATGGAAAGGTTCAATATCAGCCCAATGTATACATTTGATTTCTAATGGCTAAGGGGGCGCTCACCAGTTAATATGTACTTTTGAGAGAGTGACGAGTGACGTATGTAAGGTGAAGTAGTTCGCATTTAAAACATACACAGTGGAGAGAATGTTGGCATACCTCTTTGCTACATTAATGTAATGTGGATGATATTTCTTTGGATATTGCACTTTTGTAAGTTTTACATGATTTAAGCACACTGCTAACTAAAATGACTGATCCCTTGTGTTAAAAATCAGCCGGAATTAGTCTAAAGTACACTATATATAACAGCTATTAAAATAGGAGCAATGAATTTTGCTAGACTAGACAATACCAGCTTCTGAAAGTGCAATGAATGAATTACCAAATATATAAAATGTAAAACAAAGTTATCGGCTCTATTTTTTTTATATACAATTTACCTCTGAAGTTCAGGAAGTGAAAATGACCAAGTAGAGCTAGCACTTTTTTGAAAGATGCACATCTGAAGTAAGGCCAAGCTGTACACTCTATAACCCATAGTACACCCATCAATCATACATCAAAATAAAGGGAATTAAAGGTTCTTTGAATTATACCTAAGATATACAAGGTCTTTTTTAAATAGCCAGTATAACCAGTGAGGAAAGCCGGAGAAATTCTTTTTCTTTGAAATCCTAACCTATGCAAAATACGAAACTGTAGAGTGCCACCTAATACAGGCTAAGGATCTCAGCTGGATTTTAAATATAAGGGGGAGTTCAATGTGCGTCCGTTCGAACGGAATGATTTGTATAATAATATCCCATAATTTCCTTAAAAAGGCGCTTGAATAATTAATATTAATATTTCCAGATTAAAGGATGGGGTCTGATTATATAAAGCCTAGCCAAAATTTTCTCAAAAACAAAAAGGAAAAAAAACATTCATGGGGAACTTAAACAGTCCCAAAATGTTTTACCTGGCCCCTGTATTACCCAATAGAGTTTTGTCCCTAGATGAGCTCTTCTGACAACCTTGGTCTTTTTATTGTCAGCATACACGTGTCCCATTAAGGCAAAGAAGGGCGTTACACTGCTCACTATCTTTGTCGGAATTCTGGAAAATAAAATAGAAAACGTGAAAGTAGGAACTTAATGCGATTTCTGAGAATCGTAGCACTTTGCATCTGTGTGCTATTTATATCTAAGCGTTTGCATTGCAAAATAGTCATTCTCAGACACCTTGGCAAGCCACATTTTTAAGTCACCCATATTTTGTTGGAATCCTCATTAGCACACACAGGAAGAGCAGTCTTAAGCTGTCACTTTGAATATATGAGGTTAAATAAACATCATATGTTGTGCTTTTTTATTATATAGTGTATATTGCTAATTATATAATGTAAAATTCTTATTATATGGTATGCCTTTCTATATAATGTTTTATTATGTCATGGGTGCTTATGTGATATGATATGCGCTTTTAAACACATGTCATATCTATAGACATATATAATCTCTCTCTTTTCCTCCCTCCCCCCCCTCCCCTCCCCCCGCTGAATCTATGTGTTAATTAATAATTTGATGTACATACGAGGAGGTAAAATACAACTATGATGTGCATATTGTATTAAATATTTTATTATATATGTTGTACTTTTTTTTTCATTACATGACATGGAAACTTCCTTTTCGTGAAGATCCAACCGAAAATGCCCTAGGTGAGAATTTACTGCTGCACCATTTTTGAAGGAAATGCTCCACAATCTGGCCATATATAATATACAATATGTCCCAGTCGTTAAATTTAATATAACATGGTGGCACTGTAATAGCTAAAGTTACGCAGGTTCTACCAGTCCCTAGCTATTTTATTTATAGCCACTTTCAGATGACTCAGAGGCAGCAATATTGGAAGACGAATTACCGATTTTTAATAAGGATTGTATAGGGGGTTTCACTGTTGCAACGGAGTTACTGATCGTAGCGCCTAAAATTACCTCCCTTAGTACCACAATCAAACAAATTCTTATCTTCTCAAAACAATATTATGCAACAAACATGAGCAGAACCAATAGAATATGGGCCTTCTGTGAACGTCTTAGAAATCGGTGTAATGATATGGACCTACTTTTACGTGTCCAACAAGCAATGCTTGTTGACTTACATAGAACAAGCTGCCAGTTTGTCAACAATCCAGGCATGTCCCTCTATTGTTTACACGGTTATGTTCTTCAGCGCCTTACCATGTGTACATGGTGTGGGTTGGGTGGATGACAACTATTTTTAAAAACATGCAATCACACTAACAAGTTTTAATATTTTGTGATGAAATAGAAAATATGCAGGCAAAACAGAAGACACAGTCAAGGCCGCGGACAGGGTAGGACAACTAGCACAAAATTCAGAAGACACACAACGACGTTAAGAGGGCCCACCGCCGATGAGAAGAATTTATTTTGCATTTTTTCGTGATTCATAGGGGCCTACTGGAGAATTTTTCCTTGGATATATAATGGACAATGACGTATGCAATGGTAAGCATGATCGGTTAGACTTGCGCTAGTTTTGTCAAACTCAGGTCAGTGGATGATAGACATAGCATAAACTTTCCTGAGAGCTGCAGCAGTGGATTTCAGTTAATGTTCTTTCAGTTGTCTATATTTCTTCAAGACCCTGATGGTTCCTGTCGTATTTAGGCTGATGCATTATAAAGTAAAGATGTTTCATTCTGTGACATACTTGCTCCATCCTTTGACCTTAAGGTCAAGATCACATATTTGGAAGACTTGAAGTGAGGTTTTAGTTTAAAGTTTATCATTTGATATATTTTCTCAATCCCTTTGATGGATTCTGGTGGTGAACCATATAAAGCAAACACAATGTATTTTACATGACACTAGCTCATACCTTTGACCTTGGGATCAAGGTTGTAGTCAGAGTACAAGTCATGGTCGTGGGTAGACGTGCAGACCACAAACTTCTTGTTAATGAAACTTTGTATTGATAACCAAAAACACGTATTTGATTAGACAAATTTGAATTTTTCAAGGTAACAATTTCAGGTGGTGGGAATGAACGGGGGAATAGTGGTCATCAACATCGAGGTTTCTCTCGCTGTCAGTAATTTGATGTTCTGTTCAAAGCGGACGTTGCAAGTGTACAAATTAAGTTCCTGCCAACTTTTAAATTCAAGAATCTTTTAAATAATCATTAATGAGAATTCAGCTCTACAAGTAATTCTTTGTAGTTAAGGTTAAGGTATGGCAATTGTGTCTGGTCGCATAGTACTTTTGCATTGCTGCTAACAAAAGAGAATAGCTGGCTACAGTAATATAGAATCACTGTTTCTGCTAGTTATAAGTAAATTACCAAGAAAGTTGGCCAGGAACCTACGAGAATTTCAAAGGCTGGAATGTTCGTTCTGGGTAAACAAATTGGTGATAATAGACAATAAAACACTGTAAACAGAAGATATCTAACTATTTCCAGTTTTAAACGTAAGAACTTAGTACGAAAATTGTTGTTCAATGTAAAACCATTTTTTGAGCGTTAAAATCGATGTGGAAATACTCTACAGACTGCTTCATGACACATTACTAAGATTTTGGCAAATTCGTGATAACGTTAATGCTGTTAATTTCGCTCTAAAGCCTCCACTAAAATGTATATGTTGTAAAGGGAGCACTAAACTGCATTTGGATACGGCCGCCTCGTAGATGTATACTGATTACGTTTGAAGCCAACCGCAAAAAATAATGCTCGATAACAAGGAACATATATACATGAACATATATACATATTCAAACTCGTCATAGAATGAAGAAACAAAACGTTTGTTAACGTTTGTTTGCGCATTTGGGTGTGTTTGTGTGTGTGGTTGGGATTTTTAATGTAGCTTTAACAATTTTTAAGTCATATCGCTACGATGCCTGCATGGTGACAGTTTATAGTGATGTCTAGCACTGGGGCATCATGTCACGGACTTGTAGTATCATGTCCCACCCAGTCACATTATCCTGACACCAGGCCGACCAGTCCTAACACTACCCTCTTAATGCCGAGCGACACGCAAGGCAGCTGCTAGTGACATTTTTAGACGTCTTTGGTATGACTTGGCCGTGGTTCGAAACAGCGACCTTCCGCATTCGAGGCGGACACTAACTATTTAGGCCACCGGATGTTTGCGCACTTGGATTGATATTGAGAGAGAGAGAGAGAGAGAGAGAGATTGATTACATTGCGGTAGCTCCATTATGTGCTATTTTTTCTATTCCTTCTTTGGGGATTTCATTACAGATGACAATGAAGGAAGCGAAAGATGTATTTTTCCCTCCCTGGATAAAACTGAAAGTTTTACTGGCGAAGTCTATGTGGATTTGGTTATTCTGAAAATAAAATAAAAAGAAAGTGAAAATGTGGCAAATATTCAGACTACTCGTTACCCCGCACCTACTGCATCAGGCCGTGAGTCTATATTCATAATTTTAAATAGGTCACATTCATCTACTTAGGCCCGTACAATATCTTATCACATAATAAAAATACAACCCTCCTTATATTGGTGTGGATGTAATGCAGGTCTCACTGAAAGGACCGTATTACCAATGAAAATCTGACTTTTCACCACCAAACCTCCTTTTTCTGAGGGCTGCATTCAAGATCGTAAACCTTTGTTCAAATTTTCTGACGCTCGTAAAAGGTCACACCAAATATGAACGATATACCTCAATCAGCATAGATGCAGCGCCTAGGGATAACACATTAAAACATATACCACGACAAGATTACAAAAAAACAAACAATAAAATTGCAAAACAATAATCTGTTGACAATAAGTAAGGAAGTAAACACATTAAGTCATTAAGCCTGTTCTTGTAGTAGACGTAGATGAGTTTTAAGAGCAGTCTTGAAGGAGATCTTAGTGTCTGTGCGTCTAAAATCTATAAGCATTTCGTTCCACTTGGCTGGGCCCTAGCACTAACAGAACGTTATTCGTTTGACTTCGTTTTTAACAGTGGGAACAATGAGAATGTGAGTGTCGGAAGAGGAGCGTAAGTTTCTAGATGGGATCTACACTTTGGTGGGGTCCGATAGGTATATGGGAATAAAACCAATCAGCGAATTGTAGCATAATGAACAGATTTTTCACTTGACGGGTAGCTAGTGAAGGTTACAGAGCAGGGGAGGTGTGCTCGGTTCTTTGTACTCCGAAATCCTCTCTGTCATCTATTCATTCATACCAAAGACTTACAAAAATGGTACTAACAGCTCCCTCGCTTGGCGTTAGTGTTAGGACTAGTCGGCCTGGTGTCAGGATAACGTGACTGGGTGGGACATCACGCTACATGTCTGCGAAATGATGCCCTAGTGCTAGACATCACTAATAACTGCCACACTGCAGACATCGTAGCGATATGACTGAAAAATTGTTAAAGCATGATGTCACACCCAGTTACATTATCCTGACATAAAGCCGACCAGTATCATTTTTGTAAGTCTTTGGTATGACTCGGATCGAACCCATGACCTCCCGCATCCGAGGCGGGTGGTCTAACCACTAGGCCACCCGAGCGGTCTTCATGGGAAAAAGTAAATGAAATATATGATGGTTGGACCATCTATTTACAATATCAAGGGATCCTTAACTCTGTTCAATTATTTATGAATAGATTATCTAAAATGTTCTCAAACATATGGTATGGTCACAATATGATATAATGGAATTGGGCACAAATTCTAACAACATAAATTAGCCCTCTCCCTACATGACACAAGTATTGCAACAATATTCAACATGACAACATATTAATGAAAAACAATAGGTTGGAGAGATGGGGGGCGGGGGTCAGGCGCATAGACAGTAATCAGCATTTGAGTACGTTATTCAAATCGTCCAGTAGCGGTTATATATAGCATACGTAATGCAAATTTCTATATTTTTCCCCAATGCAGTATATCTAAGCGAAGAACTGTATATGAAACTGAAAGTAAATTTCTCATCAACTTAGCTCGTTGTCTACTGTACTTGGGACAGAATATGAAAAAGAACATGGTGGTTTCGATCCCACAGCATGGACAAAAGGTGTCAGCAAGTTGAACACGGTCAAGGTCAGCTTTTAATGAACTTACATTGTGTCGTAATCTGGTATGGATAATATCCAGTGTTCGATTAATAAACTTGGCATTTTGCTGGATACGTTTTTGGGACATAAACACTTTTTTTTACAAAGCACTGTAAGACATACTACATTGAGTATCATGTTCGAGATTGTTCCACAAATATACTGTTGAAGGTATAAAAGATGATTTGGTAGAATTTAGCCTGAAACTGCTAATGATCATATTGTTTGAACGTCGAAGGTTATAACTTTTGTTTGGACACAGGGGAGGGAGTAATTCAGTGATATAGTCTGGAGTATGGCTCATTTCAATGTTGTAGAGTGTTCGTAGTTTTTGTCTTTATCTTCTAGACTGCAGACGTTCCCATCCCGTTTCAAAACAAAGATTGTCTGCTAGTGTATTTTGGAAGTCTTGTAACTATCCTTGCCACTTCGAGTTGTAGATTTTCCAGTTTTTCTGAATCGATCAACAAGCATCCGTCCCAGACTACACTGACATGTTCTAAGAGAGGCCTGTTATAAGTTATATACAGTTTTTATATATAAAATTTGCCTACTTAGTTTTTGTTTTAGTTTTCGTAGATTAGCTATTCGACATAATGCTTTTTTAAAATACTATCAATGTGAAAAGTACTATCAACGTGACAAGTCCCTTTCGTATTTAATGAAAGTATTAATCCTATATGGCTATGAGAATCCTTATATTTAAGTTCGATATTATCAAAAACAAGTTCAGGGTTGTTTGTTATGTTTTAGTTTGTGAAAAACATAGCCACTGTTTTTTATGGATTAAACTTTAAGAGCCATTTCTTGGACCATTTTTGCAGTTTTATTATTCATGACAAGCTCTATTTCAGCACAATAAGGGGATGAATAATGCAGAGACGAGTCATCTAGACAAAGACGAGTGAGAGAGCTTATACCATCGACAATACAGTTTACATAGGTTAAAGGGCGGTCCGAACACGGATCCTTGCGGCACACCAGTATTTATAACCATTTCCCGTGAATAAGTTTTATGCAAAATCAGTGCTTGTTTTCTGTTACTTAAATAACTTTCAACCATTTTATCAAATTACCTGAAAATCCGTATTCTTTTAATTTGAATAATAAGCCTATGTGCTAGACCCAATCGAAAGCTTTTGATAGATCACAAAACACAATATAGGAATTTTGAGATTGTTCTTAGGAACTACAAATACTATGCTACATTTCAATAAAATGAAAAACAGTGGAGTGACTAGAAAGAAATCCTGATTGATCCTTATAATAAAGACTTTGTATATGAAAGTAATTATATACATGTTTAAAATGCATCTTCCAAAGATTTTTGTGACACATCTAAGTAGAGAAATTGGTCTATAATTGGCAATCTCGTGTTGATCATCTTTTTAGGAATTGGAAGAATGTACGCAAGTTTTCATTTATCTGGAAATTTGATTTTCTTCAATGATCGATTAAAAAGCATTGCTAGTGCTGCTACTATTGTTTCACTAACGTCTTTAAGCATTCTATGACTTACACCATCAGGCACAGTGGATATATTGATATATATGGAATTAATAATATCTTTAATTTCTTTTTCAGTAATAGTAATTTTGTTTAGGGAATCAGAGCATCCTTTCTGAAAAGTAGAAATAGGAACATTACTAGTTGAAACTTAGGTAAAATGATAATTTCGATTAGGTAGCCTTTTCATTTTCATCATAGATGTAAACCGAAATATTATTTCTTGTATCTATAAGTGGTGGATTAGAATTTGAAAGATTGACATCATTTAAAAAGGATTTTGTAATTTTCCAAAATGTTTTATGGAGCATTTCTTTCAGAGTCTGAAAGATGCGCATCAATATTATCCATATATTGCTTTTTAGCCTACCTTCTCATGTCCTTTACTTTATTCATGATTTGTTTGAATTTGTTTCAGTCGATTGGTCTATCACGATTGGTGGTAGTTTTCCATGCTATATCCCTTTTCCTTGTCATTTTTCTTAATTGGCAGCCAAACCACGGTTTATCGGTGGGGCGAATTGTTACAGTTTTACAAGGAATCCACAGAGATGAGAATTTTAATAGTTTGGTTGTGAATATATCAGTTACCACATCAATACCGCTTGGTGTTAGCAAAAGATCTGCCCACGTAGTTCCTATTATTAGAGCGTTCAATTTGTTAAAATCAGCTTTGTTGTAAATCCAAACACGGCGCATATATGCCGCTTTCAGGTGCACGTTAACGCTGATTGCTACATAAGCAGCACCATGATCACTCAATTCTGTATCAATTTTTAACATGCATGTGTAAATTATATTTGTACCACTACTTACAAAGATTGGATCAAAAAAGTGCTGGTAGTAGGACAGTAGGATTTATTACATTTCGTAGACCATATCTTGCCATTAAATTACCATATCTTGCCATTAAATTACCATATCTTGCCATTAAATTAACTAAATTTGCAGAAGCAGAATGTACAAGTGAATCAGTGTTATAGTCCCCAAAGCAATGTTATGTTTTAATTGTCATTGAAGATATAAAAATAAGCTTCAAGACTTTCCCAGAAATTGGTTGGAGAGTAGTTTGATCTGTACCCTACCCCTAATGCTAATTTATGAGAGGTTAAGGTAATCTCAATCCACATTAGTTTAATGTCGTCACAACCAAAGCTCAAAATGTTCAGACGTTTGCAAACTAGCTTATCAGACTATATGTTGAATCCCAACCAGGAAGTTTGGAGTAAACGTGGATGCGAAGAAGACATTACTTCTTGAAACTGTTAAACGAGAAGGACAACTTTAATCTTGTTAAAGACACAGACATTTTAGACCCTAAAGCACTAACTAAATGAAAAATACAACTTAATCTACCAAATCAATTGTATTGGACAAATTATTCTGCCGTAAACAAACAAAATTACAAAAGACTCTAATTTAATTTGGTTTCAATATAAATTACTATAGAGAGATCTTACAACAAATACCCTCTTTTAGAAAAAAATTAAAAATTTCAGATCATAATAAATGTTCCTTTTGTACCTAAAACATTACATGACCTTTTGGGTACTGTACTGTAGATTTGGGGATTGTACTTTATGATTTGGGGACTGTACTGTATTATTGGAGACTGTACTGTAGATTTGGGGACTGTACTGTGGTTAAACAGTTTAAGCATGATCTAAATCAGTGGATCAGATATAACACTAATTTCTTGCGTAAATTTTAATGTTAAGGAATAACTGTAACAATGCTACAAGCAGACATTTTAATTTACTTTACATTGCTAGCGTATTATATATATATATATATATATATATATATATATATATATATATATATATATATATATATATATATATATATATATATATATACCAGTCAGATGACTTTCCTTTCTTTTACGATATGGAATACAGATAACAATGAAATGTAGCCTAAGGAGTTCTATCTGGGGCTACAGTCATTTTGATCTTTAGTCAAACTCAGTAATTACATTTTATCTATGTATTTTCGTCTAAGTTCGACACATTACGAAGAAGGTAATCGATATAAACAGCATTTAGAAGGTAGACCCAATCACAATTATGCATGCAATCCAGAGCGTTCTTTTCGTTACATGTATGAAATTATCTTAGTCTTTATAAAAAATAATAGAATTGACACTTTGTTCTTTCCAGAGTTATTTTCTCGTACGATTTGTCGGTATAACAGTGACAAGTTTCTGAAAACACAGTACCCGTCATTTCAATTTTTATATTTATAAAATTGTAAACTATATAGTACAACGGATTGTTCTATATTTGTTAGAAATTTATGTATGTCTATTAATTAGGAAGATGCTGTAATACTATGAACTGAGTTATAGTTTTATCATTCTTGTTAGTGTGTATAGTATTTTGCTTCATGACTTAACATATTGATATTTGGAAATGAAGTTATGAGCGATGACTTGGAGGCATTACAGTCTAACATTCGAATATTTCAAGTCAAGACATTCTAGCAAAAATACCAAATTGGTAGTCCTTAATTAAGTAGAATAATTTGATAATTGGGGTATTAGATAAGTTTAGATATAGAATGCTGTTTGGTTTAATAAAGCATTGTCGTGTATTCAGTCCTGAGAGTTCTCTTCTCCAGATTACAAACGTGGTTCGAACCTGTACACCCGCAATATAACATATAGTGTGCATCTTAATGGAATGACACGTTCATAGTCACTGTGACGGAGAGAGATAACAACGATTGTGCGTCTTAATGGAATGGCACGTTCCTAGTCACTGTGACGGAGAGATAACAACGATTGTGCGTCTTAATGGAATGGCACGTTCCTAGTCACTGTGACGGAGAGATAACAACGATTGTGCGTCTTAATGGAATGACACGTCCCTAGTCACCGTGTTGAGTAGGACAATACTGTTCCTGCTATATCTCTTCTTTCTATCCAAAAATTTTATGGGAGTCATGGTTGAAAACAATTTTGATGAAATAGGTTTAATATCTACTCTTAAGCTAAATAGGGTATAAAGCTGTTAAGGAGTCAACCCTGGAAAGAACATAATAGGACATATTAAGGAAGCAACCTATTGATTTTCAGGGGTAGGGCTGGGATTTTTGGAGAAAAGAATTCCGACAATTTAATTGGCTGAAAACAATACTCTTTACCAGATTTATGGAAAGAATTTTTTTATCTCTACTATATTAATTGAAGAAAATATTATGTTACGGTAGAAGAACCGAAAAATAATGTCATCTCTCATCTCTCATCCCGCACCCCACCCCCACCTCCTCTACCGAAAATTAAATGGTTGGTCCCTAAGGCAGTTAACTTCTTCATATAGACTTATTTCTTGAACAATGGCTCCGCAAGAACCCTGAGAATAATTGCTGTAATAAGACAACATCCCATGCTTTGTTGATTGTACATTTATATAAGTCGCCTTTACCTTGCTGCATTCTGTGATTCTCACTATGACTTTTTGTGTGTCATCATTCCATTGGGTGATACATGTACCAATGGAATTTTTGGCTGTCACATCGACGAAGACGGATGGATTGGGGTTGTACACTTGTATGGTATTATTTGCGAAGCATTCTGGAAAATATCACCAAAACAAGAAATTAAATATTTTCGCATATGTGAGCTAATTTATCAAAAATCAAATTTAACTTTTGCATTTGTCATTAAACTTTCCATTTTTTAAATACCCCAGCACTAGTGGAATGCCGACATTGTACGTCAAAAGCTGTACAATTTGCGTCTTATTTCACTTTGACAAGGAAGGAAACGAACATTTTTACGAACACTTTTCGCGACGCTTCATGGCATTTAGTTAACATCATAATCAAAACTATGTCGCAGTCTCATCCAATTTTTGGAGCGTGGTACATAACAAAACACACACACACACACATACACACACACACACACACACACACACACACGTGCATACTGCAATATAAAAGTGAGTCCAAATGCAGTATATATTGTGTGCTGCGAATGACAGGAAATGAGAGGAATTCTGTAATTAAACATATTTAGATTTGCACTTTTTAACTCGTCTGTGTAAAACTGCAAAAGAGATATTGCTACACTCGGGCGTTGTTGGTTCTCAACGAAATCTTGTTACTGGTAGCCGGGGCTGATGGATGAGCGTAACTGATTGTAGTATCTATGAAGTTATAAAATGTCGACATTATCCTATATCTAACTTACTCGTTTCTTTCTTTGTTTACTATATGAGCACAAGTTTATTGTGTGTGGGGTGTGTGTGTGTGTGTGTGTGTGTGTTTAGCTCAGACTGGTTCATGATTACAAGGCATTATTGTTATTTCATCAGCTTGAACCAGAATGAAGGGATTGTATTGGATGATATTGTAGTATGATATTGTAGCATGAGCGAAGACTCAACTATCAAAAGTAAAAATACTGAAAAAGTTCTTTTTTATAGCGTTTTGTCGTTTCTCTTAACTTGGTAATACATTTAAACCTGGTCGATAGACAAAATAACATTCTGTAAGATGAGGAGAACGATTCTACTGATCATCAAAAAGGTAAGGTCAATACGGGCGCTCATAACAAATTCTTCGACCGTTATCAAAAGTCGACTTGAATAACGATTACGGATATAATTCTTTGTTATGTCCCACAATTTTTAGATGTTTTATATTTGTTTGTTTATAAGGGGGGGGGGGGTGGTTTAAAAGGTTGCGAATTCATGGGGGATAATCCACGTTATGGGACAGCGCTGCATTCACTTTGGGAGTGGTAAATAGCTGCTGTAAAGTAAACAATTGATGAAGATGATCGATATGCAATGAAAGATATTTATATTAATACGGGCATTAATTTGACAGCTGTTTTTAATATACTAAAGAATCATTTAAAGCTCAGAAACGTTTGTCCATTATGGGTCCCACAGTTATTGGCCGCTGATCAAAAACAGTCGGTTGAAAAGGGAGACCAGAGACATCTGAATGAGATTGTCACATGTGATGACACATAGGTTTACTGTTTTGAACAAGACTTAGAAGCAAATTACAAAACCTGCATAGTTCACGGAGTGCCATTTGTGCCACACAGCCCTGATTTAGCTCCATGTGACTTTTGGCTCAATCCCTTATCAAACTTTTCCCCGAAGGACAGGCAATTTGAAAGCAGATCGCTTCAGTGGCCAAAGTGGTTAGAGCGTCCGCCTTGGATCCGAAAGTTCTCGGATTCGAATCTCTAACCCCGGCAAAGTCAAACCAGAGACATAAAAATTGTACTAGCAGCTGTCTCGCTTGGCATTCAGCATTAAGAGGTTAGTGTTAGGACTGGTCAGTCTGGTGTCAGGATAATGCTACATGTCAGAGGCATGATTCCCCAGTGCTAGACATCACTATAAACCGTCACACTGCAGACATCGTAGCGATATGACTCAAGTTGTTAAAGCTACGTTAAAAATTAAAACATGCACACATGCACACACTTTGAAAGCCGCCATGCAGTGGGGATTGCAGTTTTCCAGTGTATGAGTATCTTACAAAAATGTGAATATAAAATGACATTTACTAATTGGATTATCAGACTGAGATAGTGTGTAGAGGTGCATAGAGAGTACCTTGATGAGATGCATTGTCGTACTGTTGACTATCAAAGAAGTATGTTGTACATTGCACTAATATTCAGAAATTGTTAAATACCCTTCGTATAGTTAACAATTAAAGATTAAGTCAAACAGTATTATATATATATATATATATATATATATATATATATATATATATATATATATATATATATATATATATATATATATATATATAGTAAAATAGTTGCTAACGGGTTTATCATCAGGTACGAGCTTTTCATTCGATAAATATGGGTAATGTAAAGAGGTTTCTAGTGCACGTATTCTCGAAATTCATCGACTTGAGTGTGCATTCAAACCTCCATATTGTCTTTAATACTATAATTGTAACCATTTTTAATACAAAGGACCACCCACAAATAAAGGCATTCTTCATATAGACACGTGAAGATAAGTGACCCTTTTTGTCTGGTAACTTTATCCACTAACACTTTTTTATATATAAAAATAGAGTTGAGTGCTCACTTGCGTTTAGGAGCTCGGTGAATATGGGTTCTTGTAACGTTATATACATCGGCAAATTCCGTGAATATGGGTCCTTGTAACGTTATACATCGGCAAATTCCGTGAATATGGGGCCTTGTAACGTTATACATCGGCAAATTCCGTGAATATGGGGCCTTGTAACGTTATACATCGGCAAATTCCGTGAATATGGGGCCTTGTAACGTTATACATCGGCAAATTCCGTGAATAGGGGGCCTTGTAACGTTATACATCGGCAAATTCCGTGAATATGGGGCCTTGTAACGTTATACATCGGCAAATTACATCCTTATGTTAATGAAAGCCACTTACAGGATTTCTCAAAATCTTCGATGCCGATTATAACATTCCCGCACAGCTTTATCTGTCTTTCTATAGAGAAAACTAGACAATACTAAATTATAATAATGATATATGCAAGACAGCAAGTATTCAAATGTCCTTCTGACATTTCACGAGCATGCGTGTAGAAACAGGTGTCATGGTGTTTGTGCATGCCAGATGCATGTATTGTAATACTGATTTTTTAGCGAGGGCCACTGAAAGGTTCAACAGACAGGTAATAGCTGTCGACCTATATATCCTAGACTCTAAGGTCACTAGCATACAATTTGATTCCCATTTCACCAGGATGGTGGAGAAACCGTCAGTTGGTCCTATAACAATGTGTCATTTTCAAAAAGCACACTCAAGCAAGATGAACGAAGTACGAATCTAAATGAAAGCCAGTCTTGTGTTCTTCTACTTATATGTGTTTTGTTGTATTATCTTGAGACATAATAAATTTATTTCGACTACTCAAACGCCATATAAAACCGGTAGTACAATATAGTCTGCAAATATGGCTGCTGATGCTATTATGTGGGAAGGGTCTGTATATTCTACATAAAAATTATTGGTGAACAATACCGTATTTGAGTGACTCGGCAAACTGTATGGGGATGATAATGCAGATGATAATCTCAACACTCCTCATCTTGATACTGAAACGAAAGCAATTATACAATCGTACGTTCCAAATACGGAGACATTGTCACAAAGAGTCAATACAATCATAATCGCCTTAATATTTAAGACCCATACACTTTCAATGACCCTAGTGAGCACTTAATGTTCTTACATTTGTCTTATGAACATTACTTTAGGTATATATATATATATATATATATATATATATATATATATATATATATATATATATATATATATATATATATATATATATGGTTAAGAAAGTAGAAATATATTCTCATGAATTAAAGACATCTTCAACGTTGGGACATAAGGTCTAATTATGGGTATAACACAGATTGTTTTGATTTTTCTGAAGATGAGAGAGAGAGAGAGAGAGAGAGAGAGAGAGAGAGAGACTAAAGCAAATAGCAAGGTCAGTCTTGACAAATCTGTTGCTGCATTACATATATAAATTCCAAAACCACGTGTATTTCATTTACCTTAAGTGTAAATAAACAATGCAAGATTTTCACATCACCGGCAGTAATATCGGAGTGCAAGTGCTACATTCATATGGTATATATGCTTATTGTTATTATTATTATTATTAAATTTGTGATCTTGCCTTGAACACTGTCGCTCTGGCCTCAGTAACACATGACTAACAGCCTCCTACCCATGAGTTTGACTCCTAACCTTTTTGAACTCCCGTTGTTCAGTGTTTCAACATTTTAGTTAAACTTATGTGTCATATCCGATAACAGTCGCTTTGTTGCATGAAACAATACACTCACTTCATAAACATACAACAATTTACTTTAAAAGCAAAAGCAATTTACCATCTAAATTTCACTTTTGACCTTTCGATGTTTCAACCACAAGGCTGCTCTATGAACATAATGAAAAGAGTTCAATACATCATAATTATCCAAAAGGCATATATGTCATCATTTATTTATTTATAAACAACTGTGACACTGACCTTTGACTTTCTGGTCTTCCAATCCTTTTACATATTCTATACCAGAGGCAAACGTTCTTGCAATGTCAGAAAACAATTTATCAATGGCAAAGGTATACATTGACCTTGAAATAAATTTTAACCAAACGTTGTGGCCAAACAGGCATGTGGGTTGCTATCTGTGCTATCCGCTACAACATAACGTCTTTGGATTATGTACTGAAGAAAAACACACGTCTAGTTCCGCCATGTAACATGGCAACGTCATTATTAAAATATTCAAGACAAAACAGAAGGATGAATAGAGAGACTTTCATTCAGACAAGGAGGGGTTAAAAGTAGATAAACAATAGAAAAAAGGGGAAAAAATGAATAAAAGCTATTGACTAAACATGCAAAAAATTAAACGGATAAAATTACCAACTGGAGCCTCGTTAATTTCAGATCTAGCCAGTTTGGTTAATGATGTCATTAATGACAATTATCTTGCTGACACTTGCGATTAAAACTCAGTGGTTGGATCAGCACGTGCCTCACACACATATTTGGATTCTTATCTTTTGATAAGACTTATTAGCTCTGTCAGATTGCAAATGATAATCCATATTAGTCACACACCGAGTTGTGACGCGAGACATTCGTTTTCCATATATATATATCAGATGAATAATTTACACTGCAGGAATTTGTACAGATACTGCAACTGCTGGTAACAAGGGTATCAGCAACAACAATATTGTATATCAGCTTTGCTAAACCTTTTTATACTTTTTGATACCGTATTTATTTTTATTACAATGCACGTGCATTCATTGGGTAACCCCATTATATCAGCTTCGCAGTGTTAAGGTGTGAGTATTTATTAACTATGTTCTACATTGTCTATATTAAATCAGGATTTTAGTGTTGATTGTAAATCTAAACTTATGGCAAAAAAGCGTAAAGCAGATTTTAGGATAGCAAAATTTTGTCGCGCCTTTTTCATATGGATATTTAAAGAAAATTTATATGGATATTTAAAGAAATTTTAACGTATATTCCCTGATATGCCGACACATAATGTGCAGGCAGATCAGGGTTTATGCTGTTTGCTCTAATGATTACTCCTGACAAATTGCATAGACCCAGATAATTTTGCGACTGCAGATGTGGGTCTGAGCAGTTTCTAGTTAGATCTCAATGTTATATTTCAAGAAGCAAACCTAATAACACAAACTGCATCCGGAAAACAATACAAGATTTTAGCACTTTATTAGCAGTTATCTCTGTGAAATAGACACTTTAATTACTATACAGTTAAAACTGTGGAATTAAAACGTTCACATAAATTTACATCGTGACAAAATGGATGAGGCGATCTTGATGCTAGTGCAGTGACACTGGGTGCTGAGGGTCCGGCGTTCAAATCCCAGTGAGTGGATACAAACTTGTTTCGGGTTATTTTTCGAACACATCTTTTAATCAGAATCTGCAGGGACAATTTTATACTGTATACCGTCAATAACATCAAAAGAAGAGAACAATATTTTCTAATATCATCATTTATATTCGTCCAAACTAAATTTCAAAGCCAAATGAGATCTCAAGACAAAAAGACCTAACGTTATAAAAAATTCTTAAGTCAACAAGACAAAGTTGTGAAAATTGGATCTTTTTCATCCAACAAGACGTAACGTCCTGAAATATAATTTCCTTTCTTTCTCTAAATTTACCGACGACCCCGCGCTGTTCGGGGTTTTCATTGCTTGCAGTGAATTAGATAATGCACAGTGACAACTAAATAATAATATAAACATGTCCATTGCACGAGCGGATCCAGAAATATCGTTGGGGTGAAATGTTTGTGTTTGAGACGGAACGTTCTTGGAGAGAGAGAGAGAGAGAGAGAGAGAGAGAGAGAGCATTTTAAGCGTTTTGTAACCATTTAGCTGTAAAGAAAAGATCTTACTATTAGTAACATTTTGGTTGTTTGCGTTCGTTTTTAGAATTACCGATGCACAAAACAGCACAACCCTCGATCCCTCAATTCCCTCCTGAGCTATAAAAGTGTGAGAAGTGAAAATTGGCGGGAATGGCATATATAAAATCAATAATAATAATAATAATAATAATAATAATAATATTTTTCTTTGTCCAAATTTAAAATTTCTATCGTTTTGTTTTGAACGTCATGATGATAATAAAACACTTAATTTTTCAAATGTGTTTACTTTAGCTAGATATAAGAAATACATTAAGAATGTCATGCATATCATTGTACTGTTTTAATATCTGTAACATTTGCAATCTGTGCTACATCTTGGTGATCTGCACAAAATGAACTGCAAGAGCCGGAACCATAAATATTATATTAACTTATCGTACGATCAGATAACTATTTTGTGCAAGAAACAATAGAATGACTGAACCTGAATCCGATATGGCTGTCTACTGGTTAGGGAGAAAGGTATCCGTAATATTCTTGTCATTAAAGAATGCTAGGCACTGTGATCTCTGATGATAATCTCTCTACTACAAAGTATGCATAGCTGCCCATAACACTGACAACTTAAGTATGTCGCAGCACTCAGAACAATACAAATGTTACAGCACGTTCTGGTCTGTAGATTTTTCTTGCCCTGCACCCCGCGCAACCAAGTACGTGCTAGCATTTACATTCGACATAAGTCGGAACATAGGTTACATTTTCCATATCATCTCAGTACCTGAACGTTGCACACTTTATACGTGTGTCATTAACACAAAGTTCATAACTTTATATTAAGTATGGAAAAATAAGTCGTTTCTATCGAGTTTTCAATATCAAAATTCAATCAAAGAAGTAACCAGTCCCTTTAACATTTAGTATTACTAACCCCCTCCCTCAAAATATTACACAAATCTTTATTCATAAACTAAAGCAACGTATAATGTCATTGGCAACAGCAACAATTAAATCAATAATAATAATAATAATAATAATAATAATAATAATAATAATAATTTTTTCTATGTTCAAATTTAACATTTCTATCGTTTTGTTTTAAATGTCATAAAAGATAAACAGTGATGATAATAAAGCACTTCATTTCCAAATGTGTTGACTTTATCTAGATATCAGAAATACGTTTAGAATGGCATGCATATCATTGTACTGGACCCTTTCGATTAAGGGGGGGGGGGCAGATTAAACAAGAAATCGCATCGAAAGCATAGCGGAGAAAAAGCGAATGTGTTCTGCCAATTTTAATACTAGATCAGGTTTTCCTCGATATGTTTAATGGTGTTTCAATAGCACAACATAGCCACAAACGATCTTCTCGAATCGATTAATGGTGTTTCAATAGCACAACATAGCCACAAACGATCTTCTCGAATCGATTAATGGTGTTTCAATAGCACAACACAGCCACAAACGATCTTCTCGAATCGATTAATGGTGTTTCAATAGCATAACACAGTCACAAACGATCTTCTCGAATCGATTAATGGTGATTCAATAGCACAACACAGTCACAAACGATCTTCTCGAATCGATTAATGGTGATTCGACAACACAAACTTTCAGAAGTGTTCTCTTTGAATTACTTATTGGTGTGTCAACTTACATCACGTACACAAATGTTTTCCTTGAATTGCTTAAGGTGTTTCAACGGTACCGCCAGGGCCGGCGCCAGACTATCTGGCGCCCTAGGCAAGGTTAGATTCTGGCGCCCCCCCCCCCCGGAAAATATCAATTTCAAAATTTATAAACAATAAATGGGCTATAAAAACACGCGAACGTAATTACGTCCTGAAAGTTTGGTATACGCACGATTTTCACTCACTCACTTTGCTTGTTCCGGTCAGCCTGGTGTTTCGGTCAGACTGAATCTACCCGATTATTTTTCCCTGTATGAAATAAACCAGGATAAAAAACGACCCTCAATAAAACTGAAATATATTTATTTATTTTTCAAAACTGTTGTTGATTTGGAGAAATGTGCCCACTGAAATCAATCAGCGCCCTAGGCGGCTGCCTAGTTTTCCTATATGGTAGCGCCGGCCCTGGGTACAACACGTCCACAAATGAGCATTCAATAAATTGGGGTATTTTTTACGACGATAAGTGGATGGAAGTCGGCTCAATGCTGAGTACTGAAGTGTTTTCTTCTGGTGTACACCATGCAAAAGAGTGCTTAACTAGCCCTAACTTGACCATAAGTCACTTTGACATATATAATGCATTTCAGTTATTGGGATATTAATTTCATCTACTAATTAAACTAGAAACGGAGCAACTCTCAATAGCCCGCATGTAATGCACGTGTGTGGATAATAACTTTCAGTGATAGGGCAATTATAAGAGTATAAACAAATACACATGAAATCGACCAGAAAGAGCTTTTGGAGCATATCCTTCTTGCAGAGAAGAAACCAGATGTTAGCACTGGCATGGAGGACTATCATAGAAAATGACGGTTGACATCTCTCTCTCTCTCTCTCTCTCTCTCTCTCTCTCTCTCTCACACACACACACACACACACACACTGTGTAACTTACATGTGTTAGCATTTCCTCGTATCCTTATATTTCATCGAAAATAACAATTCATCGAATCTTAAAAGCATTTGTCGACACATTTTAGTCAAACTACCTTTCATTTAACAATCAAAGAAATGGCCAGATATCGATATATTGGTCATTTATCCCAATACTCTTGCATGTCAAGAATTTGGCGAAGATTTCTTTTTTCAGACGAAGTTTCGTACTCAACAAAAAAATTAAAATGTGGAACCGATTGAAACAAGTTAATGCAAACATAATATATTGTATTAGAAATAAGCAAATAGGAGTGTGTTAAAAGTTGTAGTTTTTGAATTAGTGATATAAATTTTAAAGCTTTGTTATTAAACTCAAAAAGTGTAGATATTGCTTCATGTCCAGATTATGATATCCTTCCTATAGGCACATGAAATTTTATTGTTGTTTTGACAAATCCTCTTTACTTTACCCGGCTGAAAAAAAAACACACGGAGAGATGTTATTATTATTGTTATTATTATTATTATTATTATTATTGCTGTTGTTGTATCGCATTTCTCATTGAAAAATGCTCAGTATAGCGATGCTGATGACATTAGCGCTGAAATCGTCGGTGGCGTCATTTAATTGTAAAAGTTATTGTGGAAACAACTCTGAAACTATTGGTAGGAACTGATCAAACTTGCAACACTTAATACTTGGCGTGCTTTTTTAAAATCAAATTTAATCCTAATCCAATTGGCATTATTATTATTATTATTATTATTATTATTTAGGTGCTTTTCTACACATTGTACTTGAGTTGGATCGCGTTTGTACCGGTGAGGACATTGAAATACAGTAGGTGTATTTTCTTACTTTCTCGTTTTCTTTTTCTATAGTATTGAACATTTCATATTTATAAATAATGGAATACTGTCTTGGGTGAGATCCGTGATCATTTATAAAAAATGGAATACCGTCTAGGGTGATATCCGTGATAATTTTGATCTAGGGACAAAGTAAGATAATAGGCATATATAATATAGATTATATGACACACAAGCATATGACACGAATTATAACCACACACTTTTTCAAAGAAAAGGCGGTGTCCGATTTTATATATTTTTTTAAACCATCCAGAGAATTTCGGCAAGGATATGTATCCGTGAATTTACATAACAGTTTTAGAATTGTGATAAATTCTCTTGTGGTTGGGCGGTGGTGGTGGTTGAGTCGCACTTCTGCGTTTATGTTATAGTATAAAATAATGTGTTTTAAGTTCAAGAGTTGCGTAATGTTGACTGGTCTGTTAAAATTGGAGACTTGCAACCTTGTGACATGATGATTATCATCATTTAAATTATAGACGTTTTCGCCCATACGACCATGTACGGCTGGTTAGTGTCCATAAGCGGACTATTTAATTGATCCCGGTGGAAGGAATTAGAGCCTCATCCCCCAGGCATTACTGTGCAGAAAAGGCACTATTTAATTGAGCCGTCAGCTCGAGGGTCAATATGACTGGCTTCACAGACCCTAGCGACCTGAATGTAAGGCTATACTCGAGTGGGGATAGACCCAGCATAAACTCGAGTTAAAGGTAGCAATTCAGTCCGCATTAGCTGCGCTAGGTGTCAACCAAGCAGTATGTGACGTCAGTAGCGATTGGTCGCCACTATGACGTCAAATCGGGACACCTAGAATTTTATTCCCATGTGGAGGGTTAATTAATTGTTCATGAAGAGAGAAAAAAGTGCCTCTCCCTTCATGTATTTAATATGTGCTATGCAGGTTTATTAATTTAATATCCGGAGGTGGCGAGGAGGAAGGTTCGGTCAAGGAGGAACCTGCTCACTAGGAAGGCACCTTGGTTTATCCAGGGTATTAAGTTTTTGACTCCCTTGCCAAAAGGTTAATGATTTGTCGTATTGACGGATCTTTAGAGATATATTCTGTGCCGTTTTAATTAAAGATAGTACCGCACCAGTGACCGCCTAGTGATAGTCTGTAGGGTTATTTAAACTTTATTGAGTCTGATTTGAATAGGGTGGTTCTTGGTTTGGGTTCACCCTTTTGTGTATGGTTAATTAAACTTTCCTAGGCCTAATGATGCGTCGCTTTGTACAGCTGGGCCTGATGGTCCTTGGGGTTTGGGCAATCTCATATATTCTTAAGTTAAGGGTCCTAACTAGTTTCGCTAGGTATATGGTTGCCGTATTGTGCGGTCGGGCCTGATGGTCCTTGGGGTTTGAACCACCTTATAGGTATTAATTTTGGGGTTATACAATGGTTTCCTATCTTGATAGACTTTGCCGCCTTGTGCAACGGGGCCTGATGGTCTTGGGCTTTTTAGACCACCTTATATATTCTAGTTTTTTTGGTCTTATCTAGGTGTTCTTATTGTTTTTAGTGCCTCGAGAAGAGGCTGTGCTTTAGTGCAGTTGTGTTTGTTGTACTACATATAATCTGCGGTCACCTTGCGGTAGGAAAATATGTTAGTGTTTTTAATTTCATGTTGTAGAATTGTGGTGCTCTAGAAAAATAATTATTTTTTTTAAAATTCATATTAAGGGTTATCGTAGTTTATTTGTTTCTATATGTGTGGGTTTAGGGTTGGGCTAATCTATCTTTATATTTGATTTATCTTTTTTTGGGATGAAGCTATTATTATATTGTTAGTTTATTTTTAGGCTAAGTCTATTTGATTAAGACAGTTATCTTTGCCGAATACTCGGGTCGCTATGACATCTGATCTTATTTATTCCCTAATTTTAAGTTTATTATTATCTACTAGTTATGATAATTGTTCCTATTTTGTTTTATTTATGTGATGTTATTTTCAGGCTAAATCTATTTTGATAAGACAGACATCTTTGCCGAATACTCGGGTCGCTAAGACATGTCCAAGACATCTGGTCTTATTGTTCCTTACATTTAATTTGTTAGCCTGTCCCCTAGTTGTAATTAATTGAATGGTATTTATTTATTGTTTAGCGGGTCATACACTTTTGTTTAAATCCCCCTTTTTTCCCAATGTCGGTGAGGAAGTTTACAGTATGTTTGTAAGTAATGCCCTTATTTAAGTTTTGTTCTTTGAGGCAATCTAGATAGGTCGGTTGGGACCCTATTTTGTGTTGTTTAGTCCTAAACCTAGTTCCTTGGGCTCCATACTTATGGCAGGTGTTAAATACATGTTCTAAATCCTCTTGGAGTGGACAGTGTGGGCATTTGCCATTTGAGTTTATGTTGGTTGTCAAATATTTTCCAAAGCTGCTGGCTAATTTATTGTTGTTGTTGTTGTTTTTCTAGGGTTTAACGCCATTTTTCAGCACAAGATAGGCTATACATGGCGGCCAGTATAACTGGTGGAGGAAGAACCCTGGAAAACCCAGGTAAAAACCACTGACCCACGAGAAGCTACTGGCAGGCTTTCCCACGTACCCACGCTAGCCGAGCCTTGGACTCGAACCCACGGACGCAGAGGTGAGATGGCAGTGATCCGGAACGGTGAGTGCTTTAGACCACTCGGCCACTCGGGGCCCCGCTGGCTAATTTAATTGTTGTTGCCACTTATTGTCGATTTTAATTCTGATGACGCTATACAATTCATGGACGCTGTAGTATAAAGCTATGGAGTCAGGTTAATGGAGAAATTGTTTAGCTACTTGGTCTGCTTTATCGTTACCTGCTAGTCCGATGTGGGAGGGCACCCACCTGAACTCTGTTATGTTTGTTATTTAGCAGTTGTTTAATTAAGTGGTTGGTTTCCTTCAGGAAGTTGCTTCTTGTGATAGAGAGGTTTGATTTAATCGAGTTGATGACGCTAAGGAGTCGCTAATAATAACTGCTTGTCTAGTGTTAGTTAGTTATATCCATTTTGGAGCTTCAATAATGGCCCAGAATTCGGCTGTGTAAATGGAGCAGGTGTCGGGTAATCTAGCTCCGAATTCTATGTTGGTTTCAGGGAATACTATTGCCACAGCAGTTTTGTACGGCTTTGTAAATTTTGAGCCATCGGTGTACATCTTGGTGTACCCTATGCATTTTTCTTCTAGCTCGGCTAATATTTTTGTCCTTTGTGTTTCTGCAATGTAGTTGTTGCTTTCTAGATCGTATTTTAGTCTGTCACTAATCATTGTTTCCATTTTTTTGCATATGTTATCAGTTGGAGATACGGGTCTATATGTATTGATGTCATTTGGGTTTTTGCCAGGTTTGGGTTTTGGAATGACGATAGCTTTTTTCTAACATTTGGGTAGTTGGCCCTTCTGCCAGCTATTATTAAGTAGATCTAGTATGATTTCGGTTATGTTTTCCAAGATGTGTTTGTATATTTCATAGCCAAGTTGGTCTTCTCCGGGTGAGGTGGCCGTTTTCTTAGCAAGTGCAGCTATCCTTTCTGCTATTGTGAAGTCCTCATTTAATTTAGATTGTTTGGATCCTAGGTCGGAGAAGAGGTTTGGATACTTTTGTTCTACATTTTCGCGGTGCTGTTTGAAGTTTCGGGTATGGTTGTAGTTGCTGATCATGCTTGCAATGCGTGATGCCAAGCAATTTGCCTTTTCTTTGTTGGTTAGATTTCCAGTCAGTTTGGTAGTTGGTTGCTTGCTTTTCTCCTTTATTGCTTTTTGTCCCATATCTGTTTTGCGTTGGTTTTGTATTTTGTATTTTGGATTATTGTTTTCATTTCTTTTTCCCAATTGTTTTTTAAAATCCTAAAGTTATTGGAGTTCCATGTGTGTTTAAATCGATTAAGGACCTGTCTTTTTAGTTTTTTGAGCTACTTTACATTTTCGTTCCACCATGTGGCAGTGGGTTTAATTTGTTGTCCTCCTGTTCTGGGTATACATAGTTTAGCTGCCTCATTTAGGGCGTTCATTACATTTAGACTGTATTGATCGATGTTATCATTATAAAGATCTGCTGGAGCCCCGAGTGGCTGAGTGGTCTAAAGCGCTCTACGTTACGGATCACTGCCATCTCACCTCTGTCTGCGGCGGTTCGAGTCTAAGATTCAGCCAATGTGGGTATGTGAGAAAGCTTGCCAGTAGCTTCTCGAGGGTCGGTGGTTCTTTCCGGGGTTTTCCGGGTTCTTCCTCCACCATTAATACTGGCCGCCATGTATAGCCTATCATGTGCTGAAAAATGGCGTTAAACCCCACAACAACAACAACAACAATAAAGATCTGCTATAGTTATTGTAGAGAGGGCGATTTAAAATTTATCCCAATCGGCTTTGTCACACCTCCACCTTGGTATGTTGGGTGTGTTTGTGTCATTATATTGAGGGTGAGTAGGATAGGGAAATGATCGCTTCCAAGGGTGCTGCTTTGATCAACTTCCCAATCTGAGATTTGGGCCAATTTAGGAGTGACTATGGTGAGGTCGATTGCTGATAGTGCACTCTTTGATGGGGTCTAATCTTGTTCCTGCTCCATTGTTAAGGTTAACTAGATTGGATTCGGTTGTCTATTTTTCAAGTAGTTTTCCCCTTAGGTTTTGCGTTATTCCTCCCCATTTTACGTTATGGCCGTTAAAATCCCCGCATATGATAAGATTTTCCTCTTTGTCAGTGGCCATTTTCGTATAGTGATTGTTATTGGATTATCTCCCCCTGGGTCATATACGTTTAGCAGCTTTATAGTCTGCTGGCCAAGTGTTAAGCATGATGGTTTGAATTTCTATTTATTCAGGTGCGTCTTGGCTTTGACCTGGGGTAATTTCTGAGGTGTTTGGAAGTGAGTCAGTAATATAAGTTGCTATCTCCCCCCCCCCATTTAATTTACCGTTTGTTCTATTTTTAGTATATACAGTTGAGTATCTTGGACTTTTGGGGTGGTCTTAAAGGCCTGAGTTAGATGGGTTTCTTGTAAGCAGATAATGTCAGGTTTAGGTTTGTCGGAGTTTATTTTTGGATTAGCTTGGGGATATTCTTAATGATCCCGCGGAAGTTCCACTGCCACAGTATCAAGCATTTACGTTGAGTGGGAGACATATTGATTATTGATATTTACTATTATTATGATTTGGGTATGGTTTACTATGATCTCGAGTTTTGATTGGCAAAGAACTTATTTATTAATTTGGTTAGCACTTGATGAGTCATGTCGATTGGAACATGATCATTCTTTGTATTTTGCACAATGATATTAGCAAATTCACTAATGAACCGGAAGACAACATTTGTAGAGTACCTATTTGATTTGGTGGCTTGATTATTCCTTTCCTCTGGTGTGCTAGTGGATTTGGGTAATTGGTTTATTAGAGATATGGGTGCCTGGTTATTATTATAATGCCTACTAGAATTTATTGATGAAGGTGTGTTTGGTTATTGCGGTGCTGTTTTGCTTATGTTAGTTTTCCTGGTTTCTTTATCCTCATTTTGGTTAGTGTTCTCTTTAGGGGTGGTTCTGTTTTGTTTGACTGGTGGTAATGTTCAGTTCTGAATTTGCTAGAAGTTCAGCATTAAGAAGTTAGTGTTTGGACTGGTGGGCCTGATGTCAGGATAATGTGACTGATAGGGACATCATGTTACATGTCTGCGACATGATGCTCCAGTACTAGACATCACTATAAAACTGCCACACTGTAGACATCTTAGCGATAGGACTGATATTTTTAAAAAACTACGTTAAAAATCCAAATCACACACACGCACACGCACACACACATTTTAATGAACAGGTGATACGAGTCCATCATTATCAGAACGGCCCGGTGGCCTAGTGGTTAGAGCGTCCGCCTCGGATGCGGAAGGTCGTGGGTTCGATCCCCGGCTGAGTCACACCAAAGACTTACAAAAATGGTACTAACAGCTGCCTTGCTTGGCGCTCAGCACGAAGAGGTTAGTGTTAGGACTGGTCGGCCTGGTGTCAGGATAATGTGACTGGGTGGGACATCATGCTAAATGTCTGCGGCATGATGCCCCAGTGCTAGACATCACTATAAACTGCAACACTGCAGACATCGTAGCGATACGACTGAAAAATTGTTAAAGCTACGTTAAAAAAACCAAATCCAAATCCGTCCTTATCAACACAGATTTGGGTAGTTTATTTAACGGACTATGCTCACTGCAGACATTTGCCAATTGCTTGTTTCTGTTCCATAAAGAATGACATTAATAATTAAACAATAGGCAACCAATATACATTTTCCTTAATGCTCAGCAGATGCTTAGTGATAAACAGTAAAGGTATTTTTTCGCTTCTGTACCTATAGATCTCCGGCTGATCACCAGTACTATTATTATTATATATTAAAAAAACTGCTGTTAGTTTATGCAAATATAAATGCAGCAGATGATGAATATGGAAACGGTACACCTCGATGTCGCTAAATAATGAAGTATGCACAGGCATGACCGTGGTGGAGGTGGTGAAGCTTTGGATTTGAAGAGTGATAAATAGAACATGTTACACTTGACTTTAACATTGGACATAAGCTAATAAGTTTCTGCTTTATCTGTGCTTGTTTTTGTTGCTTGTTTTCTTTCATTGTTATTTTTCTGTCACTATAAAAATTCTGACTACTGTTTTATATTTTCTCATACTTTTCTGTGGCACATATTGGTTCTGTACGCCAGATCACCATTAGACGTAATAACACTATTCTTGCTTTTATGCAATACACTACATTATTGTTGATGTTATCAGCTGCATGGTTTATTTACGAATTTCATTATATACAATCTTGTACGGCCTCTGCACACAAGAAATAAATAAGTAGTATACAATTTCCTTATAATTTTTGTCTGAATCAATAAATTTTACAACGTTAAACTGTCAGGGCTTGGTGGATTTCAACAAAAGAAGAGACGTGTTTAATTTTCTAAAGAATAGCAAATATTCAGTATAATTTATTCATGAAAGACACTTCATTGAAAAGTGGACAATTTACTACTGATTGCATAGGGATATGCATGTTTGTTTAAGTTCATATTCTGTTAATTAAAGAGGTATAGCCATTTTAATAAATAATACTTTCCAGTTCACCTTACTTTGAATGAAAAAAGATGGCAAGGGAATAAACATAGCAAGGAATAACCATTAGAAACCATATAATTACAATGATAAATAATAATGAAGAAAATAGACAGGCCAAAGTTTTACTTTTAGAAAGAAAACGATATATTGCATTTTAAAAATGATTATGTTGTAATTGGTGGACATGTATTAGATATATGTACAGAATATAATGAAGTAGATATATGGTGGGATCATGAAATAGTGATCCATATGTATACCTGGAAGGAAGGTAATCCAACAAAACGAGCCAGACTGGACCCATTTCTGGTTTTAGAAAATATATTTACAATTATAGAACATGTAAATGCTGGACCACGTTATATGACTGGTCCCTTTCTTGTTAAAATGAAGATAACGTTCCAAATTGAAATCAACAAGAAAACATTCTGGAAATTATTTAATTCATTATTTAAAGACGCATAATATATGATAAAGGTATAAAAAAAGAAGCTATTTTAAAAGTTTACATCAATATGTATGTGCTGAACAATTAGATATTTCTGGAACTATACCTTTATCTAAATTTAAATGTGTAATAAATCATTAACTTATATTTGAAACGTTTCTATAAGAAACAAGAGGAACAACAATTTCATATAAATCTTTCAAACAAAACACAAGATCCACAGAAAAAGGAAATACATGCAGATATAAGCAATTTAGAAAATAGACACAGTGTCACTGAAGTACCACCACTGGAGGAAACAAAGAAGAAAATAGTACGAAAAAGATGGATTGAATGTGAGTGAACTCGAGGGCTATAAAGACTGAAAAAGGAGAGAATGTGACCAAATCGTTTTTGCAATTTAGAAAATAAAAATTATATAAGTAAAATGATGCCACACCATGTTACAATTAATGGTTCCTTAACAGACTGTCATCAAGAAATTTTGAGCGAAGCAAAACTATTTTATATGAATTTATGTAAAGCGTGAAGTTCATCATGTCGAACTTGAAATGCGACTTAATTACCCTGACATCCCTAAACTGAATGCTCTAACGAAAATTTCTTAAGTGGTCCCATACAATAAACAAAAATTGCAACTTCTTGTTTTTAAAAAAATACATAACGAAGAAAGTCCAGGTTCTGACTGATTCACGGTATCTTATGAATTTGTGGGGCAAATATTAGACAGTTTCTAATGAGGGCCATTAACTTTGGGTATGAACTTGCTAAAGTATCTTCCACTCCGAACGAAGGAGTTATTATATGCATACCAAAGGGAGATAAACCTAACAATACAGGACAAATTGGAGATCCATTTCACCTCTAATCGTATCATGCAAAGTTGTTTCTGCACCGTATTGCATGTAGGATTAAAACCGTGCTTCCCACAACTATACATAAAGATGAAACAGAGTTTCTAACAGGACTTTTCATTTTAGAAATGGATGAAACTTTATTTAAAGCCAAACATTAAATTTTGGTAATTGTCTGTGGTCTGGTCTCCAGATGGTTTTGTATAGAAAGAGTATTAGACTAAGATACCTACTCTCCCCATCTATTTGTATCATGTGTGCAGAGCTTGTAACCCATATGATAAGGTAAAATTACTATATTAAGGTAATTTCTGTATGTAATATAACCAATGATAATTCTCAGTATGCTGACGATACACTAAGTACTCTTGATGGTTGACAGAAATCTCTAATGTCTGCTTTCCATATTTTATATCGATATTCCAACATTTCTGGTCTTAGTATAAATATTAAAAAAGGTAGTTTTGATAGGAAGTAAAACAGGTAACAACAAGAAATACTATCCGGAATATAAACTTAACTGGGTTTGTACTGAGTATGTTTTCTTAGTTATAAAGGTTTATTCTAACTTGGAAAAAAATACAACTCTTAGTTATCCATTCAAACTTCACGAAGCTGAGAGCCCGCTAATTCAGTGGTATATTTGGAAGGATAACTGATAAAGAGTTTAGCTATCCCTAAACTTAATCGTCTTTTGTTATCATTTCAAAATCCATCCAAACAGGTTCTTGGTGAACTAAATACACTATTTTGCAAGTTTGTATGACATTGGTCAAAGGACAAAATAAAAAGTAATATTTCTTTGAAGGACTTTCATGCGGACAGATTAAATATGAATGATATATTTAAGCTTGTAAACGCGTCCAAAATTAAGTGGATTAGAGGAATATCATCTGATGGAACGGAATTTCAGTATCAAATATGGATCATTTGTTTTCATTTGGAACGGATCTTCCGGATCAAATAGTGATCATTTGTTTTCATTTGGAACGGATCTTCCGGATCAAATATTGATCATTTGTTTTCATTTGGAACGGATCTTCCGGATCAAATATTGATAATTTGTTTTCATCTGGAGCATATTATAAATATATTGATAAAGAATCTGTATCCTTTTTTCGCTAGATGTCTTTGAAGTATATTTAGAGCTAACTAGGTCATTGGAAATAGTCACAGCTGAACATATTTTAGAAAGACAAATATGCTTTATTCCTTGTTTTATGATAGATGGAAAAGTGTTTATTGCAAAACGTGTTTTCAGAAAGACATTCGATTCGTGAATGATTTAGTAATTGAAAATGACACCTAGATACGTTTTGATAGTTTAATAATACATTTTCTATTAGTGTTATTTTCATGGCCTACTGTAAAGTCATATAAAAATTAGTATAAGTTATGATTAAAATCTGCCACAGCCTTTTATAAATATTGCTGTGTATACCATTTATAAGAAATAAAAGAGAATACAGAGTATAAATGTTAAACTGATTGGAAATAATGAAGTACAAACTTCTAGAAGATAATGGGTTTTTTATTTGGCAATTCAGAAGATGACTAGCAGAAATATTTCTTGTTATCGTATAAAACTGACCAAATCTTGCAGCCAAAAATATTACATAGAATTATGCCTAAAAAATCGGAGTGCTTTTTATACGTTACATGCAGAAACAATCTCTCATATAGTTTGGAATTGTCACATAATTAAGATTCTTAGAAATGATATTTTGCAATGGATAAAAAGTAAATATGGTCGTACAAAATAATTTGGAATTCACAAACATAGATATTAAATTTGGAATTTAAGGCAAACATAAGCTGATGGTATACTTAATCTGATAATTCTAAATGCAAAACAATATATTTATAAATGTAGACTTAATAGAGACATTCCGAGTTTGGCTCGGTTAAAAAGTTGCTGCTTTCTTTTAACTTCAATGTCGAAAAATACGGCGCTTATAGAAACCGTACATGGGAAAAATTTGACAGTAGATGATCTTTGCACAAACAATTAATAGAATAATAAACTATTCATTTTGGAAACGTGTGTGTTGGGTATGCATAAATAGATATATGTGTGTCTATGTAGGAGTGATGCATGAATGTTAATATGCACATATGTATCTATGTGAATATGTTTATCCGATATTTTCGTATATTCTCATATTTGTTCTGCAGAAATGCTAATTTTGCCGTATATAATGATGTTATTTTTAAAATATGTATTTAAACATTCCTTCCACTATTTTCCTTCTCTCTTGTATTATTAAACGTCTACCCTTTCATTTAAAAAGTAAACTAGTAATTGTTTTGAAATATATTCATTTTTTCTTTTTGGTGAAATATTTGTACCAATATTTATGTATTACGAGTTTGTATCACATGTCTTCATGTGAATAAAACATAAAACTTATAATAAAAACAGACTGTCTGGTAGAGATTCGTCGTTTAATGGATTACCAGGGAAGAGCGCTGGGTGTTTGTTTTGGCCGCAAAGGGCAGGGGCTGGGTAGCCTTTACAGCCAGGGATGGAACTATTGTTTATATCAAATCCCAAATTCAAGGTATGCTGCTTACCCACTCCCCGGTTCTTGAAAGGTTGGCTAGATGGATGGATGGACGGACGGATGAATATTCTGGAAAACTTTTCTGTTTGAAATAAGACCATCATATAGTGTAGACCATCTAAAACTCCATTATTCACCCAGTAAGAAACTCGCTCTATGGATTTGTATCTAATAAGCATTTACAACTATTACAATTATAAGGATTTTCTATCAAGCAAAGGAGGAAATTCCTATTTTGTTATTTGTCCAACCAACGTCATCTTTTTCCTCCTTCAGAATGCTACCCTAACGGTACGATCGTGGCTGCCAATCCCAGTACTAGAACGTACTTTTCCGTGTTTGCAAGTAACTCCGACAAAATCTGCAGTGCTTATTGGACTAACAACAACCGAAATTACGTTGAGATCGCTGGCTGTGGTAAGGTAAGCGTTGCATAAGCAGAGATCGCTACCTTGGTAAAGATGTGGCTTAAAATGAATTAATACACTTCAATTAGAGATTAAGAGTCGGCATACTACCATAAGAAATACATTAGAGCTAATTCTATTTTCAAATAAAGTGTCAAGGTGGAAACATAGGCCAAATTAGTCCTAATGTCATTTAAACTTTAAACATTGAGCATTCACGTATTCTTGGCAAGCCTCTTCCAGGAAAATGGGGCGTGATGGGCAATTTATTCTCCAGTTGCCTGTTTAGGAGTCATGTACCATCAATAATCTTCATGGTAAAAGCGTTGACCTTAAAGGTTACACCCGAGACAGACAAGTTTAAGTCAGATAAGCACGTCCAAGTTGTACAATACAACTCTGCAACAGAATATTGACATTACGCTTCCAATTATACCTACCTCTGCCTGTCGTAATCTTATCAAAGTTACAACGGCATAATTTTTTTTATATATGTACCAACTGTAGCCAGTAAAAGGTACAGTACCTTTACTTACCCCTTCCGCTTGTTATTTCGGTCATGAGTCTTCAACCACTGCACGTGTCGATGTGCTCAACTAAATAAATCAGGTGTTTAAATGAATATGATCAGGTCAAGTCAGACTGATGTACTTTGACTGACCATAAAATTGAGCACACGGTAATACATGAGATACCTAAACATTTGCAAGCTAACTCGAGTTAAATGATACGGACATACAGGGGCATGGATATTTTCCAATTTTTAAAATTCAAGTTTTCAAATTGTATCATTGTATAAATATAGTTCGACAACGATAAGTTTAGGCCCGTAAATAGGAAGTATTATCGTAAATATAACATACAACGGAGCTCACTTCTAGACAATGGGATGTACGTTTGTGTCATTGTAAATTTCATTGTTACTCTGCTCTTAATGTGCATAGTGCAGCTGTTTGCAATCCAAAGTGGACTTGTATTTACTTACATTATCTTACTTGTGTGGACATATAGATGGCGCAGGAAAACATTCAACCATACCACAACAGCTCTAATACAACCTGAGCAATAATGTAAAGCACAATGATCAATATAACATATATTTGTGAGGGTAAATGTTATTCCACAAAGTCGTTCCTGCGCACGGCCATCTTGAATGGTGAATTGATAGTTCGACTGTCCGTTTCCTACCGTGATTATTAACATCAAACGAATGAAATACATATATCAAGTAAACATGATTGAGGTATTGATGACAATATATAAAGTAAACATGACTGAGATTTTCATGACAATATTAGACTAATGAAGCACATATGTCAAGTAAATATGAGAGGTTTTCATGACATTAGAGGAATGAAGCACATGTATCAAGTGAACATGACTGAGGTTTTCAGGACATCGTTAGACAAATGAAGATCTCCCAATTAATTGCACTTGCATACGTCTACCGCGCAATTAGTTCCTTCTTTAGGTTACGTCGACTTAAATAATTATAATGAATTTGTGTTCTTTAAACGAATAGGCGTGACGTCAATTCTATAAAATTTTCTTATTGAAGCATTAATATATCAGACGGTTGACCTTATAACGTTGTGCTATCTTGTTTTCATGTAGCAGAAGCGCTTGTTACAAGTGCATTTGATCAGTAGATCCTGAACCATAATTCTTAAAATTATTAGGTCATCACCATTTTTGAGATTTTTTACAATGATATCTGTACAAAAAAAATATGGGAAAAAGACCTTCTTTTGATCTTAATCATAGTTAGCAAGAATTATTTTATGGTTTAAATTTATTTATTTATTTATTTATTTATTTATTTATTTGTAGGACGAAACCATCCTTGTGAGCTTTATGAGCAGGATTTTAGCAGACGATAACGTCATTGGTGGAAAGGATATTTTGCATTACCTGATCCTTTGCAAAGACATTTCCCCAAAGGGTGTCCATCGGACTGTCGTAAACTTCGTTACACTTCCGTGAGTCAAATTTTTGTACGACTGCGTTAGCAGATTGCAAGACAAATATCAATGCATGGTGTTGTCGGCGTCGGTGTTCCAAAGATAAGATTTATTATTACATTTCGGATATAAATGATGCCATAAGGTTTGAATTTAAGAAGTAGGATAAAATATTTATATCATTTGACAGACTGGATAACTTAACTTTATGGTTTGACAGTGATGATTCTGTTAATAAATACAAGACATGTCGTGATGCTTAACTCTCGCAGTATCAGGCAAAATGGGCAATATGTAGGACATCAACAGGGTGTCTGGCATTTAACAAACATAGGTATACTAAAGTTAATAAACAAGGTCTTGTACTTAACAAATATAAGTATACCAGAGTTAGTCAAGGCAGCCTGGCATATAACAGATATAGGTATACCAGAGTTAATAAATGGCTTGGCATTTAACAGATATAGGTATACCAAAGTTAGTAAAAATGGCTTGGCATTTAACAGATATAGGTATACCAAAGATATTAAAATGGCTTGGCATTTAACAGATAATAGGTATACCAAAGATAGTAAAATGGCTTGGCATTTAACAGATATAGGTATACCAAAGTTATTAAAATGGCTTGGCATTTAACAGATATAAGTATACCAAAGTTATTAAAATGGCTTGGCATTTAATAGATATAGGTATACCAAAGTTAGTAAAATGGCTTGGCATTTAACAGATAAAGGTATACCAGAGTTAATAAAAACTGTTTATGACGCTTGCGTCTACTTGCAAACAGGAAAAGTATTGTCTGTATACGCATTGCCATTGATAAAAAACAAACATGTAATTCGATTAATAATAATAATAATAATGTAACGTAATCTGTAATACTTTTAAAATACATTGACGTCCCCTATAGATACATAATGCTAAAGCCATTGCATTATTTTATGATAGCATATACGATTGCAATAACGCCGTAACTGGCTAGTGATAAATCACTCAAATAGGGGTAAGACATTTAGTGGGGTTACTTTGGAATTTGAGACGAGAAAATCAAATGATTTTTTAGAGCAAGCGAAAGACGAGGAAATAGACTCGACATACTTCTTTTTAAATGACATTAATGGTTTAGGAGAAAATGGAATAGCAAGATGAAATAACGATTAAATCAATGTATCGGGCCTTTTGTTGTGTATGTCTTAAGTGTTCACAATACAATATTTATTACATATGATACAACAAGGCTATGTGAAAAAATGTAGTTAGCTTAGGAGAGACGATTATGAATCAGATGAATAATTATTATTCAGATAAAAGCATGTTGATAAGATTTCAAACATATATTGCAGATTAAAAGGATAGATTTGACAAAGGTGTGCATGGAAGTGGTTCTTACTGCTGTTGTCAAGTAATATGGTGATAAGAATGGATGACATTGTTATCTATAACAACATCTTCAAAAATTAGTTCCAACTGGGACTGATTACTTGCTTCTATATTATTAAGAGACGCAACAGGATAGAACAATGTGATCCAAAATCTCTACAATTATTAAACCGCAGTTTTGAGAGCTTCGTTTAATTTTTGTATAGCCCAAACAAATAGCGTTGACTGTCCTGGAGAGCCAATGACTTATCGCTTTAGGACAATTGTCTACAATTAACAACTTGTGCATATTCAAAATATACGATAAAACAATTTTCCGTATACAGTAAGAGGTGTGTGTGTGTGTGTGTGTGTGTGTGTGTGTGTGTGTGTGTGTGATTTGTGTGTGATTTGGATTTTTTAACGTAGCTTTAACCACTTTTCAGTCATATGGCTGATATATATATATATATATATATATATATATATATATATATATATATATATATATATATATATATATATATATATATATATATATAGTGTGTGTGTGTGTGTGTGTGTGTGTGTGTGTGTGTGTGTGTAATAGGACCTAATAAATCTATTAGATGTATTATGCTATCGAAGACCTACCTTGAGATTGAATGGAGAGAATGGAAACAATTCCTTGTGAATGAAAGTATGCCTATATTAAATTTTTGAAAAAATGAAAGAAGATAATAGATCTCCTCGACCACTTTTCTCATTTGTTTATTCTTGCATCCATTTTTAAACATAGTTTCATATAAAGTCTAGCATATATTTATACACGGATTCTATTCAGTTCAATTTGATGTCCTCTTACTGTATAGACCGCTCCAGTGGCCTAGTGGTTAGAGCGTCCGCATAGGATCCCGGAGGTCGCGGGTTAGAACCCGGGCCGAGTCATACCAAAGACTTATAAAAATGGTACTAACAGTTGCCTTGCTTGGCGCTCAGCATTATGAGGTTAGTATTTAGGACTGGTCGGTCTCTTGTCAGGATAATGTGATTGGGCGGGACATTATACTACATGTCTGCGGCATGATATTCTAGTGCTAGACATCACTATAAATTCTTTGATTTTTTCATGTTGGCGTTTTGTTTTCTTTCTTTGTCTGCCTCAATACAATTTTAATGTAAGATAAATATCAGATTCAAAATTAATATAGCGTAAGAATGTGCAAAGTCAATAATTTGTTTCTATATTTATTAATTATTCTCTGATACATTAGTTAATTTGATAATAATCTCTCTCTCAAAAGGATTTAAAAATAAAAAAATGTGCCATCCTCGTCAATTAATTCATTGGGTTTTGAAATTTCGACACATTTTCTTTGTACTAAAGAGACAACGAATCCATCTAATTTTCCTGGTAATAATACATCGTAAAATGTCAGTCATTTGTAGTCCACCAACCAATACCTTGCATAAAGTTTCGCTGTTAAATTTTATCTCTCTTTGAATTCAAAATGTAATGTATTAAAGTTTTGTATTATCTGACCTGGTGGATCTAGTAAAGGCACAGATAACTGATTTAAGGCTGTCATCACGAAAGTTTTCAATACTGTTCTTCCTCCTAATGATGTTTGACACTTTTGAGACCATATATTTGCTGCATTCTTTACTTTTTATTCGTTTGTTGACATTATTTATTTTATAATGACTTGAAGTTGATGCCTGGTAATGTAAAGGTACTGGCAATGTAAATCACGTTGCTCGCTGTAATTTTATTCTATGATAAAATGTTTCAGCACTAAATTTTCTAGTGCCATTCTAAAAAGATTTTGTTGTGATATTATATGTTTAAAGCCGGAAAGAATAAGGAAAGGTTTTAAAACTTGTAAAGTCATATTTAATGAACTGAAGGTATCATGGAGGATTAATATTCTCATACGTGACTTTAAATATTCAGTGTTGTCAATCTACTGAATAGAAGGTATTATTAAGGCTTATTTTTGTCATCAACAAACTGGAACTTTAACTATTCAGTGTTGTCAGTCTATGACCTTTTAACATCTGTACTGTTTTAATAAGATAACTAAAGTTTCTACGTATAACAAAAATAGGCATGGAGAAATTGAGTGTCCTTGTCTACATCCATGTCAGTGACTAACGATTATATAATTTTTGGATATTTATGTAGACAGTAATAATAATAATAATAATAATACTTGGGAACTAATTAATAATATTTGTTTGATATTGGGTAATATTGACGAATTTAGAAAAATGCTAAAACGTACGAAAATAGAATTTAGAACAAAACTTCACAACGAAAACATATGCAGTTACAATCAGAAAATTACAAAAATACCCTTGCATTAAGTGGTGACATTGATACATTTGAAACCCAATTAAACAAAAACCTTGCAAAAGAACTTGGTATTGGAGTGTTTAATTATATGAGATGATGCAAATATTGAAAATTAATTTATTCCAAAGTGATAATATTGGTCTCCATAATATGCATTTAGCATGCTCAAGTAACTACTGTACTTTAACTATTCAGTGTTTTCAGTCTATGACCTTTTAACATCTGTATTGTTTTAATAAGATAACTAAAGTTTCTACGTATAACAAAAATAGGCATGGAGAAATTGTGTGTCCTTGTCGACATCCATGTCAGTGTTACTGTTTTAAGAGGCTGCCATAAAGACCAAGTTATACCTTCAATTTTTTCCTTGTCCAAAATGTGTGTGTACATTGTAAATAACGTATGAGTTAACTTTTTCGTTTTATATCCGTGTTATTAATATGGGATTAAAGTCTAACTTTGTCTATCCCTTTCTTCAGAAACGAGGAATTTGCTCTTCATGTTTGAAACCATCCATGTTCACCATACCTCTTTCTCATTATCGTGGTCATCTCTTTTAATCTTTCCAGAATCGTCAATTTGTTCTTGTAAATACAAAACATATGTTTATGCGGTCATTTGGATGTAAATATCTTGCCAAATATTTGAAAATGTCATTATTATAGCAAATTCTGCAACACTGCAAGGTGCAAAAACACTTTTAAAACTATTTTTTAATTTCTTGATGTGTTTACGATACAAACGATATTATTTTATATTATTTGCATGAATATTTGTAACCTGGAGTAGCTGTCCAACCCTGTAAGAATAGTTTGTTTCTTATCAGATCTTAAAACAGTCAATCGCAAGACAAGTGCTGAGACGGTACGATACTGGTAATAGGAAATATTGACAGATATATACTGTTATCAAAAGAAAAAGAAATAAAATTCACAAATTTAATGACTGAAGAGACAAAAACGCGTGACGAACTGTACATGAACTAGATCAACTATTTACATTTATTTCGTTTTCCTGATGTGTCGCATAGTACTCCTGCAATATGTTTTCACTATTTATCACCTCTAATGTATTAAAAAAATTATAAGTTATAATGTAACCGGTGGAGTAAATGTCTAAAACCTTTGTTAAACTGCTTCTTTAAAATTCTTTTTTATTTAATGCTTAAATGGTAACATTCTTCCAAAGAAGGCTAATAGAAGCGGACCATATATCGTGCTACACTTAATTACGCATTCTTGAGCGATGTTAATATTGTAGACCTATTTACAAGGAATTAAGAGTTTACAATTAACAAATAACGAATAGTAATTTAAACAAATCAAGGTATATTCCGTGCATCCGTGTTCTTTGCACAAAATTAGAGCACACACGTGTAGAGCAGTGCACGAAATCATCATAATCTGTATGCCATTCAGTTGGCATGCACATATGGTCATAATGTCGTCACGATTTTGAGATTTGCCTATTTAATAGGAAACTTCATCTCACCATAAACTAAAATATTACAGAAATATCCTTTAAGGATGCTCAGTTATACACTAATACAACCGAATATATATAAAGGGGATAAATAGCTTGCAGAAGATAAGTTATGATGATTTGAGAAAATTTGGAGTGCCACCTGGGGAGCAGTTTGTTCTAATGTAACACTAAATTCAAAGTGTGGTTTGCACTTGGTACAATGCAAGTAATTAAGTTTTGATAAAATTCCTCACATTCAAACAATCCGGTTGCCATAATATAACAGATCGGTTTTATGTATTGTACAATAAATTCCTTTTCAGAATGTTCGCAGAAGAAATAGAAAACATCACCCCCTCGTTCTCAGTCTTTACCAAGATTTACAATGACCTAACGATGACAGAGGAAGTTCAGAAAGCTCTTGTTGGAACGAAATTATATTGGGTGATTCAAGGACCTGGTCAGTTCAAAAGCTCCCTATTTACAGTAATTTAGTTTAATTTTTTTTATTATTTATTCCCCATATTTCTCTAGAGTAGAATATGGGGACCTGTCGCCTGATTGTGTGAAAGTTTTAAGCCTGGAGGTACGTTAATAAGCGTATTTTGAAGAAAAAAAAATCAAGGACAAGATTATACCTTTATTTGTGCTTCCGCGGTACATGAATAGGCCCATTAGGTATCATGGGTTTCTTGAAAGTAGGTGTCTCATTAAACCGTGTCGGGGGGGGGGGGGGGGCGGGGGGGGGGCAAGATTAGAATCTTTGAACATCTGCTTTGACATTGATATATTCACGTAATGAGTTTAAACCATACGGTCAGAGTTTACTTATTGAATACGTAATGAGTTTAAACCATACGGTCAGAGTTTACTTATTGAATACGTAATGATTTTAAACCATACGGTCAGAGTTTACTTATTGAATACGTAATGAGTTTAAACCATACGGTCAGAGTTTACTTATTGAATACGTAATGAGTTTAAACCATACGGTCAGAGTTTACTTATTGAATACGTAATGAGTTTAAACCATACGGTCAGAGTTTACTTATTGAATACGTAATGAGTTTAAACCATACGGTCAGAGTTTACTTATTGAATACGTAATGAGTTTAAACCATACGGTCAGAGTTTACTTATTGAATACGTAATGAGTTTAAACCATACGGTCAGAGTTTACTTATTGAATACGTAATGAGTTTAAACCATACGGTCAGAGTTTACTTATTGAATACGTAATGAGTTTAAACCATACGGTCAGAGTTTACTTATTGAATATTTGAGCATAGCAAGACTAGTATATTTTTCTAAACAATAAAATCTTGATATCGAGACGAGCCACATCTGTCGTAGAATTTTGATATTTGTCGAAAGCAGTGCCGCATCTCAGTTGTATATTATTTCTCAAAATGGGTTATTTGTGACAAGACTGGTTTGAGCAACATCAATATCAGGGAACCAATCTAATTTGTGCGATAGCATATATAAAGTCTTCATGATCGGTACTGGAACCACTGCATCAGCATAATATGGAATCTTGTCGACAGTCAAGTGCCAAGGGATTTGAAGACTATAGTCGTATTTAACATTCAGATTTGTAAGTACAAGAAATGTTAAGTTATCTTATTCATCTGTCAGTAGTGAGGATTCTACTTGTTCCGTATTGTCTAAAAATCAAGCCTAAAGTATATAAATCAGTATGTACTAGATTTGTAATTTTTGTAAATTATTGAATAAGTAGTTTTTAAGAACAGTTGACATGCCATAAATGCTTTCATATAACTATACAACTATACCTATTTACACGTTTGGTTGCTAATTGATCCAGTGGCGTCGCTAGGGGGGTGCGGGGGGTGCGGACCGCACCGGGTGACACCATCTCAGAGGGGTGACACCAAAATGAAAAATTGCTAATTTTACAGAGCACACACTGCTCGGTCTAGTCGGATTTCATAAGCGGATAACCGATAATAGTTAAATACATGACTAGCAGGCACAGCAGTGGCGTCGCTAGGGGGATGCGGGGGGTGCGGACTCCACCGGGTGACACCATCAGAGGGGGTGACACCAAAATGACATTACTAAGGATTCTGTATGGTCTGTTACGGAAGGAGGACCATGGGGGTGACACCATGAGCTACTGCACTAGGTGACACAAACCCGAGTGACGACACTGGATTGATCCAGTAATATTAGATTAAAACGTAAATGAAATGCGTTGGTAAACACTCCCCATACAGCGAAATTTTCACAGATGACGTCATTGGCTAGCTAAAACAATGCCTGTATACGCCATTTTGAGACATTTATCCTGGAGTCAGAACAGTGAACGCTGTTTGTAGATTTCAGATAACTTGCTGGTTACTGCTGGAAAATCAGTCAAGCATTTGGAATACAGTATTTTAAAGGTCAATGTTAGAATGCGATTCGAAACCAATGCATTGTATTTTCTGGATTCAGATATATCCTTGCAGCGCCAGTAATAATAATAATAATAATAGGACTTTGTAAGGCGCTTAATATTTAGAAGCTATAAGCGCTTTAAAACATTAGACAACACCCACAAAAATATATAATGATACGATTACATATAAAAAAAACACCATTAGATTAAAAAACAGAAAACATGCTGAAAATATTTAAGGTCAGGAAACATTATTAGGTCTTAAAGTCTGTTCTCTTTAAGGACACTTATCCATAATGAACTACGGGTCATACTAGACACCTGTTCACAGGCGACAGACTTTGATCTTGTTGTTGATGAGTAGACTGAAACAATTACAACCTTTCTTCTTGCTATCTTTTCCATACAAAAAAAACGAAAAGTAAAACCAGTTTTAATATACTGTTGTACTGTATCCTTTCAACACAGTCAGTAAATACTTACTAAATGTATACTGAATTTAATTATCAAAATAATAATAAGTATGAATAATTAAATGCTGATTCGCTAATTGATGCACCAATATCAGTGTGGATAAGACGAACTTTACCAGTTCCTTTAATCCGTATTAAAGCAAGAAGGGAGATTAATAAGATGAATATGCAAAATATACACAAAACTATAATACTTAAAGATTTGTTTAATTGTACTGTGAATGGAACATGTTTTGAGGTATTTAACCATTTAAAAAAATTAGAAAATTAAAAAAATTTGATTTTGTAATAGTTACATTTATGAAACTCACTATTCAAGGAGAGAAAACTGAGTATATAATTTTATTACAAAACCTGACATTTTGATCCCCACGAACAGAGTCGAGATCCATAGTGAATGTAACCTTGGTTGAGATATTAAACACAATATTTAGGCATTATATAACTGAATGCGTGCAAACAGAACATTAACCACTGCATGTAGAGAGACAGAAAAAGTGTAGATGACTAAATAAGTCGCAAAAATTAAACGCTTGTCTGAAAGTTCAAAACAGAGATGAGAAATGTTTATTGCATGCAATCGAAGAATGTTAAATACCCACCAAAAGATACAAACAGACCATTACAATATAACCTTGACAGATACAAAAATTGGCTTGGTGGATGTCAGGTAAATATAGCGAATATTGGAAAATTTGAAAAATGATACACCCGTAAATGTATTTGAACTATTAGAAGATATATTGTTACCCGCACGCGCCCTCAAGCGAAGTTACCACGAGGCGTTTGTGTATTATCCGACAGTAGTAGATCAAGACACTGATATGAGTTTGCAGGTAGTTATTTACAGTATTGTTGTTACTGATCGCGGCTATTTGAATTATACTGCATGTAGCCTGTGCTATGTTATCATTGTATCAGACAGCTAAAATCGAGAAGCGTGTTTTGTCTGGCCATTATTTCTGCAAGAGAAAACCCAAAATGTCTTGAATTAAGCTGTCATGGCCACCGTCGATATAAATAAATACAAAAACAAAGCAAATTATTGTTGTGGAAGTGCTAATTAATAATTTGAGACATAGGAATCAAAATACCAAGATGACAAATGTGTGTTACAAACGTGTGTTACAACGTATGAGATAAAAAGTTTGCGATTACGCACGTTGATAAAACGTGTAGGACCGTGTGTGCGATATGTACACTATCGGACATAAAAGGCGACGGTATAATAATTATAAAATGGAATTTGATTAGCATATACTAACAGAGAAGGGTGCACCACAATTTTTGGTCAGCGCTGTTAAGATATATATATATATATATATATATATATATATATATATATATATATATATATATATATATATATATATATATGAGGTAGTCTTCTTTTAATTTTTAAATTAAGAGCTCTTGGCAGACTAATTGGTTCTTGGGTCCAATTCATGATTGACACACATCAGGTTCGAATCACACTTGTTTAAATAGATATTTTTCGTTATAATTGAGGAAACGTCTAAATTGGTTGTACACAAAATGAGAGTCAAATTTGACGATACACAGATTGAGTCAGTTATGATCATGAGGCACGCATAATTCTTTGAGATTTAATATATTCAAAACATCCTCTGAGCCTTCTAGGAGGGACTTATCTGGGGTTGCACATCTATACCTCAGTAATTGATACTGAAAGAAAAACGTTTATTAACTTACGAAATTAGTGTGCAAGAACTTAAAACATTTGCTTGCCAACAAATCGTTTTACTTGAGAAAAATACATTAGAGAACTGCATAGGGTACTTAAAGTGCCGGGGGATTCATGGATTGATACGTACAGTATATTTAAAGGATTCATGAATGCAGCTACTGTGTGAATTAATTTCCCGAGCAATTGTGTGCTTATAACATCAGAGAAAAGGTTAAATAACTAGTTTGCCCAAATGTGTCATACCGACGTAAAATGTTTCAAATACGTATGTGGAGCTTCTTGATAAATTAATCTTGCTACTTTAACAGTTGACAGGCAAAATCAGCAGTTCATTTCTGGATGGGCCCATTTTCTTACAGTCCCGAACTTACAAAGGCATCATTGGCTTACCATGCTTACAAGACCTACTTCCTCATTTGCTTTAGCTACGGAAGGTAGAATCAGCGGAATATATGCCTTATCAGTGGACCAGAATCCCATGCAGTTCCAAGACGAGTAGGTTTCACGCATGACTGTACCCTCTTTCACTGCCAAGAACATGATCTCGTTTTCTCGTAAGGATATACTACTCACATGATCTTGTTTTGTCGGAAGGATATACTGCACTCACAAGTTCGTGCAGTATTCCATCCCAAAACTCGTTCATATTTTCCCATACAAATGCAGTAACCTATAAATATGTATATATATGTATATATATGTATATATGTGTATATATATGTATATATATGTATGTATATATATATATATATATATATATATATATATATATATATATATATATATATATATATATATATATATATATATATATATATATATATATATATATACTGAAACACTGTCGTTTGACCATGCATTATTGCAGACAAATTTGAGTCTTTGCCCTAACATATTATGATCTGGTAAGTATTGTCGAAGACATCTATTTCGCTCCCAAAACTGGTTTCTGTAGAAAGAAACGTCCGAGCCAAATAAATCAATAAATGTGTGGCATTGCGTTGCAATGTTAGTTTATAGCTAACTGTAATATATTTGACTAGTTGTGCAGATGTGAGTTTTATTTATGTAGTCATTCAGTCAGTCAGTCACTAATTCAAGTCTTCATTTATTTTTCAAACAGCGGAGTATAATGTAATCCCGATCAACTGCACCGCTTTCCCAGGAACTGTGCCTGGTCGAATTTTCCAGACTATCATTATCGACGGGTAAGCCATGCCAATCTCATATATTCCCTACAAATTATCAGTGATTGTAATTCTCGTATTGCAAATGTACAATTCCTCAATCTTGATGAATCTCTTACAGTCGAAGTTTTCGTACGTATTTTGGTGTATAAATACGTGCATGATATAAGTCTGATATAATGCGCTTTGGTAAAAATGAGGAGACAATTTTGAAATTGTCCCTGTTTATGAATTATTGTGTTCGCTCATGATCTGCTATCACCTCCTTTTTCCACTGACACAGAAAGAGACTATCTCTTGGGTGTTTGTGTTTTTATAATTTTTTTTACGTCAGCTTTAACAATTTTAGTTATATCACTACGATGTCAGTGTAGCAGTTTATTGTGATATCGTGGCATGGGCATCATGTCGTCGACATGTAGCATGATGTTCCACCCAGTCACCTTATCCTGACACAAGACAGACCAGTCCTAACACTAACCTCCTAATGCTGAGTGTCCAGTGAGACAGCTGCTAGTACCATTTTTTGGTATGACGCGGCCGGGGTTCGAACCCGCGGCCTCTCTCATCCTAGGCGGACTCTGCAACTACTAGGGCCAACCACTTAGGCCACCGGAATTTGTCACTGATCTTTTGGAAACGATTCGATCCACAATATTGTAATACTGATGCAATGAAATTTAAAGCAAGGTTATAAATCAGATAATGATTCCATCCATAGATTTGGCACAATTCTGGCAGATTAAGTAATTACAAAGGTCGAAGAAATGTCTTTCATGTTACAAGGGCAACTGCAACCTTTTCAGTTGCAGAATCAATGGTTTACATTTAGTTGTAGTAATCGTCGTGGTAGTAGTAGAAGTAATAGCGGTTGCGGTAATGGTAGTAGTAGCGGTAGTAAAGCAGCAATGACATAACATTGATAACGTTGATGACACTGAGGATGATGACAATGTTAATGGCGGTGATGTCTGATGACATTAGTAACTGACAGAGATGATGTAAGAAAGGATATCTGAAACTGTAAGATTGCATTAATTTTATATCTACAATGCTTCGTTTCTGATTTAACATTTATCACAGAAGGTTGTCGACTTCAGCTTAATTTATTAAAATTAATGAGACGAAATCCTTTTCAAATGTGTCAAGGGTGCAGGAAAGCCTCACTTGTAATCTGGTGCGTTATGTGCTTTGTCAATATTGTCATGAATGGAGGATTGCAGGTTGAGCTTTATTTGATGTTTTGCAACCCAGGAACACCAGAAAATTATTTAGTGCCGAGCTAATTGAAGCCTAGCCACGGATAAACAATGGTAGCCGACTCGGGCTGATCCAATGACATGATTCAAACCCGAATCCGTTCCATCGCTAGACCCGTCACGCTAGCGCCCGAGCCACCACAGTTCCTTAGAAATAAAGTCAGTCTAACCGTTTTGTTTTTTTCAGATGCACCATGGATGACAAACTTGTGGAAAATTTCCGAGTTTTGGGTCCTGGGAAAGTAGCCGCTGACCTCTATGCCTTCCGATTTTACAACAGCCCGATTGTGACCCTTCAGTGCACAGTTAGAGTGTGCCCTATATTTTCTGATTTTTGTGAGTCGGTAAGTATGAGGCAAAGTCTGTGTATGCTAGATGTGAGAGAAAGGAGGAAGATATCTAGGCTTATGTATTCATTTCAGATGGTGCCAAAAAATTAATTGTAAAAAGTCTGCATTTACCTTGATATCTCAAACACTGTTGCATGTGCTGTTATAAAACTTGATAGGTACACTTATGCTGTGGAAAACTACTCTGCAAGATTGAAAGTCGAATGCAGTGACCTACTTCAACGCTCTTTTGAATAAGTTTTCTTTGGATTATTCACCACGGGTATGCAAACGACAGGTAACATTCTGTTGAACGATTAGCTCTTTTTGTCCTTTTCTGTCTCGAATACTTGTGGGTTGTGTTATGTGCGCATTAATATTGTTATTGTGTATTTATGAATCTATGGTTGTGTATTTATTTTGGAATACAGCATAAATTTAATTGCTTTGTTTCTTTTAGTGCATTTTTTATAATTACGCCTTAGGTAGAATAAGAAAATGAGTATATAATAAAAAGGTTGCTACATTTGTATGGGAAAATATGAATGAGTATATAATAAAAAGGTTGCTACATTTGTATGGGAAAATATGAATGAGTATATAATAAAAAGGTTGCTACATTTGCATGGGAAAATATGAATGAGTATATAATAAAAAGGTTGCTACATTTGTATGGGAAAATATGAATGAGTATATAATAAAAAGGTTGCTACATTTATATGGGAAAATATGAATGAGTATATAATAAAAAGGTTGCTACATTTGTATGGGAAAATATGAATGAGTATATAATAAAAAGGTTGCTACATTTGTATGGGAAAATATGAATGAGCATATAATAAAAAGGTTGCTACATTTGTATGGGAAAATATGAATGAGCATATAATAAAAAGGTTGCTACATTTGTATGGGAAAATATGAACTCGTTTTCTCGGATGGATACTGTGCTGCCACATGTCGTGCAGTATCTATCCGAAAAAAACTCATCCATGTTTTCCCATCCGAATGCAGTAACCTATACATATTTGATATAAATATATTAAAAAGATCTGTACTGACTAGTATATCAGCAGCAGAGGAGGCCAACCGACCTTGTCCAAACGACGAAATAAGGCTTGTAAAAGGCTATTATTTCCAATCGATTATACGCTAAATCCGACCTTCTAACTGCTTTTAGCTACGCCAACCTACTTAGCGCATATATTTCCTCATCATTATTCGCTTTTAAATTTTCACAACTTTACATAAAATATTACCGAATTGGTCAAAATTTTAATGTGGCGTCCTCTGCTGCTGTATTTATATGAAAATTGTATCGATACCATCTGCACATAGCAATATAATTAAATCATAGTCATATTAATAAATGCCACCGGCCAGTGAATTTCACACCGCTAGATTAGCTCGGGAAAGACTAGAATCAATGAAGAAATTTATTCCCGTCCGAGATTCGGTGCGACAAAAATTACAAGAACGTCAGTAACCTTTGTAACAGGCTTAAATAACCGTTCTGTGTCTTCTGTAAATTCAACTTGTGCTTGCTGACGTTCCTAGTATAGTATAGCGGAGTGCAACGCAGGGAGCATACTAAGCAGGGAACCAGACTAGGTATGGGAAATTTTGTTAAAATGTGCGGCAAGATGAGATGAAAATGATTGATCGATATAATTTTTTATATCTGATCTATGTTGGTTCATACGTTTAGATATTTGTTGACTGGTCCAATATATTGGATGCCACATATTTTGCATGTTATCAAATAAATAACATATGCTATTATTAGTATCACAACGCATATTAAAAGTTTCTTTCGTATTATTCTGAGTCTGATGAAGCATTAAAGCGAAACCAGTCACACATTCTTCGTGTTGGTGTTGTTTATTTTATAATATATATATATATATATATATATATATATATATATATATATATATATATATATATATATATATATATATATATATATATATATATATATATATATAATGTTTAATTTACATTGTTTGTTAGTTTTTGTTAAATTTATTAAATTGTATTAATAGCTATTGTTATGTAACACTGTATGTTGGACTTAACCTTGTCCAAAATCAAGTTCATTTTCTACTTTACCTAAATTATTGATTTTTAAAAAAAAATTGTAAACAACTAACACACAGCTAGAATATTCTCTACGTGTATGGGTTTAACATCATGCTTATTATTAATAGAAGTAAACATGTTTATTTGGTCTGAGTCTAGGTTATTGCAATTTCCTTGGCGAACCTGAACTAGTCCAGTTTATATATTATACTTTCAGTATCAGATTTTCTAATTATAACTAACATTTTACCTTTTAAATATTAAGAACTTTGTATAAAGTTATTTTCCATTAGGTAATATATAGAAAATTGTAAGTGTGACCTGAGGCCTAGTAGAGGAATCTTGTCACTGGAAAAATTATTCATTTGTTCTTAAGATCTAGCAGAATCAATTTGGTATTATTGGTGTGTCTAGTAGTTCATTTGCGCTGAAATTTATTTCTTCAAATGGTTTAATTCAGTGATTGTTTGCTCTGGAATTACAGAGTGTTCATAAAGAATAATACTCTTGAACAGAGACATTCACTGGGGGGGACCCCGAGTGGCCGAGTGGTCTAAAGCGTTCTCCGTTACGAATCACTGCTGTCTCACCTGTCTGCTTCGGTTCGAGTCTCGAATTCAGCCAATGTAGGTATGTGAGAAAGTTTGCCAGTAGCTTCTCGTGGGTCGGTGTTTTTTTTTCCGGGGTTTTCCAGGGTTCTTCCTCCACCATTAATACTGGCCGCCATGTATAGCCTATCGTGTGCTGAAAAATGGCGTTAAACCCCACAACAACAACAACAACATTCACCGGGATTTATAGTGAATTCAAACCTGGAATTATATTACTGTGTTGCAACAAAAGACTGATCGTACAACAACACGATACAGGCCGCCACAGGCACATTGAATCTTTTTCGTCGTTGGACTTGATTTGGATTTCCACTAAAGTTTATTCAGATCTTTTATTATTAGGATAGTGTGTCGAAATACTGTCGCTTGACCATGTAGTATTGCAAAAGAATTTGAGTCTTTAACTGATGTGGGAATTAAATTGCCTGCACAGTAATGTGTTGTTTGTGCAGTCACAGAAAAGGTCAAATCTTTGTTTAGCCTGCATGCATAATATAGATTTGCCCATGCTGTTCCAACGGTGCCGCATGATTGTTTAAATGTGTATACTGAACATTTAAAAAAATAATCAAATTAGGGATCGCATCGGAGCAATCACGCAGAAAACTCTGTGAGGAATATGGTAAGAAGCATGAAAAATCATTGTATGATATTTTGCACGAAAAATCAGGTCGTTGACGTTGACAGGGGTGCTCATCAGCAACATCGAAATGACCAGTGATTACAATGGCGACAGCAAAATGACTAATGAAGACAGCGATGACAGCAAAATGACAAGTGAGGAGAGGGATAACAGTAAAATGACAAGCTAGGAGAGGGATGACAGTAAAACGACAAGTGAAGACGGCGATCATGGCAAAGAAAAGTAATATGGCCGCAAAAAATCTCTTCACTAAATAGTATTGATAATATCTACATTCATTAATCGTAAGAAGATATACCCCAAAAACTCTATTTCGACGCAGAAGCAAGTCAGCTGGCACTGTGATATATTTACCAAAGATATATTTGAGCATGCAATATTACATTCCATGGCATTCACGTGTCAGTGACAAAGGTTATTTGACAGTATTAGATACAAAAGTAAAATAATGGTGTACGCAAGTTTGTGTACAGTCTTATAATGGAATATTATTGGTAATTTGACCTGATACCAGCTTGGAAGAACAACTTTCATCCGTTTTGTGATCTCACCTATTTGGTTTGTATCGAGAAGATGTGCTTGATGTGATATTACGAATCATCTTCTTGGATGGAAAAAAAGTATTGCACGATTTGTGGCCGTAAAATTTCGTATTATCAGCAGGATTATGAAGTGTTTACAACAGTTATACTTCGCAATGATGTTATTAATAGAAGATGGACCATCAAAGGTACCGACTCGAAAAGTAATTGAAGACGTACAATAAATGCGAAATGAAATAGCCAAGAAAGACGCTATACTCACGAAATACATTGCGCATGTGTTTTCGCGGATGTAATTTGTTGACTCGCCGCGGAAACAACTGCTGACCTTTGCGTGGTGGGAATTGCAACGACGGCCAATCTGATATGCTATTAGATCTATATCGATAATAACCGGTCTCACAAGTGACTCTGATAAAATAATTTCGTTACGGTTACATCTACGAGTACGTATTTTTTCGTAAATTCTCGCAGCAACAAACAACATCCTCAGCACAATCAATAATCGCTCAGTAGCCGTCGAAGATAGAACAATTACCACGGCCGAGATAGAGAACGTATTGGCGGGAATGTAAAACTTCTGATTACTCTGCGCGCAATCACCTTACCGGGACACAGAACCGAAACAGGTAATCGACTGGCTTGCAGTAAAAGTCGTGTAAACGGTCTAGCGGAATGCGCACAAAGCGGTTTCGCGCGAGTTGCTGTGGGACGAATTGTCACTCGGCACGCATGTATGACGGTTTTGAGCGGGTTAAGTTTCGAAACCTTGCGGGATTTAGATTTTCAAGACCACTCGCAAGTGCAGAAAGGCTGAAGTCACGGGGGGTGGGGTGATAGGCGGCTCGGACCAGCACCAGTAATGAAAAATGTATTTTTTGTTGTTGTTATGCAGCTTAATCGCAGTCAAGTGTACTTCTTCCTGTTGTTGTTCTGGTTATGCAGGTCTGTGGCAGTCAAGTGTACTTCTTCCTGTTGTTTTTATGGTTATGCAGGTCTGTGGCAGTCAAGTGTACTTCTTCCTGTTGTTGTTATGGTTATGCAGGTCTGTGCAAGTCAAGAGTAGGTCTTCTTCAAATTGTTCTCTTGGTTATGCTAGGGCTATGACAGTCAGTTGTAGTTTTTCTTCCTGTTGTTATTCTTGTTATTTGGTTTATCTTGTGACTACTTTTTTTAAATAAAGAATCAGGACTTTTTGTATACTAGCGCCCTATACAACCCAGTTTTAAACGTCTACAATGGATAAGAAAGAATCTACATACTGCTTGCTTTTTACGGTTGGAGTCCTGCAGCCGTATTTGCAATAGTCGGTTGCAGTGACGTGTCCCTGGGAAAGTCATTTCACCCCAACTGCCTCGCCACCAAATAACATTCAGGTGTTGACGTCTCGTAAAAACCAAGCAAACAAAAAAGTAAATAATGATACTGAATCAAATTTCAAACTGTGCTTGAGCTTCTAGCATTGTTTTGTTACATTTTCGGACATTCTACCGATTTAGCACTTTACAGACATCAAATTAGCACAAGCTTCTTATGGCATTGTTTTGTTACATTTTCGGACATTCTACCGATTTAGCACTTTACAGACATCAAATTAGGACGAGCTTCTTATGGCATTGTTTTGTTACATTTTCGGACATTCTACCGATTTAGCACTTTACAGACATCAAATTAGCACAAGCTTCTTATGGCATTGTTTTGTTACATTTTCGGACATTCTACCGATTTAGCACTTTACAGACATCAAATTAGGACGAGCTTCTTATGGCATTGTTTTGTTACATTTTCGGACATTCTACCGATTTAGCACTTTACAGACATCAAATTAGGACGAGCTTCTTATGGCATTGTTTTGTTACATTTTCGGACATTCTACCGATTTAGCACTTTACAGACATCAAATTAGCACAAGCTTCTTATGGCATTGTTTTGTTACATTTTCGGACATTCTACCGATTTAGCACTTTACAGACATCAAATTAGCACAAGCTTCTTATGGCATTGTTTTGTTACATTTTCGGACATTCTACCGATTTAGCACTTTACAGACATCAAATTAGCACAAGCTTCTTATGGCATTGTTTTGTTACATTTTCGGACATTCTACCGATTTAGCACTTTACAGACATCAAATTAGCACAAGCTTCTTATGGCATTGTTTTGTTACATTTTCGGACATTCTACCGATTTAGCACTTTACAGACATCAAATTAGCACAAGCTTCTTATGGCATTGTGCACATTCTATAAACTTCGTTGTTCAAAACGTAAATACTTTTTGTAAATGCATTTGTCTCTCGAAATAGTCAATTATTTATTTACTTACAGCATATTATGAACATTCTGTGCCATTAACATTCTGATATGACACATGCCTTTTCAGCCATGCTTTGCAAGACGTAAGCGCAGCGTTATCATCGGTACTGGGGCCTACGAGAGAGAGGAAACCATAAATACACGACTTTCCATTCTGACAGAAAAAAATTCTGGAGTGTCATCATATTTAAATTTATCAGGTCAGTGTGAATAGGCTTTATTGAGGACAATGCCCAGTATGTTCGTGATTTGTTTATATTCTCCTTTCAAGAGGCGGGCTTCTTTATGTACATCCGTCCCATTATGCATTCATTCTTTTCTCCTTGTCCTTGCTGTAATATTTATTTGTCCGAACAGAATTTATAAGCATTTAAGAAGAAAAAAAACCATTTTTTTTTCTGCCGTGTTTTGCAACAATATCTGATATTACTGAGCGATAAGAAAATTAGCCACTCTTTCAGTCATAATGGATGTAAAATCAACACCATTTTCATTTAGAACAAATTAGACACCATTAGAAGACCTGTGATGAAAACCACATGTCGATACGAACATCCATTCAGGAGAATTATTTGCATGATTTTAAAAGGTTCATTATAGTAGCTGTATTTGATATTATATTGGCACTATTTCAATCAGGATCAACTATATATCGTAATCAGTCATCTGGTACAACCACCATGTCTATATGACTTTCTGTTTAGGGGGGAGTAGCTACAACATGATTTTCAAGACAGCTACCATGGTGGTTACATGGGATATGTGATCGGCACCATTTTCATTTTTATTACTAACTAGATATCATATGAAGTCTTCTGTGAAAAAAACAATGTTGATGTGACTTTTTGTCTGGGAGAAGTAACGATAAGGTTCTCAAGAGGGGTATCCGATCGTCAGAATTTGTATTTAAGACCATATAGGTTCCATAAGAAGAATTCCTGTGAAAACTCCAAGCTGATATAACTTTCCGCTCAAGAGGAGTAGGGATAACTAAATTTTTAAGATGGCTCGAATGGTGGCCATACTGGCTGTTTGATCTGCACCATTTTCCTTTAGGGTCAACTCGATTTCATTGGAAATCTTTCAGTGTAAACACCGTACTGGAATGAACATCTATTCAGGACAAATAACAAATAATAATGTTTTCAAGATGTCTGCATTGATAACTGTATTAGATGTCTTACCGTCACCATTTTTGCTAGGACTAATTAGGTATCATAAGATGTCATTTTGTAAAACTTCATGTGGATTTGACTATCTATCCACGAGAAGGAATGATTACAAGATTTTCAAGATGACTGCTGTCGGCGATATTGAATGTCTGAATGGGACCAAATTCATTTAGGACGATCTACAATTCGGAATGAAAGCGTGTGTAAATTTTCACAGTAATCATCGAGTGTTTAGGAGGAGTAGTGACAACAAATTTGTGCTAAAGGACGGACGGACGTTCGCAGGAAGACAGGCCATCACATTAGCTAACCAGTAGTACTAACAATTGTTTCATACCACAAAAAGCTGGATTATCTTGCGATTATCTGCTTTCGTTGAACTTGAGTTTATTTCAAAGTTTATTTTTGGTTTTGCTTTGTTTATTTGTGGGTTTTTTAAAATTATTTTTTGTTTGTGTGTTGTTTGTTTTGGTTTGGTTTGGGTGTGTGTGTGTGTGTTCGTTTGTTTATAAGTTTGCTTGTTTTTAAAGTTACCGTTGCTTAGCGTTAAAGCTAATATGTCCAGAGAACATGTCCAAAAACCCTAAGGAAAATATATAATTAGAACTAAACTAATCTTGCTACACGCCATACGTGTGCATTATAATTATATATAAAGAATAAGAATTCAAATTTATAACAGGTTATACAATATTTCATAAGAATGTAGTTAAACCTGAAGTTTAGATGATGGACTAATTTCAAATTTCCGGTACCAGTGCAGTCTTGTCTCACAACTTTTAGATGATGGACTAATTTCAAATTTCCGGTACTTGTGTAGTCTTGTCTCACAACTTTTAGATGATGGACTAATTTCAAATTTCCGGTACCAGTGTAGTCTTGTCTCACAACTTTTAGATGATGTGTATTCCGTATAATTCTACATCATGTACATTTTTTAACATTAACGTTATTATTGTGTGAATTGTTCTGTTTATGTTTGTGTCTTACGCAAGCCTTTGATGAAGGGACCCGTAAATCCTAAAAGGGCTAAGGCTTGCTTCAAATTAGTTTGTACCGTGTTTTGTCAGATTGTTTCAGATATAGTTTTCTATATCGCAAATGCGATCTTCCATGATTCTGTATACTGAATGAAGTTTTACTGAAAACTTTAAACAAAAAAGGAGAGTTTGAAAACGCGGGATAACAAATGATACAATTCATAAAATCATATTTCCTCCAAAAACATTTCCTTTTCCTTTCAGGCTTGAGTTTTATCCCAGTGATGTTCATTCTTGTACGGGAAGTCGTGTTCCTCTTCTTATTCCTTCAACTGTGGACAGTCTAGTATCTCCATCTTGGAGCACTCAGATGTAATTTCAAGATACAGTCAAGTCTATTAACGAATAGCTAATATTCAATATTTATGTAAATATATTGTATGTAATACAAATGTAAGATGATACACGATAAGAACTTAGCCTCACAAATATCTGAAGATAATGTTGCTGTTTTGGGCAGTGCAGCAGCTCTTTGCGAAGTCCTCTATTTATGTTATCTGTCTTCCTGACTTATTCATATTTTATGACAAATGTTGATAACATACGCACATACACATTAAATTGTTCACTAATTAGTAAGATAAAACAAGGTTTGTTTGGTATTGTATGACGTTAAAAAATTGTATATACAAAAATTCAAATAAAATTAATCACACCCTATTGTTGCATTCGATATGTTATCTAGAGAGCATGTACTAGTGTTTCAAACCGAATTACAAAAGTCCCCAGGTTTACAGATCTATTATTAGATCGTTGGAGAGTTATATAAGCACAGCACTGTGATCCATAACTAAGCCTAATTACAAAGAGCCTCAGTCTTACAGATGTATCTATAGATCGTTGGAGAGTTATATAAACACAGAGCTACGATCCGTATCTAAGCCTATTTACGATATTTTAATAAGATACCTAATTTTGCAGATCTATATATAGATTGCTGGAGAGTTATATAAGCACATATTTACGATCAGTACCTAAACCTAATAACGAAGATCCACAGTTTTACATGTATATCTAAAAATCGTTGGGGGAGTTATACAAGCACAGATTTGAGATCCGTGACTAAAACTTAACAGATTTGAGATCCGTGACTAAACATGAATATAAAATTCCCCGTTTTACAGATCTGTTTATATGCGCAGAGCTAAGATTTTTAAATGAGCATAAGTGCAAAGATCACCAATTTTACAGACGTATCTATAAATCGTTCGAGAGTCTTTTAACAGATCTACGGTCCAACACTAAACATAATAACCAAGATCCCCAGTTTTACAGATCTATCATTAGATTGTTGGGGAGTTAAATAAGCACAGAGCAACGATCCGTAACTTAACATAATTAAAAAGATATCCAGTTTTACATATTTATCATTAGATTGTTGGGGAGTTAAATAAGCACAGAGCAACGACCCGTAACTTAACATAATTAAAAAGATGTCCAGTTTTACAGATCTATCATTAGATTGTTGGGGAGTTAAATAAGCACAGAGCAACGACCCGTAACTTAACATAATTAAAAAGATATCCAGTTTTACATATTTATCATTAGATTGTTGGGGAGTTAAATAAGCACAGAGCAACGACCCGTAACTTAACATAATTAAAAAGATATCCAGTTTTACAGATCTATCATTAGATTGTTGGGGAGTTAAATAAGCACAGAGCAACGATCCGTAACTTAACATAATTAAAAAGATATCCAGTTTTACAGATCTTTCTATCAATATATCGTTGAGGAGTTGTATAAGCACAAAGCTAAGATCCGTAATTAAAACAACTTATAAAGATCCCCAATTTTAATGTCCATCTATTTGATCGTTGGATGGTTCTATAAACACACATTCACCATCCGTACCTAAACCTAATTACAAAGATTCCCAGTTTTTCAGATGTATCTATAGTTCGTTGGGGAGTTATATCAGCTTTTATGTATATCCAATTTAAAATTGTTAGTTTTTTCCATCATTATGTTTTATATATATATATATATATATATATATATATATATATATATATATATATATATATATATAGATAGATAGATAGATAGATAGATAGATAGATAGATAGATAGATAGATCTTACCTAAACTATAAAATCGACTAAAAATGTTGTTAGGCAAGAGTGTAAATATTTTCGAGGCAAATGAGTGCCCTGAAAAGTGCCTTTGGTTTTCTTCTTCTTCTTCAAATTTCTTCTTGTCCTCCACCAGCTTCTTATTTTCTGCCCTAAATTCTTTTGTGTTCTTCTCCTCTTTCTTCTCCTCCTCCCCTCCTCTTTTTTTTTCCTATTCTCATTTTCCTCTTCCATTTCTATTTTTCGTTCCAGACTCTATTCATTTTTATGACCTCGTCATCCTCCTTCTTCTTTTCCTGTTTCAATAACTCTCGAGTCTTTCCTTGGTCTTTCTAAAAGAAATTATTTCTATCTTCGCTCGATGTGGGGGGCCCCGAGTGGCCGAGTGGTCTAAAGCGCTCATCGTTCCGGATCACTGCCATCTCACCGCTGTCTACGTGGGTTCGAGTCTCAGGCTCGGCTAACGCTGGTACGTGAGAAAGCTTGCCAGTAGCTTCTCGTGGGTCGGTGGTTCTTCCCGGGGTTTTCCAGGGTTCTTCCTCCACCAGTTATACTGGCCGCCATGTATAGCCTATCTTGTGCTGAAAAATGGCGTTAAACCATACAACAACAACAATCACTCGATGTGAGCTATAAGAATAGTGATTATCATTTAGTTTGAACAGCATCTCCTCCACCATATCAATATCGTCTACTGCTTCTTGCAACGTCTTTATTTTATTTGTTGTGTTAGAAACCATCTTGGTTTATTCAATGCTGAATGGCGCGAATGATGAACGCTTCCCTTTATATATCTGAAGAAAACATCCCTTGCAATAACTTCACATATTACTATCCACACAGAAGGGAAGGGAAAGAAAACACAATATCTACTATCCACACAAACGTACGTGCACTCATACAAAACCCAAAATCTACTATCTGAACCCATATATATATATATATATATATATATATATATATATATATATATATATATATATATATATATATATATTAGGAAAGGAGTGAATGTTTATAATCACACTAACCCACATTTACACCAATTGGCAATTTGAATAGTCTCTTTTCTAGAGATTTGGGTAGCCCTGAGAAGGGCTGTTTTTGTCGAACTCCGAATACACCTCTTAATGGTGGTACTTCCCTGGCCTTGATCCACAGACACAAAGGCGGCTCTAATCTTGCTCCCAGTTCACAGTTGTTTTTGGTAGCACAGAGGCAGCTTGAGTGGCCTCAGCACCCCAATCTTCCGTCTCTGGGATAGTGAAAGCTTCCCTCCTTCTCCTATGCCACACTCGGCGATGCTGTGGCCTCCTTATTTCAACTTTACAGTTTTCCGTTTGGAGGATCACGGCTCTTGGTATTGGTGGTAGTGGTTGCTGTGGCTGTTGTGGCTGTAGCTGACGTCGTACTGGTTGTGGAGGCATCCTCACCTCAGGCTTGACTTCACACAGATGCCTTAGCAAGAGGTGAGACATGATTCTTTCTTCCTTCCCTTTCTTCTTTTTTCTCTCCTCCTTTTCAATTCTTGCACTTTCCTGGGTTGCCTCCATAACCAATTCGTCCAGGAGGCGCCTGGCATAATCCAGGAGCATTTGGAGTTCAAGCAATTTGCTGATTCTACTCATGTTGTCTCGTTGACGATGGGTAGCCAGACTGTTCGTTTGTTCATTGATTTAAGTCGTTTTCGCCCATACGGGCATGTACAACTGTTTAATGCCTCCACTGCGGGGGTGGGGTGGGGTGATTAATTTTTTTGAGGGGGAAGGAATGATGCCACATCCCCCAACGCATTTATGCATTCACATAGTGCTGTTTGATTTAACCGACAGGTCGTGGGAAAATAAGTCCCATCCGACCTGTGTGAAAGATCATCATGAGTGGGATTGGACCCAACACACACTCAATGTATATAAATGTATGTATACTGCAGGATAAGACTTCTCATAGGATTGGGCACTGCTCTTATGACGTCACCCAGGTTCCGTGCCTACACGCTCATCGGGGCACCTGATATATGTATTCTGGAGCTTGTAACCTCTCCTTTGGTCTCCGCACGTATTCTTGTACGGCTACCATGTTTCCCACCACCAATCCATCCCAATGGTGATACATTTCGATTGGAGTAATCTGTATGTCGTGAATCATGTACAGCTTGTTGGCGATTAGGGCTACGATTGCATAGGTGCAGTCAACGATCTTCCTTCTTAGTTTGCTGATGTCGTTAAGGTGTTTTTTTTTTTGCTTCAGTGTATTTTTCTCAAATTGTTTGGGTAGGCTTCCTTCGTTATAATATATATGGTATCCTTTCAAGATGATTCCCAATATTTCGATGTGTACCCAGACTGACGAACACTCTGCTTTCACCAAAGACTTACAAGACCCATATTATCACAAAAGCATGGAACGCCCGGACCTAAAAGAAACAGTCAATTTTTTACTTACAGATACTAACTACAAACACAAACACATACACTCTTTGACAAGCTAAGGGAAAAAGGTTCTTATAGACACACTTCTATATTTTGACATAAAACAAAGAAACGAAATGATTATAGACACACTTCTAATTTTTTAATGTACAGACAAAAACAAATACACATATTTTGGCAATTGATCTAGTATCTCTTTTCTAGAGTATTTGGGTAGCTCTGAAAGTGGCTGTTTTTTGTGGACGGGGATTATGGCAAAGATTGCGTTCCCGTCTGGCGGCAGGGATCCCCACAGGATAGTGCCTGCTTCTTCGGAAAGAGAAGGAAAACTCTTTCGTGTCCACACGGAAGTCGACAAATCATCTGTCTGGCTCCTGCTTTTGCTGCCACTGCTATTCTCTCTATTTCTGAAGTCTGTACTTCTCCGTCCACTCTTCATTCTCCTTCTTGATTTCCTCTCTGAAGAGCTCTACATTCTCTATCTCTTCAGGCTTCGGTATCAGACTTTGCCTGACACGGTGTAGATTCACGTAAGCTTCGTTCAGCTTGGCTGGTCTTGAACACATTTTCATAGGAGAATAAGTCAACAATGGATGGTCAGACTGTTCGTTCGTTCATTCTATTTAAGTCGTTTTCGCCCATACGGGCATGTATGACTGGTGAATGATGCCCCCAAGGGGCTGATTAATTTTTTCAAGGGGGAAGGAATGATGCCATATCCCCCAACGCATTTATGCACTCACAGAGTGCTGTTTAATTAAGTCGAAATGCTATCGTGAGTGGGATTGGATTCAACAAGCAATCAGTAAAAATAATGAAGTTAAATGTCTATACTGCAGGATAAGACGTCTCGTAGGATTTGGCACCGCTCATATGACGTCACACCGGTTCCGTGCGTACACGCTCATCGGGGCACCTGATTTATAGACGAGTGGGAATCGGCCCACACACTCGTCTTTTTATGTCCGAGTAGTCAGGGAGGAGAGGGACCTGGAAGGAGACACCAACGTCAGCCGGAACGTACTGAAACACCAAAATTTATATTGCTAAATCCAACCCAGTTGCTTACATAATGAGCATTTCCTATTACCAATTCTGGGTTGACCACGATCATAATTAGAGTCTCGGATTGTAGCTTTAAATGGCAGCATGACACAATTTATAAACTCATCCGTAACCTGCAGGATGGGCTGGATCGTAATAAATGCTGACTAACACCTTCTCCATTTTTTAATAAGTTACCCACTCTTCGCTGATGCTACTTTGGATGGGACTAGATGGTGGTTTGGAAACGGCTTTACGTTTTCGACGTGCTACGGGAGTAGAAGTCGAGGGTAGTGGTGGAGGTGGGGTTAGTAATAGGATGACTTTGATATTCTTTTATTCACTTATGGTTTCCCTACTTTCTTTTTGACATCTGTCGAAGGAGGAGTGGATATCATCTTTTTAACCTAAGCTTTGAGTTCTTCTCGTTGAGTGGGGGAAGGAGTCAAGGAGGACGCTAAAACTTTACTAGCGATGGGAGCTGCTGGATGTGTTTTAATGACTTCTCACGCCTCTTCTTCCTCTTGCGTCCGTGGGGCTGCGTCTGTCTTGACCACTGAGGTGGTATTGAGTGTGGTGGTGATGGACTTTTCTTCATCAGGGTCTTAAAATCTTTCAGAGCTGGTTCAGCTGTTTAGTCTAAAGCTTTCTGGCGAAAGAGTTGCAGTCGTTGCAACAGTTGACCGTAAGTAGTGAATAGGGGCGATAGCGGGTCTAGGGGTCTATAATGTTAAAATAGGGTATATGTGATATGGGGTCTATGTAAATTTAACATGGGAGCACAAGGTCAAGGGAAATTTAACATGGATGGGACTGTAGGGTGTCAAGGGAAATGTAACATGGTGGGACTGTATAGCGTCAAGGGAAATTAAACATTAAAAAAAAAAAAGAAGAAATTTAGGCATGAAAGTGAATGTCTTTTCGAGGCATTGGAGTGGCCCTGAAAAGGGCCTTTGGTTTCTTCTTCTTCTTCTTCTTCTTCTTTTATTTCCTCCACTTCTTCCACCAAGTTCTCACTTTTTCCATCATTCCTTTCTTCTTCTTCTTCTTCTTCTTCTCCTTCTCTGGCATCTAGTCTGGATGGCCCAATGCTCTGAACTTTTCCTGGACTTTTATCCAATTCTGATTGAGCCTGTCAAACTCTTCCTTTTTCTTGTTGTTTTCTTGTTCTTTTCTCTCTTTTGTCCAGTTGTCTTTTATCTTCATGACTTCTTCCTCCATTACTTTTCTCATAAGATCTTCCGCTTTCTTCATCTTGTCCAACCCCCATTTTACGTTCCTCCACTCCGTCCAGTACAATATGTTTTCTAGGAAGCACCGGGCTTGGATGACATGATCCAGTGCTTCCGTCAAACTTCCCACTCTGACATAAGGTGGGTCAATGAATCCTCTCGACTTTATTCACTTCTTCTATCATCCCTGCTATGAGATCTCTGGCTGACTATTGATGTTGAACTTGACTAGTTACCAAGTCTTTCGTATTTCCATACCTCCATTCCTTTTCTATTCTTTCTACAACATATTCTACATCCATTATCCAGAAATACATGTCTCTCAATACATTAAATAAAACAGACACTTGAACCATTTTCTATCGGTTATTCCGTAGAATGGTGCGAACGACGAACGTTGTGGGTTCTTATATAAAAAGCGCGGACGTGAAGGAAAACATCCCCTACTTTTGTCATCTCATATTATATACTATCCACACACGACACGCAGCAAAATCAAACCCAAATATACTATCCACACACGACAAGCAGCAAAACCAAACCCAAATCTACTATCCACACACTTGAAGCAGCAAAAACATAACCATAATCTACAATCCACACAACGTACAGTAGCACTTACAAAACCCAATAATCTACTATCCACACAGAATGGAAAGTTTAATAACCACTCACTCTACTATCCCCACATACGTACGTTAGCGCTTACAATCACACACACACACACACACACACACACACACACACACATAAACACATACAATCACACCAGTAAATGAGTGAGTGTTTATTTTCACACTACTCCACATTCACACATTGGCAAATTGATTACTATTTCTTTTCTAGAGTATGGGTTAGCGCTGAAAAGGGCTGTTTTTATGGAACTCCAGAGGTATCTTAATGTTGACACCTTCCCGGCCTGGCACCGCACACGCATCTCCTACTCCAGTCTCCTTCCCAGTTTACTCTTGTGGCTGGGAGCGCAGAAGGAGGATGATTTGCTTCAGCACCCCAATCCTCTGTCTCTGGAATAGTGTTGATCCTTCTCTCTCTTCTTCTGTTTTGCACTCTTGGATGCTCAATTTGCGGTGCCACTATTGGTTGTAGCATCCTTACTGGTATTGGTTGTGGTGCCGGTTGAGGCTGCGGTGCTGGTAGTGGCTGTGGTGCAGTTACTGACTGGGGAGGTGTCCTCACCATGGGTTTGACCTCATACTTAGGTCTCATCATTGGGTGGGGCCTGATCTCTCTTTTCTTTTCCTCCTCTTCTTTCTTTTTCTTCTTCTCCTCCTCTTCCTCTATTCTTGCTGCCTCTTTTAAGCTTCCATGGCCAGCTCATCCAGGATGCGCCTGGCATATTCCAGATGCATCTGGAGTTCCATTATTTTTTAAAGTCTGGTGTTCATTGTCTTACTGTTAACAGGTCAACGATGGGTAGCCAGGCTGTCGACTAGTTTTCAATTTATATAAAAAGCGCGGACGTGAAGGAAAACACCCCTAAGACCTAAAACTTATATTACCTAGATCATGACCGAAAAACGCGCGGACCTAAAAGAAACACTCATTCACTTTTTTATACTACCCATCACTATTCTAAAACATTTTGACAAGCCACTTAAAGAACACACACACACACACACACACACACACACACACACACACACACACACTTTCTAAGTAAGATAAAGAATTCACGTGCTTATGCACACACTTCTATTTTTTAACTTATCATAGGCAATGGATTGTTATTTCTTTTCTAGAGTATGGGGTAGCCCTGAAAAGGGCTGGGTTTTTTTTTGTGTGTGTGAACTTGAAGCTATGGCAATATTTTAGGATCTAAGATTGCGGCCTCCTCTGACGACAGGCTTTCTCACAGGATAAGGTCTGCTTCTTCGGAAAGAGAAGAAGAACTCTTTGGTGTCGATACGACAGTCGACAAGGCCTCTGTCAGGTTCAGGTTGCTGCTGCTGCTGCTGTTGTTGCTGCTCTCTGTGCTGTTTCTGAAGTCTGTACTTCACTATCCATTCTTCTTTCTCCATGTTAATTTCTTCTCTGAAGAGCTCTTCTATCAGGTCTTCGGTGACTTTTAACATTCTAACATTCTCTATCTCTTCCGGCTTCGGTATCAGACTTTGTCTGACCCTATGCAAATTCACGTAGGCTTCGTTTAGCTTAGCTAGTCTTGAGCACATCTTCGTAGGAGGATGAGTCGACAATGGATGTTCAGACTTTGTTGTTGTTGAGTTGACTTAAAGTGGTGTGCGCTCGCATTGAGCATGTACCACTGAGTTATGATGCCACAGGTACCTTTTTGATTACTCCTGGGGGAAGGAATGGTGCCACTTCCTCCAGTCTTTTTTGTGTTCACAGAATACTTATTGATTGGGCCGTCAGGTCGAGTTACTATTTGTGTACATATCGATCCGATTGTAAGGCCTATGTTGAGTGGGATTGGACCCAGCACACACTCAGTTTTCAGTTGCATTTTTGTTGCGACTAGTCGGATTGGACCCGATCTAAGTTCGCTTTTTCTGCTAAATTATGATTCGTGCACTGCACGTATGGGTTTTGGTGTCTGTCCGTGGAAAAGGGTGAAAGTGGTCATGGTCGGGTGGTGATGTCTTGCCACAGGCCAGTAGTGCTCTTCCAATCCAGGATATTTTTGTCCTAAATTCCGTCATTGAAATTGGTATAATAAACTCTGTACTGTTTTGTTTTGAGAGAGAGCCTATCGAGGTTATGAGGTCAAGGTTAGTTTCTAGGTGACAGCAGTGTAATCAACTTTGGTTTTTGTTTTGCAGCCTTGTGCTGCTGGCCCTGGATGGAGTAGGTGTTTGTCCATCTTTTGTTTTATTTGGGGTCCTATTTTTTAGGTTTGATTTTTGGTTGCAGCCTTGTGCTGCTGGACCTGATAGTCATTCGGTTTTTTGACTACCTTATATATGTAATTTTTAGGGTATTATTCTATATGGTTGTTACTTTGCAGCATTGTGCCGCCGCGCCTGACAGTCGTTGGGTTTTTTCCCGACTACCTTATATGTACTAATTTGGGGTCCTATTGCGGGTGTCCCTGATGGTCTCTTCTTGCGACCACCTTATACGTTCTATTTTTGGGTTATATGGTTAAGTCTAGGTTTGTTGTAGCTGTCACCTAGGTACAGACGGTAGAGTTTTTAGCTGTTAGAATAGGATGTTGTAGAACAGTGGTATGATAGGACTGTTCAGACTGGAGACTACCCCCGTATTATGGTCAAAGCGCGGACGTGAAGGAAAACATCCCTACACGGTTTTCGAGTCGAAACGTTCAAACAGTGTCATGGGAGGGATAGAGAGAATCAAAGAGCATGAATCATGATACCTATAGGAAAACAGACCACAAAGGCATTTTTTCTTCAAATACAACATTTTTATTCAAAATCACTTAACTCTAACAAGTAACCATACAATTTTAACATTAACAATCCAATTTAAATAACAAACATTTTTTTCTCAAATAACACTTTATTTTGGACAGGGTTGACAACGTTGTGAATGAAATTGTGATTTCCACTGTAGGAAGTCATTAGGCCATTGATGGACAATATGTTTCCTAGCTAAACACAAAAGATAAGCATAATGGTCACAAAACCATCGAGCTACTTTCACATCGTTTCTAGAAGAAGAATGACGATCAAAATAAGTCACTAAATGTTCTAAAGAATAGCCCAGGCTGCGATGATGCAGAAAATACACACAATATTGTCCACACACCAAGGAATCTGTGCCTTGTAATTTCACATTATTGAATCGTGTGGTCTGAGCATTTCTTCTCATAAAGTCAATGATATCGTCTTCCAAAGGAGGCAATCCATACGAATGAAAATATTCCACATCCTTCTTGAGGAAAGTAGATAGCTACTCAGTGGGTTCCTGGGAGATGACTATTGTCCGTGTTGATCACATAAGCTTGATGCTCTTGAGGTTTGCGATGAAGGAGTTCATCTTTAGCACATACGACAGGATTCCAAGAAGCAGTGTACGAACTGTGGTTCAAAAGATAATAAAGTTCCCAGGTATCCATTTATTTGTGTTGTGTTTTTTTCTTCACAGGTGATAATAAGTGATCAATTCGATCCTGATTTTCTCTTGGAAAATGTCTGTCAAGTAAAGGGGTACGAGCTCCGACTTCGGACCCTGGCTCACGAGAGTTTCGATGCGACAGATCTCCAGAGGCGTTAATGGAGGAGAAGAATATTCACGCAAGCCTTTATACCACTGATCAAACACGAATTCTATCTCCATGAGACTCCAAGCTTTTTCCAGATACTCGTTCAATTTTTCTTCTTGACTCAGCATCAGACATTTATCGTTTTGAATTTGACTGGGATGATCGTTTTGACATCCATAGCAATCTTTCTTGATCAGTTCCTTCATTTTATCTCCCAGGACTGTAGCAAAACAAGAGACTAAATGCGCTTCTTGTTCTGGCCATCGGCACTTCATCATGATGACTTCTTCGTCTTTGTCTTCGTCTTTTCTGTCTCCTTCCACAGTCTCCTCACATTCCATATTCAAAGTTTCTCCACTAGGTAAAGAGGGATAACAGTCTTCCATGGCTTCTAATAATCTAGAATGACTTCTCTCAAACTGTTGATTTCTATCGTATTATCAAATTCTGCATACAGGAGGACGTTGACCGTCTCGGCTAGAGGATCTGCAAACTGAAGTTCCACACGAATCTGACCGGATTTTAATGGGTGGAAATGTCCCTCGTCGCTGCCTTGGTCGGGAGTGAAATTAAAAGTCCACAAAGCATAGCCTCCAGCATAATCTTCTTATGTAATACTGTGACTGGTGTTGGTCCCTAACTGTCCGGTGGCTTCGTACAGGGACAAATACGATCTCAAGTAATTCTTCTTGTCAAAGTCAGGTTCTAAAGGTCGGGTACACAAGGTCTTGCCATCGCGACTGAATTCGATCTTGGACACGCCAAAGTGTTGAAAGTAGAAAGGATTTTTATCGACAGCTCCGTTGAAGGCTGTATTCTCGACGATGCCAACGATCAAACGTTTGGGTAACTGTCCTTGAAACAGATGATCTTCGATCATGGATCGCTGACATTTGGGAATGGTGAAGGTTTTCACTTCCACGCGTCGTATCGGATACTTGGCGGTCGTTCTACTCAACGTGTGGCTAATGTCGTTTCCGACTTTAGGTAACACTTCCACACGGCATACGTAGAGTCTGGCTTCTTGGATTTTGGTTTTGTAATCGACGCTATCAGCCATTAAATGGAAAGCGGTACTGCTACGATTCAGTCTCAGGCGAACATCCACACCGTTCAGCAAATATTTCTCTTGCAACCACATGTCCAAATGCAAACGACCCATCAGTTCTAAACCCTGTCCGTCTTTGATTTTGTCCCTTCGTTCTACAAATCCCTCATTGTGGTCTTTCTTTGTATCAATTTCTAATTTTTCAAACTCGCTCGCATCGTCAGGTTCCCATACCACACAGGCATTGAGATGGGTGTTCTTGGCGTCTATTCCGTACGTCAAGAGATTTTCCAGGTAGGCACGGTAAGGGTAAGTATCCATGCTGCTACTGACTAGTTTGTTATTCAAGTACAAGTCCACTCCACTGAACAAGGAATGCACGAAATTGTTGACGGGAGCTACTGCTTCAGTGTCTATAGGACCTCCAGTCTTATCTACAACTTTGACTTTCAGGTACAAGTAACTGCTGTTCAGATCGATGTAATCTTCGGGTTGTCCTTTGATTTCAAACTCGATGGGAGCTGAATCCGTCAAAGAGGAGACGGGATGAAATTCCACCCACTGGGATTCTTGCATCGTCATCATGGTGGGTGGCATGGCAAACAGATCCAGTTTCGACTTGGAACAGGCGCAAGACTCTCGGTGCATCATTTTTTTTTTCTGTTTCTCAATACTTTAATAATCGAAAACGTCTAAGTCTGGAACAGTTCTTCTTTTCTTTGTCTTTCTAGCTTTAGAAGTGTGAAGTCTGGTAAAAGGGTGTTTTCTTCTTCGTCTCTTTCTGCCTTGTCCTTGCTGTCTCTTTAGGGAAGTTGGAATGCCTGACTCAGTAGGGTTCAGGGCATTTATAGGAGTTTGTCGTCGACCCAAAAGGTCTTTGCCCGTTTGCAACAAGACATTTTTGCCTGCTCTCAAGAAAGCTTATTTTGGGTTTTGTTTGTCGATGATGACATTTTGGAGAAATTCTTTGCCGTGTGTCAATGCCGCATCTTTCAAGGCGTGCAATCCGCGTGTCACCATCGGTTTCAACACCGGAGCCACCGAACGAAAAGCCGAATTTAACATATCTCCTAAACCGTGTCCTCGCTGTCGAGCAACCCCTCGGTACACTGGATACATGACTTACAACTCGTTAGAGAACCGTTTTCGAAAATGGAGTTTCACCGTGACTTTCCCTTTGGTGAATGGAATATTTTGTCCCAGATCTCCTTTTATAGCAATGTTGACCGTGTCCAAATAAGACTTGCTGACGGGCAAATAGTGAGGATGTTCAAATTAGCGGTGAACGTGATAAGTGTTTCCACCTTCCTCGTCAGCGACCGTGGCAGAATCCACATTGAAAGGCATGACACGCAGTAACGGTACGGAGGTGTGTCCCACTACATTGTACTCCACCACATCGGTGTACACAAAGATAAAATTTAGTCCTTGATTCAATTCTACCGGTAAACGAAAAAACTTGGCAAAAGAATCGTTGTCGGAAATGACTGGTAATTCGGGTTTTTGTTCTACTATCTTCCTCAGTTCCATGTCCCCGCCCAACGCGTTAAACAATTCAGGACAAAATAAAATGGATATGATTTTACCCCCCTCAGGAAACTTCATCAGGAAGCGACGAGCTACTTTGTGGTACTCCAGGGTGACACTTTTTCTGACACTCTCCAAAGCTTTAAGAAACACATTAAACCTGGAAGCAATGGTGCTCACCAAATGTTGTCCACTAAAATAATAGCCTGGAGGAATAATCAAGTGATAGGTGGTCCACTTTTGATTTTTAGTGCTAGGGGCTTTCTTATCATATTTGACATGGGTATCCAAGGACTGTTGCAATTGTTCGTCATGAAAAAATTTTGATTGGGAAGGACATTGAAGACTTGGGTCGGGTGAATGATTTCTACCAAAGCCACTTCCCAATGGGCTTCGTGATCTAATTGGATGGCCTGAGGTAATTTGGCTGTGTAACAGCACAAAGTGTTATTGGGAAACACCTCCATAGAACTGTCACTGGGTAAGGTTAAGTAAAATTGGTTAGTGTGGCTCATAATTCCAGAGTTCTGTGGCTGTCCGAGGGGTTACTGGAAGTCAGAGGAGTGTCTCCGCCCAAAATGGGGTTGTTGTTGTTGGAGTGGTGACTGGCACTGACACTGGACACAAGGTTCCAGTTGTTCCCGTTCGAGGTGAATTTCAGGGAGGGATTGGGAAGCAGGTAACCGATGCAACTGCTCAATAAAATGGTCCACAATTGTTTGTCTCCTTGTTGCAAACTCTAATTGGCAATGGCTGCACCGATGACACAAAACACCACGAAGATTTGGCAGAAAAAGACGATTTGCGTTCTAGGCACACGTTCTCCACACCACACCCACAAGGGTTGTTTCTGTAAATCTTGCAGAGAAGAACTGGGTGAAGGAGTGGTCGCAGTAGCTGCGTCTGTGTGAAAGGGCATGATGGTCACTTCTTTTTATAGTCGATGACTTGCGAAGCGTCGATCCAAGAATCAAAACTGGGTGAATATCCTTTCGAACGTACTTTGACTTCTTTGACACGTCGTTTGCCTACTTTACGGGTTCTGCGTTCGAGAATGCTTTCGATGTCGTACACGTCGTCTTCTTTTTTGGTGACACGTTGTAACTCGGGCAAATAAAACGTTCCTTTTAACACTTCTCCGTTCATGTCTTCCAATTTATAGACGGCAGGATGACGGCCATGCACTCGTTCAGTGACGCGAAACAATTCGGTGGTCCAGTTAGGTAAGTAACCTTTGTCGAAAGTGCGTTTGGTTTTGCCAATGCGCACCCAATCTCCTACGGCCAACACTCCACTTTTCTTGGGGACAGTCCTCGTCGGGGACGTACCAAACAGGCGATCAGACACCAGCACTTCGTTGTCGGGAGTCACCTCTTGCGGGGCATGTCCAATGCTTCGATGGTAAGATTGGTTGTACGCTTGCACCAGGTGCGGTCAGATGTCGATGTACTTCAGAGTGTGGTGATGCGTAAAATATTTCCACATGCGTTCTTTCAAAGTGCGTTGAAAACGTTCCACGATGCTGGCTTTGGTTTCAGGATTCTCGGTGGTAAAAAAATGAATGTCACGTTTCTTTAATTCTTTTTGGAAAGCTTGGTTCAGAAATTCGGTGCCTTTGTCCGTTTGCCATCGAAGAGGGTGACGACCACTTTGTTTCAACACCCATTGCAGGGCTCGCACTAACTCACTGCTCGATTTGGAAGTCAATGGTACGACCCAGGCAAATTTGGAAAAGACGTCGATGACACAAAACAAATATTTGTAGCCGCGATTGTAGCTTCCCAAATGAGAGACATCAGTTAAATCGGCTTGGCATTGATGATCGATGCCTTCCACTAGGGTGCGACTTCTGGAAAACTTGCGTCGAATGGGTTTGTGTAAAGTGTAGGTAGATTGTTCTTGTAACCATCGTTGCACTTGAGGTAAACGGAGACTTTTCAGTCGCGTTTTGGCAGCACGATACAATTTTTGAACTCCTCCTTAACCTGCAGGATGGGATGGATCGTAGTAAATGATGGCTAACACTTTTTCGATTTTTTGTTTGTTAATAAGGCACCCAGTCTTGGAGGATGCTACTCTTTTTCTCGTCGGGTATTTTCTTGGTTTGTAATGCTTTGCGTGTGCAACCAGCGATAGGTGTCGAAGAGGAGGATGTCTGAACAGGGGATATCGGTTCTTGTTTCACTTCTGTCTTCACCTTCTTTTTCTCTTCTTATGAAGAAGGGGTGGTCATCATCTTTTTAATCCACCCAATTCTGGAGGTAGGTGGTGTTGTTAACTTGCGTACTTTTTCTGGTGGAGTTTGAAACCCTTCTTCTTCTTCTCCTTTTTCTGTCTTGGTCACTGGTAGTGGTGGTGGTAATGGTGATGGTGCTGGACTTTTCATCAGGGTCTTAAAATCTTTCAGAGTGGGAAGAGCTGTTTCGTCTGAAGCTTTCTGGTGAAAGAGTTGCAGTCGTTGCAAGAGTTGACCGTACTTTTGCGATTTTTCTGTTTTGGACAAATCTTGGCGATCCATCAAGGACTGCAATTCGTGTTGTAACTGGGACATCTCGCTCAAATTGGGATTGGGAGGTAAATGCGGAGTCCGTTGTTCTTGCCAACGATGGTATTCCATCCATCGTTTGTAAGGCACTAAAGCTAGTTTTCGTCCTTCCATTGAATGTCAAGGGTTAGGTCTGAGATCTTGGGACTTCATAGGTCCTTTTAATCTTGCTCCCACCAGTCCTCCCAACATGGTTCCCAAGACTCCTTTCAGCAATGGGCCTAACAAGAGTGGCAAAATTCCTCCACGTTGGACCAACATCTTCTTTTGGCGAAGGGGGATTTTCTTTTGAACCATTTGACGAAGAACGTGACGATGTTTGCCTAAGCATTGTTTCTGGTGTTTGGACAAAGGGATCGTGCCTTTCAAAACGTTCAAACAACATTCGCACACGGTATCGATGACCTCTTTGGAGGATGTTTGAATGAGTTTTTTTCGCATGGGTGGAGAAGCTTTGGACAGGACAGATAACATGTCCCCATGTTTGACTAAACGAGGAGGCAGTCCTTTCCTTTTCTTTCCTTGGGGTTTAGAAGAGGGATGTTTTCTGGAGGATGACATCTTTGAGTCTTCAGGAGCACCAAAACACTGATACCCCTACTTTGTCACAGACCTTTTTAATACTGGAACGCGTCGCCACTGATTGTCTTTACGTCGTATTAACTTGAGGACAGGCATGACACGTCGTGCAGGGGTACGTAACGGACTAAATCGAGCCAGTTCTTGCTTGGACAAATCTAGTAAACTCTGTAACATGCCCGATCTCTCTTGGACTTTGATTTTGGGAGAAGGTACTTTGTGAGCAGCGGCCACTGCCGATAAAGAGGAGGGTCCTGCCACTGGAGAAGTTCTTAGTGTCATCAACGGAGAAGTTCTTGGTGTTATCAACGTCTCCAAGTACTTCTCAGTTCTTGGTGCCATTAACGGAGAAGTGGATGAACCTGAGGCTACCGGAGACGCTGTCACCGTCCTTGGAGGTCGTGGTTTGCGAGTGTAAGGTTGTGTCCTGGCCGAAGTGCCTCTCTTGCAACTAGTTTTCTGTGGGCTTTTCTTTTTCGGAGGACTTCTCTGTTTCTTTTTCTGTGGGCTTTTCTTTTTCCGGGGTGGTGACCGGAAAGAGGAGGGTCCCGCCACTGGAGAAGGTCTTGGAGGCACGAGTCTCCTTGGGGTCCTGGTCTTGACATCGTGGCTCTTTTTCTTCTTGGAGCTTCGTTTGGCTTTTTTCTTGGGGAGAACTTTGGGAGCATTAGGATCCCATCTTAAGAGAGAGCGAATGATGATACCTCCTAGATTACCGCTCCCTCCAGGTTTCAAAATGATTTGTTTTTTGGTTTGAGTGTCGATGCGGGGATCGGCCAGTTGGGTCAAAGCGACTTTGTTTCGATCAAAAAAGCGTTTGGTTTGATGAGGAATCTGAATGATCCCTTGTAGTAATTGACGTGCTGTCACCGTGAACCATCGTAAGACTTCTTTGAGACTGGCTTCTAAGACACGAGCCCGTATTTGTGGATTTTTTTCTCGACTGATGCCATACAAGGCACGAATCAATTTGACGGGAAGATGCGACTGAAGGGACTTCATATTGAGACTGTGTGAGACAGACGAAAAGTGTCTAAGGTTTTTATAGATTTTTTGGGGTTAAGTCGAGGACGGAGACCTGTACAGGACAGGCCCTCCGTCTTGACACCAGTGGTGAAACAATTGGGTACGAAATCGCAAATCATCAGGGGTAGTAGGTTTCAAATCGACGAGTAAATAGGCGTGTGGAGTTTGAGTGGCATCGTCGTACGCCTGAGTGAGCCAATGCGTTCCTAACTGTTTGGCTAAGACTTGCACTTGCGATTTATCTCGAGGGCTTTTAAACAGGACCACGTAATGAGCATTGAGACTGATGGTGCGATGGGCTTTACTTTGTTGAAACAAATTTTGAGTGATGTAAATGACACTGGCATTACGATGATGCCCTTTGCGCGTAAACCAAAGTTTAATTTCTTCTTCTCCTAATATGTCGTCGAAAATGACCAAATGGGTTTGACGGGAGTCAGAGACGATGCCGTCGTCTTCTTTAGGAATGCCTTCCACAAACACGATGGAATCGCCTTGACTTTCTCGCAAGAGACTGTACGACGACTGCCACTCTTTGTAACACCACACGATGCGTTGAGGTGGCCGATCGATCAAATGATGTTTATATTCGATTAAACGTTTGACAAATTCGGTTTTGCCTGAACCGCTAGGTCCAGCAATGTTAAAGAGATGGCGAAGATACAAAGCCTCCCAACTGGCACGATCTAAATGTTCGTCGATGACTTTGAAAGTAGAGGAAGAGGGAACAGAGACAGCAGAGGTAGCCATAGTGTCAGGAATGTCACTTGTGACACGAAAACAGACAAGACAAGAGTTTTTTTACTTTTTCAGGACACGTTTATTGAGGTTTTAAAAATGAACACGAAAGACTAAAATACATAAAAGCCAAAGGCTTAAGTACAACGATAAAATGCACATGAAAACGATCAAAGTGGAATAGAAACAAGTTTCTGTACAACATGTTTTGGGTAATGTTCTGACCAGTTCAACAGGGGGTAAGGTCACACAAGTATCCTCCCGAGAGGGTCTTTCAGGAATGTTCACGACAGTCCTGTCCTGAGTGACGAGTTCTTCTTCTGGTACTGTCACTAACACAAGTTGAAAAGTGACTTTTTTCTTTGGACGTTGGAAGGAAGGATCACAACTCTCGAGCATACTGGGCCACTTCTTGGGTCCAAGCCTCAAAACCCCATTTTTTCCAGTCACAAGCTACAAACACATTGTCATACACGTCTTCGGTAGCTAAAAGTTGACGAATCTTTTTTTCCTGTAGAGGTCGAGAAGTATCCAGATGAAAACGCAAGGCTTTGAGCAAAATGAGTCTTTCGTGAATATTTAAGGCCATTTGGGTGGTAAGTACTGTTCGTAAAGAGTCCACAAGGAATCGGCTGGTAAACGAAATCCCAGAAAATAAGTCACTAAGACACACACCACTTGTCGACCCAAATTGAACGGAAACAGTTCTTGTAATAATTGATGGTAATGATCCACGGTTTGAATATTGTCATTGAGTTCCTTCCACGGAATCTGTTCAATCACATGTGATAAAAGCCTTGGCATGGCAGCCTGTTTTTATGCTCTCTTTTTTACGGAAGCAATACACGTACTTTCTACCCAGAGATCTTCGTTCTCCAGTTGGAAATTTAAATGCTCCAAACTGTAACCTACACTTTAGAGTTCGATTAGAAGTTTCCTCTTCCACTAAGTAGATTCCACGTAAAATTTGTTGGTAATGCTTTAACTCTTCTTCCTCAATTCGTTGCTCTTGGTGAATCTCGAAGTAACCAAAATTATGAACATGTCGATCATTTGCGGCATCACTAAGGTCACAGCGTACAGCGTCACTCCCATCGCAAGGCTCACAATCGCAATCCACTTCAGAGGCCCCAAACTTGAATTGTGCCTGTCTGAACTTGTTTTGTGTTTCTCTGAAAGTATTCATCTTGTTCGCTTGGTCTTGGTAGTCAGAATGAACTATCGATCTTGGACATTGTCCCTTTTTATATACAGACCAATACCAACGTGTCCATACGGCAAAGTGAAGTGATTGGGAAGTCGCACTCGCTTCTGGTACACGATTTGATAGACTTTTTCCAAGGGTCGACTGGCGATTTGGTGAGTGGGTAAACGTACAATCTTGTTTGGCTGATAGGTGGTCACTTTAAAGTTTTCATCTTCTCCAGACTGCAAGGCTTCTTTCAATACGCCAAAGTTCACCACACGACTGGTACGATAATTCAGAGTCAATCCTTTCACTTTACACTCCGTGTGCACTTCTCCTTGTTTGTCCCGGTATTCGTAGCCGTAATTTTTAGGACCGCCACTTGCGAAACTTAAAATTTTGTCGTCGGGGTGCTCGTCTGTCCAGGCTCTTAAACGGTCTCCTTCGATGTCAGGGTGATGTTGACCCGTGCGCTCGATGTAGATGCAAATGTCTGTGTCAAAGTACAGGACACGTTCCCCTAACAGTTCTAAAGCTTCGTACAGTTTTAAGCGAGCATGAGCTGTCACGTAAGCCGCACTGATGACATTTCCAAATTCATCGGCTTCTACAAAGTCCAGATATTCTTCGTAATTGACTAAGATCAAATCCTCGCGAACGACGTCCACGTGTTTCATGTATTTGGTTTTGTCGTGAATCATCTGGAAGTAGCGGAAAGGTTCTGTCAAATGCTCCGTTTTGGGTAAACACGGTCGTTGTGCCATTTTACCCCACAAGCAATTTAACATCACTTTGGCAAACGATCGCCTGCCTTCATTTTTCTCGATGTGATCTAAAGTAATGCCTTCTTGTGCCCAGTATTTCTCTTTGAATTTATTTTGGTCTTCGGGAGTGTGACACCAAGAAGGATAGCAACTGGCTTCTTGTTTCAGTTTCAAAAAAGCATCTACGTAGTCTGCGAAAATGCCTTTCTGAGTTTGGTCACCCTTGTGGTATTGTTGTGTCTTGGGAAAGTGACAAATTTCGTACACTTCTAACAGTTGGTATCCCATGTTCAGAGCTTTGAACAATTCCACGCTAACCCACGTCCCCGTCAAGGCGCGTTCCTCCTGGGTGTGCTGACAAGGTTGATCTTGGTTACACGTTTCGGCACAAGTACGGCAGAAGAGAATCATCAGTCTGCCTTGGCAATGGTGTGGTAACACGGGATGGTACAAGGCCGTGGGAGGCAAAACTTTGTACTTGATCAAGCCTTCGTATTGTCGAATGTTTTTCAGGTCGATGTGTTCCGTTAGCAATTGCGGGTGCCCTGCAGGAAAGCGACAATATTTGCACACGTAGGGATACAGCGAACACACGTCCAAGTATTTGATTTCTTCTCCTTTCTCTTCGTCGGCTTGGTACAGCAAACAAGTAGCATTGGTTCTTCCTCCGTACAAACTATCCCTCGGGTTCAGGGGGTCCATGAACTGGTAATTTTCCACGATGCGTTTAAACTCGGGATCGATTTTCAAACGGTGTTCCCACATTTCCACCACTTGGTATCCTTGCTGTTCTAACTTCAAGCGTCGCTGACAAGTGTCCTGGTACAAGTCTTCCATGGTTCGATGTAAAAACTGATTTTTAGTGTTACGATCAGGGTAACAGACGGGACACCCGTGAAATAAGCAACCGTTAAACTCGTACACAATCTTGGGGTTTTCTAAGTCCCAACCATCGACTGAATGCGTTCCGATGGTCTTTTCACCCCCTCCGTTGCGGGCATGCTGAATCCATTTGTCTTCCTTGTCGCACAAGTAATGTAACCGGCGTAGGGCTTTGACTGAGTATTGACGTTTGACATAGTTGGTCGTTTGAGGACTGATGACAGCCACGGTGTTTTCAGGCATGAATCATTGTCGGTAGACTAAGGAACATGCTTTGGCAATGGTGCAAGCTTCTTTCAAAGGATCGACCCCTCCGTGTTCAATGAACAGTTCTCGAAATTTTCCACAGCAACGCCTTAAAATGTCCACGTCGGAACGACAATACTTTAGCATTTCTTCCTGAAAGTCAAAAGGGTCCGAGGCGTGAGCCTGGTACCAAGCGTAGAAAGCTTCTCGTTGTTCGGTACGCATGTTGTCGTGGTCGTAATAGTGAGCCTCAGGCAAATGGGGTAGTACGGCATGTTGATTGGCTTCGGTATTGAAAAAGTGTGGAAAGTACCCTTTAGCCATTTCTGTCATTCCAAACGTTTTAGGCATTCGACTAAAAGGCATGGTCAAGTAACTCATCGAATCTTTAAACTGTACTTGTCCCATTTGCATGAAAATGATTTTGGCTCCGTTCAAAGTGACTTTAGGACGTTCGGTACCATGTTCCGTATAGTATCTGAGAAGAAACTGGCCATCGTATCCGGATAAATTGTGAGCCATCGCCGTGGCATGACGATGACAATCTCAGTAACGTTCGATGTCCTCTTGACTCCATGTCTTGTCGATGGGGTCTAAGACCCATTGGGCAAAATCGGCTAATGTGTTCGGTCCCTGAAAGATTTTTTCACGTCCTCCAGGAATCTTGCTGCAGTGAGGGCAATGACTGAAGATAGGTTCTTGAATGCACTTCTCGCACGCTCGATGAGCCACGCAGAAATTAGGAATGTGAATGCCAGTCTTTTGCATGCATTCAAAATTGAAAAAGATGAAATTGCCTTTCTTCTTCTTGTGATCATCATCTTTCTCTTGTTGGGGTTGGTACTTTTGCATGTAGCATTGGTGTTCCAAGTTCACGATTTGGTGACAAATGTGACATTTTTTCTTTCCTCGACATACGTGTGCCTTGGTAGTATTGGTCAATATGCCTTGTCCACACGTAGGGCACAATCTCAGGAGTTGACAAGCACATTTCTGCTGCGAACCGTGTGTCTTGAGATGTTGTTGGTAACATGCAGGGCTGACAAACGTGCGCTGACAAGCAGGGCAATGCACTCGTTCTTGTCCTTCGTCCAGACAGGGTTGAGAAGCCAAACATCCTGAGCATTTCGATCCACAATGTTTGTGTTGCTCTCGATTGTTATAGCCATAGTCGCATTTCTCACAGTAATAACTGTATCCCAGGAATCCAGTGATGGTGGTAATGGCATCGAAATGTTCATCGTGATAATAGACATGAATGTATTTTCCGTCCTTAAAATCTCGGCCTCGAAACAACAGAGGTCCGCGCACTTAATGAGGGTGCACTTTCAAGGTGTAGCGTGGAGCTAGGGCATCTTGCAATTTTTGCATTTCAGTAATACCACAGGGTATGTCTTTGGACAGACCGGCTTGTTGTACAGGAGTTCTGCTTCATTTCGTTGTTTGGCTCGGTCCGATTGTCGAATGTTCTCCCAGACTCTTTTCCATTCTGCCGTGTCGTTTTTGTCGGCATAGGTTCGTCCCACCACGATAGCCCTGGCTAAACACATCTGGTCTTGAGGGTTGTGAATTAGGACGAGGCTACGCTTAATGCTGCGAAGACCGTTCACCAATAAGACCTTTTTGCGTTGTCCAGTCCCTTGAGGAGGAGAGACGTGGGTCATGGACAGTGTCGCTTTTCCATCGGTGATGTCAAATTGGTCATTAGATTGTTGCACGTGTTGAATCTTGTCCATGACTTTGGAAGCGGTCAATTCTGCGGGGCTGCTAAACTCGGTCCAAACAGGGGATTTCAAACCGTCGTGTTCTATGGAAAGTCTCAAGCGATCGTATTCTTTGGGTTGACGTTGGTGTTTGAGTGTGGTGAGCAAAGAATCCCACATCTCGGTGATGAAGCCCTCTGCTTTCTCTAACGGTACTTCGGACTTGAAATCTTTAAACTTCACCGTGTATTTGTAAGCCGTGGTTCTAAATTTTCTAGAGGACCGCTTTTCTGTCTCTCGAATGTGATAGTACTTTTCAGGGTTGACTAAGGGTGGTGAGCTTTGGTTAGGTGAAGACTCTCTGGGCCTGGATTCTGGTTCACTCATGTCCTCTTCAAAATCGCTGGCATGAATTTGTACCAAGACTTCAGCGATGGTACGAGGCGATAGATCACGTTTCTGCCTCTTACGTTCTTCTTCTTCTTTCTTCACGAATGAATTGGATCGTTTCATCTTGACTGTAAAAAGTCAAATGACTAAAGTTTAAACACCATGGGTCACTTTATATCCATGACAGACCAGCGTATATATAAAGGGTATGTGTCTTGTCCTTCCACTATTCATTTCACTCTCAAACTGAGCAGAACGATGGACGAGACTACACAGATCGAACTTTTCATCAGAGCTTTGCGAGCGGTCATCAGAAAATTTTCTTCAGACCAGCCGACGGACTACTCACCCTCCTTTCCAGATAAAAGTCAAGATACTTGCTATATCTGTAAGAATAAAGGGCATTGGTCTTCAGAGTGTCCAGAAGGCAAAACAGGGGCTAAAAGAGACAAAAGTTCAGATACCTGTTATCATTGTCAAGAAAAAGGACATTGGTCTCCAGATTGCCTTAAGAAACAACAGAATCAAGAAGAAAAAGAGGGGAATGATGGAGAGGAAGAAGAGGAAGAAAGAAGGCAGGTGAAGAAACAGAAACAGGAGATAAAAAGAAGGGAAGAAAGTGAGGATGAAGAGGAGGAAAAAGCTGTGTAAGTGAAGACGTTTTAAAAAAAACAGAGAGTGAAGACAAAAAAAAGAAGAAGCCTATGAACTTTTTAAAGTGCTATGTTGTGTTGTGAATTGGATTGTAAAATTTGTACCAGAATAGACAGTCTATAAAATGTAAGTGTCTCTTGGTTTTGATTTTTTGAATAAGAATCTACACTCAGCACTCAATCATTCACACGTACTATAGGGGTTTAAAAAAATGGGGTTTTGAGTTTTAATTAATGTTGGCCATTGAAATACTATCTCTTTTCGAGAGACATGGGTGGCCCTGAAAAGGACTTTTGGGTATTTGTTGGTTTAAATTAACAAACTAAGGAAGCAATCAACTTTAACTGCCTTAAGCCTTTGCCATGGCCAAGGCCTACTTCTGGACTGCGTACTGTCGATGATTTGGTAGAAATCACTAAGGGTGGTATGGTAGGTGTTGTCACAGGGTTGGGTTGTTTAGCTCGGGAAGGTCTTTTTCTCTTCGGTCGTAATAAAGAAGCCTGATACATTTGTTTCAGACTTCTTAACTCCGCTAAAATGTCTAACAGTACCGTAACCGTTTGGCTTTCACCCTCTTGTTTCTTTGCTGCTTCTTCTTGTTGTTTCTTTCTTACCTCTTCTTCTTGCTGCTGTAGGAGAAAAGCTTGTTCCGCTTCCTTTTGCTGCTGTATAAATTCCTCCAATTCTTCTTTCTGTCTCTGTTTAAAATTCTCCACCTGTGGTAAAGAAGGAGAAGGTGGCAAAGGTACTGGTTCGGGAACAAATTCTTGCGAAAGAAAATCCACAAAATCCCAATTCACCTCTTCTGGAAGTAAGTATGGGTTCACTTGGGTAGTCTCCACTGTCGGTGCACCCCAATTCATTGTCTTCTGAGTTTCCTCCATGTTTATGCTAACTGTTTCGCATGGATTGACTGCGCACAAACGCTAGTGCCTCTATATAGGGAATGTGACATCACTGACTGCTCTTTTCTGATCGGACGAATGATGACTGAATTTTGTAATCCATGTTTGGATTGGTCAATGAACTCAATCAGTTTCAATCCTCCCTCTCCCTATAAATAATCGCAGTTCACTGCATTCCTTCACCTGTTCTCGTCACCAAGATGTGGACCGACGTAGAATCATCAACTCTCGTCTCTCCAATGCTGTTTAGAACTGACTTACCCATGTACGTCTGATCCTCGTGGGTCTTTGTCAAGAGGACGCAGTGGCGTCACTCGGGTTGGTGTCACCCAGTGCGGTAGCTCATGGTGTCACCCCCATGGTCCTCCTTCCGTAATAGACCATACAGAATCCTTAGTAATGTCATTTTGGTGTCACCCCCTCTGATGGTGTCACATGGTGCAGTTCGCACCCCTCGCATCCCCCTAGCGACGCCACTGCTGTGCCTGCTAGTCATGTATTTAACTATGATTGGTTATCTGCTTATGAAATCCCACTAGACCGAGCAGTGTGTGCTCTGTAAAATTTGCAATTTTTCATTTTGGTGTCACCCCTCTGAGATGGTGTCAGCCGGTGTGGTCTGCACCGCACCCCCCTAGCGACGCCACTGACAGGACAGATACCTGTGTGTGGAAAAGAATATACGCAGAAAGACAAGGCTGTTTAAAGAGAGTGATGATCTACGGTCCAGAAGTAAGACAGAGTTTAAGGACATGAAGGAGACCTAAGCGGTGCCCTCTGTGTTAACAGTATGGTATGTTAACATAAAACCAAAGGCCCTTTTCAGGGCCACTCCAATGCCTCGAAAAGACATTCACTTTCATGCCTAAATTTCTTCTTCTGTTTTTTGTTTTTAAATGTTCAATTTCCCTTGACGCTATACAGTCCCACCATGTTCCATTTCCCTTGACACTCTACAGTCCCATCCATGTTAAATTTCCCTTGACCCTCAACAGGCCCATTCCCCATGTTAAATTCCCCTTGACCCTATATTCCATATCCTGTGCTCCCATGTTAAATTTACATAGACCCCATATCACATATACCCTATTTTAACATTATAGACCCCTAGACCCGCTATTGACCCTATTCACTACTACCGTACCTATTGGATTTTTCCGTTTATGACAAATCGCTGAAATTGAACTCATTTTTGTAAATATGCATACAAGTAGAACTAGTGTTGTCAATGATCCAAAACAAATGTGCAATGAGGTAGCAAATAAATTAGTGAACGATTCTCTTAATTTAGCTTTCTATGTATAACTACAACATACTTACTCCGATGTTGGAAAAGTCAGTTAATATAGTACAAGTCTTGCCCAGCTTCTGTGTCACCCTTGAAACCTCTGACCTAATTCAAATGTGTTTCACCCTGCCATTTTAAATTGTAAACAATACTGATGATGATAATGCATGGTGTGTGACTGCCATTAACACAATATTGAAAATAATGATGTGAAACCCACAATACACAATATAAAGGATACTGTGACTTAAAAAATGTACTACTAATGAAGACGAATGGTGACAGACCTTCCAGGAGTGTCTTAAAGATTCATCAGATAATATTAGTCACTAAATTACATAGAACATTACAGGTCACAAAAATCTGTTTTGTGAAAGTAGATGATACCCTAAAGTTAAGTGAAAGTACATAATACCCAAAATTGAAAGTAGATGATACCCAAAAGTGAAAGTAGATAATACCCAAAAGCTAAGTGAAAGTAGATGATACCCTAACGTTAAGTGAAAGTAGATGATACCCTAAAGTTAAGTGAAAGTAGATGATACCATAAAGTTAAGTGAAAGTAGGTAATACCCGAAAGTGAAAGTAGATAATACCCAAAAGTGAAGTGAAAGTAGATGATACCCAAAAGTTAAGTGAAAGTAGATGATACCATAAAGTTAAGTGAAAGTAGATAATACCCAAAAGTGAAAGTAGACAATTCCAAAAGTTAAGTGAAAGTAGATAATACCTAAAAGTTAAGTGAAAGTAGATAATACCTAAAAGTTAAGTGAAAGTAGATAATACCCTAAAGTTAAGTGAAATTAGATGATACCCAAAAGTTAAGTGAAAGTAGATAATACCCAAAAGTGAAGTGAAAGTAGATGATACCCAAAGGTTAAGTGAAAGTAGATGATACCATAAAGTTAAGTGAAAGTAGATAATACCCAAAAGTGAAAGTAGACAATTCCAAAAGTTAAGTGAAAGTAGATAATACCTAAAAGTTAAGTGAAAGTAGATAATACCTAAAAGTTAAGTGAAAGTAGATAATACCCTAAAGTTAAGTGAAATTAGATGATACCCAAAAGTTAAGTGAAAGTAGATAATACCCTAAAGTTAAGTGACAGTAGATGATACCATAAAGTTAAGTGAAAGTAGATGATACCCTAAAGTTAAGTGAAAGTAGATGATACCCTAAAGTTAAGTGAAAGTAGATACCATAAAGTTAAGTGAAAGTAAATAATATCCGAAAGTGAAAGTAGATAATACTCAAAAGTTAAGGGAAAGTAGATAATACCTTAAAGTTAAGTGAATGTAGATAATACCCTAAAGTTAAGTGAAAGTAGATGATACCAAAAATTAAGTGAAAGTAAATACCTAAAAGTTAAGTGAAAGTAGATAATACCCTAAAGTTAAGTGAAAGTAGAAGATACCCTAAAGTTAAGTGAAAGTAGATGATACCCTAAAGTTAAGTGAAAGTAGATGATACCCAAAAGTTAAGTGAAAGTAGATGATATCCTAAAGTTAAGTGAAAGCAGATGATACACAAAAGTTAAGTGAAAGTAGATGATGCCCTAAAGTTAAGTGAAAGTAGATAATACCCTAAAGTTAAGTGAAGCTGTCTACTGCAGGCTCAGGAAATTTTTCAGCAACAATGGGCACCTTTTCAATAGTATCTTTTGGTATGATGGCATTATCTGCTGTATCAATATTTGATTTATGCAGTTCAGCATCATCTTTTACATTGGCGATCTCAGTAACTGGTGTAACAGACAGGTGATGGGCTTCACCGTTGTCATTTCCGGGCCGTCCAGGCCCAATTTTGTGCCTTTTGTTTGGTGGTTCAGTGCATTTAGGTGGTGGTGGGATACAAATCTCTCCCTTTGGAAGGTGTTTGAAGAAACTTAATAATGAAGACATGCCCAAGCATGAACAGGCCAAGATTTTTGAAGATATTAACTATACATATATGCTGTTTTTTTATATATAGTTTTTACTGCATTACTAGGGGCCCCCAAATGGCCGAGTGGTCTAAAGCACTCTCCGTTACAGATCACTGCCATCTCACCTCTGTCTGCGTAGGTTCGAGTCTAGGATTCGGCCAATGTGGGTATGTGAGAAAGCTTGCCAGTAGCTTCTTGTGGGTCAGTGGTTTTTCCCGGGGTTTTCTGGATTCTTCCTCCACCATTAATACTGGCCACCATGCATAGTCTATCGTGTGCTGAAAAATGGCGTTAAACCCCACAACAACAACAACAACTGCATTACTATATTGAGACAATAAGATTAATTGCCCAATGGTCTGTGGTCTTTGCATCTTCCTGTACTGAGATATTATTTTCACTGGAAAAATAAACTCAAGTGGCTTCTGAACTCATTTTCAAATGCGCGCATTTCTTTGTTACACCGACTGATGTAATCAAGAGCGCTCATTAACGATGTTGTCCACCTGTTAATGAAACGCAGTATATATTGTAATAACAACAACAGAACAAATACATCAATCATATTTTCTCGCCAATACAAAGACGAAGAATGGCAATATGATGATTCTCAGTTAACAACACAGTTGCCTTTTCCGAGTAAGCTGAGCAAAAGGCTTTCTACACACTTATAATTGGTGAATATTTCTTTATTTTTTTATTTTTTCATTTTCATTATATTAGATGCCTCAGATACACATTTACGCGAAGATAACATAATTTGGGTTTGTGTTTCATTGAGGAAACAAATATTTATATTTCTCAGATGAGATTATACCAAATATACTTGGCAGAGAATAAATTGGTCGTTTTACATCTATGTGATACATCAGCATTTTTTCTGATGCCGTTGAAATGTGATGCAAATAAAAACATAAAAATATGTCCTAGTGAAATACAATAATAAAAGAAATTATCAATGCATGATTATAAATGATGATTGTTAAATTGTGTGAATCTCCCATTTCACTGTTCCATGCCTCAGTTAAGAACATGCCCAAGGTTAGTCACCACTCATAACTTGAAAAGCAAAACAATATCTTGGTCATTTGATGTACCTAAACTGAACTTTGGTATGTTTTTGAATTAGTTTAAAATGGGATCCTGTCTTCAATTTTAACAAAATCAAATAAAAATAATAGATAAATAAAAATGCAACTAAAACAATGATTTTATCTCGTTCTTAGCTGTACAATTTAAAGGGCCATACTTATTTGTATTACTTTGGCAAAAGTAAATCTTCACAGTAGATCGTTTTATGTACGAAAAATAATAGGATGACCAAAAATAATAATTTTGTTTTCGAAAAAATATGATAGAATTAATTAGTTATTATTTTTATGGCTTGACGGTAAACAAAAAATTAAAGGGTACGAAAAATAACATGCAATATGGCAAATTAGGGTAATTCCATCCCAGAAAGGTAAGCAAGGCAATAGTGGCAGATTTTGTATTACTGTTATTAAAAGATTTACTTCATACTTAGGATGAGTCATCATGAAGCTAAGACAATTAAATTGGTGACATATACACGTCACTTTGACATTGGGGTCAAGGTCAGTGAAATATTTACAGTAAGGTTGTGGTTCAAATTTTTTAATTTGTTATTTCTTAAGACCTTGATGGATGTTCTCACATTCTGTATAAACCATGAAGCAAAGACAATTCAGTGACATGCATGCTTGAAACTCTGACACTGGGGTCAGTGATAAGTCATATAAAATATGTGTTAAGGATTTGGTTATTTTTTTTAATTTAGTTAATATTTCTTAAAACCTTTCAAAGATTTTTGTCATACTTGAACTCATTATGAAGCCATCATAATTCATTTGGTGGCATGTACGCTTGTACTTTGACCTTGAGGTTAATATCAACCAAAGGAAGTTTTGCAAATTGATATAAAAATATTTTATTAAGAAGCCAAGACAATTTGGTGACAAGGACATCTGCCCATTTGACCATGGGGTCAACAGCACAGTCATATAAATTTTTTACAATGTTTTTGGTTAAAATGTTTCATTCACTCATGAATTTTGTTCATATTTTGGAGGAATCATTCTGAAGCAAACAATGATACTGTATGTTTGTCACATGAACCCTAGGGTCAACATCACTGTCACTTTTCATCTCCTTTACATTTCCTACAACTTCATAATGGACTTTTTTCACACCTGGACTGAAGCATCTAAAATTTTAAACAATTCATTCTTTAACATGCACTGTTGCTATTTTGGATCTTGTGGTCACAGTCATAGACAATATGCATTAAAGCTGGTGGGAATCGGTAGAGCATCTGACTCACAATCCAACAGTTGCAGATTCAATACCCACCTTGGACAGCTCACGTTGGCTTCCTGGCCAACCTTCGTTTTTGGCACAGTAAAGCCAACAATGTGGTAAAAGTGATATTTAAAAGCCTTTAACAATAACCATTCTTTCTTTATGCATTTCCATTTAAAATTTATACTGAATGGATCCAAATGTTGTTAAATACCAAAATTCCTGGCAAAAATTAGATGTTCATTTTAATTTCCATCTCAATGGGACGTTTCATCACCTTGGAGTATCCAAAGGTGGAAATGTCTTCTAATGACTTATTTTCCTGCTGCAGCATATTTGCAAGATCACTGTACACACTGTGACCTTGATCACAGTCGCCATTTACTTCTCTATGAGATATCAGAACCAATTAAACTTGCAATTTTTATTGTTCATCCTGCTTCCATTTAAAAGTTAACAATTACCCAAAAATATTCATCAAATCCTTTAGAAACTTTCATCAGTTGACAAATACTCTACTGTTATGTTACATTTCTGGACATAAAAATTTGGAAAGTTTCCAAAAATAATTTCTGGTCATATTCCATGGCATCATCCAGCTTTCTATACGTGTCTACATAAATATGCGTTTCATTTGCTGAAAAGAGCTGAATATATTGTTTGCCATTATATACTAATAAAATGACCAATGAAGTATTCCTCTCGGCTTTCCTTTGGATAACCAAACAGAAATTAATGTCTAGCAGATATTGAACTCTCTTTAACATTTTTGTCTAACTGGGTTGTTTTTTTTTGGATTGCGTTTACTTGCAAGGATTTTTTTTATATGACATTCATATTCAGAATAAAATCTTGCCTGGCTGTGTAGGAGCCTATCCTCCATGACCCAAGTGATAAAAATATTCCTCTTCCATTATACTTTTAATTTATTTTCTACACATGAATTTATGTGGACGAACACAGCATCTATTCTTTTTAACAATTGTCATAATCAACAACTCTGTTAGCTAATACTAGTAATATAGTAAAATGTGATCATTGTTTCAGCTGTAACAAATATATAATTTAATTGTTTTCCTTGTGAAGCCTTTCAGTTTATAAAGGATACACAACTTGAAGCAACAAACAACAGCTTTCGACATTTACTTATAAACCATCTCTTACTAGCTATATGTACAGTGTAATTGAGCATAGAAATCACCCGCAAGCATAATGTGTCCTTTATTTACATAGCCTTCATGTAGGACACATAACTCCTCCAGGTCATCTTTATATATCGGCACCCCATCGTAAGCGTGCAGGTCAAGAGTGCGCTGACAAAAGCGTGCAGTGAAATATGCCCGTCAAATGCATGCCATCAAAAGCACGCAGCATAAACTATAAGCCTGTAAACTTATTATGACTTTGATTGATAAATGTCTCATTTCGAATGAAATAAACCAGAGGTGGGCAAACTTTCCAGTGCAAGTGCCACATACACAAATTTACACCTTGTTGCGGGCAGCATAGTTCATTATGTAAAATAATTAATGTTTGAAATAGCAAAAACAAAAGGTTTTTCTAAATAACATCTAATTAATTTTCAGTTGTTAATATGTTCTTAATAATTGAAAACTTAAACTTCAAAAGAAGCACATTTATTTGATAAACAGTAACATAAACAGAGTCAGTGCGAATGATGACTTGTTCCTAGGCAGCATGAAAACCCTTGGCGGGCCGCATGTGGCCCGCGGGCCGTAGTTTGCCCACTCCTGAAATAAACTAATAGTTTTAATCATTGTTTCCAGTGAGCAGACATCAAAGTGTGTACACTCTTAATATTGAGTAGAAATAAAGTAATAGTTTAAATCACTGTTTCCAGTGAGCAGACTGAATCACTGTTTCCAGTGAGCAGACATCAAAGTGTGTACACTCTTAATATTGAGTAGAAATAAAGTACTGGTTTGAATCACTGTTTCCAGGGAGCAGACATCAAAGTGTGTACACTCTTAATATTGAGTAGAAATAAAGTACTGGTTTGAATCACTGTTTCCAGGGAGCAGACATCAAAGTGTGAACACTCTTAATATTGAGTAGAAATAAAGTACTGGTTTGAATCACTGTTTCCAGTGAGCAGACATCAAGGTGTGTACACTCTTAATATTGAGTAGAAATAAAGTACTGGTTTGAATCACTGTTTCCAGTGAGCAGACATCAAAGTGTGTACACTCTTAATATTAAGTAGAAATAAAGTACTGGTCTGAATCACTGTTTCCACTGAGCAGACATCAAGGTGTGTACACTCTTAATATTGAGTAGAAATAAAGTACTGGTTTGAATCATTGTTTCCAGTGAGCAGACATCAAAGTGTGTACACTCTTAATATTAAGTAGAAATAAAGTACTGGTCTGAATCACTGTTTCCAGTGAGCAGACATCAAGGTGTGTACACTCTTAATATTAAGTAGAAATAAAGTACTGGTTTGAATCAATGTTTCCAGTGAGCAGACATCAAGGTGTGTACACTCTTAATATTGAGTAGAAATAAAGTAATAGTTTGAATCATTGTTTCCAGTGAGCAGACATCAAAGTGTGTACACTCTTAATATTGAGTAGAAATAAAGTACTGGTTTGAATCACTGTTTCCAGTGAGCAGACATCAAGGTGTGTACACTCTTAATATTGAGTAGAAAAAAATTACTGGTTTGAATCACTGTTTCCAGTGAGCAGACATCAAAGTGTGTACACTCTTAATATTGAGTAGAAATAAAGTACTGGTTTGAATCACTGTTTCCAGTGAGCAGACATCAAAGTGTGTACACTCTTAATATTAAGTAGAAATAAAGTACTGGTTTGAATCAATGTTTCCAGTGAGCAGACATCAAGGTGTGTACACTCTTAATATTGAGTAGAAATAAAGTAATAGTTTGAATCATTGTTTCCAGTGAGCAGACATCAAAGTGTGTACACTCTTAATATTGAGTAGAAAAAAATTACTGGTTTGAATCACTGTTTCCAGTGAGCAGACATCAAAGTGTGTACACTCTTAATATTGAGTAGAAATAAAGTACTGGTTTGAATCACTGTTTCCAGTGAGCAGACATCAAGGTGTGTACACTCTTAATATTGAGTAGAAATAAAGTACTGGTTTGAATCACTGTTTCCAGTGAGCAGACATCAAAGTGTGTACACTCTTAATATTAAGTAGAAATAAAGTACTGGTTTGAATCAATGTTTCCAGTGAGCAGACATCAAGGTGTGTACACTCTTAATATTGAGTAGAAATAAAGTAATAGTTTGAATCATTGTTTCCAGTGAGCAGACATCAAAGTGTGTACACTCTTAATATTGAGTAGAAATAAAGTACTGGTTTGAATCACTGTTTCCAGTGAGCAGACATCAAAGTGTGTACACTCTTAATATTGAGTAGAAATAAAGTACTGGTCTGAATCACTGTTTTCATTGAGCAGACATCAAAGTGTGTATTTACGCAGTATAAGCCTAGAAAACTTTAAATACCAAATTCGTTTTGTAAAACTTTAAAAATCATATCTGACCATGGAAAAGACTGAGTCGCAGAAGGAGAAAGAGCATATACAGTGATAACTGATGGATATCGATATAGAAAAGACTGAGTAAATGCCATTGGCAGTGCATCGTCGAGATAGTGTAAATGTGACTGTAAAGGGTGAATTGTGGTGATTGCAGTGGACACAAGCTCTGTGCTTTCTGAGCATAAACATGCTCCAGATCCGGACAGCAACGAAGTGAAGAAGACCATAGCAGATATCCGTCAAAGAGCAATGACCACGTGTACTGTGCGCTTTTGTCTGCTTGCTTTTAAACTGTGCGCTAACGACGGGATACCATTTATACTTTACATGTCATTATGTCATCTTCTGGGGGAAAATATGCCAACAATTCTGTGATACTGGTACTCACACAGGGTTTACCGCCTGTAGGAAAATAAGTCTACTATTCTACGATATTGGTACTCGATAATATGCCTGGTACAAGGTCAAATATTCTTTCAGACAAGATTTTACCACTCTGCTTTTCCACACCAAGTTGAACTCAATTGGAGTGATCAATAGTATTGTCGACTCCATGGATGCTTATGTAGTTATTACAATGCAAATAAATATATTACTATGATCCAATAATATGTATGTGAACAGGAAGAAGAATTAGTTGGTCTGCTATTATTATTATTATTAAAATTTAGCATTCATGCTGATTTGTCTTGTGTTCAGAAATAAATCTTCCTTCCTATTAGTCCGCTGTTTTATTCTGTTAAAAGTATTTCAGCATGGTTTTTGATAAGCTACCTTTTCATTACAAGCATTTCAGCATGATTTTTCATACAGCTACCTTTTCGTTACAAGCATTTCAGCATGGTTTTTGATACGCTATCTTTTCGTTACAAGCATTTCAGCATGATTTTTCATGCAGCTACCTTTTCGTTACAAGCATTTCAGCATGGTTTTTGATAAGCTATCTTTTCGTTACAAGCATTTCAGCATGATTTTTCATACAGCTACCTTTTCGTTACAAGCATTTCAGCATGATTTTTCATACAGCTACCTTTCATTGCAAGTATTTCAGCATGATTTTTCATACAGCTATCTTTTCGTTACAAGCATTTCAGCATGATTTTTCATACAGCTACCTTTTCGTTACAAGCATTTCAGCATGATTTTTCATACAGCTACCTTTCATTGCAAGCATTTCAGCATGATTTTTGATACAGTTACCTTTTGTTACAAGCATTTCAGCATGATTTTTCATACAGCTACCTTTTCATTACAAGCATTTCAGCATGATTTTTCATACAGCTACCTTTTCGTTACAAGCATTTCAGCATGATTTTTCATACAGCTACCTTTCGTTGCAAGTATTTCAGCATGATTTTTCATACAGCTACCTTTTCGTTACAAGCATTTCAGCATGATTTTTCATACAGCTACCTTTTCATTACAAGCATTTCAGCATGATTTTTCATACAGCTACGTTTTCATTACAAGCATTTCAGCATGATTTTTCATACAGCTACCTTTTCATTACAGGCATTTCAGCATGATTTTTCATACAGCTACCTTTTCATTACAAGCATTTCAGCATGATTTTTCATACAGCTACCTTTTCATTACAAGCATTTCAGCTTGATTTTTATACAGCTACCTTTTGTTACAAGCATTTCAGTATGATATTCTTGATTGCACATAATGAGAGAGAGAGAGAGAGAAAGAGAGAGAGAAAGAGAGAGAGAGAGAGAGAGAGAAGGAAATGCCTAAGTGCAGGCATATGATGAGAACGACATAAAACACAGGCAGAAAAGGCAAGAGAGAAAGACAAGGAAAGATAATTGATGGTAAATGGCCTCTTTCTCTTGTTAAAATTTAAAGTACATATTTTGCATGACCGCATATAAATCCCAGTATTTGTATACAAAAGTTGAATCCTCTTATTACAACTTCCCAGATTCCATGAAATTTGTTGGCTCGGACAAAATTAAATAAAAAATAACATTAATGCATAGGTACTTAAATAGAGACTTACATCAGTATTTGTATGTATATTCATCAGTACATTAAATTCAGGTTATTATACACAGATTCCATTGTTCTAGATGCAAAGAAGCAGACTGGCACAAAGATTGTTAAAGTGAGTCCTGTACTAATCATAGATACCCAATATGAAATGGACATTTGTAGAAAACAACACTTTTTAAGGTCCAATTTCCAATCAATTCAGAAATTGAAGACACTGATGAAAAAAGTCATCTTTGCCAGTCAAGGATTTTATGGCGCCTACCACATAACATTCATAATACTTATGGCATGTAGAGAACAAATTCCTGTGCAGGAGCATCATCACACGAGTTTGCAAAATCATTATTTGTGAGGGAAATGTGTCAATTGTGGCCTCAAAAAACTGCTTTATAGATACATCTTTCAGAAAATGATCTTAAGTCACCCGTCATTTTGATTGTCATCCATACTGTGATCTAAACAACCACTGTGAAAACAACTGAGGTTTCTAGAGTAGATATAGCATATAAATTGACAAATCTGACTAACTGGGCAACAGGGACGTGTATTGGCTCTGAGTGTACCAGGAGTTTAGTGGTAAGCTCTAGCCAAGATGATTAAGATTAAAATGTAGGCAAGAAATACACAACACTTTTCAGGTTTATTTTCCAATCTATTAAAAAGAATGATAAATGGTACAATGAAACAATCTGGACACAAGATGCACAATATGTAATCTCTCTCTCCTTCTACCTCCTTATCTCAGTATGTCCACCTGGCATAAATCTCTGTCACAAAAGGCCAAAGTGGGCAGTATATTGCTCACCTGACTTGCATAACTTAACTGTTCATCATATTAAGTAAACTTATGTAATACAGCAAGAACATAACCTATGCAAATTATCCCTAAAACTTTATATCCTGTTGATTTTTACTATAGTCTAATGTTATGTATATCTTGAGTACCTGACTCTCATCATGATTGACGATCATGCCTACCCGATTTTTGTCATGATTCTAAAATGCAAATAATGTTTACTTGATTTGAGTTCAAGAACTGAGCTTGTCAATGAGTTAGTAAATGTTTCCATGTGAAATGATTAGTTTTCCAGAACTGTATATTCTGTCATAGGTCAGGTGACAGTTTGTATAAAAAGGGATTTAATAAACAATTATTCATTCCTGTTTTATGATCAGTCTCTGGAATCATTTATAGTTGTGTTCAGATATAATTTGAGTGAGGAATTAATTACTTAAATTATTCACTGGATTTAAAGTATTCATTGGATTTAAAAAATCCTCATTCAAAGACATATTGGATTATATCATTGTGGTACATCTGGACATTCAAGACTCTTGGTGAATCAGGTCATTCAATATTAATGAATTCATTCAAAGCCTTTGATACTTCTGGACTAGTAATAGAACATTTATGATTATTTGGGATTTAATTCACAATAATGTAAATGTCCTTTGAATTTTCACTTTATATTCCAAGGAAATACATTATTTGGTGATTGTTTTGCTGGTTTTGCTTCTTTCTTTAACATAGTTTAAGACCAAAAGGTTGTAACAATAATTATACATTGTTTTACAAAGCTAAAGCTATAATCAATATGTGTAGTCTCTTGCCATATTCAGAATCATCCAAGAGCTTTAAAATTTAAGTACAGATGATGTTTCAAATTTGTGGTCTACAGAGTCACGTCTTTCACATGAATTGAAATTATAATATAATTCACCAGAAACTGAATTTGACAGTGTTTCAAAAGAAAATCTCATTTTTATTCTATTTTTTAAAATTATTATTAATAGCCAGAAATAAAAAAAACCCATAAATTCTAAATAATTTGAGTAACGGATTTAAATATATGAAATGTCATAAAATAATACACAATACACCTCTCCCTCGATAACTTTTGCACAATGGGGTCCACAAACATAGATCGCAATATAAGCAATGGCACAAGTTACCAAGAAACCTCTAAAACTGTTTAAAAATCAGCTTTGATGTTGAGAAAACTAGGTGGGTGGGTGTAGAGAACTGGGCTGTTTAATGACTGAATCCTCATTTTACAATCACATCGATAATATTTGTTAATAACACACTTTTTCTAATGAAGTTGGAGCCGTCCATTTAGTATGTAAGCATGGCGGGGGGTAACCCAAATTCATACGCTTGCGTATGGGGGGTCTACTGATAAAGTACATACACATAAGAAACAGGGGGTGGGGTGGGGGTGAAACCTTGATAATAATTTGTCTAATATGTAACCTGTTCAACTGGGTTCAGTCGGCATTTGAATTTTAGCAGACGCTAGACAAACTATTTAAAGTTATGCAACTTATTTCTTTGACGCAGGCAGATATTCAATGTTGGTGAACTATCTGTTTTATTAAACATGTTAATATTATTAATCCTTTATGGTTTCTGCGTGGACTAAATATAGGCCGTTCTATAGAATTCGGGTGTGTGTGTGTGTGTGTGTGTATGTGTGTGTGAAGTGAGTTCACCTGACATGCCACTGGGTCCGTTAGAAGTATGTAGGATTTGCATGCCTTTTAACTTTTTTTAAATTCCACCTCCTTTATTTGATTCAAAAGACATAATTAATGTGATAATACAAAGTAGGCCAGCTTTTAATTCTGTTCAACAATACAACAAATACTTCTGCAAGTCAGTTATCAAAACACAGTTGGTACTTAATTAGGTTCTCAGAGAAATGCTTGCGGACATAGCTGTTATAGCAGATTGACACAGTTTACATTTAAATACACATTGCGTTTGTGATGATTACATTTACCAGGAACAAAAAGAAAGAATTAAAACACAAATTTCACTTAATACAACTTATTGATTTGGCATTTAAATATTAATGTATTGCCTGCACTAGGCTATTTCAGTTACCAATTTTTATCACATTTTCTTCAAGTTCAAGAAATAGGATTCAATAATTTGGGTATTTTCTGATGAAAAAAAAAAATGGGATCCACACCCGACTCCATGTTATAAGAGGGTTTGCAAGTTATCAGTGTGTTCAAGGGAGTGGTGTACATAACATAAATGATAAATGTTTCATGTACTTTAACATAGCAATTCAAGCATTTATATATAAAGTCAGATATGGTTTTTTCAAGAAATATGTTATACTGAAAGAAAATCAATATTGAAAAAAAAATTCAAAATCACAATTATTTACAACCAAATATCTATAATTGTGTACAGAAATTTTGATCCTTGATTACAACATCGCACATTGCTTACCCTAGCCTGTAATTTTTTGTAACATTATTTTTTGTTTTATGCATTTTCTTCAGTTATAAATGACAAATTATTAATTTAAATTCCTAAAGTGCATTATTTTGCTAATTTCGGATTTCATTTTATTTAAATTAACACATCTTAGATCCTAACATTTAATGTGCACATCTAGTTTTCATCTTTTTTACAAGGGATGATCCCTGTAACCTAAACCTGTGATTTTCACGTCATATCATCAATTACCTCCTTTGCTTTAATTTGGAGAGTTGTTTTCAGGTCTAGTGCCATTTCTCAATGCAGGATTGGCTATACATGGTGGCCAGTAGAACTGTTGGAAGAAGAACCCTGGAAAATCCCAAAAGGAACCACCAATCCACCGGAAGCTCATGGCAAGCATTCTCATATACCCATGCTAACGGAGCCTAAGACGACTCGAACCCATGCAAACAGAGGTGAGATGGCAGTGATCTGTTAAGTGCTTTAGACCACTCGGCCACCCAGGCCCCCAAATGAAAGAGAGATATATATATATATAACCAGTATTTTAAAAGCAAAATCAAAACTTTTAAAATTGCATATGATTTGAGAACTAATTCTTACTGTGCTGAATTTCATTAGTATGCACAGATTCTGCTGATAATACAACTCAGTGTACCAAGTGACCTAAGGTGTTCACCTTTACAGATCACCCACCTTCATCTGCATGTAATCAAATCTTGGTTCAACTGATGTGGCTATGTAAGCAAGCTTGCCTGTAGCTTTCTGTGGGTTGGTGGTTCTTCCCAAGTTCTTCTTCCGTCATATATACAGGCTGTCATGCATAGCATATCATGTGCTAAACATGGTCTGTAAACCCCACAAAACCAAACAATAACAAAATCCACTAAATATATTGGTGACTTAAGTCTATTTACCAAGTTTACTTAAAACTGGACAAAAACTAGTCACTAGACTGGTAACACGTTCATCCAATGTACATATGTAGGTTAGCATATAAATGGCAAAATTAAAAATGTAATATCTTGTCCAGAAGTTAACTAGACATGTCCATAAATTTCATACTCAATTTAAATGTAGTATTAAAAAATGAAGTTACCTATGACAACATTTACTCATCATGTGTATCATAAATATATTTAACAATAAACAAATTCAAAAGACAGAATTAATACAGCCAAAAACAAAATATATTTATTTAAAGACAAATCCAAAATGGTTAATTCACTGACAACATAAAGAGATTAACTTGATAAACAAAGGGTATAGCAGGCAAACAAAGAGTGTAACAGGTCTGCACCACAATGAACAGATGACAACTTGGTGTGGGTTTTAATAATGGTAACATCCAATGATCAATAAACAGCACAAACCTTCCTTTTACAATGACAATTGAATCTAGAAAATGATGATCATTTATTAAAGACAAAGAGCAAAGACCTCATTGACCCCAGTTATTATGAATCAATTCCAAAGACAAACAGCATAACTGACCACTACAATAAAGCCCTTTCAACGCAGTTCTCACCAGGACATTATTGGTGTTTTGAGTTTTTTTTATATATAATACAAAACATAATGATACAAACCTTTGAACTGGCTATGCACATCTGTGACTACATCATCTAAAGAAGCAACGGTTAACCATAATGCAGATTTACAGGACTATGGCATTACATGGCAGTTAGTGACATGTACTTTAGCTTGTTTTATGGTCTTGCAGCAGATAACAGATACCTGCGTCACCTACAGATTTTAAGAATCGGTAGCCAGACTTGACTATTGTTGGTTTTTTTTTAATAGTACAAACACTCTCATAAACTGTCATGGTTACAAAGGATTAAATAAAGTTCATTGGTATTTATCTCTGTTTTCCAATGCATGACAGTTTTGCTTTGAACAATCTGCACTTTTTCTACAGACACTTCTTACTGGTCATGATTACAACTTATAAATGTCAGCAGTGTTCATTTGCTTTTGTGAAACAGTCGTTCATAGCAGTGTCAAAACGCATTTTTGGCCACGAAATTGTGGTTGCTGGTCGTATTCAGAAGTGGTTGCTAACAAAGGTGCATTTATATAATAAAACTGATCTATGCACAATGATTATTGTAGTAAATGACAGGCAGTCACTCAAGACAGATTTAACTGTATAAGAAAATATTTCAGGTTTAATCAATCGGATGCAAGACCAGCCTTTATTATCCACTCTTATTCAAACTCATCCAAGATACTGATGAATTAAACCAACATTCCAAGTTTGATCAAAATTAGATCAAAAACACTCCTTCTAAAGTGGTGACAAGTAAATGTTGATCATGGCCATACCATAAGCTCACTGGGTCTTACAGCCAGATGTGCTAACAAAATGCTTCCAAAGTCTATCCTAAGGAATAAAACTTGTTAAAACCTTATCTCTCTCTCTCTCTCACACAAACACAAACACACACACATATTATCAGTCAGGGATAACTAAAATAACATTCTTTTGACTTCTATCTTCAAGTAACAAAATAACCTGTCCATAATAGGACAAAAACTGGAGTTGTCAGCAGACACAAAAGATTGCCTGTACATATAAATGACTTATATTTACTAATGCCAATGCTGATAATTCTAGTGATGACTATGGCATATGCTCTCCTGCTTTAGTACTAGTTAACAAGTCAACTCAAATCATTGCAAGTTGTAACTATAGGTAATTTAGAAAATATCAGATAATCCTATCATGACTTTGTTGCTAAAGGTATTCAGAGAGACTGTGTCAACTTTTTTGTTCAAATTACCATTAAAAACAATATTGCCATAAAAAATTCTCCAGAAATATCCATATCCACTTCCTTGATTCCAATTATCTGTTCACATTTGGGGATCAACTTCAATTTCCCTGCTATCTTTTTCCTTGCTGATATGGCTGGTATAGATGGTCCGGATCATTTCTTTGCTGATGGTTCTGATTGAATTTTTATTCTGCTGATGAAGGTGTTGATGGGAGTGCAGAAGATGGTGGAGGGATGGCCATACCTGTTGGCAAGGGTGGCTGATTTGCCATATGTCTTGCCATGGAAACCTGGGATTGTCCATTCAAGGGATCCTGCTGAAATCCCACTGGCACTGAAGCCATGCTGACTTGTCGTGTAGATGATGAACATTTATTTAATATTGCCTCTGCTCTCTTTCTAAGCTCCTTTAGAGCCTGCTCACTGGGCTGGGGTCTTTGTGAAACCTTTGGTGTCTTCGCCTGTGCAGATACTCTCAGACTGGAAGTTCCCTGCTGGCTGCACGGTCCCAAAGGTGTTTTTAAAACTGTGCTGGTTGGTGTCTTTGGCTGTTGTGACCACACCTGTCTGGTCATTTCTTGGCGAATATCCCGACCTGTGGCTGGCATTATTAATGGTCTGATGTTTGTTAGCTGTGTCGGACCTGTGTTTATATGCTGCATAAGCTGTGTCAGATTTGGCAGTTGGGATGGATTTACTTTGACACCTTTTCCACTCATCTATAATAAAACAAAACTCATTAAGCTAACTAGTAATAAAAAGCTTTGTTTAAAAGTATTTAAACAATACAGTGGTTGATGTAATAGTAAAACAGTACAGTGGTTGATGAAGTATTTAAAACAGTACAGTGGTTGATGAAGTATTTAAAACAGTATAGCAGTTGCTAAAGTATTCAAACAGTACAGTGGCTGATGGTGTATTTGAACAGTACACTGGTTGTTGATGTATTGAAACAGTACACTGATTGTTGAAGCATTTAAAGAGTATACTGGTTCTTGTAGTATTTAAACAGTAGAGTGGTTGTTGAAGTATTTAAACAGTAGAGTGGTTTATGAAGTATTTAAACAGTACAGAGGTTTATGAAGTTTTTAAACAGTAGAGTGGTTTATGAAGCATTTAATCAGTACAGTGGTTTATGAAGTATTTAAACAGTACAGTGGTTTATGAAGTATTTAAACAGTACAGTGATTTATGAAGTATTTGAAACAGTACAACAGCTGCTAAAGTATTCAAGCAGTACAGTGGTTGATGAAATATTTAAACAGTACAGTGGTTGATGAAGTATTTAAACAGTACAGTGGTTGATGAAGTATTTAAACAGTACAGTTGTTTATGAAGTATTTAAACAGTGCAGTGGTTTTTGAAGTATTTAAACAGTACAGCGGTTTATGGAGTATTTAAACAGTACAGTGGTTTACGAAGTATTTAAACAGTACAGTGGTTTATGAAGTATTCAAACAGTACAGAGGTTGATCAAGAATATGCAGCTAAATATGTATGTCCATGGCTGTACAGCTGCATAAAGTTTTGTTCATACAACAGCCCTCACTGGATGAGCAAGAACAGAGTGTACCAGTCTGATTAATCAAACAAAGTTACATACAACAGTCTTCACTGGATGGGCAAGAGCAGAGTGTACCAGTCTGATTAATCCAACAAAGTTACATACAACAGCCCTCACTGGACGAGCAAGAGCAGAGTATACCAGTCTGATGAATCAGACAAATTAAAAGCAAAGGCCATTACTGAATGAACAAGAGCAGATTGTAACATACTGATTAATCCAACAAAGTTACATACAACAGCCCTCACTGTACGAGCAAAAGCAGAGTGTACTAGTCTGATTAATCAGACAAATTAAAAGCAAAAGCCATCACTGGATGAACAAGAGCAGATTGTTGTTGTTGTTGTAGGGTTTAACGCCATTTTTCAGCACACGATAGGCTATACATGGCGGCCAATATTAATGGTAGAGGAAGAACCCGGAAAGAGCCACCAACCCATGAGAAGCTACTGGCAAGCTTTCTCACATACCCATATTGGCTGAATCCAAGACTCGAACCCACGCAGACAGAGGTGAGATGGCAGTGATCCATAATGGAGAGCGCTTTAGACCACTCGCCACTCGGGGCCCCAGAGTAGATTGTAACATACTGATTAATCCAACAAAGTTACATACAACAGCCCTCACTGTACGAGCAAGAGCAGAGTGTACTAGTCTGATTAATCAGATAAATTAAAAGCAAATGCCATCACTGGATGAACAAGAGCAGATTGTAACATACTGATTAATCAAACAAAGTTACATACAACAGCCCTCACTGTACGAGCAAGAGCAGAGTGTACTAGTCTGATTAATCAGACAAATTAAAAGCAAAAGCCATCACTGGATGAACAAGAGCAGATTGTAACATACTGATTAATCCAACAAAGTTACATACAACAGCCCTCACTGTACGAGCAAAAGCAGAGTGTACTAGTCTGATTAATCAAACAAATTAAAAGCAAAAGCCATCACTGGATGAACAAGAGCAGATTGTTGTTGTTGTTGTAGGGTTTAACGCCATTTTTCAGCACATGATAGGCTATACATGGCGGCCAGTATTAATGGTGGAGGAAGAACCCGGAAAGAACCACCGACCCACGAGAAGCTACTGGCAAGCTTTCTCACATACCCATATTGGCTGAATCCGAGACTCGAACCCACACAGACAGAGGTGAGATGGCAGTGATCCATAATGGAGAGCGCTTTAGACCACTCGGCCACTCGGGGCCCCAGAGCAGATTGTAACATACTGATTAATCCAACAAAGTTACATACAACAGCATTCACTGGATGAGCAAGAGCAGAGAGTACCAGTCTGATTAATCAGACAAATTAAAAGCAAAAGCCATCACTGGATGAGCAAGAGCAGAGTGTACCAGACTGATTAATCCAACAAAGTTACATCCAACAGCATTCACTGGATGAGCAAAAGCAGACTGCACCAGTCTGATTAATCTGAGAAAGTTACAAGCAACAGCCTTCGCTGGATTAACAAAAGCAGAGTGTACCAGTCTAGTTAATCTGACAAAGTTACAAGCAACAGCCTTCACTAGGTGAACAAGAGCAGAGTGTACCAGTCTAGTTAATTGGACAAAGTTACAAGCAACAGCCTTCGCTGGATTAACAAAAGCAGAGTGTACCAGTTTAGTTAATCTGACAAAGTTACAAGCAACAGCCTTCACTGGGTGAACAAGAGCAGAGTATATCAGTCTGATTAATCTGACAAAGGTACAAGCAACAACCTTCACTGGATGAACAAGAGCAGAGTATACCAGTCTGATTAATTATACAAAATTACAAACAACAACCTTCACTGGATGAGCAAGAGCAGAGTATACCAGTCTGATTAATCAAACAAAATTACAAGAAAGAGCCTTCACTGGATGAACAAGAGCAGAGTGTACTAGTCTGATTAATCTGACAAAGGTACAAGCAACAACCTTCACTGGATGAACAAGAGCAGAGTATACCAGTCTGATTATTTATACAAAATTACAAACAACAACCTTCACTGGATGAGCAAGAGCAGAGTATACCAGTCTGATTAATCAAACAAAATTACAAGAAAGAGCCTCCACTGGATGATCAAGAGCAGAGTGTACTAGTCTGATTAATCTGACAAAGGTACAAGCAACAACCTTCACTGGATGAACAAGAGCAGAGTATACCAGTCTGATTAATCAAACAAAATTACAAGAAAGAGCCTTCACTGGATGAACAAGAGCAGAGTGTACTAGTCTGATTAATCTGACAAAGGTACAAGCAACAACCTTCACTGGATGAACAAGAGCAGAGTATACCAGTCTGATTATTTATACAAAATTACAAACAACAACCTTCACTGGATGAGCAAGAGCAGAGTATACCAGTCTGATTAATCAAACAAAATTACAAGAAAGAGCCTTCACTGGATGAACAAGAGCAGAGTGTACTAGTCTGATTAATCTGACAAATGTACAAGCAACAACCTTCACTGGATGAACAAGAGCAGAGTATACCAGTCTGATTAATTATACAAAGTTACATACAACAGCCTTCACTGGATGAGCAAGAGCAGAGTGTGCCAGTCTGAATAATCCAACAAAATTACAAGTGACAGCCTTCGCTGGATGAACAAGAGCAGAGTGTAATATCTAAAGAGAGCTATGCATTATTCATCTCTTCAAGTTATGCATGGAAAGCAGAATCGATCCAGATCTTAACAGTGACTGCTTTTGGAGGACTTTAACAAAAATGCAAAATGAATTTACATTTGCTGACAAATTCTTCAATCGGTATTGAATCAGGGCCTGGGTCAGCATCTTAGATATCTGGAGAGCCACGTCGGCATCATCTTCACTGTTTATCATTGAGACTGCCTAAAAGTTAGAAACAAAGAAATAAAATGAAATTATAATTTAGGGAAAAAGTTATGTCACAACAAAAATAAAGTAGTAAAGTTAAATTTATTTGACTACTGCTTTCATGTGATGTAATGATATGTGTGTATATAATTCATAAAGCTATTTTTCATCCTGAGTGCTGATTTTTGTTCATTTTGTGGTTGCTACAGACCATCAACAGAAAAGCTTAATGAACAATATTCCATCCATAAAGACAAGAACAACCACCTCCCAAATTTTCAGTTTGACAAAAATGGCACAATCCGTTTCAGATTATCTCTCTCTATTAATCCTTTTAGGATATCCTGAGACTAATAATGTGCATATTCATTAATCTTTCTGTAGTATCTCCATTATACACTGATTTTATTAGTAAAGCTTCATGTATTTAAGTGCTGGAAAACTACTTTAAGTTTTTTTTAAAAAAGGATTGCTGGATTAAAAAAATTGGACTAACTTCTATTGATGACACAATATGTAACATACCAGACGCTTTATTGTTTCAGCAACATTCTTGTTCCCGGTCCGCATAATATGTTCAACGTCCTGGGGTAAAGAATACAAACAATAACAGTGAAAAGTAAACACAGAAGTCTAAGATCACTAAAAGGTTGATCCAAGTATTATAAGGCATAATGTTTGTATAATATATCAGGTATAATTTTTCACCAATACATAGAGATTTTGAGTGGTTCAGTGAGAAAATTGTGCAAACTGTTAGAGTAACACACATATACAACATGATTATAAACATCATGTTGTTTCATTGGAGTCACCCATACTTAGACTTATTTTATCATTTATTAAAGAAAAGCAAAGTTTAAAAATAAATTATGTTTCTCCGAGAATACTTACCCAATCACATTACCTTAGGAATAATAACCTGCTACCTCATGAATATAGCCTTACTAAAAGACGAAAATAGTCTTTTTCCATCTATTCAATAGACAAAGGGCAATAACTCTTGTCCATTACCTCTTTTTGGCACCGCCAGGTGTCACTAGTTTTAAGCTGAGCGAGTTACTATTGGGAATGCTTGCATGGTGGGGTTGTTGGGAAGGATTTTAAGTAATGTGATTGGGTAAGTATTCTTGGAGGAAAACATAACTTACTAAAAAATTTGCTTGCTCCTTTGAATACGTTCTCCATTGTATTTGAAGAATAATAGGAGGAGGGAATGCTGAGCATCCAACCTCTACCTTGTGCATCCTTCTAGGGCAGGATAGCTGGATTTCCCATGTGAACGATAACCTGTTTTCCTAATTACATAAGCAACTAAGCCTGTCACCAGACAACAACTTCTATTATATCTTGGATCAAAACACTGCATTCAAACACAAGGCTCGCAGAGATGGCTCGAAGCCTCTGAGCACTAATCTTGATGAGGTGACTCTGAGACGTCAAGAGTACACAGAGTGTACAAACCCACTTCAGTAACAAAGCAAAGGCTTGAGGGGTGATCTCCTGTGTTCCAGCTCACACCGGAAAGACAAGAAGGCATTTGCGTGTTGCACGATTTGTCTCTGCGTATTTCAAGTAGTGCTTGTGAACTCTAACAGGATCTTGCATGGCTGCTGTTCTTGTTCTGTCTATGGAAGACAGTGCGCGAGTGACTACTTTTTGGTTACCATCAGACAGTAACCTATTTTGGACTACTAATCAAATGAACCAATGAACCCTCTGAACTGAACAGAAGAGTGTTTGGGTCAACATAAAGGGCACGCAGCTCGCTTACCCTGCATGCAGAAGCTAAAGCTATCAGAAAACATGACTTGTATGATAGAGAGTTTAGTGAAGTGTGGGCTAGAGGTATGAATGGATTTGAATTTAGCCTTGTTTTAACCCAGAATTGGTTCCATTTGGAAACTGTGTGAGGTATTTTGATCAAATGAGACCAAAAAAAGGTCTAAAATATCTGATAGGTCTATATCCTGCCCAATATCATGTCTGCCATGATGCCAGAATGTGCCCAATATCATGGTGTGGTAGCCTTTGTTAAGAGATTGGGGCCAACTATTTCTACTCAAAGAGCTCGAGAAACAAAGTCAGCCAGTTTAGCGATTGATTCATTCAAGGGGACAATGTTGTTGGTATTTCACCAGTACCTGAAAACACTACTTTTCCTCACAAGCCATCAGAGCAGAAGGCCTTCTTGCTATCAAGACTCTCTCCACAACTGAAGGTCTGAATTATTTGTCTCACAAGGTGGTCCCAATAAGAGCCGGGCATGTAGAAAAAGAGGACAGTCCATGTAGGGAAGGACAACCCATGACCATGGTTACTGGAGAAGATTCGGGTTGGCCAGAATGTCCCTGGGCATATCTACTGCTAGAATGAGTATATCAATGACCCAGGACTTTTCCCATCTAAGAGGGGCTATCAGAATCATCTTGCCATTCTGAGCCCGTAACTTCTGAATTATTTTCAGCCTCAGTACCATGTGAGGAGAGACACATGACCACAAACCCTCCAAAATGATTGACAATGCATCCATGGCCCAGGCTTTTGGGTCTGGAACTGGAGAGACAAATGTTTGTACTTGTGATTCCACCTTGTCGCAAAGAGGTTGATCATCAGACATCCCCATTAGTGTGCAAATCCAAGTAATGACTGATTGATGGAGAGACAGTTCTGTGTGAAGGACGTGATCTGTTCTGGATAGAGTGTCAGCCAAGACATTGAATCTGCTGTGTCTGATTTGTACATTGATCTGGAGATTTTCACATCAACATAGAAACTGCCTAATCAGAACACACAGGTTGGGTGAATTGGTGCCTCCCTGTTTGAGGACATAGGTCACCAGCACAGAGATGCTGGACCTAATGAGGACTGTTCTTGCTGTGTCAAAGTTTTCAGCAGTGAAAGGTGGTGAAGAAAGCCTTCATTTCTAGGATGTTGATGTGAAGAGGCTGTTTCCCCATCTTCCATGTGTCACTGACAGTAATGAAGGTATCCAGCGGGAGTCTCATGGTCAGCAAACCTGGGTTGTACAACTGATGCAGGAATGATTGAATATCAGGTGTGATCCTGACTATTTGATCAAAGGGACTTGTAAAAGGGGTGCCATTGTGTTCACAATGTCCACATGATAAGGACCACTGGATCAAATCCTCTGCCACATTGAATAAACCAAGGAGTTGCAAAAACTCTCTTGCTGAAATCCAAGTGCTGTTGTAAATGGACTTGACAAGCTTAACAATACTAATTAAGCAAACATCATTTAGTTGCACCAGATTCTGGCTGGTTAAAATTCCATGTCCTCCTCCCAATCTGATGGTGCATCTGTGGAGAGGGAGAGGAGGAGGGGGATGGTATTGTTGATGAACAAAACCCAAAGCCCCTCCAAAAGGCCTGTATCAGCCCCCCCCCCTTCTGAAGGAAATGGGGGATCCAGTGAGCTCAAAATTTGGTTTCTTATCACCTCTGTATAATTGCTTCCTAGGGATCGATATTGGTGCACGTGATTGTGAAGATCCCCTGTCCTGCAGCCACTTAAAATTACTTCACACTAGCAAGGGCTGAGTGGTTTCACTTGCCTGTGTGGGTGGAGCAGCAAGGTAGAGGGGCAGTTTCTGAGCTGCCTGCCTCCAAACTTTCTCTATTCTTCCTACAAACCAACTGTGACCTGAATAGGGTTGTCTGAAAAGTAAGGGTATGACAAGGTTTTATTCTGCATTAGATCCAATGGATCTGGTACAAACCCTATGCATTCAAACTTAAGGCCCAAAGACCATGCTCGAGCATGCAGGGGTACTTACTGGGCTGTCTAAAACTGGGGAACAATGAGTCAGAGTTTATTGGGCCATTTTCTCAAAAGGTCTCCAGTGTTGGATGGTGGGTGATGACTGTATGGTTGGTGATGGCTGGATGGCCATTAACTGTGCAGTGGTTTAAGGAGGTGGATCTAATTGATCCGATACAAATCCCATGTACCCTGACTTATAGACCCAACTGCCACGCTCAGATATGAGAGGAGACTTATGCCCACTGGGCTGCCTAAAATTGGGGAACACTTCCCAATGAGTCAATATCACCAACAATGAATCGTGCATTGTCTTCCTTGATTTATTCCATCTTTCCATCCCTTTAGTGTCAAGTGGACTATGGCTTTGAACATGCATTTTATGCATTTAGTAAACATTTGTGGCACAAGAAGTTTGTGTGTAATTTGGATCTTTGATGTAGCTTTAACAATCTTTCAGTCATATCGCTACGATGTCTGCAGTGTGACAGTTTTATAGTGATGTCTAGCACTGGGGCATCATGCCGCAAACATGTAGCATGATGTCCCACCCAGTCACATTATCCTGACACCAGGCCGACCAGTCCGAATACTAACCTCTTAATGCTGAGTGCCAAGTGAGGCAGCTGTTAGTACCATTTTTGTAAGTCTTTGGAATGACTTGGCCAGGGATCTAACCCACGACCTCCCTCATTGGAGGTGGATGCTCTAACCACTAGGCCACCAGAGTAGTCCAACACAAGAAGAGAACAAAGTATAGATAAGCAAAATCAATGTGTGACTAACTAGCTAAAAGCATAGCTTAGCAAATCAGTACATGATTAACTAGTTTATACGGTAGCCAAGACTTCCTCTGACCATTTATTACAACAGTGCATATCATGGACTGTGTATACTTAGTATAAACAAAACAAGTCATGGTAGACTTCTATGCTCTGAAGTTGCAAATATAGCATTTTAATGACATTATGCTGAAATGAAACAAGAGAAAGCAATGCATAAATTTGTAATCCATCAAGCTACTAACTCGATGATGAATACAGCTGTGATATCACTAAGCTGTATCTAGTCTACTGCCAATGGAATAGTCTACCAATATACCATAAATATTGTTTTGGAAATCTTAAAAAATTGCACAGATGTCGTTAATGAGATGAACTCAGATTATGGTGTCACATGAAGAACCAGTTTATATGGTTTTCACATTTGTGCAACCTACTTTGAGAACATGCCACTTTTCAAGATAAATGATTTATTATTTAAACTCAAAACAGTCTGAAAATGCTCCAAGATACTAAAATGTGTACTTTTCATAAAAAATCAAATTAAATCTGAACTTTCTAACAACTAACTTTCATGTGCATCAGGAAAATCAAGAATTGTGGAAATTAAATCAAGAAATTATACCTTAAAAATGTGCTTAAGGAAAAAACTTTGGTAAACCCATCTATACTTATAGGTTGGATCCAAGTGCAAACTGCATAGACCCAGATCTGAACTGACATAATCTGCCAGCAGATCTGGAGTTTGTTAAGATTGATCATTAAAATAAACAATATAGACCCTGATCTGCTGTTACATTATGTTGATATGGGTCTATGTTGATTGTAACTGGACTTGACTAATAAGTAAATAGATATGGTACTGTATTTCTGTACTTTATAATTAATAAACTCTGTCACAAGCAATTCATTTTTGGGTTGAAAAGTACTTTATTGAGTCTAATAAAGAATTCTTAGTTATGTTCCCTTTGATTTTGTCCGCAGTATTTATACTGTGGATTAACATTATTTTCTGACTTTTCTTTGCCAAGACCTCATTAAATTATTGTTAAAATCTATAATGAAAACTGTTTAAATAGTCACAATTCTTGAAATTTAATAAAAAGCTAAATTAAAATTATAGTGATTGTTCAGATAACCAGTATTAAATACTTTCTGAGGCCCAGTATTATCATTAAGTGTAACTAAAGACCCATGCTGAATACTACTAGAGGCCCAATACTGCCATGAAGTGTAACTAAAGACCCAAACTGCATACTACTGGAGGCCCAATACTGTCATGAAGTGTAACTAAAGACCCACATTGAGTACTATTAGAGGCCCAATACTGTCATGAAGTGGAACTAAAGACCCATACTGAGTACTACTGGAGGCCCAGTATTGCCACAAGGTATAATTAGTAACCTAAAATTAAGTATTTTCAAGTCCAGTATTGCTTGATGTGAAGCTGAGGACCCAAATCATGTACTCTCTGGTCCAGTCTTGCCATGAAGTGTAACAGAGGAACTATATTAAGTATTCTCTGTGGTCCAGTCATGCCATGAGGTATAAATGACAACCTGCATTATGTACCCTCTGAAGTCCAGTCTTGCCATGAGGTATAACTGACAACCTGTATTATGTACACTATGAAGTCCAGTCTTGCCATGAAGCATAACTGACAACCTGCATTGTGTACACTCTGAGGTCCAGTCTTGCCATGAGGTATAACTGACAACCCGTATTATGAACACTCTGTGGTCCAGTCTTGCCATGAGGTATAACTGACAACCCGTATTATGTACACTCTGAAGTCCAGTCTTGCCATGAGGTATAACTGACAACCCGTATTATGTACACTCTGTTGTCCAGTCTTGCCATGAGGTATAACTGACAACCCATATTATGAACACTCTGAAGTCCAGACTTACCATGAGGTATAACTCAGAAGGAAACGAGGCCTAGAGGTTAACCTTGACCTTGTATGTGCAGAGAAACCCTCAAATGAGCTGAAGCTACATAGGTGTTATGCCAGTGTCATAGCTGCCAACCCCCGAATACAAAAATACTGACTGCTTGTGACAAAAACACTGATTTTCATGAAACAAATACTGATTTTTAAAATTTTAATGCATAAGTAACTATTTATAACATATACAACCATCAGTAAAGTAGGACAGTGTTTTACATTATTTAATGTCAAAGATGCATGTGTTGTACCATGTTCCATTCAGGTGCCCATTCAGAAGGTGCAAGAGTGCAACACACTCAGACACAGGCTGTTTATAGTAGCCTTTTCCACACCTTATTTTTTTCCCCAATCATTACTGATTTGAATGTATCAACTTTCATAGATGATCTCAATTCTGTGTGACTTTCTTAATGAACTTTTTCGTTCTAGTATACGAGTAATCCTTTGTGATTTTACTGTCTGGAAAACGTGTGCGAAATAAATTGCAAGCAACACTAGTAACTGAAAGAGGAAGGTTAATTTCCAAAAGAAATTTAATAAACCGAATTTTGATCGAATTGCATCAAGGTTCTCTCTGGTATTTATATACGTCATAAGTTCAGGCTGAGTTGTGTATGATGAAGCAGCAAGTTGATGTTTATTAGCTTTCTCTTGCTCTTTATTTCATGGGCCCCTCCATGCCCAATAGTGAAATCACATTACACAATTTGCAAAACATAGAGTTTTCTCCTTTACTAGATGGTTTCATAAATCTAAACAAGATGGCACAATTGTCCTTCCAGTTCTGTTTTCTTGTCTTTCCTGGAGAAAATTCTGAATATTCTTCTTTCCTATTCAACATGATTAGAAGTTGAATATTACAAAGATGAGATACAGTGACAGTGGCAACTGTTTTCAAAATCCAATATGGCAGATTTGTTGTTGTTGTTGTGGGGTTTAACACCATTTTTCAGCACACGATAGGCTATGCATGGCGGCCAGTATTAATGGTGAAGGAAGAACCACCAACCCATGAGAAGCTACTGGCAAGCTTTCTCACATATCCACATTGGCCGAATCCTGGACTCGAACCCACACAGACAGCAATATGGCGGATAAAGACAGGCATTGTAGCCTTGATTTCAAATGAACTAATCATATTGTAGAACTGTATTCCTATATACATGTGATATATTTCTATTAGAATTGAACCAAGTGCCCGTTCTAAACAGAAAATTACAAGGAATTTTTTTAAAATAATTTTTTAAAATAAAAAGACATTTTTTTGCCAAAAAAACCTACACACGTATTCAGGTCCAAAACATGGTACAAATATGGAAAACAATGGAACACTTGGCTGCTATGCAGTGTTCCAAAGTATACCAAGCTAAAACTGCAGATTACAGCTACAGACTACTAAATTCACACTTGCCCTTAATCATTATTGCAGAGTACAGCTACAGACTACTAAATTCACACTTGTCCTTAATCATTATTGCAGATTACTGCTACAGACTACTAAATTCACATTTGCCCTTAATCATTATTGCAGATTACAGCTACAGACTACTAAATTCACACTTGCCCTTAATCATTATTGCAGATTACAGCTACATACTACTAAATTCACACTTTCCCTTAATCTTTATTGCAGATTACAGCTACAGACTACTAAATTCACACTTGCCCTTAATCATTATCACAGATTACAGCTACAGACTAGTCAATTTACACTTACCCTTAATCATTATTGCAGATTACAGCTACATACTACTAAATTCACACTTTCCCTTGATCTTTATCGCAGATTACAGCTACAGACTACTAAATTCACACTTGCCCTTAATCATTATCGCAGATTACAGCTACATACTACTAAATTCACACTTTCCCTTAATCTTTATCGCAGATTACAGCTACAGACTACTAAATTCACACTTGCCCTTAATCTTTATCGCAGATTACAGCTACCAAGTAATATATTCACCTTTGCCCTCAATCTTTGCCCTTAATTTTGTGCATGGATTATAGCTACCAATTACTATATTCACCTTTGCCCTTCTTCTACCTCAAGTGTTAAATATATTACCTTTGCCCTCAATCTTTATTATGGATTACAGCTATAGAGTTCTATATTCACCTCTGTCCTAATCTTTATTGCAGATTACATAGCAATCTCCTATATTAACATTTATCCTTTGTCTATTTTGTTAAATATAGCTACACATTATTATATTCACATCTGACTATATCTCTAAGTTTCACTATAACTACAGACTTCTACATTCACCTTTGCCCTTAGGTTATCTCTGCTAATGAACATCATTTAATAATCATTATTGCAGCAGGGAAGTGGCCTTATAATGAGGGTGGCCTTTCTAGAGGGGGATGACAAATGTGAATAGTAAATACATATTAAGAAAGTCACAAGTACATTTAATTCTAAAACATTTAATATTTTCATTAAAAAAAATCGCATGCATATTGTGAAATAAATGTAAAACAAAATGTTTCATCATTTTCAAAAGAATGTTATGAATAACCATTGATATAGTTTTAAAACTGTCTTTATAATTATGTTACAGATCACATCATCTGTCACTTTGTTGATAACAGTCTAAAAAACAAACTAGTCTTGTCACAATTAATAATGTCCTTCCTGTCATATCCCCTACATATATCGTTTAATCTTTTGTTCCAATCTTCGACAACTTCATTATTAACATCAGCTGAATCTCCATTAAGGACAGAACACTTAATATTGTGTCACACTTGAAATCTGTGCAACCATCTGTTACTTGTGGTAAAGTCATCATATCCCAATTCAACTGACAAAATTGTTGCTTTTTCTTGTCATTCAAATCAGGATACAAACATCTCCTGGCTCAAACAATCTTCCTTTGTCCGTCGATTTCACCTTCCCACTTCTGCAGAATTGTTTCCTTATCTTTCACGATATTGTTTATCTGAGTCTTTCTGACATCAGTTTTCTGCAAGGATTCTAGACCCCCCCCCCACATCTCGGTAAGTTGCATTACTTTCACTTTCTCTTCTAAACTGAGAATTTTTCTTTTCCTCGATGACATGTTGATCTTTTTGCAGTAAGTTATTCATGTTGCCAACTACAATACTGGTAAAACAATTTGTTATGCATCTAAACAAATTGCCGTGTGTTTTTAAAGGAAGTGATCTTGTCACGTGATTTGTTAGTCGCAGTCTATTACCCTATTGTTTTTATACATTTCTTTACACTAAGTGAGTGAAGCCAAAACGGCTTCGATATATACCATTAACATCACACAGATTTGACCTCGTGGCCTTTAGGATTTCTAATTTTGAGAATTATTGTCAGTAGTAATAGCCACTAATTATCAAAGTGAACAAGCTGAATATCTTACTAAGGAAAGCCATAAAGGCTATCAAACCATTTTCCTGCTGACTTGTGTATTGTACATCGATGCTGCCACTTCTCAGCTGTTACTACTGTTCAATAATTGTAATCTTAACAATTATCAGAGTGACTAAACCGGACATCTTATGATAACACAGCAGTAAGGCTAATTGGATTACATGAACTTACCCTTTTGTATGGATTAAAATTTGAGTCTTTCTCGGCTTTATGGAATAAATGTGGCTTCCTGTGAGGCGTAAATGATATAATATTAACCTTAGTGGTATATGTACTTTAGTCAACACTTCTTTCAGTAACGAAAACCTGACATCGTGAAACAGAAATCGGATTACTTAACACACGTTATGAATAAAATAGTGGTTCTGGACACATATTAAAATACAATGCGCCCACTTCTGAGGGGTAAATTTTATATTATTGCACTAATATGCTGGCTGCTGGTTGCGTTAGCTGGGTGGCCTTTCATGAGGGGTACTTTTGAACATGAACTCGTCGATGCTAGCAGATTCTGGCAGTAAGGAGCGGGTGGCCGCTGGTCAGGGGGCCCGTTCAATAGGGGGACTACTGTACTGATTTCAATGATTCTATCCTGAAATGGGAGAGGATTAGCTGAGGGCATTTTAAATTGTCAGAGATTAAAAATTAACTTCTGAAGTGTTGATATCCACAGTGGTTATTTTGGAACACAGTTTTCTGCAGTTATTTCTGAGAGCGATTTTGCTATTTCTAAGTAAGGACAAATTATTATGCCAAAAAGGTGGAATGAAGTTTGGTTTCTGTGTGTACATGATTTGGTATTTTGGCCTAAAGACTACAACATACATGGGATCAGAGGATAGACTGGGAGAATAAATCTCACTTGCATATGTTAAAGTCATTGTGTTCATAAGCTCAGTGATATACAAAATGCAAGCAATGACCTTTGACTTAGCACCAAGGTTAATTACATCCGGTTTTCAGACTCCTTTCATAAAAGTGCAGATATGTTAGTGGAATATTGGAAAAGGTGTCTTAATGATAACTCCATGTCAATCCCACCATTTATGCAAAAACAGTAGTGATAAGATTTTTTGATGGCCATACTACTAATGATGTCGCTCAGATGAGAACAATTTTCATTAAACAAGCTACATATTGCTATAATGCTTTATGAAAACTCCATGTCAATATGACTGCCCACTCAGGATATGTAGCCATATAAAGATTTTCTAGACAAATGTCAAGGCAAACATTTTGAAGGTTGTATCAGTATCATTTTAATACAGTGAAAACTATATATTACAAGAAATTCTTTTGACGAAAAAAATGTTAGTAAAGCAAGTCAGTCAAATTTTGGGAGGTCACATTGAGATCATTTATGACCAATTACATACAGTAAGACAACATGTCATGTGACATCTCTTGAGGATTAGTGATAAAAAGATTTTCATAAGGGCTACCATGACCATCATGATAAAGGTCTGATCAGCACTTTGTAAGGCCCAACTAGATATCATAAAATCTGTTCAGCAAAAATCCCATGCCTCTATGACCATCATGATGAAGGTCTGATCAGCACTTTGTAAGGCCCAACTAGATATCATAAAATCCTTTCAGTGAAAATCCCATGCCTATATGATTATCATGATGAATGTCTGATCAGCACTCTGTAAGGCCCAACTAGATATCATAAAATCCTTTCATCCCATGCCTATATGACCATCTGTTCAGTAGAAGCAGCTTTACAATATTTTCAAGATGGCTATCATGACAATCATCCTTGCAGTTTGATTGGTACCATTTTCATTCAGGATCAACTAGATATCATAAAATGTCTTTTAGTGAAAATCCCAACCTGCTACAGCCATCTGTTTAAGAGAAGTAACAAAAACAAGATTTACAAGATGGCCACCACACCATCCATACTGTATACTAAATCAACATAATTTCAGTTAGAATCAACCAGACATGACAATTGTCTTTGGTGAAAATCTCATGGAGTTATGGCAATCCATTTAGGAGTAGTAGCAATAAAAAAAGATTTGGTGACCATGTGGAAGGTCTGATGATTACTATTTTCATTCAATAATAAACAGATATGACAAATCTTGTAGTGAAAAGCCTATGTAGATATGAACATCCATCAAGAGCAAAACAAGATCATCATGAGTGCCATCATGGTGGTTGTACAGGACATTTGATGGGCACCATTTCATTTAGGAGTAACTAAACATCTTATCAATTCTTCGAGTGAAAATCCATGTCAATGTGACCATCCACAGAAGAGGAATAGCCAAAAGATTTTCAAGATGGATGCCTTGGTGGCAATACTGGATGTCCAAATGGTACCTTCTTGCTTTATGACTAACATGACATCATAATTGGTCGTTAAGTCAACATCCCATGTAGATATGAACATCTCTTAAGAAGGAGGATGTCAAGCATTTTTATGCATGACCAACTTTACACCACATAAAGTCTTTCAGTGAAAACCTCATGGTGGCCATAATGGATATCAGATTCAGTGAACATCTCCTTGTGGCCATATTGGATGTCTGATTAATACCATTTTTTTTAATGACCAAGTAAACATTGTAAGAAGTCTTTAAGTGGAAACTTCAAGTCATTATGACTATAAGTTTGGGAGTAGTAGCTATAATAAGATTTTCAAGATCACTGATGGCCTTTATTAATGTCTAAAATCAGTCAAATTAAAAAAGGAGAATATGCTGAATACAGTAAGGAATGGCTTGAAAATATAATTGCTGACATGTGTGCACTATGATGATATTTTGACTCAGTTAATTTAGAAACTATTGCAAATCCCACAATAAAACACCCACAATGTCAAACCATGCATGCTTTCTTTTGATTTTGCACATACAATAACACTTACACTCACTATACTCTTGTGTGTAGTGGAATCCACATCATCAGCTGTACCTTCATATTCAAGTGCAGTGGACACCATTCCCCACTGTTGCTGTTGTTGTTGAAGTGATGGTGGCTGCTGTAGTCTTGGTTGAAGTTGGTTTTGATACTGCTTAGTGCTGTGAAAGAAAAAGAGAATTATTTCCAGTCCAGTAACTTTTATCTCTCAAAACTAAATGTGGATCACTGAGATCCATAACACCAGAAGGAGTTTAACACAATGATGAGTAAATCCCAGACAACAGGGGAACCATAGTGGCTATATTCAATATCATATTGGTACCATTTCTGTTTGCTGAGTGGTCTAAAGCACTCACCGTTCCGGATCACTGCCATCTCACCTGTGTCTGTGTGGGTTCGAGTCTCAGGCTCGGCTAACATGGGTATGTGAGAAAGCCTGCCAGTAGCTTCTCGTGGGTTGGTGGTTCTTCCCGGGGTTTTCCAGGGTTCTTCCTCCACCAGTTATACTGGCTGCCATGTATAGCCTATCTTGTGCTGAAAAATGGTGTTAAACCCTACAACAACAACAACCATTTCTATTTAATACCAACTAGATATCTCAGTCCTGCGGTGAAAACACAATGTCAATATGGTCTGCCATCTGTAGTGATAACAAGATTTTCAACATGGAGGCCATTTTGTCTGCCACATTAGAATTGGCTTTCATTTAGGACCAACTGGATATCATTAAAGGTCTTTCAGTGAAAACCTGATACTGACATAACCATTCATTCAAAATATAAAATAGTGACAACAATAATTTGTTTTCAAAATGGTAGGCATTCTGAATGGCACCATTTTATTTAGGACCAACCAGACATATGAAGTTATTTGGTAAAATGTCCATGGTGATACAATTATCCAATTAGAAGGTGTAGTGGTAAAATATATATTCAAGATGGATGCTGTGGTGGTCATATTGGACATCAAAATCAGCACCATTTTTCATTTAGGACCAACTAGTCTTCATAAGAAGACTTTCACTAAAAAAATTATGTTGATATGACCATTCTTTGATGAGGAGTCATGATAAGATTTTCAAGACAGACACTGTGGCAGCCATACTGGATGTCCTTGTGCCACAATTTTCAGTTAAAACCATGCAGACCATGGGAAGAATAGGTGTGTCAAGTTTCATGGCAATCTTCTATTTAGTTTAGGAGGAATACTGATAACAAATTTGTACTGATGGATGGACAGATGACAGATGTCAGACATGGGACAATAGACCAACTATTCTAGTCTATGACTAGTAGCGAAATGTTAACACTTGAAACAAGTTTCTTAAAGTTTACATGGTTACATAAGAAAACTGATCCAATAATCCCACTCACAAAGCAGGAAACTCATGCTTAACATGGAAAATGCTTAACATTTTAACTTTACAAATAATATGGTAAAGACAACTGACCCCTAATGGTCAAGCCTGTCTTTTATTTAGATAGAAGGTAAACAAGAGGCCTCAGTGGACCCAATATTGATACCTGAACAGTTCATATCTCAGACTGTCCACATCCCAACAGACTGGATCTCACTCATAATCAAAATCTTCTGAGCCCTTGATGATATATATATATATATACTTACATACCAGTCTTGTCAAAATTGAGAGTTTGATTAATATGTAATAAATGGAAAAAACAAAAGGCCCAAGACAGCCTGATATAATTCACATGTGACCATTTCACAAAGCAGGCTCATGCAAGAAAACCCACCAAAAAACCTCTCAGAGTTTATATGATGTTGATCTTTTCTATTCTGCCATAATCTGAAACAACTTCTTAAAGAGAAAGAATAATTAATATGCATATAATATCAGACACAAGATCACTCATAAATGTTTAGATCTTGGTTATAATGAAATTCATTCAACATTAATACAACTATCCAAAACCTGACTGAGATATAGTTGCTAAAGTGTTGACAAGTCAATCAGATTCAAGATCATTAATAAACGTGGATCTCACTCATAATCATAGTCAACTGAGATCTTGTACATATACCATGTTTTATCAACACCGTATGATGAGTATTAGAAAAAAATGATGTAAGACTGCCTCATTATTATGCATAGGTCTTGAAAAAAATTAATGTATTATGAATACACTGAAGCCCAGCTATAACACAATGGTCAGGGTCCACAAAGTACCATCCATAATATAAATTACATCACAAGAGCTTTATACGATATTTCTTACATTTGTTTCTTACAAGAATTGTGGCTATTCAGCAGTGAATTAGAGTGTCTTTCATCCACAAATGATGAGTTTTATACATCTGGGGAGTCGCCAACTGAATCTTCTAATGACATTCATACAGGTAGACCCCTGTAGAGGTGTTGGGGTACTATACTGTAGATCTCTTGCAGGTATTATTGAAGTACAACACCTCAATGATTCCAGATTAATAGGTATTACTATTAAGACAAGGGATTCCCCTTTGCTTTTTGTTGATGTCTATTTACCTTGTGATCTGGCAGAGAATACTCTAAATATTCATGTTTTTGGAGATTATAATGCTAATATGCTCAAATCAACTCACTTTGGAGATGAACTTTGCTCATTCCACCATAAGTAATATCATAATAATGCACACACCAGAAGGGTCTGACCATTATCCTACTTTAATGACTATCAACACTCATCTTCTTCCCAGATTTATTCCTTGCCCCAGTGAACTCTTAAATGTGAAATACAACATCAATTGGCCAGACCTTACTGCTGACAAAAAACTGATTTATACTCAAACATATGCATTCTTATTAAAAAAGATAAAGATCACACATTGTGTTGCAGTCTGTAATGAGCATGGCTGTACTAATCAGGTGAATATAATAATACCTATAAGATAAAAGCATATATAATGATATGATTACAAACACAAACACCATGAAATTAGAAAACATAAAAAAAAACATGCTAAGAATATTTAAGATAGGAAACATTATTAGATCTTTAAGTTTGTTCTTTTAGTCGAAATAAGTGAGTTTTGAGAGCATCTTGAATGTGATCACTGTGTCTTTGTGTCTAATATTCAGTGGGCAATTCATTCCACATTGCTGGGCCCTGGTATGCAAAAGAACGCTGTCCATATGACTTTGTTTTCATAGTGGGAATAATGAGTATATGATTGTCAGAAGAGGAGTGTAAGTATCTTGCTGGTGTGTACACATGGGTGAGGTCGGATAGGTATGTTGGACTAGAGTCCGTCAGTGAAACATAGCACAGAGAACAAATTTTGTGTTTGATTCTGGATCAAATGGATAGCCAGTGTAGGGTACAGAGCAGTGGGGAGGTGTGCTCTGATCGTGGTACTCTAAGTATGATCCGAGCAGCTGTGTTTTGAACTTTTTGAAGTTTCTGGAGTAGATATCGAGATGAACCAGGCAGAATTGAGTTACAATAGTCCAGTCTTGAGAGTACTAATGAACACACAAGTGTTTTAGTGGCATCAACTGAAAGATATTTGCGAATGGAGCTGATGCATCTCAGCTCAAGATATGCAGCCTTGCATATGTTCATGACATATTGGTGCAATGTGAGAATACTGTCCAGAATAACACCTAGGTTTCGTACTGATTGTGTAAATCTAATGTTGGTGTTGCTGATATTTATTGTTTGAGGTAAATGATGTGAATGAGAAAGTCTTTGTGTTGTGATCAGAATGGCCTCAGTTTTATTATCATTCATCTGCAGCTTGTTACATGTCATCCATGATTTCACATCAGAAATGCACCTCTCTACACCTTGGATGGTAGCATCAACTTCAGTTGGGTGGCTAGATTTGTATATTTGGGTGTCATCAGCGTACAATTGGTGAGACACTGGATGATGATTTATGACACTTGAGAGCGGCTGAGTGTATAGAATGAAGAGAACAGACCCCTGTGGAACACCACAACATAGATCCACTGGGCTGGAGTGTATTCCATTTGCAAATACAATTTGTGTCCTGTTGACCAAGTAAGACTTGAACCACAGTAAGGCTGTATCATGAATGCCAAATACATGCTGGAGACGGTGAAGTAATATATAATGGTCTGTTGTGTCAAATGCTGCAGACAAATCAAGGAGGGTGAGGACTGTAATCTTTCCACTATCCAACGCAGAGAGAATGTCATTAACTACTTTTAGAAGAGTAGCTTCAGTACTGTGGCAAGGGCGATATGCAGATTGTACATTGCTAAAAAGACTGTTTGAATTCAGATGAGATACAAGCTGGGATAGAACAACCTTTTCTAAGATTTTTTTTATATGAATGGGAGATTAGAAACTGGGTGGTAGTTCTTTAAATCATTATGGTCAAGTGTTGGTTTCTTCAGCAGAGGCTTTACAATGGCAGTTTTGAAAAATGATGGGAATTCCCCGGATGAGAGAGAGGTATTATTAACATCAGTTAGTGATGGCAATACTGGATCTAAGCACTCAAGCAGCAGTGATGTTGGAATTGGATCAAGTTCACGTGACTTTGGTGCACTCTTCATCAGGATTGTATGTACGAAATCCATTGAGACAGGTTCAAATGCTGCTAATGGTTGCCACTCAAATTCTGCATCCCAACTGTATGGTGGGGACGAGTCAATTGAGATTGTGGTGTCAAGATTATCTCTAATGGTTTGTACTTTGTCACAGAAGAAATTTGCAAACATGTCAGGAAGGTCAACTGGAGAGAAGGTAGTTGGAAGTGGTGTAGATTTGTTCCTTGACATTAGCTTGTTAGTAATCTCAAAGAGCTCTTTGCAGCTGGAACTTTCCATGATCTTAGTAGTGTAGTGGGCTGATTTTGCTGCATGGACTATATTTGTGACATTCTTCTTAGCGGCTTCATAGATTTGCTTATGAATTGCGAGTCTGCTGGAAAGCCAAAGCCTTTCAGCTTTACGGCGGTCTCTTTTAGCAGTGCGAAGCTGGTCCCTAACACTACTTTACCATGGAGAACACTTCTGAATTGATACTCTGCACTTGGTAGATGGGGCATGTTTGTCGAGCAATGAACGCAGGCAGTTATCGAGTTGTTCTGCAGTAGGAGGTAAGCAAGTTGTTAGGTTTGCTTGGATGTCATGCATTAGTTTGGTTCTATTTATCATACTGAGGTTTCTCTTAGTAGCAGATAAAGGTGGAGGGCTAGGGGCTGATATGTCAAGATGGCATATAATGCAGAGGTGATCTGATGCAAGGTCATGAGATACCAGGGAGGACCGTATAATGTTATCATCAGGTCTATGAAGAATCCAGTCTAAAATGTGACCATGTTTATGGGTGGGTTGGTTAACTGACTGTTTGAGGTTGAAAACATTAATGGAATCTAGGAGTTTTGATGTGTTTGGGTTTCCGGGACAGTCAAAGTGAAAGTTGAAATCTCCAGGAATAATCAGGTTGCCACCTATCGAATTTCCATACTCCAGGAGATACGGAAACTGTTCCAAAAAGAGAGATTCAGTCAGCTTGTTTTTTCTAATAGGAGGAAATCGGTATAGGCAGAAACAAATTAATGGACTAAACACAGATATGGTAAAAACTTTGTCCAGCTCTGGAAAAAGCTTGACTAGTAAATCTAAACGTGATCACTGGGTTATACCAGGCTGGAATGAATGTGTCAAAGAACTGCACAACTTTGCACCAAATGCTTACCTTATATGATGCAATAACAGCAAACCTTGTCATGGCCATATCATTAACCAAATGCACTAAGCAAGAACACAGTTTAAGTATGCTCTTAGATTAGGCAATGAGGAAGAAGTGAAACATAGAGCAGACTTACATTCCCAAAAATTTATTTGACCAGCATGCATTATGGAAACAAGTTAAACAAACTACAATGCCAGCTTCCAATAGGCTACCAATCTGCATTGATGGGAACCATGGTCAGAATAATATATGCAACATGTGGATAAAATCATTTTGAAGACTTACTTAATAGTGTTAAAAATGAATCAAATAAGAAGTGTGTTTTTCAGCACTGAATACCCCTCCTGTTGAAGTAATTACACCGAGATCCAATGAGCAATAGCTAGAGAAAATGGAGGCAAATGTCCAAGATCAGATTTTTTATATCTTCATGTCATTTTGATGATTTTATTTAACTGCATGTTTGTACATAACTTTGTTCCAAATGATTTCAGAAAAGTTACAATTATACCTCTACTAAAAAGCAGAATTGGTAACCTGACGGACAATAATAATTATAGACCTACAGCTCTTACAACAATTATTTCAAAAATATCTAAATGCATCATACTACAAAGATGTGAAGTCACAATCTCCAATAATCAGTTTGGTTTCTGTGCAACATTCAACAGATTCATGCCTCTATGTCTTTAAGGAAACTGTCAGATGTTATGTAGAACATGGCAGCCCAGTGTTTGCTTGCTTTTTAGATGCTAGCAAGGCATTTGATAGGGTCAATCATTGGACACTCTTTATAAAGTTGCTTGATATTCAAACAATCGCCTACATAGTTCATACTTTAGTTAACTGGTGTGGCAAACGGTTGTACATTGTGCACAATGAAAGTTGAATATCTAGCTCTTTCCATGTAAACAATGGGGTGAGATAGGGAGGTGTCCTTTTCCTTTCATTATTTCATATATACACAGACAAGTTAAATCATAAACTGGGTCAGTGTTTCGTGGGGTTACATCTGCCACCAAATGTGTCATTCCTGAACAATTTTAGTTTTGCTGATGATATGTCACTGATGAGTCCTTCTATCACAGGTTTAAGGAAATTATTAAAGATACATGAACAATATGCATTAGAGAGTAATATCATCTATAAAACACAAAAATTGGTATGCAGAGTCTTTCAATCAACTTCTTTAAAATTACCACATCTTCATGGCCATGCTCTACATCACCAGTTGTACATATCTGGGTCACATTTCAAAATGATATTTTTGTCCTATTGCCAATAGAATCACATGTATGTTAAGCCAACTGAGCACTACTTATAGGTAACCCAGGTAATCTGTTCCTCATTCATAGGTCACATGCTTTGCTCTGTACACAAACTTACATCTCTTGACTGAGATACCATAAATAGACGATCTTCATAAGGTAAGAGGCATACATGGGGATAAATGTTTATAATTTAATAGTCTTTCAACTGTTAAAAATAAAATTCCACATTCTTTTTTTCTTCTGACAAGCCTGATAAGTACTTTACCTAGAATAATGGATGGGCATTATCTGATCTTAGATTGGCCCCAGGTTATCAGGTTTTTTTCCCAATGAGACATTACTAATTCCCAAATTTGTCTAAAATCCTAATAATATAATCACATATTCCAAGTTCGATTAAAATCGGATCAGAAATATGGCCTCCAGAGTTGTAACAACCTCAGCCAATTAGAAGCAAGACCATCTCATTCAAATGTGACTCTTGTTCATTATAAAGCTTCTCCAAAATAAGCACATATTCCAAGTTTGATCGAGGGCCCCGAGTGGCCGAGTGGTCTAAAGCGCTCACCGTTCCGGATCACTGCCATCTCACCTCTGTCTGCGTGGGTTCGAGTCCAATGCTCGGCTAGCGTGGGTACATGGGAAAGCCTGCCAGTAGCTTCTCATGGGTCGGTGGTTCTTCCCTGGGTTTTCCAGGGTTCTTCCTCCACCAGTTATACTGGCCGCCATGTATGGCCTATCTTGTGCTGAAAAATGGCGTTAAACCCTAGAACAACAACAACAACAACAACCAAGTTTGATCAAAATCAGATCAGAAATATGGCTTGAAAAGTGTTAAAAATTCAGCAGCATGAATGATTCATGCTCATCAATATTATCATATAAGATTTTGATGATTTAGGTCTATTTATCAAGTTTAATCAAAATGGTAACAGAAATAGAGTCTCTAGAGTGGAAACAAACTCAGTAAAACAGATGCAAGATCACCCTACTAACATGACGTGGATCTTACTCATTATCAAACTCAAGCTCTTCATCATACAAGTCTACATACCAGGTTTGATCAATATCAAATCACATGTTATCACTTCAGTAGTAGTAACATGCAATGTGCACAATCACCTCATTTTTATGTGTGAATCTTGCATGGGACTCATCTGAGATCTTGATGATACAAACCCATATTCCAAGCCTTATCAAAATGGACAAGAAAAATGACCTTCGTAGTTATAACCAGAAACTGCTGACTGATGAATGATGGATGACATAGCACCCTACCAAAAACAAGCACTGGCCTTTGGTCTGCATGAGCTAAAAAGATTGATAAACAAGCACCTGCTGTTGAAGCCCACAAAAAGGTTCTGTCTTAATGTATTCTTGGGTCTAGTTTGTATATGTGATTCCTCAACCTCCCATTGTTGTCTCTCATCAGCTCTAGGAAACTGCTGCGTAAGTCGGCATTTGCGTCTGTTCTCTAATTCCTCCATGCTTGGTCTACCATCATATGAAGCTGAGGTCAGGGATTTCCTTTCCGGTGGAATGTCATGGTGTCTATAAATGTATTAAGTCTGTATTAGGGTTTAACAGCATGTCAGTACAAATAAAATGTAAATATAAAGAATTGCACATTAAAAATTAAGGAAGATAAACTCTTACCAAAAAAAACTTAAAATTGAAGTACTACAAGAAAAGAATAAAGAGAAAATTCAATAAAACTTGTTGAGACTGATTGTAGTATATGAGCATTTTTGTTTACCTTAAGATGTCTGTCTGAAAACTTTAATCAAACAAAACATTCTCCTCATCAATTATCCAAAAGATAAATTACCTGGCTCAGATCACTAAATTTCTCAATTTCTTCTCACAATATTTCTTCGATGACAAGTCCAGAATAATAAATCTCTCAAAAAGTAGGCAGTGGGTTCATCATCAGATATCCTTAGTCAATATCTGACAACATTTTGTAGACATCTTATAAATATGGTAAATAAAGATTTTCAGTTATATTCCTTACGAATTACAATTACCATATATGCTCAATAATATATACAGAAATATTGATTCGTGCATTAATGGGGTCATCCTACAAACATGACATTCAAATGGATAAATCCTGGGATAATATTGGAAACTCTAGATGTCTGCAGTACATTCAAATGGATAAATCCAGGGATAATATTGGAAACTTTAGATGTCTGCAGTACATTCAAATGGATAAATCCAGGGATAATATTGGAAACTCTAGATGTCTGCTGTACATTCAAATGGATAAATCCAGGGATAATATTGGAAACTCTAGATGTCTGCTGTACATTCAAATGGATAAATCCAGGGATAATATTGGAAACTCTAGATGTCTGCTGTACATTCAAATGGATAAATCCAGGGATAATATTGGAAACTTTAGATGTCTGCGGTATTTAGAAATACAGTCAATTCTAGCTTTTCTTGTGTTTTCTTGCCACTATTCCCACAACGAGAAGTGTATAAAATACTTTGTGATGTCCTTTTCATAAGTTAGAACTAGTTTTCCAATGTTATCAGCTAGATTTCTTAAGTTACTTGCTAGCTATATTTCCTAATTTATCTGCTTGTGCACATGGGCTGATAAACACATGGATTGTAAGGGCAACTTTGTTTTTTTTTGGTTAATAATCATATGAATGAGCCATGAATTTGATACTTTTTCAGTGCTACGTAGTCCTACAGCTCCTTACACATCTGACTCTAAGCTTGTAAAGGCAGCACCCTCTTTGTTTTCCTACTTGACAAGCCATTGATCAAGAAGCAAATCTGTTTAGTGCCAAGTAACAACAGATTGTTATTGAAACATCTGTGATCATGACACACTACTGACACCTATGCAGTTGCAACCTTTGTGTGTCTGTGTGTGTCATTTGGATTATTAACATATCTTTTTAAAAAATTCAGTCATATTACTACAATGTCTGCAGTGTGGCAGTTTATAGTGATGTCTAGCACTGGGGCATCATGCCACAGACATGTAGCATGATGTCCCACCCAGTCACATTATCCTGACACCAGGCTGACCAGTCCTAACACTAACCTCTTAATGCTGAGCGCCAAGCGAGACAGCTGTTAGTACCATTTTTATCAGTCTTTGGTATGACTTGGCCAGAGATCGAACCCTCGACCTCCAGCATCCGAGGTGGACGATCTAACCATTAGGGCACTGGAGCAGTATATAAAAGAGGTAACCTCTCTTGAGAGGGGCTTCACATGAGAAGGAACCGCTGTATCAGATTTTCAAACAAAATCTATTTGTCTTTGGTCACACTCAAGCCTACATTTATAACAAGTCCAGGGCCCACATATCCAGCCCATGATCAAAGCATTTCTGTAAAAGAAGCAACCTTGACCCCAAAGTCAATGCGTTAACAAGCATATTACAGAGTGAACTGTCTTGGCTTTATAATGATAATTTTCACAATTTCAACAGCATGATGGCTAGTCAAGTTTCAGTTGTTACCAGTTATCATAATGTGGAAAGAACTAGGGAACATTCAGCAGGACTAGTAAATTTTTCTGTTGACTACTCTTTCTGGCAACAAATATATTTGTTTAATTCTAAGCCTGTTGTTGCTGGATAGGCGATAGATGACACATGACACACAATGGATGTTGAGTCATATCATTAGCTCACCTGGCAGGTAACTACAAATCTTAATAACAAGACAACCCAAATATTTTTGAAAATGTAAATAAATGAAAAATTTGATTAAAAGTATAAAAGAAGCATGCAACATAAATTCCTGTATCAAATGGCACTATTTTTGCAAGTTTATGTGGGTAATTTATTCAAGGCACTGTAGGTAAAGAGTTACTTACAACCTTGCAGAATAACCCAAAATGTCTGGTAAAGATGATGCCAACTTGTACAGGAGTTTCCATTGCATTTGACATTATCCCACCACACGTAAATTTCTAAGAATACCACTGGATAAGCTAGGTTATGGAGACCATAATTACAAATCCCATTTACCAATTGCACTAGTTCATATTAGTTATGTCTGCCATATTTAAATTTATCAAACTCACTTGTCTCCCTTTTATTGTTAAGAGTGGCAACCAAACGCTTTCAAGATCATACAGTAACAAAAATGCAGACAAGAGTAGGAAAATCAACGAGGACAGTACTGTGATCCCCTTCTTATATGGCCACCCTTCTGCACCAGGAAAGTGGCCTTATAAGATGGGTGGTCTTTCCAAAGGGGACTAAGTGTTTTTTGAGAAGTATATGTAATGTACGTAGTAAGAAAGCTACATACTTCAAAGCATTTAATATCTTCATTCAAAAGTAATATTAATTATTAAAAGGTTCTTATTCTTGATGTAAGCATGATATGCGAGTGAGTATTGCTGTCATGCACATTGCAAAACCATTCAAAAACATCATTTAAATCTTGGTACATACATAATTCTCTTTCCATTTTCTCCATTTTCCCACTGCTGCTGAATAACCTCCTTATTGATTAACGAAGTTGTTTATTTGAGTCTTTTCAGCACAAAATTGTTTTATTAGAGTCTTTACTGCATAAAATTGCTCAACAAGTTCCCCCTCCCCATCCCATGATGTCAAGTAGAATAACTAACTTTCTTCTAAAGTAATACGTCTCCAGGCCTGCCAACCCTGACGAGTCAGTCTCAGTAAGACAGTTGATTATTTTCTGTAAGACTGATCAGTTTTCAGTAAGGTGAAACAAAATATCAATAACTGCTATTGTAAAGCTGGAAAACGTAATTAAAAGTTTGACACATCGATGATAAACATTATGTTCAACTGAAAAACTTGTAAAGTACATGTAGACTTTATTTACCTCTAGTACAGTTGCACAAACTCTAGTTCCAAACCCTATGCAGCTCAATGGCTTGTTGCTATCTTTCAACTTGACATAATTCTTGGAAATTCTTTTCCATTTCACATGATGATGGCAATCATATCTACTGCCATGAGACATACTCAAATTGGCATTTGATGTCCAATAAACGTAATTGTGTCCTTTCCAGCTTTTATTCACAAGAATCGGAATACTCCTTTTTATTCTTCTGTGTTGATTATTAACACTTTTCTAGAAGCTTATTTTCCCTTTCGTCCTAAACATGCATCACTTTCTGGACGCCATTTTTAAAAATTCTATAATCAACAGTTTGATCATGCAGACACTTTGCATGAAAAATAGGTGCATTTAAAGTGTCTGGGATGCTGCTGTAAAGTTAGTCTGGTTCCCTGACTAATTTCACTACTTCTAAGATGAAACCCAGATCCAAATAAAATACGCATGAACCAATTATCCAGATTTTTCGGCAACAATAATTTTTCCGTAGTTTTTTTGCTAGTTTGCCGTAAGTCCGTATTTTAAGGGTAATTTTTGTAAGACTTACGGCAAAATCGTAAGAGTTGGCAGGTCTGCATCTCTGTTTTTTTGATGACATGTTAATGTTTGGTGATGATTTATTTGGATGTTGCTAACTGTATGCGATTTAATTACGCAGATGAAACTTTTGTAGAGTGAACGAAATGCCTTCTTCGTAAAGGAAGCAAAAGATGTATTACCACAGGATTTTTCAGTCTTTGTCCTGTTGTCTGTATCCTGTTTTGTTCATGGCAAATTTCTCTATTTGTTAATCCACAAAATCTATATTTAGCCTATGCTGACTGTGTTATGATCTTGACAATTATGTCTGGTTGAGATCATCAAAGAGAAGAACTCAGCAGATGTGTGAAGCCCCAAACTCTTTCACAACACTGCTGAGCCCATTTTCTGTAAATGGCGGCATTAATAGATATTGATATAATATTAATCTTAGTGTTACATGTACCTTAGCCAACACTTCTTTCAGTAATGGAAACCTGACAATGGGAGACAGGTATCGACTGTTTAGATAATTTGATTACTTACCTTACGATATGAATTAATTATTGGTTCTGGAGACATTTCAAATACAAAGTGGCCACTTGTGAGGGGAAAATTTTATAATTTTGTACTAATATGCATGCTGCTGGTCGCGTTAGAGGGGTGGCCATTCTTGAGGGGTACTTTTGAATACAAACTTGTCAGTGCCAAGGGATTCTGGCCGTAAGAAGTGGGTGGCTGCTGGTCAGGGGGCCCATTCAAGAGGGGGACCACTGTACTGTCAGATAAACTCTTATAAGACAATCAAATCAACTCAAGACTATAAGATCCAATAATGATGTGGCTAATTCCCAAAAAGAAACAAGATAGCAACTTTGATTAGCAGAGATACTAATATTCTTTTACTTAGAGACAAAGAAACCTGAAATGGAAAAGATAAGGTAGAGTTTGAATAGATATTTGAAAAGCCCTTTTCACAATAAAACATCGTTAAGAGCAGAGCTTCCAATGATGCCCATGAAAATTTCAAGGCTGCCACTGCAGAAGTTAAATGCATTAGGAAGGAGGAAACTGAATACCACCCTGTTATTGCAAAAGAAGTGTTAAATAGAGTTAGTTCATTGTATTGTAACTGCTATTTCATTCAAATGCAAAAGATTCTAAGTGGGATAAATTTATTATATAATTTGTAAGTTAATATATACAGGCTTTATGGGATCAGTGTGAAATTCGTACTGGACTTAGCTCAAGAGCCTCATTAAATAAGAACTGCATATAAATTTCCTACATAGTCACTAAAAACTACATTATATTGTCTGCAACAAATTACTGTTATTGTTATTCTTGATAGGCATCACTTTTAAATCAGTAAAGTATTTTTTCTTCACCTATTTGAAATAAGCAAAACTGTCCTTTATACATAGGTTACCTCTTTACACAGGTTCACCTTTCAGACTGTTTTCGAATAAAAATACTATGCACTGATTATTATTATTATTGTTTTATGCACACAAAATTAAAAAATACATGAATAATTATCTTGTTCTCTTCCAAATTTGCTTTCCATAAAGAATTACAGTATCCTAAATTTAAAAAATCACTAATCTGTTTTGTGCACAATGACAAACTACTAATTTCACTACTGATTGACAGATTACATACATGACTGAAAAACAGAGGACTGAATCTTTCATTGGCCAACTTGTATAAATTATGCATGGAAACCGCTATTTAAGCTTAAAAAATATTATCTGGATTTGCTAGTTGCTCAACTTGATGTTGGGTTCTATAACAGGACTGATTAAAAGGGAATCAAAAGAATTAATTTATGGCTATTCATTGTGACCTATGAACCTAACGTTTGTCTCCCTTTACAGACAAGTTTTAAATACTGTATGACCGACTGGCCCAAATAACAAGGGATGTAACTCATACATCTCTTTTCAAAGATGAACTTCATTCATCAAGAGGGCTTTGTTTACTGGCAAATATATGAAGATTTCAAAATGTACACAACTCACTGCCACAAAAGGCATCCTTTATTTGTGCTGCAATAACACAACTACTTTTCCCACTATCCAGCAAAAGAACTGCTTCAACCCTCTGTTCTAATGGTAAAAACTGCCTCACTTTTGAATCTGACATATAAACACCTTTGAGTTACATGGGACATGTGACTGGAGTACAGCAAGTACAAGCAAGCTCTGTAAGAAATGTCTGATTCCTTTATCCAAACAACACTCTCCTCATGAAGCAAAAGTTAAGTTTACATAGACACAAGTGAGGAAATTAACATGGTGGACAGCTATTTTTCAAATTTAATATAAAATCATTCAATGGAGGTATACAAAGCTATAACAAATAGGTAGATACTCATATACATATTTATTTAATGGGCAAGAAAATGTTTCATTCTGGTTCAAGATAGCTGTTGATTCAGTTTTAGTTTCATCCTTAAAAACTTCACTAGTTTTCTATCAAACTATTTTATTCACTAAAAATATTAATTTCTTTCAGAAAACTACACCATATAATTTTACCCAAAGAACAGTATTTTATGCCACTATGTTTTAAATTATTTATATAGTGATAACACCTAACTGACTCCAAGGTAAAATGGTAAATTGAATGTCATGACAAGATTTGTCCATGCTTCATAATAATGAATTCCAAGTAAGAATAGAATTTATCAAGGGATTTAGGAAATATCAGCAAATGAAAATTTCTAACCAAACATTATTACAAATCTTTTATGACTGTAACCTTAACTCCAAGGTCAAAGGGCAAGCAAGCATGTTGCAGAATGAGTTGTCTTAACTCCATGCCAAGTATGAATAGAATCTATCATGGGGTTTAGAAAATATAAGTAAATTTTTAAAAAATTATTAAAAAAATCAGTTAATAACAAAGTAACATAAAAACTGTATTACTGTGACCTTGAACTTAAAGTCAAAGATGCAAGCAAGTGTATAACAGAATGAAATGTCGTAGTTTCACTGTGCTTCATGCCTAGTATGATGAGACATAAGTGATGGTTTAGGAAATGGTTTAGGAAATATTTTCAAATGAAAAACTTTAAGCAAAACATTAAGGTACTGTTGACAATATTGCCATTGCTGCTAGCAGAAAAATGACTGCTATATCTTTCTCTCCTTGTTGTGTGTGCTCGATAATTAAAAGACTTATCTTAAGTAAAAACTTTGCATGAAAAGACCTTAAAAGTACTAATAGCCTATAGTGAATGCCAAACATGACAGCATTCCATGATTTTAACTTACTAATACCAAACGTTTTTACACTGCATATTGATCATCACCTGCCTATTTATTTGAAATTTCCATAGAAGTTTGAAATAAAACCAAAGTGCACTGCCTTTTTTAGGTTTTACAGCCACCAAAGCCAATGCAAAATAATTACTACTCAAAATTATATGGCAAAACATGTACTTCTGCTGTTTTCTTTTGTCACCAATGCTGGATGAGAGCTACACAGTCATGAACATACTATTAGTTGATTTTTTAGCAATCACCATCCACCACAGTATCATAGGCTTGAAACAGCCTGACCAAAATAAATTCAGCGGCAATGTTAAAATCACTCTTCCCATGCAGCCTTTTTGCTGCTACCTTGCCATTTCTTGGTTTGCTACTGGCTGCTCCATTTTCCCATATCTGTCATCATAATGGCTGTAGGATGGACGGGGTGGAGGGTGAGTTCCTTGTCTCTTATAATGCCAATCCTTGCTTTGTACATCAGGAGTATTTCTATACTTGTCCTCAAACCTAAGAAAGGGATTTAAAAAAACCAGTAAAACAAATGTTTTGCAAAATACTATGTTGTACCACTCAAGACGCTATGACACTATGCACTGAAGACACTGTGACACAATGCACTGAAGAGTGTGTGTGTGATTAGGATTTTTAACATAGCTTTAACAATTTTTCAGTCATACCACTACGATGTCTGCAGTGTGGCAGTTGACAGTGATGTCTAGCACTAGGGCATCATGCCGCAGACATATATCATGATGTCCCACCCAGTCACATTATCCTGACACCAGGCTGACCTTCCTAACACTAACCTCTTAATGCTGAGCACCATGTGAGGCAGCTGTTAGTATCATTTCTGTAAGTCTTTGGTATGATTCGGCAGGGGTTCGAACCCACAACCACCCGCTTCCAAGTCAGATGCTCTAACCACTAGGCCAGTGGAGCAATATACACAATAAAGACAATATGACATTATGCACTGAAGACACAGTGATACTATGCACTGAAGACTGATGAAATGAAGACAAACTTGTATGAAATACACTTGTATATTGACAGCTTACATTTGTATAGTACAATCCATAATCCATTAAGTAATGTACATGTATGTAAAAAATCCATGAATGAGTATAGATCACTTGTTATAACATTCATGTATCAGTCACATCCCGTTAGAAAACACAAATAACACATATTTTAAAAAAATGGTAGTCCTCATTTGATCTATATCTGATTGTCACTAAAAAAAAAAATCACTAAGATACTGTCACAAGTAACACATGGTTATAGTTGTTTACATGCTATATGTACATGTACTTAAACTGGCCTAGATTTCAGTCAGCCAGAGAGAGAGCCTTCATCTTTTCGAGGCTACCTAGGGATAAGCTATTCATATGGAAATGAAAACGTGAACAAATTAAAAAGTTTAACAAACATCTTTGCGAGACACCCCATCGTCAATTAACTTGACAGCCAGATATCTATGGTTTCAAAAGATTGGAAAATTAATTTGTGTGTTATACCACCACTGGTAGCAATCATAAGCATAAATGTTTTCCTTCAAAAAGGAAACTTTCACTGTACAATAAATGTGTTCCAGTCACTTTAGAAAATGCAACAATCCATCAGATTCCTTATCTTTTACTTAAGATTGATGCTGACTTCCTTTGATGAAAGTTCTTTGTTCTTTTTGAAGACTGTAGTTGGCTTTCTTTGATGAAATGTGCATGTATTATTGAAGTCACTGCTGAAGGACAGCTTTGTAGGACCAAACAAATGCTGTTTCTTATTATCAAATATCGTGTTATATCTGAATTTGTGTTATAATGGAACATTCAATTGAGGGGGCACACTTTATCTATATTGCAAGTAATGGCATCCCTATTCTATGCTGGAATGGCATCATGTGTATACAATTAAAAGCCTTCCATGCAAGGATCAAATATGACCATTACTGCTGAAAACAGAAAAAAAACTTTAAATGATCTTTTCTCTAAAAATGCTTGACAGAATTTCATAATACTTTTATAGAAAGCATCTGGGTTGGAAGCACTTTTAAATTTGTTAAATAATGCCAATCTACCATAAAATATAGCCAACATTATTAAAAATCTAAAATCTTTAATACTTTTTTCAAAACTGTAAAAAAAAAACCATGCCCTAGTCTCAAATAGGCTTCTGACAAATGATCTACAAAAACCTTCCAAAAATTCTTTAAACTTTTGACAACACTGCTGCTTCTTTTAGTACTTTAAACAACTACAAGGATCACATTACCTTTGTGACATTTTCCCTACTAATGACTGATGTGTAGATGTGGGTAAACTCTCATCAAGATAAATGGCTCCAGTTGTTTAAAAAAAAAACAGCCATGATAAGGACAGTGGCTTATATTATCCCTCGTTCTGACCTTATGAATTAGTACATGATATACAGTCAAGTGTATATATTGAAAGGGCTAAAGTTTCAGTTGAATACCTTCATTGGTTCAAAGGTTAATCTGTACCCATGACCTTGATCTTGGGGAAGAGGGCAAGGCAGCAGTATGTAATATACTGCCTAGTCATGATATATAAATAGTAAAATTTCTTTAAATACCTTGTCTAGAGCAGAAGTTTTTAACCAATGAATACATTTTATTAAAATGTTTGCTGAAGTATATATCATGACTAGATGGTACCCATGCCACCTGCCTCAAGGTTAAGGTCACTGAAAAGAAATTTTTTATGTTGTGACTTGGTTCCTTGTCTGGTTACTAACATCTGAATCACTTAAGTTACTAACTATATCCTGAAATCCTCAAATACAAAACTGCTACCTCCTAATTCTGAGATTTATTATACTAACCCTACATGCATCCCTGATCCCTTGTCCCTTTCTAAACCCTCCTGCCAAAATCTTCTAGGTCCTGTACCATCAAATTTTCCTCTTTTGGGTCTCTCAGATCCTCTGACTCCTCCTTTGGTATCTGGTAATGAAATACAGTCTCAAGTCATCTAATGAATATTTAAGTTAGGAAAGGGAATGGGATTTGTCATAATAGATTATTTTGACCACCTGACATAAAAGACCATTAGTTCAAAAGACCACCTGTCATGAGAACCAGATTTTTCATGTATGAATCAATGTTCTTATGTATAAATGAGAACTCCCAATTACATCTATCTGGAAAGACCACACTGTCATGAAATAAGGCAATAAAATAACTGGGTGATGCATTAGAATGATTATAAGTTCAGTGACGCATACAGCATTACCGAGAGTATTTTAATATTTTGTTTTTACCATGGCCAATAGTAACCAAGTAATTGGTTACCTAGCTGTAGATCATCTGCAGTAAGATACCCATATTTCATGATGTGCATGGGTACTTTACCCTTGGGTCTTGTACATTTCTTGTTGGATACATATGCTGTGTGTGGGCATAATGATCCAGAGATCTTGTCAGGTAGCATCTACTTTAGAGAGAGTTTACTACAGCCATAGGGATGAGTATTAGTTCACTTTACAATAATAAGTTCTATTTGTAACTGTACTCATGCTTCAAAAGTCTGGTATGGATGTATTATTTCAGCTTTTATGTTAATATTTTGGAATTTCAGTAAATTGTACTGTGTTTGGGATATGAAAAATAATCAGTTTACAGTTTAAAATATTTATACTTAAGCTAAAAATTATATGTAGTATTTTAAATGAGTTTTTACAATAATTATAAGTATGTATTTCTTTTATATGTTGGGTATGATTTATTGGATATATATATATTTTATTATTATTGACATTTATTCAATATAATATGCAGGCCAGTTTGGTTTATTTGTAGCTGGCAGTGTGGCAGCAAAGCTAGCAAAAAGGCAGTGGCAGCATAACCTTATTGTTGGCAACAGGGCAATACTGTTGGAAACAAAGCAACATAGTTGACAACAGATCAACATGCCGGAAACAGCAAATTTTTAAGTAAAGCATGTTCCTCTGAGAATACTTACCCAATCACAATAACATTAGGGGATATAAACCTGCTACTTCGAGAATCCAGCCCAATGACAATCGTCACTAGTTTTTAAGATGAGCAATATACTAATGAGGTTGCTTGCATGGCGGGGTTGGGAGGGTTTTTAAGTAATGTGCTTGGGTAAGTATTTACAGCCTTCATTTCTAAAAGGTTGATGTGGAGAGGCAACGCCCTGGCTCCATGTGCCCCTGCCATTAATGAAGACTGGCAACAGCTGGGAACCCCAACAGTATGTACTAGCACTGGTTCATATATTTATTTCTGCTTGGGACTTTTCCACTGAATCCCCATGTTTAGCTGACCTGGGTTGCACCACTGATGCAAGAAAGGTAGTATCTTGAGCATGTTCAAGACTGTTTGACTGAGGGGCCTTAAAAAAGGGCACCATTATGCTAGCAATGTCATTTGAAAGGGGTGCAAAGAAAGACAGTCTAGCTGGATCAAGTTTGCCTCTGCATTGAATAATCCAAGGAGTTTCAAGAAGAACTCCTTTGCTGAAATCCAAGTCCTGTTAGAATGAGTTCAATGATCCTGAATATGTGAACAAGAGGAAGCCATACCAGATTTAGGTTAGTGATAAACACATACCTAGTTGGACAAAAAGCTGGGATGGACAGAGGTCGAACTTTTCCCAGTTCACTAGAAAGCCTAGATGATCTAAAAGTGAGGAAATTTGTGTTGCCTTGGAACCTATATGTTTCTGGAGGATGTTGTCCAGGTCAGTTGCAGTCGTTGTTGATGAAGTCAATCAGAACAGGGTAGTAAAGGATGTGAAAATATACAACTGTCAGATAGAGACCTAATGGCATACTCATCCCAATGGATGGAGAGATGGATGAATCTCATTGTCTCCATCTTGAATTTTTGTGGCAAAATATATTGGTTGAAGCAACTCTGGGTGATGATTGACCTCAACTTGCCATTCACCTTCAGAATAAGAAACTGCCTGGAATAAAACCTGAGCAATTGTGGTTTTTGCACAATCTCCACCACCTCTTTTTTGATCAGTGACCGTATCTCCTGTTGTAGAAAGGCATCCTTTTCCTAATCTGACAGTACATCCATGAAAAGGGGAGAAGAGGAAAGTGGAGGGGTATAAATGAAATCTGAAGCCCCTCCAAAATTACCTTTATCACCCAATCATTCTAAGAGTGATCCGTGAGCCTGAAATTGCGGGAGGTGACCACCCACAGGTAGGCTGTCTGCGGGCGGTAAGGAGATTAGGCCATTGTCTAGAATTAGAAGGCTTGAAGATGGAGACCCATGGTTTTTAACTGTATTTGTATGGTTGCCTCCTAGCTTGTTTAGACTTTTTTCTCCTGGCATTGGGATGGGATCTATACTGCACATTTGACTGAAAAAATCCCTTATCCCAAGTCTACTTATCGTCCCTCTGCAGTGGTGCGGGCTGATTGTTGCAAAATACCTGGGGGGGTGGGGGGTGAGTGGCTAGTTGGAGGAGCAGTTCCTGTGCTGCCTGCCTCTGCCAAAGAGTAATGATGACCCAAATGGAGTCATCCATGAAGCCAGGGTATGATGAGGCTTGAGCAAAGTGGACTGCAGGCATGCATCAAGTTGTATCAGGTCAAAGCTGGCCAAAGCAGTTAATGCATTGGCTATGGAATGGTGAGCTGCCCAGTAATGCCAGATTTCTGTGCGAGTTGGAAAATTGGTAGGGTGGCCAGACCTAGCATTGAGGATGTAGTGACTAAGTCCCAGGCTAGCTTGGATGTGGCATGGAAAACATTTCTGTGCACTTTATGAAACAGTGGAGTGGACATGTTGTTCGATTTTTGTCAGGGACATCGGTACTGAAGGCATATGAGTTTTGTACCAGTGAGATGAGAACATCATGGTACTTGGCTTTCTAAAAAGAAGGTCTTAGAATTTCCCATGTCACCAATTCTACCTGACAGCCGGTCACTGTCTCCTTAATTTTAGTCAATTGGGAAAGTTGCTGAAATGACAGTGCCTCTTCCTCCACACTGAAATCTACGAATGCTTTAACTTTACAGCCTTCAGCAGTGGTATGAGGCAGAGGGCATTCTGAAGCTGCCAATACCTTATAAATTTCCTCAAATGCAGCCTTAAAGCAAAAATTCAGTCCATTCCATGGCTGGATCTGAGTACGGATGATTTGTAGGAGCTTCATTACACTCACTGTGTGTCAAGTACTGATCTGGTTCTACTTGCAGCTCTGGATAAGTCATACCAGATCACATCGACAGATTTCTCACTGAAATCTCTATCAAAGTAAGGGTATGTTGCTGATGGTATGGCTAGACAGATGGATCTGTTACTAAGATCACCATTATTCCTAGTTGGACTCATTGTTTTCTCAAAAAAGTCCCCATGCTGGGACAGTTGGACAGCTGTATAGCCAGTGAGGGCAAGGCTGTATGATGAAATGGATCAAATGGATCTGGTACAAACCCCATGCATTTAGAATTTCAGACCTGAAGGCCATGTTTGGACATGTTGGGGATTTGTGCCTACTGGGCAGCCTAAAATTGAGGGGACACTCTCCCAATGAGTTGTAAAAAGGCATGAAAACATGTGAGAGAAATAAAGTTAATATCTGGTTTCATGTCAATAACTGCATCACCATTTCCTGGACCAGACAATACATTTCTTTGATGTGGACAGCTGTACCATCTCAAAATTAATCTCCTTTACTGTTGCTGATGTTACTGTGGCTGATGGTTGCAAGCAATGAATTTTAGGTGGTGGGGGACTAAATTGCACAAGAAGAAGAAAAAAAAGAGCATAAATTAGCAATTTGGCATGTTACTAACTTAAAATAGTCAGTGTCACAATGACAATGAGTTCAATGACAGCATGCTGTAACATGGTCTTAAATAGATGACAAAGTCACACAAATTTGGAATAAAATTTAAAAATAATGTATACAACCTGTAGAAGATTGTCCAACGCAAAAAAATCCTGGATGGTATAATTTTAACACTAAGATGGCTTGATTGTAAAAGGTATAATGTACATTGTTATCAGTACAGCAGTGAAGCTTAAAAACTAGTGACACCTAGCGGTGGCAATGGGAGGTAATAGTCAAGAGTTATTGCCATCTGTCTATATGAGATAGACAGAAAAAGGCCAATTTTTGTCTTTTAGTAGGGCTGGATTCTCAAGGTAGCAGTCTTATATTCCCTAAAGTTAATCTGACTGTGGAACATAGCTGAAGGAGAAAAAGCAACGTAGTTGGCAACAGGGAAACATGGTTGGCAACAGAGCAAACATGGTTTGCAACAGAACAACATATTCAGCAGCAAAAAGACAAAGTTGGCAACAAAGCAACGTAGTGGTATGACTGGAAAGCCACCAGAAAGTTCATTCAAAGATATGAATTTTGAACTGTGTATACAGAATCTTGGTCAGTGAATTTGGAATGCTGACACTGCATATGGTTACATGAACCATACACATCTTTTATATAAAAACATGTTCACAGTATGGTGAATGTGAAACCCATTAGTTGTATATAATGTCAATATTATATCATTTGATGAATTTTTTGCATATATACATGGCAGGGTCTAGCTTTATCTTTTGTGTTAATGTCATGGTGTGTAAGGCAATACATATCAAGTCCAAGTTTTAAGGCTTATTAGAGTATTTGTGTTTGTTTGTCTTTTTTATGTTTCTTTCAATTTCATTGTTGCATAAATATTTATGACAAGGGTTCACATACATCCTGTTTGGTGTTTTCACGTAATCCATGTCCACTGAGTTTCGATGTTGGACAAGTTCCAAAGTATTTTGTTTTCTTCCCTACAGAATTTTTCCCTTATTACATATGAGATACAAACAGATAAAAGAGAATATATGTTTTTTTAAGCAAAAGGGAGCAAACATTGCAGGACTCTAGCCTACCCTCTCCACAAGGACATAAAACCATTGATACCTTATAAGTTTACCAATGGATCCAAGAAATTTTGTTTGTTTAATACTAGAGTTAATATTAATGAGAAGGATCTTAACTGACCATTTTAATCAAAAGATTATCTGCAAATTTGATGTACATACAAATAAATGATTTCTTCTGTTTTTCTGAGAAAGAAAACTTTGTTTTTACTTTATTTCAATAAACAAGTTTCCAGGCAAACTTGCCCATCGCAATGTGCACTTCTTACGCAATAATTTCAGGATCATTTTCTAACAGTTTCCTGTTTACTAATATTTTAGCAATTTTATTTAGTCTTTAATACCTCTATCAAAGGTTTGATCAACGCGGCTCCTCTTTGGTGGCGAACCTGCAAGAAAAAAAATACTTTAATGAATGACAGATATGATGGTGTTCATGCAGGAAAAGAGGACAAGCAAAACAATTAAAAAAGATGGATAGCAGAACAAAACCAAACCAATACCAAACTTGAAAAGTGAGAAAGCAAAACAATACCAAACCAATACCATGCTTGAAAAGAGGGAAAGCAAAACAATACCAAACCAATACCAAACTTGAAAAGTGGGAAAGCAAAACAATACCAAACCAATACCATGCTTGAAAAGAGGGACAGCAAAACAATACCAAACCAATACCATGCTTGAAAAGAGGGAAAGCAAAACAATACCAAACCAATACCATGCTTGAAAAGTGGGACAGCAAAACAATACCAAACCAATACCATGCTTGAAAAGAGGGAAAGCAAAACAATAACAAACCAATACCATGCTTGAAAAGAGGGACAGCAAAACAATACCAAACCAATACCATGTTTGAAAAGAGGGAAAGCAAAACAATACCAAACCAATACCAAACTTGAAAAGTGGGAAAGCAAAACAATACCAAACCAATATCATGCTTAAAAAGAGGGAAAGCAAAACAATACTAAACCAATACCATGCTTGAAAAGTGGGACAGCAAAACAATACCAAACCAATACCATGCTTGAAAAGAGGGAAAGCAAAACAATACCAAACCAATACCATGCTTGAAAAAGAGGGAAAGCAAAACAATACCAAACCAATACCATGCTTGAAAAAGAGGGAAAGCAAAACAATACCAAACCAATACCATGCTTGAAAAGTGGGACAGCAAAACAATACCAAACCAATACCATGCTTGAAAAGAGGGAAAGCAAAACAATACCAAACCAATACCATGCTTGAAAAGAGGGAAAGCAAAACAATACCAAACCAATACCATGCTTGAAAAGAGGGATAGCAGAACAGTACCAAACCAATACCATGCTTGAAAAAGAGGGAAAGCAAAACAATACCAAACCAATACCATGCTTAAAAAGAGGCAAAGCAAAAAAGTATCAAACCAATACCATGCTTCAAAAGGGGAAAGCAAAACAATAACAAACCAATACCATGCTTCAAAAGAGGGACAGCAAAACAATACCAAACCAATACCATGCTTGAAAAGAGGGAAAGCAAAACAGTACCAAACCAATACCATGCTTCAAAAGAGGGAAAGCAAAACAATATCAAACCAATACCATGCTTGAAAAGAGGGAAAGCAAAATAATACCAAACCAATATCATGCTTCAAAAGAGGGACAGCAAAACCATACCAAACCAATACCATGCTTGAAAAGAGGCAAAGCAAAAAAGTATCAAACCAATACCATGCTTGAAAAGAGGGAAAGCAAAACAATACCAAACCAATACCATGCTTGAAAAGAGGGATAGCAGAACAGTACCAAACCAATACCATGCTTGAAAAAGAGGGAAAGCAAAACCATACCAAACCAATACCATGCTTGAAAAGAGGGAAAGCAAAAAAGTATCAAACCAATACCATGCTTGAAAAGAGGGAAAGCAAAACAACACCAAACCAATACCATGCTTCAAAAGAGGGACAGCAAAACAGTACCAAACTAATACCATGCTTCAAAAGAGGGAAAGCAAAACAATACCAAACCAATACCATGCTTCAAAAGAGGGACAGCAAAACAATACCAAACCAATATTATGCTTCAAAAGAGGGACAGCAAAACAATACCAAATCAATACCATACTTGAAAAGAATGAACACAAAACAATACCAAACCAATATTATTTATAAGATTTTAATCACTTTCTATGGATTCTTCTTTTTGCAACACTGAGCTTTTATTTTACTGTGCCAAACAAATCACACTTCTAACTCTTAAAATATTTTTGTAATTTTGGACTTTTAAACATAGAGTAACTGTGAAAAAAGATGCTGAAATACAGCTCTATTCTTGGCATTTTGGAAGTTACATTTTGTCAAAGCTTGACTTCTTTAAATTTTATACATAGTTATTGCCATAAATGAACAAAATGTTCAATGCACACATCATTTTTATACACTGCAAAAAAGAAGCAAATAAAATCTGTACAAGAATTACTTATATTATTTTACCATTTTGTTCTTGTTCTGCCATGTTGGCTTCAAATGCTTTGTGCTTCCCTGTAAGGTCCTTTTTGCTTGTCTCCTCCTGCACAGAGCTGACATTTTTATCTTCCACAGCCACATAATGTCTAATCTTGACCTCTTTTCGACCCTCCTTCTCTTCCACGTCTTTGGCAAACAATGTCACAGATTCAGTTAATTCTGCCTTGCTCTTCTTCAAATTGAAACTAGTGATGTGGTTATAAATATGTGGGTGTTCTTCTTCCTAGGAAATTCAAGGTGGAAAACTATGGATAGATTATTCAATATAAGAAGACAAAAACAGCTACAGTAATTTTAACAGAAAAACCTATGAACAGACAGGATATTTGTAGCTGCAGTGGCATAGTGTTAATTGCTTGAACTAATTTTGCTTTTCCTATATAGGCAGAGTGATGTACAATGGACCTGATGCTCCATTCTAAATGTCTCAAGGGTGGCTATTGGATGCTGACGCTGTGGTTGTTGTTGTTGTAGGGTTTAACGCCATTTTTCAGCACGCGATAGGCTATACATGGCGGCCAGTATTAATGGTGGAGGAAGAAACCGGAAAATCCCCGGAAAGAACCACCGACCCTCGAGAAGCTACTGGCAAGCTTTCTCACATATCCACATTGGCCGAATCCGAGACTCGAACCGATGCAGACAGAGGTGAGATGACAGTGATCCGTAACGGAGAGCGCTTTAGACCACTCGGCCACTCGGGGCCCCTGACGCTGTGGTAGCACAGTGGTTAGTGTGCTGGACAACTGATCAAATGTAAGCAGGTTTGAATCTTGCTATTAGATCAGTTTGGGATGGCTACTTTGGCATGTCTTTAGTCAATGCACTTTACACCCAATACTTAGCACTAAAGAACCAACTTGTGTTGATGTGCCATACAATCTTCTTATTCTTACAATGTGTCTTTTCCAATTCTTCTATGTTACATAATTTCTTCAAATAGCCAATTAACTTTGTTTCCATACATATGGTCCCCAACATAAAAATGATAATAAAACTGTTGAAATGTGCCAGAATAACAGGAATATTGTATGCAGGCATTTGTGATCCTTACCTGTTCTTAGGCAATACCCAATAAATCTACATATTTACAAAAACATAAAAAGAGAGCTTATGAAATATTTATCACAAAATCAGTGATCTGCATAGTTTAAATACAATTAAAGGAAGCAGAGAAATAAGTAATTAAAGTAAGGCACATATATAAGAAAATTGGCAACTCATTAGTGTACTGGTTGAGTGTACGTGTACTGATAACTGGTTTCATTGGATCCATTATTACACTAAAGATGTACAGAAAGAAGCACAATTTCTAAATTTTGCTGCTAAATTTCATTTGACTCCAATTACTAATATACTCACATTAATTTATAAAAGACTGTATTTGACGAATATTTGAAAATGTTCTGAATATTTGAAAATCTAATTGTACAGCTATAGTGTGATGGTCTTAAAGTGTCATCATGCCATGGAAATTATTGTACATTATCCAAAGCAGACAGTTAACTGAAGTCATCATGCAATGAAAATTATTGTACATTATCCAAACCAGACAGTTAACTGAAGTAATCATGCTATGGAAAATATTGTACATTATCCAAACCAAACAGTTAACTGAAGTCATCATGCCATGGAAATTATTGTACATTATCCAAACCAGACAGTTAACTGAAGTAATCATGCTGTGGAAATTATTGTACATTATCCAAACCAAACAGTTAACTGAAGTCATCATGCAATGAAAATTATTGTACATTATCCAAACCAGACAGCTAACTGAAGTCATCATACAATGGAAATTATTGTACATTATCCAAACCAGATAGTTAATTGAAGCCATCATGCCATGGAAATTATTGTACATTATCCAAACCAGACAGTTAACTGAAGTCATCATGCCATGGAAATTATTGTACATTATCCAAACCAGATAGTTAACTGAAGTAATCATGCAATGGAAATTAGTGTACATTATCCAAACCAGACAATTAACTGAAGTCATCATGCCATGGAAATTATTGTACATTATCCAAACCAGACAGTTAACTGAAGTCATCATGCTATGGAAATTATTGTACATTATCCAAACCAGATAGTTAATTGAAGCCATCATGCCATGGAAATTATTGTACATTATCCAAACCAGACAGTTAACTGAAGTCATCATGCTATGGAAATTATTGTACATTATAAAAACCAGATAGTTAATTGGAGCCATCATGCCATGGAAATTATTGTACATTATCCAAACCAGACATTTAACTGAAGTCATCATGCCATGGAAATTATTGTAATTATCCAAACCAGATAGTTAATTGAAGCCATCATGCCATGGAAATTATTGTACATTATCCAAACCAGACAGTTAACTGAAGTCATCATGCCATGGAAATTATGGTACATTACAAAAACCAGACAGTTAATTGAAGCCATCATGCCATGGAAATTATTGTACATTATCCAAACCAGACATTTAACTGAAGTCATCATGCCATGGAAATTATTGTAATTATCCAAACCAGATAGTTAATTGAAGCCATCATGCCATGGAAATTATTGTACATTATCCAAACCAGACAGTTAACTGAAGTCATCATGCCATGGAAATTATGGTACATTACAAAAACCAGACAGTTAATTGAAGCCATCATGCCATGGAAATTATTGTACATTATCCAAACCAGACAGTTAATTGAAGCCATCATGCCATGGAAATTATTGTACATTATCCAAGCCAGACAGTTAACTGAAGTCATCATGCCATGGAAATTATTGTACATTGTCCAAACCAGACAGTTAACTGAAGTCATCATGCCATGGAAATTATTGTATATTATCCAAACCAGATAGTTAATTGAAGTCATCATGTCGTGGAAATTATTGTACATTATCCAAACCAGATAGTTAATTGAAGCCATCATGCCATGGAAATTATTGTACATTATCCAAACCAGACAGTTAACTGAAGTAATCATGCCATGGAAATTATAGTACATTATCCAAACCAGATAGTTAACTGAAGCCATCATGCCATGGAAATTATTGTACATTATCCAAACCAGACAGTTAATTGAAGCCATCATGCCATGGAAATTATAGTACATTATCCAAACCAGATAGTTAACTGAAGCCATCATGCCATGGAATTATTGTACATTATCCAAACCAGACAGTTAATTGAAGCCATCATGCCATGGAAATTATTGACATGTACATTATCCAAACCAGACAGTTAACTGAAGTCATCATGCCATGGAAATTATTGTACAGTTAACTGTTAATCTTATTGTATCCCTACAGTAATTACATCAAAAATGTCAAAAATGAAGCATATTTTCTATAACTTTCCTGCCAGATTCCATTCAAATCCAAATATATAGTTTTGAATGTACTCAACACTAACTTATAAAACATAGTATTTCCTGAAACATTCATATATGCTGGATATGTATATATGGAAAAGCTTGCCAGAAGCTTCCTGTGGATTGGTGGTTATTCCCAGGATTTGCCTGGGTTCTTCCTCCACCAAATATATTGGCTGCTGTATATAGCCTTTCATGTGCTGAAAAATGGATCTAAACCCATAACATCAACAACAATTGTAACTTAAATTTGCATATACTGGCTTCTGAACCTTCACCCAGTGATCAATGAATGGGAACCATTGGTGACATCCATGATGTAAATACAGTGATTTATGAATGGGAACCATTGGTGACATCCATGATGTAAATACAGTGATTTATGAATGGGAACCATTGGTGACATCCATGATGTAAATATTTATCACACGGGCAACATAACTAAAGTTTCATGAAAAAAGCAGATGGATGGTGTGACTGAGAGATGGATGGTGTGACTGAGAGATGGATGGACAAACAAATGGATATATAAGTGATTTTTGGGGGTGTAACACCATTTTTAAAGTACATGACAGGTCATACATGCAGACAGTATATTTGGTGAAGAAAAAGCCCAAAGACCATGGAAAGAGCCACCAGCTCAAACATTATCAAGCAGAAAATAAATTCTGATTGAAGTGACTTGTCCTACGAAATGCTCACCATTGTAACAGGACATAAAAGACAACATAGTAACAAAGAACAATATTTCTTGATATCAAAGTAGAAGTATTATAACAAGTTGATAACAAGAGACTTTAAATGACCATAGTTAGCTCATCTCACTGACAGCTGCATTTGAAACCAAATGCAAGTCTTAGAATAGTTTGTCAAGATATCTGGGTCAGTAGGAAACTTTGACAAAAATTTCTTACTATGAAATTTTTGTATGTTTTAAAAACAATTATTTCAGGGTTTCTGTATTGTGTGTGTCAGTGTGTGTGTGTGTGTGTGTGTGTGTGTGATTTGGAATTTTAACATAGCTTTAACAATTTTTCAGTCATATCACTAAGATGTCTGCAGTGTGGCAGTTTATAGTGATATCTAGCACTGGGGCATCATGTCACAGACATGTAGTATGATGTCCCACCCAGTCACATTATTTGAAGACCAGGCCGACCAGTCCTAACACTAACCTCTTAATGCTGAGTGCCAAGCGAGGCAGCTGTAAGTACCATTTATTTAAGTCTTTGGTATGACGCGGCCTAGGATCGAACCCATGACCTCCCACATCCAAGGCAGACACTCTAACCCTGTATTTTATAAATTTCAAACATACTTTGTATCTTCATCAATATTTACCCCTTATGGGCTCAAGGATGCTGAACAGAACCAATGTGCCCTCCAGTATATCATACAAGTAACTATATGAGACCGGCATTGTGGTGAAACAGCAACTTCCTGAGGCCCAAAAAGTTTGAAATCCAGACACATAATTGAATTCCAACAACGGGCGAATTTGGGGTGGAAAACAAATTGGGTCCAAAAAAATAAGTTTTTCCCTATGTAATTTGTACTGCAACCAGAAAGTCCAGATTATTTGGTATCAATGTAGAGCTACATCTGTCTACCTTTCTATAATACCACCTACTTTAGTGTATCTTAAGTTACTACCTCCTGATGCATAAACAAGGCTCCAAGGTTAATGAGTTAATCTTATATGCTTGATATAGTGTTCAATACAGCTGTTCAAAACATATTTCCATATCACACACCCTGATCTGAACTACATAGGTGCCTTCTTTGATGCCCACGTTTATATTTTTAGACAGTGAATCGAGCATTAAAAAATCCCAGTACACTCTGAATTTCATTCATATCGTGAAGGAACAAACATTTAGAATGCATTAAAAAAGTATGTAATAAATACAAAACCACATTTGTGTTTTGTACTGATTTATGGGAAAGAAGTTGTTTGACACAGGAATACATCTTGGCCTGACAGTCTTGTCATATTCCTATGCCAAATCAAATTCGTTCTTTCTGCTCACACAGAACAAAACATGTATGTAGTTGTGTGCATACTGTTGCAGTGACCCAGCCTTGTACACCTAACTTGAGGCAGCTACTTTAATGAAAAGGCTGTAGTCAGAATGAACCAAACTGTCAAATAACTAGTTTAAATTTGAACAATCTGCATTAAATCATTCTGTTTACTATGTACTTAGGAATTGGTAATTATATGGAAGCTGAATAAACTAGACTAGACTGTATGTAATATTTAAAAACATAAAGCAACAAATACTATCACTTACAAAGTACTTTTGGCGATGTTTCAATCCGGTCAAATGAGGGATGACAGTCTTTCCATCACACCAACATTCACACAAGTTACAGACAAATCGAGTCATCTGTCCATCATCTGTGCGGAATTCGGTTAAGTACTGCAAGCCTGGTTTATAGAAAATATATCAACAATCAAAGTACTGTAGTTCCCTTTCATTACTTACTAACAGATGAAGAGATAGTCATAACACTTCCTCCTAATAATACATAAGTGCTGGCCATGTTACTTGCTGAACCATGGTATAATAAGAATGGTCAAAATAATCAATGCATATGTCCAGGTAGAGAAACAAACAAAAGGCCAGTCAAACATACTGTAATCATTTTAGTTTATGTAACTTTAATATATATTTCACTTTATATGGTATCATGCATTTAATTTGGTCAAATAATAATGATGTTTTAACACACAAACCTTCAAAATACAAAGCCACCGTACCTAGCTTCATGTTGTTTTCTTTCAACCCCCACTGTCATACATCTGATAGACAAATTCATGTACAATGATTTAATTTAGTCAAGGGACAAATAATAGTAACATGTTAAACCTGAAATCACATTATATTGAACGGCATTATAAGCTGGGCTGAAAAAATGTTGAAAATCCATGGTTTTTTCTCCAGAACCTGCTGTGGTTTGCCCAGCAGATATTTCCAGTTGCCTGGTAATTACTATAGTTGCCTAAAAGACTGATGTGATCAAAATTGTTCAACATAATGTACTGCATATAATTAGTCCTAACTCACTATCAGTCCTGCTAATGGAAAGTGTCACACATGTTAACACACTTCATCAGTCCTGCTAATGGAAAGTGTCACAAATGTTAACACTCTTCATCAGTCCTGCTAATGGAAAGTGTCACACATGTTAACACACTTCATCAGTCCTGCTAATGGAAAGTGTCACCATGTTAACACACTTCATCAGTCCTGCTAATGGAAAGTGTCACACATGTTAACACACTTCATCAGTCCTGCTAATGGAAAGTGTCACCCATGTTAACACACTTCATCAGTCCTGCTAATAGAAAGTGTCACACTTGTTAACAAACTTCATCAGTCCTGCTAATGGAAAGTGTCACACATGTTAACACACTTCATCAGTCCTGCTAATGGAAAGTGTCACACATGTTAACACACTTCATCAGTCCTGCTAATGGAAAGTGTCACACATGTTAACACACTTCATCAGTCCTGCTAATGGAAAGTGTCACCCATGTTAATACACCTCATCAGTCCTGCTAATGAAAAGTGTCACACATGTTAACACACTTCATCAGTCCTGCTAATGGAAAGTGTCACACATGTTAACACACTTCATCAGTCCTGCTAATGGAAAGTGTCACCCATGTTAACACACTTCATCAGTCCTGCTAATGGAAAGTGTCACACATGTTAACAAACTTCATCAGTCCTGCTAATGGAAAGTGTCACACATGTTAACAAACTTCATCAGTCCTGCTAATGGAAAGTGTCACCCATGTTAACACACCTCATCAGTCATGCTAATGGAAAGTGTCACACATTTTAACACACTTCATCAGTCCTGCTAATGGAAAGTGTCACCCATGTTAACACACTTCATCAGTCCTGCTAATGGAAAATGTCACACATGTTAACACACTTCATCAGTCCTGCTAATGGAAAGTGTCACACATGTTAACAAACTTCATCAGTCCTGCTAATGGAAAGTGTCACACATGTTAACACACTTCATCAGTCCTGCTAATGGAAAGTGTCACCCATGTTAACACACTTCATCAGTCCTGCTAATGGAAAGTGTCACCCATGTTAACACACTTCATCAGTCCTGCTAATGGAAAGTGTCACCCATGTTAACACACCTCATCAGTCCTGCTAATGAAAAGTGTCACCAATGTTAACACACTTCATCAGTCCTGCTAATGGAAAGTGTCACCCATGTTAACACACTTCATCAGTCCTGCTAATGGAAAATGTCACCCATGTTAACACACCTCATCAGTCCTGCTAATGAAAAGTATCACACATGTTAACACACTTCATCAGTCCTGCTAATGGAAAGTGTCACACATGTTAACACACTTCATCAGTCCTGCTAATGGAAAGTGTCACCCATGTTAACATACTTCATCAGTCCTGCTAATGGAAAGTGTCACACATGTTAACACACTTCATCAGTCCTGCTAATGGAACGTGTCACCCATGTTAACACACTTCATCAGTCTTGCTAATGGAAAGTGTCACACATGTTAACACACTTCATCAGTCCTGCTAATGGAAAGTGTCACCCATGTTAAAACACTTCATCAGTCCTGCTAATGAAAAGTGTCACACATGTTAACACACTTCATCAGTCCTGCTAATGGAAAGTGTCACACATGTTAACACACTTCATCAGTCCTGCTAATGGAAAGTGTCACACATGTTAACACACTTCATCAGTCCTGCTAATGGAAAGTGTCACCCATGTTAAAACACTTCATCAGTCCTGCTAATGGAAAGTGTCACATATGTTAACACACTTATTTAATCAGCTTGAGATCAGCCAAAAACTAATATTTTATTTTGAATTCAATGGTGTTTTGTTGTACATATAATTTTTACTAGCTGGCAAGCCCTGACCAGAAACTTATAAGTACTTTATATTTATCTGAGTTCACATTATTATAATACATGTTATCAGTAATCCAATACAATTAAGCTGTTGTCTAAACTATTGGACATACTTGCCAAATGAGATTTTTGTTTACTGATTACCACTCAAGCCAAAAAAGTATGCACCAACAACAGTGACTGTTTGATTCTTTATTTTTACAATATTCTTTTAGCAAATATTTCTCAACAGAAACACTATCATATACTCTACACTGAGTGTCTATTTCTTGAACAGACAAATGAGAAAACATAAAATCAGATCGTTGGCTTTCAATGTGGAGTCAGAGATGAAAGATACCACTTCCATATGTTAGTGTGTTGACAAAAGACGAACATTTGCAACTCGAGCTTCTTTAAGTGAGGGACTGTTAGTATGGACTGTGACTGTGTATAGACTGTGACTGTGGCCTGTTAGTATTGACTGTGACTACTTTATCATATATTGAGGTGCTGAATACGTAGATCAGTATCACTTCTTACCAACAGAAATCACCCAACACTCAACTACAGGATCATATGAAGACTATTATGCCACCTTCACCCCACCCTCCTGCTCTATATACTCTGGGGCGCAATTTAATGATTTAATTAACATTTATCACTGGCAAAAATATATAATTTAATATTTTTAACATGATAATTTGTTAAAAAAGTATGTTTCAGTTGAATGACTGAACTTTCATAATGGGGAAAATGGTTGCCTGCCATTACTTTGTACATCTTCAGGGCTCCCGGGCAAACAATATTTTTCCCTTGATAAGAGTGAGTTGTATAGAGATGAATTAATACAAGTAAACATGTCTAAAGGTATCAATGCATCATAGCTTCTAAAACAGTTGTATTTGTTAGAATGTCACATAAAAGCTGAAAAAAAATCACTTTCTTACTCTGCATGTTAGACATTTGACATAAGGTGCCCCCATTTATCTCTTCCAATTATTCAGTCATTATGTTCCCTAAATATTCTATTATTATAACAAAAATCTACAGTGAAAAATGTAGAAGATAACTGAGATGTGTAAAACCCTCACCAAACTTCTTCAAATTCTTGTTGAAAGTTAATGTATGCTTTACTTTAGTGATGTTACATTAACAAACCACCTCATGTGATGTGTCTATGTATGGCAGGGTGTAGTTCATATGTGACTTTTTAAGCATTGGTAACCCAGGATAATTTAGTAGCCAAGAACAACTGTAAAGGCAACAAACTAGCCATTATCATAACCCCTGAGCATGCTTTGAGGAACTATAATTGTGGTTCATAAAAGACTTTTAAACACAGGTATTCTAGACTTATTTTATTTAAGAACAGTGGTCAAAGAATAAATTTTTCAGACACAGGTCCAGGGATGTTGACTTTAAGAAACTCACAAGCCCTATTTTTGTACTAAATAACAGCGCTCAAAGGAATTTTTTCAAAGGTACAAGACAAATTACTCTAAAGAAATCACTAACCCTGACTCTAATTCCTCTAGCCCAACTTCCAATTCCATATGCCCAAAATGGCTCTATTTCTTACTGTTGTTTTTACACAATGATGTTATTGTCCCATTGATCCAGTGCTCAAATAAATTTGTTGGGGACAAAGGCCTCAAACTCACTTGTCCTGACTTAAAATCCCCTTACCATACAAGGCCATATTTTTTTCACACCTGCCCCATCCAGAAAACTTATATCGTCTGCCCCTTATATGTGTCATTTTGTTCACAACACTGAACCGTCATTCACATTCTGCTGAAGAAGGCTCACAGCGAACAAGATTTCAAACAATTCCCAAATTTCTGCAACCTCAGATGGTGAATTCTGAATAATGTTTGCACATGTCTGCTCTTGCAATCTCAAACTGCATACTTCCAGCTTTGACATCAGGTCGAAGATCATATTTCATATGATCGGGGTAGGGGTGGAGGCCTTAAAGCAGTTTTTTTCTGAATGCTGCAAAAAACTCAGTTTTTTTCTCAAAACAAAGTGAATACAGAAACAAACAGAACAACCATGTCAATAATGTCAACATCACTGTCAATAGATTAGGACTTGATATCCAAAAGTGAACTCAGCCAATAAGTTGGCATTTGGTAAACATGGTTCTTAGGTTAATCAGCCCATTCATGCGCTATGCCTCATGACTGACAGCTGAGGAGTGACTTATATAAAAAATATACTCAAAAGAAGAGACTAGGAAAGTACCAGAAATGTTGGGATAATGAACATCAGTGGGTGAAGTATGACCCAGAAGTGGATGTGATGTTATGTACTATCTGCAGTGAGTATTCACAGAAACATGAAAGTGTAAAGGGTACTTTATTCCTGTCTTTTCAGTAAAATTATAGTTGTTATTGTGTAGAGTTGATGTTAATGAATAATACAAAATGTTGAATTCAAAACTGAACTTGCTTCTGTTTGATCTTAGCTAAAATTTAATTATGATCAGTGAAACTATACTCAGGCAATCCTGATGTTTAGTGAAAAAAATAATCCTAATTTCAAGTCCTGAAATAATGAAATATATAAATATTTTCTTGTCTAATTCTGTATGTATGTATGAAGTAGTGTTTTACAGAACCTCATTGAATTCTACAGTCCAACCCACTTATCTCATGAACTTGAGCATGTCAAGTGTTTCAAAAATATCCTTCTTTGCAATGCTGATTTTTCCCTACTTATCTTGACCCCTGTTAAGTAGGTAACCCTATTATGTCAGGCATAAGTTTCAGTCCGAAGTAACATGGACCCACTTAATTCAAAGAAATGCAATTTTTAATGTCCTTCTCTGAGAAAATTTACAAGAAATGATTCATCATTTCCGCTATGACCAGTAACTTGTACTGCCCAAGATGGAAAAAGTTGGTACTAGTCCAAATTTTACCGGTACAAATGCTAAATCAACTGATCTCATCAATGCATGGTTTATCACTTGCATAGAGTGGAGAAACTTACATTGTAAGCAATAATACTTTAGAGTAAGAAAACTGAAGGAATGCATTTCTGACCTTTATAGGAGCTGCGTTCATAATGGACATTGTCACAAGTCGACACCATGACAATATAGTTTGTTCCACACATAGCATTGCAAATTTTATCTAATCTGAAACTTAGTAAATTATCAGGTCAACATCATTAAATGTAGCTAAAAATACCTAATTTATTTACAAAATATATTTAAAAGGAATTAAGTACTTTAGGTACATTTAATAACACTGACCTGAAAATTTATTGGGTTACAGATAGGATAAAATTCACAATGCTTTTTGGAACAAACTACAGTGTAATCACATTCCAATATTATTTTGGTCACACACAATCCATACACAATTAAGAACTTTTGTTCAGTGTGTGTGTGTGTGATTTGGATTTTTAATGTAGCTTTAACAATTTTTCAGTCATATTGCTACAATGTCTGCAGTGTGACAGTTTATAGTGATGTCTAGCACTGGGGCATCATGCTGCAGATATGTAGCATGATGTCCTACCCAGTCAAATTATCCTGACACCAGGCCGACCAGTCCTAACACTAACCTCTTAATGCTGAGTGTCAAGCGAGGGAGCTGTTAGTACCATTTTTGTAAGTCTTTGGTATCAATCGCCAGAAATTGAACCCATGACCTCCCGCATCTGAGGTGGATGCACTAATCACCACGCCACCGGAGTGGTCACCTTTTGTTCTGAGTTTAGTTATAAAGTAAATAGTTATAGTGTTCCATGCTTGGTTGAGTGAAAGCCTTCAACTTCAGCATGGCTACATCACATGATTTACAGCCATTTATAAATAGAAACAGGTAAAATTCTAAACCAAGCCAGTTCCACACACACACAACAAACACATGGTTATTAATTACTTTTGAACAAGAGTATGTAAAAGCACCAATGGTATATTAAAAAAATCCATAGTGCCCAGTATTTTTGAAAAAAAAAGTGATGTTGTCAATTGTTGAACTATGATTACAGTTTCTCCAATGCAAACAGAATGAAGTAAAAAGTGACTGATATAAATAACGTCTGTGAAACAGAAAAAGGAGTGCTTTCATTTGTATTGTTTTATCTTGATTTGATTTTCAAAGCCTTGCAATACATCAAAGTGATATGATGACTCTCCTTCTGGTGCTGTGTTGTTGCCGATGGTCACTGTCAAAAGTCAGGAGAGATATGGGACAAAAACTGTATGAGTTAAATAGGGGGATTTCTTACAGAATCTGATGTTGAGACAGTTAACTTTAAATACTTAAAACATGTTTTATGTTTTGTCAGTAAATGAGTATCAAGAGCCTCATCTTTGATTGAAACAGAGGCAAATTTTATCAGTAAGAATCATCATATACTGGTGTCACGGAACCTCTGATGATCAACAAACGCAATCAATTTTCACGCAAAATTTTATTCAGTTACATGTTGCTACTAGTCACAAATCAACATTAACAAAGGAAACTACTTTAAAAAGTACAGTCCTACGTAAACTGGCTTAGATTTTGGTCAGTGTGACAAAGGTCAGTGTGAGAAAACTTTTGTCCTGCTGAGGATGAGGCTAGTCATATGGAAATAAACACAACTATAAAAAAACTGACACTGTTACAGTCAATGAAGTGTTGTAAAAATTTGTGATTTGTTATGTAATCTCATTTAAAAGACCTACAAACCTTTTTTCAGCAATCTGGCACAAATGAATTATTATTTTTATTGTATCATTTCTTATTAAAAACAAAATTCTTTATTTGGGTACTTCAGATGCATAATCATTGTTCTGCAGTAGATTTATCAACTAAACCCTGACATTTAGGAACTCAGTAATGTCAATGATTTATTTGGCCACCTCTTTCCCCGCCAACATAAGTGAGATAACCAGGTTTGACTGCATATTGGGTAGTGTTTTACAGAACCTCATCTAATTTTGTATGTATATATAGGGTACTGTTTCACAGAACCTCATCTACTTCTGTATGTATATATAGGGTACTGTTTCACAGAACCTCATCTACTTCTGTATGTATATACAGGGTACTGTTTTGCAGAACCACATCTACTTCTGTATGTATATATAGGGCAGTGTTTTACATAACTTCATCTAATTCTGTATGTATATATAGAGTAGTGTTTCACAGAACCTCATCTAATTCTGTATGTATATATAGGGTACTGTTTCACAGAACCTCATCTACTTCTGTATGTATATACAGGGTACTGTTTCACAGAGCCTCATCTACTTCTGTATGTATATATAGGGCAGTGTTTTACATAATTTCATCTAATTCTGTATGTATATATAGGGTAGTGTTTCACAGAACCTCATCTAATTTTGTATGTATATATAGGGTACTGTTTCACAGAACCTCATCTACTTCTGTATGTGTATACAGGGTACTGTGTCACAGAACCTCATCTACTTCTGTATGTATATATAGGGCAGTGTTTTACATAACTTCATCTAATTCTGTATGTATATATAGGATAGTGTTTTACAGAACCTCATCTAATTTTGTATGTATATATAGGGTACTGTTTCACAGAACCTCATCTACTTCTGTATGTATATACAGGGTACCATTTCACAGAACCTCATCAACTTCTGTATGTATATATAGGGCAGTGTTTTACATAACTTCATCTAATTCTGTATGTATATATAGGGTAGTGTTTCACAGAACCTCATCTACTTCTGTATGTATGTATGTATGTATAGCGTAGTGTTTTAAAGAATCTCATCTAATTATATATGTATGTAACTAGCAGAGTTTCATAGAACTTCATCTAATTCTGTATATATCATCATGTTGGCCAATTCAGCGTGTCAGGTAATTCTCCACAATGATACAACATTCTTGTAAACACTGGATCACATGTCGTTTTTGGTCAAATATCCAATTTGTATAAAAAAGAATGATCGTCCTTTAATTAAGGAAGTGATATTCATAAAGTGTAAAAAATGCATATGAAAATGCGATTTCTAAAATTCATCATTAGTACCCATTCCATGACTCTTTTTAACTTGTAACCCAGAAAATCATATTTAATAAGTATCTTAGAATCATACAAATAAATACATCATATAAAAGATGGAACTTTATATCATAAAACAATACTGCATTTTAAACCAAGTTTCCATTTTTGCAAGAAGTTGTCCCCCACATACAAAATTGTCTGATATTCAAAATGTCAACTTGCTGCTAGAATCAGATTCCCCAGAAATTCCCCAGCATATAATCCTTTTCTAAATTTACAATTTTTTTATAATATCGATTTAGTTTGCTTAATATCACTTGCCATTTATTGGCATTGTTACGTTGAATTTTGTGACTGCTCCAGTGGCCTAGTGGTTAGAGCATCTGCCTCGGAAGTGGAAGTTCGTGGGTTAGAACCCTGGCCAAGTCATACCAAAGACTTACAAAAATGGCACTAACAGCTGCCTTGCTAGGCGCTCAGCATTAAGAGGTTAGTGTTAAGACTGGTCGACCTGGTGTCAGGATAATGTGACTGGGTAGGACATCATGTTACATGTCTGCGGTATGATGCCCCAGTGCTACACATCACTTTAAACTGCCACACTGCAGACATCGTAGCGATATGACTGATTTTTTTTTTTTAAAGCTACGTTAAAAATCCTAATCAAACACACACACATTGGATTTTGTAAAACTAGCTATTAACCTGATCTAATTAATCAGCTTAAATTCTGATGGAAACACTTCAATAGTAATGTATTTCATTTCCATAGCCCAATGGATAAACATCTTTTCAAAGCTATGTGCAGAATATCGTGACATATATCTCGTGTAATGAAAACACACGTTGGTATCCCGTGTGTCCAAAATTAATATTCTTTTGAACAGAATATTCTGGTGACAACTGCTTCTTTTCAAATGGTAAGCATTTCAGTATTTTATTTTTGTCAATTGGTCTAATTCAATATGCATTCTGCTTCAATATTGGTGACGGAAACCTTATATATGCAGAAATATCAGACAGCACTGTTTATGTTTTTTAATTTCATGGTGTGTACACACAGAGAATTAGATGAGGTTCTGTAAAACTATATATATATATATATACACACACACACACACACACACACACACATATATATATATATGGTACTGCTTACAGAATTTAGAGTGCATGCAAATAGTAGCATTATAAAGAACGGGCAATGTAGTAACAGTTAATTAATTGCATAAATATTTTAGGAAGATAAATCCTTCCAAATAAATTTAAATATAAAGTATAGCAAAATAAAATACAGAACATAAGGATGATAAAATTGTGTGAAATTTGTAAGCAACAGATAAAGGTAAGATATGTAAAATCCTTAAAACATTATTAAAATTTGTTTCTGTATAAACCTCATTTCCTTAAAACGTCCAATATTTTCTGAAGTGGTATGTCCTTGTACAGTTTTTTTCAAGCAGTTCACATTGATATATTTGCATCTGACAGGCCCACTTAATAACAATAATAATGAGGATTTTGTATAGTGCCTAATCTTTAGAAGCTCTAAGCACTTTACAACATCAGAAAACACCTATAAGATAAAAAAAACCATAATGATATGATTACAAAAACAAACACCATGAAATTAAAAAACATCAAAAAACATGCTGAGAATATTTAAGGTAGGAAACATTATTAGGTCTTTAAGTTTGTTCTTGCAGTCGAACTAAGTGAGTTTTGAGAGCCCTCTTGAACGTGATCACTGTGTCTGTGTGTCTAAGTTCAGTGGGCAATTCATTCCACGTTGCTGGGCCCTGGTATGCAAAAGAACGCTGTCCATATTACTTTGTTTTCATACTTGGAATAATGAGTATACGATTGTCAGAAGAGGAGCGTAAGTATCTTGCTGGTGTGTACACATGGGTGAGGTCGAATAGGTATGTTGGACTAGAGTCCAACAGTGAAACGCAGCACAGAGAACAAATTTTGTGTTTGATTCTGGATCAAATGGACAGCCAGTGTAGGGTACAGAGCAGTGGGGAGGTGTGCTCTGATCATAGTACTCTAAGTATGATCCGAGCAGCTGTGTTTTGAACTTTTTTGAAGTTTCTGGAGCAGATATTGAGATGAACCAGACAGAATTGAGTTACAATAGTCCAGTCTTGAAAGTACTAATGAACACACAAGTGTTTTAGTGGCATCAACTGAAAGATATTTGCAAATTGAGCTGATGTGTCTCAGCTCAAGATATGCAGCGTTGCATATGTTCATGACATATTGGTGCAATGTAAGAGTACTGTCCAGAGTAACACCTAGGTTTTGTACTGATTGTGTGAATTTAATGTTGGTGTTACTGATATTTATTGTTTGAGGTAAAGGATGTGAATGATTTTTGTTGCTGTTGTTGTTGTTGTAGGGTTTAATGCCATTTTTCAGCACACGATAGGCTATACATGACGTCCAGTATTAATGGTGGAGAAAGAACCCGAGAAAACCCAGAAAGAACCACCGACCCACGAGAAGCTACTGGCAAGCTTTCTCACATACCCACATTAGCTGAATCCGAGACTTGAACCCATGCAGACAGAGGTGAGATGGCAGTGATCCATAACAGGGAGCGCTTTAGACCACTTGGCCACTTGGGGCCCCGGATGAAGTAGGACTTGAACCACAGTAAGGCTGTATCATGAATGCCAAATACATGCTGGAGACAGTGAAGTAATATATCATGGTCTATTGTGTCAAATGCTGCAGACAAATCAAGGAGGGTGAGAACTGTAATCTTTCCGCTATCCAACGCTGAGAGAATGTCATTAACTACTTTTAGGAGAGTAGTTTCAGTACAGTATGCAGATTGTACATTGCTAAAAAGACTGTTTGAATTTAGATGAGAATGGGAGATTAGAAACTGGGTGATAGTTCTTTAAATCGTTATGGTCTAGTGTTGGCTTCTCCAGCTGAGGCTTTACAATGGCAGTTTTGAAAAATGATGGGAATTCCCTGGATGAGAGAGAGGTATTAATAACATCAGTTTGTGAAGGCAATACTGGATCTAAGTACTCAAGCAGCAGTGACGTTGGAATTGGATCAAGTTCACATGACTTTGGTGCACTCTTCATCAGGACTGTACATACAAAATCTATAGAGACAGGTTCAAATGCTGCCAATGGTTGCCGCTCAAATTCTGTATCCCAACTGTATGGTGACGATGAGTCAACTGAAATTGTGGTGTCAAGCTTATCTCTAATGGTTTGTACTTTGTCACGGAAGAAATTTGCAAACATGTCCAAAAGGTCGACTGGAGAGAATGTAGTTGGAAGTGGTGTAGATTTATTCCTTGACATTAGCTTGTTAGTAATCTTGAAGAGCTCTCTGCAGCTGGAACTTTCCATGATCTTAATAGTATAGTGGGCTGATTTCGCTGCATGGACTATATTTGTGACATTCTTCTTAGCGGCTCCATAGATCTGCTTATGAATAGTGAGTCTGGTGGAAAGCCAAAGCTTGTCAGCTTTACGGCAGTCTCTTTTAGCAGTGCGAAGCTGGTCCCTAACACTGCTATACCATGGAAAACACTTTTGAATTGATACTCTGCACTTGGTAGATGGGGCATGTTTGTCAAGCAATGAACGCAGGCAGTTATCAAGTTGTTCTGCTGTAGGAGGTAAGCAAGTTGTTAGGTTAGCTTGGATGTCGTGCATTAGTTTGGTTCTATTTATCATACAGAGATTTCTCTTAGTAGCAGATAAAGGTGGAGGATTAGGGACAGATATATCAAGATGGCATATAATGCAGAGATGATCTGATGCAAGGTCATGGGATACCAGGGAGGACCGTAGAATGTTATCATCAGGTCTATGAAGAATCCAGTCTAAAATGTGACCATGTTTATGGGTGGGTTGGTTAACTGACTGTTTGAGGTTGAAAACATTAATGGAATCTAGGAGTTTTTATGTGTTTGGGTTTCCAGGACAGTCAAAGTGAAAGATGAAATCTCCAGGAATAATCAGTTTGCCACCTATTGAATTTCCATAGTCCAGGAAACTGCTCCAAAAAGTGAGAGTCAGCCAGCTTGTTTTTTCTACTAGGAGGAGGGCGGTATAGGCAGAAAAAATGGACTGACCTTTGTTCCAGGATGGTCAGGACTAATTCAAATGATGTGTGGTTGAAACTGAATGTTGTGGTGTGGTTAAGATGTTTTATCATGGAGTTCTTTGTGATGACAACAATTCCACCTCCGCAAGAATTACAGGGAAACGAATTGATGGAGTAACCAGTGGGTGTTAGATCCACACACTTGGGCTCATCGCCTGATGTTTTTAGCCATGTTTCTGTCAGGAAAAAAATGTCAATATTCTGGTCGTTGATAAAATTAACTATTTCTGTGCGCTTTTCCGGTGGTCCTACTGAATGGGCATTGAATAATGCAATATGCAGAGGTAACTCTTGGATAGTTGACACAAAGGTTGATGAATTAATTGGGATTTGAATTAGGTTATCTAAATTAACGGTCAAACTTTTTTTAAATTGTTGAGCCGAAATAAGGGAGATAACTGGAATTCTTCTTGTTCTACGCCGGCCAGCTTTGAAACAACGTTTCTTTTTCCGCTTCTGTTTACATTTAGGTAATGATGAATGTAGTCCTAGTTCGTTTAGTCTAGAGCACAATGTAGTGTGGAGAGCCAAGAAGTGATCATTTAAAGCAATTAATGAGGGTCCATCGTAGCATAAACCAGTTGAATGGCGAGTATCACGTAATGGCAGTTTGTTCAAAAACAGTGGAGCAAGACAGCTGAGAAAAAGTCTAATTGTTCTCATTTCCAAAACAACGAGATGAAGAAACACATACGAATTTAACAGCCAATACATAATGAACACAATAACATAGATGAAAACAGGCGACAAGCACAAATATTGTGAAAATGGCACAAAAAAAATGGAACAGCAGCTTCAAGCCAGTTAAGCGATAGTGGCCATCTTGTTTCTTCTAAAAAAAATAATAAGAATGTGCTTCACTGTCACTGGCAGGGTATGCATTCCAGTCTAAGTTCATCATGAGTCAGGTATGTGTGTCAAATATTTAATCAGCACAATACCATCTCATCTCTCCAATTTGCTCTATATGAAGGATGCCACTCGACAATGGTGGGTTTTATGTGCCTAGGTTTGTTCATGGAGATCTGAAAGACCAGATTCTTTCAGTCAAATTCTGTGAGTGGCTTTCACAAAGAAGTTTTTTCTAAAGATTATTCATCGATGGCATTATCCTGTCTATACAATTTGGTCACATTATTTTGATGGCATTATCCTGTCTATACAATTTGGTCACATTATTTCTATGGCATTATCCTGCCTATACAATTTGGTCACATTATTTCTATGGCATTATCCTGTCTATACAATTTGGTCACATTATTTCTATGGCATGATCTTGTCTATACAATTTGGTCACATTATTTCTATGGCATGATCCTGTCTATACAATTTGGTCACATTATTTCTATGGCATGATCCTGTCACCACAATTTGGTCACATTATTTCTACAGCATTATCCTGTCTATACAATCTGGTCAAATTATTTCTACGGCATGATCCTGTCTACACAATTTGGTCACATTATTTCTATGGCATAATCCTGTCTACACAATTTGGTCACATTATTTCTACAGCATTATCCTGTCTATACAATTTGGTCACATTATTTCTATGGCATGATCCTGTCTACACAATTTGGGCACAATATGTTTAAGACTTTTCTAAAAAAAATTTAACAGTGACTGTATCAGAAGGCAGACAAATATTATTAAATAAAAATTGAAAGACCTTCATGCTATGATGATTTCTGTCATATCTGGTCAAATTCTGTTAAGGGGTTTTTGAGTTTCGAGAAATGGCAGCAACATTGTATGGATTGACAACATTTGAACAAAATATGAAACAACATCATAATAGCAAACTGTCTTTCAAATTTGGATAAATTCTGATTAATGGTTTTTGAGAACAGCCTTTTTATTATTTTTAAAATTTTAGTGCTTTTAATTGTAATTTTATCATCTGAACCAAAGAGCTTCAAGCTTTCAGTCAAAACTGGATAAATGTTTTTTGTAATTCTGTAAACAGTAACTATGAATGTATTACAGATGAAAAAAAGACTTACCATATGCTCATTTGACCATATGGAAAGGTGAGCTGAAAATAATTTACTACTTACCAACCAATTATAATGGGATATACATAAACTGTATATATGAACACTGTTTAACTCACCAATGAGAGGAGTATCGTCACAGTCCTTGGCATAGTCAGAAAATGTTGAAGGCTGAGACTCCTCTGTACTGCCAGGAATATCTTTTATTATTTCTGTAATTAAAACAGCAGACTATATAAGTACTTTTTAATTAACTACACTATGAAACCATGATAATAGACTAAATCATGTACATCTGTGATGCCATGCATGTGCAGGTAATGTCTGGGAAAAGGGTTTTTGTAACACCATGAAACAAGTTTGTTAGTAATATTTCAGTGCAAAGTTAACACTATTAGGTAAGAACAGTTATTTATTTCTTTGAAATAGAGTTCTTTTTCTTTAACATAACATGAGGGGTCAGTGATAATTGCAATGACCAGTATATACTGAGTTGGTTTTCATCATTCATTTGTGTGCAAGTTGATTACTTAGAGATTCCTGATGTGACTGTGTTTTGTGACACAAGACAGCTGCTGCAGTGTCCACAGTAGACATCTGACAGGTATAGTTTTCATATAAGACCAATTGGACCTCATAAGATGTCTTCAGGTGAAAACCCCATGTCAATAGGATTTTGTGTTCATGTAGACTTGTGATAACAAGATATTCAAGATGGTTGCCATAGCTGCAATATTGGATGTTAGATCAGAGATGAGGGCCTCAGGGTAGATTAGTTCTTAGCTAATTGCATTACCCTGTTTAAATAAGGTCATTATTATTATTATTATTATTATTATTATTAGTACCATTTTTATTTAAGACCAGCTAAACATCATAAGAATGCTTTTAGTAAAATCCCCATGTTGATATGACCATCTACTTTGGTGGTGTTGCAATAACAAGATTTTCAAGATAGCTACCATAGCGACCATACTGAAATTGGGATAGGCACTATTTTCATTCAGTAACATCTGGGCATCATAACACGTCTTTCAGTGAAAACCTGCCAAGTTCAACATTTTCAAGATGGCCATTGTGGCAGCCATACTGGACATCAGAACAGCACCATTTTCACCTTGGAGCAACTAGGTATCATACAAATTTGTTTAGTGAAAACCCTTTGTTGATATGACCATCTATTCAGGTGGAGTAGCAATAACTAGATTTTCAAGATGGCCACTGTGTTGGTCATACGGAAGATGAGACTGGCACCATTTTTATTTAGGACAAACTAGACATCACAATAAGTCTTTTAGTGAAAACCCCAAGTTGATCTGACCATGCATGTAGAAGTTGTAGCAACAACAAGAGTTTCAAGAAGGCCTATGTGACGGCCATATTCGACATTAGATAAGCACCATTTTCATTTATAACCAACTAGACATCAAAGAAGAGTGTTAGTGAAAATCCCATTTTGATATGACTGTCTATTCAGTAGAAGCAGAGAAAAGATTTTCAGGTTATCGATGTGGCAGGCATAAATGGATGTCTGATCAGCTCTATTTTCATTAAGGGCCAAGCAGACCATGGGACAAATGTGTGTGAGTACAAAGTGACAAGGCACCCCTCAAAGTATTTTAGGAGAAGCAGCAATAATAAACTTATGCTAACAGACAGATAAATCAACAACCAAGTACACCTTCCAATAAGCTCTTGTGGTCCATGACACCAAAAGAGCTAAAAATGGACTATGTTTTACAAAAAGCCATTTAGTCTGATCATCGGATATTCAAACATTTTAATGTTCAAATGTCTAATTATATTTTATATTAATGGGAGAAAAAAAATATATTAACATATCACCATATAAATGAGTACATCAACAACACTGTTAAAACTTGTGATTAATGACTAGGGAACAGAGAAAACTGAAATCAAACAGGATGAAAAGAGTACTGTAAATTGTTCATTATACACCCAACAAGTGATAAATAGTGTTATTATACTTCTTTTATGTAAAACCCTCTTTCACTGATTGGATACTTGACCCTTTGAATGCAAAATAGGTGCCTTCCTTGACTTAAATGCAAACCATCCACAAAGATTGCTCAAGGTGAAACACCAAAATTTTACCACATAAAAAATGCTGTGGTTGGATAAATTTAAGTCATTTGGGAGACCAGTCTATGTCCACATTCTTCTGTGAACAGAGGTGAGGATGTTTACTTTAACAAGTTAACACTTAAACCACTCTTTTATACTGAGTGAATTCCATGCTACAGGAATACCACCCATCCCTCTCCCAGGCCCGCTATCAACTGACCATTTTACATAGTTTTATATGTTGCTGTTGCTCTTCTTTTTCACCGCATTATAGGCTATACATAGTGTAATCAGCCCCGGTGGGATAAATTGGACATATTTAGATAGATCTGATCTTTTATTCCCAATTCCCATTTGTTTATTGAATTAAAAATGGCCACCAAAATGTTTATAGAAATAGTAAAAACAAATACTTTTAGAAGACGCAGTAAGGAAAAATTACCACAGGGAATTAGTAAAGACAATACTAAACAAGAATTTCATTGTTTAGCATAAAGTGACATTTTAACATGCTGTCATAAAAAATATGAAATTGCATACACCATATGTAAAGTGCACCAACTATTTTTTAAAGGTTGATATTAAACATACTGCTACTGTAGAAGCTGGATTTGAAAGAATGTCCATGTTCATCTGATACCTGGGATGGTTGCAATAACTGCAAAAGATCTTTCCTTCACTAAGTTCAAGTCATGGGTCATTATCCACCCAAAGTAGCTGAAAGTTTCTGTATCTCTTAGGTGGTATTTTTTACCATCCTCTGGCTTATGTCTGGTAGAAGAAATAGCTACCCAGTAGCAGCCTTTATACAATGTATCACTTTATTTGAATCTTTATTATTACCTTCCTTGCAAAACTAAATTAGTAAATTCATTTTATCCATATAAAAGAGATCCTCTTGCATGGCAACTACTTTTAAAATGATTGTAACTCATATTTTGTCATTTAAGTATAAACAGCTGCATAATTGGCATAATAATTTGCTTCAAACACAATACTGCATGTGGACAGCTGATGCTCTGTATATTCAACTGAAAACTTAAAAAATCATAACTGTTATTTAAATTAAAAAAAACTCATTAAGAAATTCAACACTAAAGACAGTAAAATGCCTTTCAATAATTTAATTGCACCAATATGCCCAAAATGAAATCATTAGTGTTTTGTGTTGCCTATATGTAACAAAACATAAATTCTGCTTCAAACTCTCCTAACTAATCATTCTGGTTGGTTTTATATTCTTTGACTGGCTGATAAGTCAGCCCATAGCCCAATATGCTGTAAAGCAAATGTCATCACACACAACTGTTGTCAATTAACTTATGGCATGTGCTATATATCATAGGATGCATGAACGAATGAATGGAAAAAAGGCTGATTTTTAAGAGCATGAAGTGGCCAGATTAATGTAGATAATTTGATTAGAGTATGAAAATTAGTACTTGCCTAACTGGTTTTAAAATATTAAAAAACCTTGTCTGGAACAAGCCTGCTATAAGTTTGCATGCCTGAATGCAAAGATTAATAGTTTGGATTTTAAGCCCTGTGCATATATTCTAAAGAAACTTGTGAGTAAATTTTCTACTTTTATCTTTACTTGGTTGACATTTTTGCCAATTAGTACATATTGTTTATTAGTATATGCAACAAAGACTCAGTCATTGCTGTGTGCTATTGATAAAGATGTTCATATCACTATCTTAAGGAATACACAAGTACAGAGGTATTTATGAATTCAACTCAAGCAGTTTATGAGTTCTAGCTATAAAGCTTCAGTTCATTTATGTTGGCTTACTATGCAACTCCAACTACCAGTATGTGAGTACTGCAAGTCAACTTGATATATATTAAAAGTCAATCATGAATTAACTGGTGTCCACTGACTTTTTAAGATTTATTGTCCCATAAATATTAAAGCCTAAAGACTGTAGAGAAAAATGGAGATTATAATTCTCATATATCAACAGAAGCACTCCTGCCCCCTCACCCTTCCCTCCACTGCCTCACATTTTTGCACCCTAACCTATACCATGGGCAATTTTTATGAACTCCATGACTCAGAAGGTGCAATGTGTGTAAAGTCTCCCAAATTTGTGTACTGTGGCAAACTTGTAAGCTTTTACACTGCTTTTGTTCCTTTATTCAATTTTTTTGTTCTAGCAATGATTTACAGCCTAGTGCAACAACTTTTGTACATGATCTTTTTTATACAAGGCTAGAACTTTCTTGGAATTTGATAGGTCAGCAGTTTCTGGATCTGCAAACCACTGGCAAAATATAACCTCTGGGGCAATATAACTTTGATGGTAAGGCAAGTGGGTTGGTTTGGTTTCATATCTTGTTATATTGATTTTACAACAGCTGATATGCTGACAAATATGATCGCTTTGGCCATTCTGAATTTTTACTCAGAAAATACCTCTTCATCCAAGAGATTGTTTTGAAAATATAGTTTTATTTTCTTACCTGCAGTTACCAAGGACAGAATGCATTTTAATTATGATAGTAATCATGACTCTGAGAATGAGAATGGTAAGGAAATGGCATATGAATTGAGACCATTCCAGTTCAATGAAAGGGCTGTCAGATCTGAGACTAGTGAAAAAAAGTTTGTAAACTTGGCATTCCACCACAGAAAATCTGAAACCAGAAGGCAAAAGTCTGTGCACCTGTTTCTCGCTTGCCTTCTGATGTAACTTATGATGGTTAAGTTGTCCAAAAGATGGAAAATTATGTTTTCAGATAATGTCTCCCTGCAAGATTGGAAGTTACTCCTTATTGCCTAAATTTCCATAAGATTGATATGCATGAATTGCCCATGAAGGGGACAAATTCCCTTCACTCCTTGAAAAGAAGGTTTCAGGTTTTCAGTCATAAGTACATCCATGCAGACTGTGATTTCCAGCAGTTGATCTTGCAGTGGGATGCCTGCAATAAACCAAGTGAGGTCCTCCAATTGTTAAAATGGGACCTCCTGAAGTCTGAATTTTTTATCAGCTGGTTTTGTGGGTAAAATTTCACTCACCATTATAATAGGAGGATCATCTGCAGGAGTCTCTTGAGCAAACAGCCCAAAACAAGATGGCTGCACTGTAACCAGCAATGATGAATTCCCAGGCTGAATTTCAACTCCCCAAGGAAGACACCACCAATACGATCTTTAAAGCCCATTCTTGAAGAAGACAAACTTGATTCATAGTGGCTTAGAAGTCAATACCTTGATGAATTGAATGCTGGGAATGAGAACTGACTTGTCCTTGTTGAAAACTAATCAGAGCCAAAGCAGGTGTGAAACAAGGAATATCATGTCTTGGAAAAAAAATACTGCTCACCTGAAAAATCTGTAAATGTTCATCAGGCTGTTTCTTGTAATGGAGATGAGGTTGGTTCTAAAATGTGACACAATGCAGTCCTTGATTCTTGACATAGGGACTGAGATGCAGACTGAAGTGAATGCCCACAGAAGACAGATGGTATTCCTGTATGCAAATCTCAGGAATTTTGAGAAGACTCAAGAATGGGAATAGGAAGATATGCATCATGGAGGTCTCATCTGAATGCAATATCTCCCACCTGAATAGTGATGAGAAATGAACTCTGCATTTCCATTCTGAACTTGGGTGCCCAAATGTGTTGGCTGAGACAGCTTAGTTCTTAAAGACAAAGACCAGTGAGTATATGTTGAAATCAATCTTTACTGCACACTTTTCAAAGGAAGAGTGTTTATTTCCTAATGCAGAACACCGCATTTGTATGGATCTCTTTGCAGGTTATCTGCAGTAAGAGAAGCACTTGATAGTGGTAGACAGCTGCTGAATGTATCAAGACCCTTAGTGACGAATTCAAAGACTCATGAACTGTCAAGAAAGAGTTTCTTCTGCAGTAAAGTTTTGAAGTATAACCTACCCCACCCCCATCCCTCTCTCGCTGGATCAGTAAAGGGTGACAGGAGAATAGCATCATCTTCTTTTGCAAGGCTTTGAACTAGTTTTTGTCTCTTTTGCAGCCTCTTTCCCGATTTCCTCTATGTGGTCAAGGAAAGGAGGCTGGATGATAGAAGCTGTGATCTGAGGATAGCATTATGATGGGCTTTTAGCAGTGCAGATGTGGATTGAAATGCATATTTTTCTGCAAGCCGAAGATTAATGTTATGTATATATCTAGATGCATTTTAAGGCATCTTACCACAAAAGTGGTTATATTGTGCCCAGTAAAGTTTGATAAATGTAAAACAGGATTCCACAAACTATAGTCAGATAAATCCTTCTAAACAAATGCAAACTAAAATACAACAGTAAATATGCTAAAATTCTGTAAAAGATATATAAAATAGAACATAAAAGTAACAATGACAAAAATAATCCATGGAAAAATCCTGAAAAACATGGCTAAAATTTGTTATATAAACCACATTCCATCAAAATGTGGTAGTACATCATCATACAATTTCTTCACTGAGTTCATATAAAAATACCTCTTTTTCACAGGGTATGCACTCTGGTTGAGGTTCACCCTTCAGGAGGTATGCCCAAGTCAGGTACTTATAGCCAATACATGATTGGCAGTTTCAGTTGCATTCAGTTTTGAATTCTATTTGCATTTAATCTACATTGAGTTTGCATTCCATTCCCATTTGCATTTCCTCTACCATCTGGTGGCTTTTTATTTATAGTATTCTTTCATTTTCACTCATTTGGTAACAAAACATAAATGTATCTACAGAAGTGTGGATTTCCATTTTCAAGATCATCACTGTAAAAGGGGAGAAGTACAGCTTGTCTTCTAAAAGGTATGCTTTAACAAAATACCAATGCATAACATACAAAACACTTGATTAAATTTATCCTAAATTAAAATATAACTACAAGGGTAAAAATACAGCTTTAGAGTGCCTGTCAATAAATTTTATTTCTTATTTTGTTTCATTTCAATAAAGATTGTACATATGAATCACCTGTAATGTCATCATATAAATTGTGGTTGGCTATTATGTCTGCCTTGACAACATGGGCTGAAAAATTATTAGTGTAAAGATTCCCATCCTGAAATATTGCAAGAAAAGGATGTCAACCATAGAAATTTAGTAACATTCATAATTCTGTGTTCTACATCTTGAATTTGCAGTTTTTTTTCACAATGCATTAATCATTACTTTTGCATTCATTCTGCATTTTATTCAATTTGTATTCACTCTGAATTTCATTTGCATGCATTTTGCATTCCAGAGGCATTCAAACTGCATTTTGTTTTGGAGTACATGGATAAGACGACAGAACATTTTGATTCTACAGTCCACGTATGATGGCTTTCCCTTCTGGGAGCTTGTAACCAAACAGAAAAAAAAAGAACCATACCTTTTGTGAAACTTTCAAATGCCTTTGGTATTGATTCAAGAGATTAACTTTCTAAAATGGTAGAGGTATATGAATGTGAATGGCAGAGGTTTCTGATTCTATATTGGACTAGGCTTATAACTGAGTATATACGGTAGAAATTAAATAAGCATTCATGACACAAAATCTGCTTCTTCCATCTGGATGCAGGTAATTGATATCCATACTTACCCCCTTTCTCTGCTAGTGCAACATTCTGCAATAAGAAAGCAAGAAAAAACTTCCATTCACTGGTCAACAATGCAAACCATAACTGAAATGACTTTCAACATTATACATTACACTGACTGTGTGCCAGTGACAGATTCTTTTCTGCTGAAGAATTTCCAATGCAAAACCTTCTCAAGGTCTAAAATGTTCCTCATTGTGTGTCGTCTTTGAAAAGAGTTCCTTGAAACATTAAATTTGAAGAAGCTTAATGACCTTATAAAGTTTAATAATCAAGTATATATACAGTCTTATTTCAAAAGTTTGGTCCACAAGGTTTCATTGAAAATGTGGGATTATTTAAAAACTATGATTACATTATGAATGTCTTCAAAATGTTTTAATGAAACAATTATCAAATAAGCAGAGGATTGGATCAGAATAACATAAATGTAAATTGCCTAAAATATATGTAATTTAAAGATATTAATAATTTCTGTAACACTGTACAAACAATATACCTCTGTACAAATACAGAGCAAACACTGTACAAACAATATACCTCTGTATGAATACACAGAGCAAACACTGTACAAACAATATACCTCTGTACAAATATACATAGCAAGTCTTGCAAAGCTTCACTGAAATTAGAATGTCTTGTTGACACTGATTCAGCAATAGTCATATATAAACTTGCTGACAGATTTCAAAATTTTTCTTACAAAGATATAAAAAAAACATATTTACCTTTAGTCTTACAGCAAATACTTTCATGTAACAACATCTTCTTTCTCTGCACATATCAGATACTGATACTGCACAGGCATTTCTTGATTACAGATTATTATAAATAAACATGGCATAAGCCCCAATAATTCTCCTTCTTCCATTCCTTCTTTTTACAAAAAATGTTTATTAATTCTGAAATAAGGATGTATGTCAAGTGACTTGAATTAGATGAAATATATGTGAATTTGTCTTTTGCACTGTTTAATGATTTTTTTTACAGCATTCCCACTCTTGGAACCAATTACAACTGTTGGCCATGATATCATACTACCAATAGTATTAATAAGGAAATTATTCCAGTATTTACCAAGATAACACTGGCTGGCAGCTAATTCTACTGGTAATTCCAGCATTGACTGGCAATAATACTGGTAACTCCAGTACAGACAGTCAATTCTACTGATAATTCCAGTAATGACAGTTAATAATACTGGTAATTCTAGTACTGAAAGCCAATTCTACTGACATTTCCAGTACTGACAAAAATACTGGTAATTCCAGCACTGCCCATAAGAATACTATCATTCAAAAAACAAACAACTCTCTAGGTCACATTGCCAGTAAAACTCAGTTTGGAACAATAAAACACCATTAATGTACATTTCTAGATCTTCAACTACAAAACTGTTATCTCCTACCATATATACTCACATATAGGTTATGTCCAACTGCAAATAACAGAGACCTTGATCTGCTGACACATCTACACCAAAAGATCAGGTCTATGTTGTTATTTGAAATGATTACTCCTAACAATCTGCATAGACAGAGATCTGCTGGTGCATTATGTGAAGGCAGATACAAGTCATTGCTATTTGCAGTTAGATCCAACTTACATGTGATTATATACAGTAATTCTACCAGTACATAAATTCCCTTTGTTACTAGGAAGTCTCTACTGCAAATATATTGTATTTGAATCAGTCTTATTTGGATTTATATGTACATAGGGGCAAGTAATGAATGGGATGCAATACAAATATTTTAAGAAGTCATCTTGATCACATAACAACATTGTTTTATAAATCTTAGGCTTCCATGAAAATGACCAATAATACGCTCTGATTCATTTTTAAAATGATGGGAAAAAAGACTACAATAAGTTTGCTTTAATGTTCATTTATGGCTGTTAAATGAGCACAATCTGGTCTTCATTTAGGAGGTCACTATTTCAAAAAGACATTTAAGGAGATCCCACTTTTATAAAATCAATTCTCACTGTGCACCTTAAACTGATATAATCATAACATTGTGATGTCACTTTTACCAGGTATATCATCAAACTTCAAAAATGATAAGACATAAAATGACATGGAAACACCTTCTGTTTCTTATTAAGTAATGAAAATCAAAAATCATCATACCATTTTGTTAACTGCAATAAGTTATTTGAAAGAATCCAACTTTTTCAAGTATATTCTTAACCAATCATTATACCTTAGGAGAACTTCTACTATCTCGAAAATCCAGCTCTCCCAGATTAAAACATTTCAGCTAAAATGCTAAAAGTTATCTGCCCACCTAGGTGGCAGTTAGAGTGATCTAAATTGATAGTGGGATTGGTGCCAAATCCTGTGAAAGTGTCAGTAACTAGTGGAAGCCATGGTCTCTATATTGATATCAGATAAGCATTACATGTATCAAAGACACATATCTTAAAAAATTGGTTTCTTCTTCAAAATATGTTATCCAATCATAATAGCTGAGGAGAATTGGTAAAAGGTGGAGGGAGATGTATCCACTTAAACCATACAGACCAACTCCAGTCACCCAATGTGAGTCAACTTCTAGGAAACCCGACTGGAAAATAGGAGCACCTTCTAAAATGAAACATTTTTTGTCCCTCAAATCCTGAGGAAGTCATGAAGCTGCATCTTTATGAAGCTGCTGAATGACCCAGGAAGGTAACCTTTTGCACTATGGATATAGGTCCCACTAGATCGAGTTTGAACCTTTTAGAATGAAAGATCTCCAAGATAAAAATTGGAGAAGTGTACTCAGATGTTCATCCCACAACAAGGGTAATAACAGATAAAGGGCAGTTTTGCAATGAGGTGAGATGCAAAGTAAATTCGTTGGTTAGGGATTATTTCCCACATCCAGAATAAGTAGTCAACTTTATGCAATTAGAAAGTGTCCATATTAATGTATCGTCCTTTCCCTCTTTGAGGTCAAGAAGAGATGTGATCTCCATCAACACACCAGCTCATTTGACTTAAGTACCACTTCAGAGATTTTTACTGGGTCCTGTAGATTACCTTGAGATAAAGTGTCCAGAGTAGACAGGAATTATTACCAAAGTCTGATTACCTAAAACTGGTAGTCCGTTCTTGGCAATGAATGCAAGGGACATCATCAGTGAAACTGACCCATCCTCTCAAAACTGCACGCAGATGGGTCCACCAATAGGACGTATATTTGCTGATTCTGCCTGCCATTCACCAATGCAGTGAGAAGGCAGAACTTATATGAGAGGTAAACCAATGAAGTTCTTGTTCAGCCAGGTTAGCACCCATGATAAATTCCACAAGGATTCAATGTCATTAGACATATGTAATCAAAATTGAACAGAAGATTAGATATGTCATTGGTTTATCCAATATTCTCTCTTCCATGATAATCCAGTGTGCCAGTGATAATGGAATGGTAGAGTTTGTGATTGGCGCTGTTTCTCATTGAAGAACCAACAGAGGTTAGCTATTGAGGTATGGATGCATGCAGTGGAATAAAGTGTTCTTTTGTGAACCACTGTGAGCACATATTTCATTGCCTCTGTTCACCTTTAAGGTGGAGGGGCCATATCACTTGAATGATGCTTCACCACATTTTGTGAGAACTGTTTATTCCTATGGGCATATTTTAATAAGATCCAAACATGCAGGTTCAGTAACTCTGGGATGGGATGAAAAACCTGCCTTCGTGGTTGCTTAAAGCAGATGAGGGAATATCTCAATTCCTGGTGATTCTGCTGAGCAACAACGAGGTTGATCCAAGATCTTCCATTTTAGCATAGTAATCAGGATGTTTCTTTTGCTTCCTGTATCACCTCTGGAACCTGTGGTATTGGTGGAGTGTATACATTTGGCCATTCCAATCAATGGAAAGAGCATCTATTATCTGGGCCTATTGGATCCAGGAGTAGTGAGACAAATGTTGGAACTTTGGTATTCCACAGGTAAATCCCACTGGGCACCTATTGAGTGAATACTGAGGAATGAAGAGACAATTCCGTTTGTATCAGTTCTTGTGGGACAACAAATCCTCCAATACATTAGCCAGTCAAGCATATGTAAAACTTGGATGTGGATTTGTCATTCAGAATACCACTTTACAAAATCCCAAACAAGAATACAAAGATCTGGGCACTTGGTTTGGCTTTGCCATTTGAGGTAAGTCACAACAGTGGAGTTGTCGGTCATAATGAGATCTCCATTCCATGTAGGTAGTCCAGTCACCAATGAAAAGCTTTTGACCAGTTTTCATTTTCAGAATGTTGATATGTAAATAATGATCATGAGGGGTCCACACTCCACTGGCATCCCCAAATGGTAAGAGACCTGGCATCCCCAAATGGTAAGGGACCTGGTCCCTCCAGTTCTCTGTGTTGCATCCATATAGATCGTAATTGCAAGAGGTCGTACTTGCAGAGGTATCCCCAACTTGTGGCCAATGATATTTCCCTACCTTTGAGATGGAACCTCACAGTATGCAGATTGTGAAAGTTGGTCTAATAGTCAAAAGTTCAGCCTCCATTTGGACCATAGAATAATTGTACTGTAATCCCAAGAAGGAGACCTGGGACTAAGACATCCAGCAGGCAAAGGAATTCTCTAGTGGATGGATTGTTCTGTATTGTCATGGATTCCACCATTGTAATAATCCTTGTTCCTGGAGAAGACATACTCTGTTTCCTTGAATTTTGAGTTTTGGACACAGATGACTGAAATCTTCAAATAGTATGTGGTTGGAGACATCCTTGTTGACAGGGAGACTGAGAAAGAGAATGAGGGTAACAAGTAATATCATGTCTTGCTCCAAGTTATAACTAACTGTCTGTTCTGTAGCCTGTTGTTTTTTTAGTAGGCAAAACACATGAGTTTGAGAAGGCATGCGGGTGCGAATGATTGTATAGTAAAAAGGACATCCTTTAGAACCCATTTTTGCATTCCAATGTGTACCTAAAAGCATAAATGAGTTGAAAGAAGCACTTAGGATGATGACCAAGTGCAGAGTGACGTGTTTGTAACTGAAGGAACTGTGGAAAGGAGGAGGTACACTAAACATGATACCAAGTCCCTCAGAAACCACTCACTGGGTCCATATGTTGTGATGGAAAATATTCCCCATCTGGAAGTGAAAGATTGGAACCTCCCCCTACCAGAATTTGTGACAAGTGGGCGGGGGGGGGGGGGGGGCATGAAAGTGATGTCATTTGAGATAGGGAGGATCTTGTAGAGAGAAACCCTGCTTAAAATGATCGCCCTCCATTTGCTCTTTTCCACTGGAGAACTGTGATTTGTCATTTTGGTATGACTGCTTCCAAGTGGCCTGTGCTGTAGGGATGTCCCAGCAACCTTTTGCTGACTGCCTTACAAATCCTTCTGCTGTGGCTGAGACTGTGAGGGATACAAAGAATATATCCTTGGTGTCTAGATGTGAATTCCATGAACCTGATCATTTAAGAGAGATCAGATAATTTAGGCTGCAAGCATCATTAAGACATGTGGCTGTAGAGAGCATTGCATCTTGTTCCACCAGTCATAAGTTTGTAGCTGTTGTTATAGTATGTTGGGTCTCTGTGTTTACAAAGTAGGCCATTGTATACACAGGTTCCCTTGCAAGTCAGGTGAGATTTGGGGTCAGAGAAAGTAAGCAGTGTTGTGCCTAATGAAAGATTGCCATTGATATTAGATGCAATGCTGATAACAAGGTCACGTTATGAACCAACTGATGAGGATCCAAATGGAAAACTGGGGTTTGGTTTTTTTCTGGTTTGCATAACCACCACTATCAATCTGAAAGATGTCTGCAAGAAAAAACATCATTAAACACTGACAACTTGTAACTCTGTCATATTGTGAAAGCAACTGAAAGTAGATTGTTCCATAGTCGCCTAATGATGGAACTGTAGACTAGACAGGTGTTATTGAGGAATGAGGACAGAACTCCAATGAGAGAGGATGTACAACGTCTTCAGTCCAAACCTGTAAGGCTCAGATTTCATGTAGCATAGTAAGAGCTAACAACAAGAAGGAACTCAACAGCAAGTTTTGTCATTTTTTGATTAAGGTAGTGAAGCCATTGTCTCTTGAGCTACCTGCGAAGTACATGGAGAAGAATACTGAGGATGGTGGCTCACTACACTTGCAGCTTTATGAATTAGATCCCATTACTTCTAAGGTGTCATTAAATAGAGGTACTATGCAGGTTAGATTGATCCATGAGAGTGCCTACAAAAACTGGACATTGTTGAAAGGAAGTGCCTAGCAGCACTCAGTGGATTAAAGAGTTCCCATATAGACTTAACATCATCTGTAGCAAGTGCCTAGCTGTGCTATGCAGGTTAGATTGCTGTTATAACTGTGTTCATCAACTGGATTACTGGGTACTGAGTCACTAACCTGGGCATCATAAACAGGAAGTGCCTAGTAGCACCATGTGACTTGTGGAACTGGATAACTTCTGGTGGCTGATAATATATGATTGATGGCCAGATGTGATCAGAGTTATATGGCCAACTACAGTCATTAAGAAACGTGGCCATCTTAGCTGGCATTAAGTCCAGTTCTTGAGGTTGGGATGGGGTATGGGATGTTAATTCACGTAGCTGGTTCATAATTCTGATATGCAAGGTGGTAACTTAGGCTACCGCTTCTCTCTTTCTCACTCCCCAGTAAAAATGTTATGGCTTCAAACCTTTGTGTGCAAGCTGATAATTTCTTCATTCATCTGTATATGCTTCTGCACCTTCCCCATTAGTACTCGTACAAATGCCACCCATTGATTATTGTCCATAATATTCAAGTCTGTCATGTGTTCCAACAATGACAAACTGAGAAAACTACACATGAAGAGTGGTTTGTCAGACTGTTCTCACCAATGGTCTAAAAGTGTAAGCCAAAACAGAACAGACAATATATGTATGCTGTGCAGATAGATCCTGCTTTATGAATTTTGGAATGTCCAAAAATAGCTACACACTGTAAAATTACATGTAAAAGGATGCTCTTTGCTATTAATACTTATGAACTGGACACTCAATAATCAATTCCAGTAACAAGTTATCAGAAGTAAGGCCAGGTAACATCAATGAAACATCACTTATAGCAACTACATGTACTTGTAAGAACTGGACATTATGTGAAAACCAGGTGTAGAAAACTTACCTGTATATACACACAAAACCTGCACACAAGAATGGCACAAAAGCATTGTTTTTGATACTTACAGAGTAGATGTTACCATATACATTGTGAGACAATTTTACCTGTATGAAAGGCCCAACGACGTTTCATACAGGTAAAAACAGAATGAGCCAATTTACCTGTATGAAAGGCCCAACGACATTCCATACAGGTAAAAACAGTAAAGTGTCACATATAACTATGAAATGTACACTAAGATAAGATAATAAAGAAAACTTACCTGTATGCATCAAAATGCAGTAGAAATTACACTGCAATAATCAATGAGTTTTCTACATCATGCACCAGACCTACACTTATTAATACAGTTATAGCAGTGTCAACTGACACCACTGTGACCGGTGCAGGTATGTACCAAAAGCGCCTAAATGGTGGGTGAAGGTAGCAAAGTGAAAAACACAATAAAAGTTTGTCACTGATGACAGGAAAAACAGAAAAGTTGGAAATTTAATGATGGAGTATCCTTCCCTTCAAATGTGAAACTCCTCCAACTTGATTTAAGGCTTGCATGGATTTTACATGGCATTTCTCTCTGTAGAGAGCATACTAATGAGCATGAGGGTAAGTAGTAACTAGCAATTTCATGGAATTTGGCACAAATTCCAAAAGTGGAAGTCACTCTATCTAAAAGCCACCTAGGTGGACAGATTAACTTTTAACATTTTAGCTAAAAAATTTAATCTGGGAGGGCTGGATTTGCAAGGTATTAGTTTTCCTATAGCATTATGATTGGGTAATGTATCTGAATTTGAAATTGAAAAAGTCAATGAAAAGTAAAAGAGACCCTTTAAAATCTTATGGAATTACAACCTGCCTAAATCAGCCAAGCAAACTTTCAGAAAATTGATGTGATCTCAAGAACTGTGTCATCATGAAAAAATTAACTCTATAACATATACTTCTATTTTTTAAAACAAAGAGTGCATGATATTTAATCTGTGCAAATTTGACACATTTTTTTTAAAATTATTATTTTATGGCTAATTTACATTCAATAAACTCAATGTAACTAATGTACAGGTGTTTTGTCAATGTTTAAAAATTCATCAAGTTGAGATTTCTCTAGAAAACGATTGAGCTCCTGGTTCAAAATTAATTATTTCCTACTTTTTAGAACTTTCCTAATTATAAGATGTTATTTTAATTCAGGCAGATGAGTGTTTAAATTGAATGACAGATAGCCTTTGTTACTTATGCCAAATAATTTAACACTGATACAGTTTGTCTGCCTTTTACAAGAAATGGTCCAAAAAGAATGTTTTAAGATCTGTTTAAGAAAAGGTTAGGGACCAGAAAAGGACATTATAAAATGGCTGAAATAACAATGGCAAAATTTTATACTGTTTGCTTTTAGCTTGCTACTGTAATTTCAATTAAATTTTGTTAATGTTCCATGGTAATTTTAAATAATAGTTAAACAAGATTTCAGTGGGTCACTACTTGTGTGATGAATTGTCTAAAAATGCAATGAAACTTTCCTAACCCAGTCTAGACTACTTTAGTGCCAAGAAGACCATTCTACTGCTAAACGAATCTCCATGTACTTACTACTTCATAAAATGGTCAAATATTTTGGTCCTGATGAAGACTGGGTCAGAAAGTTTAGCTGTTGAGTGGAATTACTAATCTTGGCACAGAGGCATGTATTTTTTATGTAATGGAAACTTACCGTCTTGTGCTTGCTGCCATCAAGATGCATCTTATAGGTGATAGGGCCCGTGCACAACACATCACACAACTGAAATACCCCAAAAATATTTACATTCCTGCTGTGTTTACATGTGATATATTTTGCCAAGTCATAATTTTAATAAGGGCCGTCAGAAAGGACTGATGCTCTATTGGGTACATAGAACTAAAGGAATTCAAGATATGAACATTTCTTACCTTTAACCGCTGGTTGTTGAAACCATCTCTGATATTCTTCAGCGATAGCAAGATTTTCAAATTAACTACCATGGTGGACATAGTGAAGATCAGATTTGCACTATTTTTATTTAGGACATGTCATAATGATCATTCATTCAGGAGAAGTAGGGACAGATTTTCAAGACAGAGATTGTGGCAGCCATACTGGATGAATGACTGGCACCATTTTCATTTAAGACCAACAAAGTATCAAAAAATGTTTATTAGTGAGGACCCTATGTTGATATGGCATACACTTGGAAGGAATAGATATAACAATATTTTCAAGATGGCTACCCCAGTGGCCATACTGAAAGTCAGTTTGCATCATTTTCATTTTGGACCAACTAGACTGAATAAGAACACTTCTAACAAAAAACCCATGTTGATATGATTTTCTACTTTGGAGGAGTACAAATAACAAGATTTTCAAGATGGCTGCCATATTGGAAATCAGATTTGCACAATTTAAATTTAGAATCAACAAAATGTCATAAGACTTTGATGAAACCATCTGTTTATAAGGAGTAGCATTAACAAGATTTTCAAGAATATATATGAAGCATTTCATGTCAATCCTCAAAGTAGTTTAGGGGGAGCAGCAATAACAAACTTGTTTTAACTGTATATGACAGTCAAGAGACCGTCCCTCAGGTTATCCTGGCATCTGGTATAGCATTTATCTGCAATTCTTGTTATGGTTGTTACTTTACAAGCTCTTTAGTGGTCATGTGTGCATGCATGTGTGTGATTAGGATTTTTAACGTAGCTTTCACAATTTTTCAGTCATATCACTACGATGTCTGCAGTTTGGCAGTTTATAGTTCTAACCCACAACCTCCTGCTCCTGAGGTGGACACTCTAACCACTAGGCCACCGGAGCAGTCTTTAGTGGTCATGCCATGTTAGCAACATTAGGATCATGGAAGACCAGAATCTCAAGTCCAGCTTACCTAGAGTAAACATTCCATGAGTCACACAAATGTCACCAGCATTTGACTCCAGTTAGACCAGAGATTTATCAACAGTCACACGCATGTTAGCAGTGTATGATTCTAGAAGACCATGTTTTGTGTCAAGTTTTTATCTAGAGTAAAACCAACCATGAGTCACACAAATATCAGTAGCATGTAATGCCAGTGAGATCAGTAACCATGAGTCACACATGTTAACAGCATGCAACCCTGTAAAGACACGTGTCTTGTGGACAGTTTTCTTACAGTAAAGCAATCAAATGTTACACACATGAGCAGCATGTGACCCATGAAAGACCTGTGACTGTGGCCAGTTTAGCTACAATGAATCAACCAAAAGTCACACACATGAGCAGCATGTGACCCAGGAAAAACCTGTGACTGTGGCCATTTAGCTACAGTGAAGCAACCAAAAGTCACACACATGAGCAGCATGTGACCCAGGAAAAACCTGTGACTGTGGCCAGTTTAGCTACAGTGAAGCAACCAAAAGTCACACACATGAGCAGCATGTGACCCAGGAAAAGACATGTGAAAGTGGCCAGTTTAGCTGCAGTGAAGCAACCAAGAGTCAATAAAAGTTGCTGCTAACAAAAGTAAAGACATGAATTAATACCATTTCAGTCTTTAACCCTTTATCTCATGCAAGCGCCTCTGGACGCCTCTTTTCCATTTGCATGGAAGTGCCTTTTGACACCTCTACTCCATTCCCATGGAAGCGCCTTTTGGCGCCTGCTGTAAACATCAGCCTTTTCAAGTGGGTTTTCGCAGCGCCACATTCGGGGAAAAACCCCTATTATATACTACATTCATTTCTGTGAATGACCATTACGTCAGATCATGTGGTCACTGTTTATGCTCTGATTGAAATCTGCTATTTAAAGTAACTGGGTCGTATTCTCCACTCTCAAAAATGGAGGTCACGGATTTCATTCAGTACTTACAAAGCTTTCAAGATTAGAATCACAACTACGAAAGCTTCAATAACTTAGGTAAAAGCTCTGATATACTGATGTAGGCAGCAAATAGTTTTTATACATTATCAAATTCAGATGACTTAGTGATGTAGACACCGACCAAAAACTTGTAAATTTCGAGTATGAGAAACAGCAGCTATGGTTTGTGGTCACAAAGCTTCACTGACTTGACGGTGAACGAGTTCTCTCAAGATTTAAAGCACGTAAAAAATTCTTCCATGAACAATAATTACACAGCTATAATGATTGGACTTCACTCTTTAATTTTTCCATACATAATAGATGTGTACCAAAAATGTCAAATGGTTAAAATTGCTGTTAAATGTAACATACACGACATTGCTTAATAGTTAAAAGGCAGGCCTATGTGTATGGAGCCAAATAGGTAACAGGTGTTCTATTTATAGCACACTGTACTGGGTAACTTTGCTCTATGAGGTAACGGGTTAAGTACTAAAGAGAAAATCAATTAGTACTCAGATGAATACTCACACTTTGAGAATTATATTTTAGAGCATCAGAATGTGAGAGATTATAACAACAGTTTGAATTTATGGTGTAAATAGTCAACTTCAATAAGGAAATGAAATTGACACAACTGGTAATCACATCAATGAAACATTACCTGAAATTACAAAGCCTCATTAACCCTTTAAAATTTTAGCAATTTTCATCTGAAATATGAGTCCAAAACATATTTTGGGAGCTGCTTCTGAATATATCCAAATAAATCTGCATCCAAGTGTATTTCATTTGGCCTGATGCCTAGTTGTGTTAGAAATGTTCTTTTTCATTGACTACCGTATATACTCATGTATAAGTCAAATAAGTTAGGAAAAAATAAAGCCCTGGAAGAAGAGGGGCCTGTTTATCCGCAGGCCAATGTCTAAACTTGACAGTTTTTAAGTCTTTTTGCTGACTTCTGTAATGGCTGTAAATCTTGGGACATGAAAAAACAATTTTGTCCATGTGCTAAGACAGACGGGTGAAAGCTGGAGTTCTTTTCTGTAATACCACCCATTTTGGTGCAGCTTAAATGACACTACAGAGCTTGGAAGTAGGGTACTACCTTCTGATGCACAAATGTGGCACCAGGGGTTAATGAGTTAAGCAACAAATATGCATTTAAATTGAGACTAAATATATTTTAAAAAATAACTTATGCAAAATGCAAACAGAATTAAAAAACTGTCACAGTTAGAAATGCTGTATGCTATTTATTTTTTGCAAAACTTCAATAAGCTAAAAGACTCTAAATACAAACTTGTCATGAGGGTCTAATTCATAAACATGACTTGCCTGTAAATGCTGTGCTGAAAGAAGAAAAAACCTCTTTGAAATGTACCTTGCAGTGGTATGGGACAGAAATCTGTTCCCTGACAACATCATTAGGTGTGTAGTCTCGCTCCTTGACTGGAATTTTCATCGGCTTCTGCTCCTTGGGCTCTGAAGCCTTCCTGTTATCCTCTGTATTTTTATTGCCATCTTTACCTTTAGCACACCCTGCCTCACCTCAGAAAAAAATGAAGAACTTTAAGTAAGATTCAACATTTTGGTTAATGTAACTAACATGGTTGTCACTGAATATTGATGGAGGGCTGTGAATCCAGCCCTAACATGGTGACTGCCATTTCTGGGACGTGCCATGCCTCCCTGGGTGCTATCTTGTCTTAAATCTCTAGAGGTTTAATTCTACGTGTGCATTTCAGGCATGAACTTCACATCATTCACCCCTAGTTTTCACTTGCAGTGCTAATATTCCCTTAATACAATGATGGAGTGTATAAATATGCTCTCATGTGAGTCTACTGTGTTTCAAATGTCTTGACAGGCAGTTAACACCCTGCTCTGACAAGTGATCTGGGAACATCAATAGAACTCTGTAATCCATCACATTCAACTAGGAGGCTTTTAATCTCATTACCAACTCCTTAAACATTCTTCTTTACTAAACATGGCACTTTCCTAAAGATGTTGTTTGGTTTTGTGAGGTTTAACACCATTTTTAACACACAATAGGCTAAAAGGCGACAGGAAGAAAAACCCTGGAAAGTTTTCTTGCATACTCAAGGGTTGAGATGAGACTCAAACTCATGCAGACAGAAGTGAGATGTGCCATTGATCTGTAAAGGACAACACATTAGACCACTTTGCCACCTGAACCCCCTTAAGAAAAGAGGGACCCTTTTAGTTGAGTCTGTTTTTTGATTGAGCTAAGTAATATAAAGTAACATAAACCCATTCACTAAGCTTTATAGAAACTTGATGAGAAATAGTCACTGAGTGGTTACTAACTCAGCCAATCTGATGATGTTGTTGTTGTAGGGTTTAACATCATTTTTTCAGCACACAATAGACTATACATGGCGGCCAGTATTAATGGTGGAGGAAGAACCCAGGAAAACCCTGGATAGAACCACCGACCCACGAGAAGCTACTGGCAAGTTTTTCTCACATACCCACATTAGCCGAATCCGAGACTCAAACCCACGCAGACAGAGGTGAGATGGCAGTGATCCGTAATGAAGAGCGCTTTAGACCACTAGCCACTCATGACCCCGCCAATCAGATGAAATGTATTTCAATATGCAGTTCACTTATTACAGCACCTATCTATGACAATGAAAATATAAGCTTATGGTAGAAAAATATCTGACTGTAACTCAGTCTCTAGAATAGTAACAAGCTTAGCCAATCAGATATCAGATATAAGTTTATATCATAAATATGCATGGATCTTCCTCATAATAAAACAAATCCAACAGCTTGATAACATAGGACTCAAATTCAATTTAAATCTATCAGAAATATTGTTGCTGGTCACATCAATAATGTGCATCAATTTCACCCACAAATCATACTCAACCAAGATCTTAATGATACTGGCCTATTTACAAATTGTTATCACATTCCGACACAAACAATATATTTTAGCTTGATGATAGAAACATCAGATATAAGTGGAAAGACACTCTGCCAATCACATGCAAGAATGCCTGCCAATCACATGCAAGAATGCCTGCTTAACATGCAGATCAATATTCCTCAAATCTATTTACCAATCATGATCAGAAATAAAGTCACTAAAATGTTGACCAATCACATGCAAAATCACTTCATTAATAAGATCTTGCAATGTAAGTGTTCTCATCCAAGATCTTAATGAATGAATCCTATTGACCAAGTCTGATGAAAATCGTGTCATAAATACAGTCTTTAAAGTAGTGACAAGCTCAGGCACCAATATGCAGGATAACCTTGTAAATCTGCATGGCTCTCTTGATATATATCTAAATCTGGATCAAATTAGCCTATATATTAAGTTTGATCAAAATCAGATACAAAATTTCAAGCCAGATAAAATCAGATCAGAAATATGGCTTACTGAAAGGTAACAAGCTCAGTCAATCAGATGCACAGTAACCTCATTAATATGCATGAATCTTGCTCATTAGTGAAATGTCCAAGATCTCAATGATATAAACTAAACACATATAATTTCAAATTTGATCAAAATGAGATCAGAAACCCATTTTTCTTATTAAAATATGTTTCTTCAAGAATACTTAGCCAATCATAATACCTTAGGAGAACTACTACTATCTCGTAAATCCAGTGCCCCCCCATAGATTACTTTTAGCTAAAGGGAGCAAAAAATATGGCAGTCAGGCAGAGTGATCTTCCCTTAGGTGTAAGAGTGGTAAAGTCTAAGAAAACTTCAGTTAATAATGGAGCAGAAGGCATGCTCTCTATGGCTGTAACTGTGGGCAGGCTGAGAGGGTGTATGCGTATTATGATTAGGTAAGTATTCTCTAAGAAACATATTTTATTAGGAAAAATTGGTTTCTTCTTTATATACATTACCCAATCATAATATCTTAGGAGAATAGATAAGAAGTGGAGGGAGGTACATCCTTTACCATGGAGATACAATCTCCATTCCACTAAGGTATATATATGAGACAAATTTTAGGTAACCTGACTAGACGGGACTCCATCAATCAGGGCGCAGTTTCAAATAGGGAAAAAATTTCACCCGCAAATCCTGTTGAAGTCATGAAGCTGTGTCTTAAGAAGCTGTCAATTAACCTGGAACGGTGGCCTGTTGAGCTGCAGATATAGGTCCTACCAGATTGAACTGGACCCTTTGGGATGACAGATCTCTGTACGTAATATCAGATGATCTCAATTACAATACTACCTTCAGGAAAGGTCAAGGACAGCATGTACAGGTAGAATAATTGAAACATGGTGTTTCAAGGCTAAGGATGTCATGGTAATGGAAACTCACCTGTATGTACCAGAAATAATGGAAATATACATATATACATCGTAAGGGCATAAAGACCTGCACATATATAAATGCTGTAGCTCGAACCTATCTTGTGAAGTGACATAGGCTACCCATGTGAGTGACTAAGTACTCTTTAAATATGATGGAATGCTTATGCAGATAAACATGACTCAAGTGTTGCCCAGAGAAACATGCTTGAGCAAGATGCGACTGAGTAAACCATGCACAGAAAACTGACCTGTACTTGTCCGACCAGAGTGGAAGCAATACAGAGGTGTACACAAGTGTCTACATTACACACAAAAGACCTTCACATAAAAGGGAACTTAGGCACCATTATAGATAGATGCAACAATATCTGCTATGTGACAATTACCTGAGGGAAAAAAGACCCACAGACTGCATGTACAAGCAAACACATTGAAGTTGGTGCCTGAATGTTAAAAATGTCTTGCAATATAAACTCACTGGTATGTACCTATTTGTAATGGAATTACACATATTAAGGAGTTTTTATAAGTGCTTGAGACTTGCACGTACAAAATAATTATAACCCAAACTAAATGTAAAGTTGCTTCGGCTCCTTGTGCAAGTACAAGTACCTAAATGTGTGATAATGACAACGCGTTAGCAAACTGTAAAAGCAGAACTTTTTCAGGCTAGGAAGAGAAAATGTTGGAAATATAGATGGAGTATACTTTCTTAAAAACTCCAACTTATAATGGTACATCTTCCACATCAATTCTAGATTTTGTGAGGTCTCTCGTGATGAAAGAATGCTTCTTAGCACAAGCGGAAGTAGTAACAGGGGTTCTTAGACTTTGCTGCCAAGTCTGATATCTAAGGGAAGATCACTCTGCCCAACTACCACATAGATCAACAGACAACTTTTATCTCCCTTTAGCTAAGAGTAGTATCTGGGAGGGCTGGATTTGTGAGGTAGTAGTAGTTCTCCTAAGGTGTTATGATTGGGAAATGTATTTAAAGAAGAAATATGGCCTCAGAGTGGTAACAAAATTAGACCATCAATTCCAAGATCATCACAATAATATGCATTTATCTCACTCATTAATGAACTCATCTGAGATTTTTATAATGTTAACCCATATTCTGAGTCTGGTTCCAATCAAAATAAAAATATGAACTCCAGATTTGTAACAAGCAAATGTTGACAGATGGATGACACATAACAGATGATGTAACATACATGAATGATAGATGAAGGGCTATACTATAAACTCACACAAGTTAAAAATGGGTAAAATAAATTAAAATACGTGGTCAAAAGTTGTTAAATAAAAACCAGCAAACAGGCTGCCTGAATTAGTTGCCTCTTAAGACATAAAGGTGGACTCACTGGGCCTATTTTACATTTCCAAGCCCTCAGGCCCTCAGACATGCTGAAGCTCACTGGGCCTATTTTACATTTCCATGGCCCCAGGCCTTCATCAGACCTGGAGGAGGGCTCACTAGGCCTATTTTACATTTCCATGGCCCCAGGCCTTCATCAGACCTGGAGGATGGATCACTGGGCCTATTTTACATTTCCATGGCCCCAGGCCTTCATCAGACCTGGAGGAGGGATCACTAGGCCTATTTTACATTTCCATGGCCCCAGGCCTTCATCAGACCTGGAGGATGGATCACTGGGCCTATTTTACATTTCCATGGCCCCAGGCCTTCATCAGACCTGGAGGAGGGATCACTAGGCCTATTTTACATTTCCATAGTATCAGCCTTCATCACAGAAGCATAATTTTTTAAAATTAACAAGATATGAGAAGCAAGAGCAAGTTTCTGAGCCAAACTGGGGGTCATAATACAGTCATTTTATAACACAAAAACTTTTAATTGCAAAAAAGGAGAATATACCTCAACTTCAGTCTTATTGATATTACAATGAATGCTGACATGTAACCTAGTTTCAATCCATGAAGATATTTTCATTTATTGAGTGAAAATGAAGTTCATGAAGCAAGGCAAACTTCCAATTTTAAAATGAAACATACATATATAAATTACACTTGACCCAGTTATTGATGATATTAGGTCTCACTGCAAATGTCATCTGGCATGAGATCGGCATATGAATGGGCATGGTTAGCACTGTAAGCCCCATCCTCAGAATATGCGTGCATTAAATCTCTATTTTTATGTGCAGATGTATGAAAACCTTATATCTGCTTATGACACTTCAGAATATTTTTTTCCAAGACAAAGATTTCAAACAAACAGAGCATGAAGAACAGAAGCAAGATACTTTCTGTTTGCTCCATGGTCCACAATTTAATACCTGATTAAAAAACAATCAGGCTGACTATGTCTGAGCTAGATGTGTTCAAAAAGAAGCTCAATTTTGCCCAGAACAACACTGGAATCTATAATTATCAGTGAACCAGAAAAAGGCCAGATGTGGATCGTATTCAGTGTTATTGTCTTCCCATAATTAACAAGTATTTTCTTTCACAATTCCACTCTTTGTGTGCTAAAAGCTTTCTTTTCACATGTCAAAATTATGATTTATTGCTGAATTTCAGTATTATCCTTTGTGATAAAATTAAATTCAGTACCTCATTTATCCAGCCTCAAAAATATGTTACACTATTTGACATCATTAAATTCATGGCAAAATATGCACACAAAAGAACAAGGCAAAATCTGTAGACAAAAGCACAAGATACTAAAACACTGAATTCTCCAAATATGCAGTATGTACTGAAATGAATCACCATATGAAAATTTTAATCCCTACTGATGATTCCAATGATTATCAACTCTAAAGTTATCGATAATTATTCCTGGATATCAATTTTCATTCACCTCCATGACCACCTACAGCAAAACCTGAATCATCAAAAGTAATTAATATATGCTCTGAGAACTTATAGTAATTCTGACATAAACTGAAATAAATTTAAACAAATATAGTCACTTATTACCAGTGCTTTCTTGCTTAGTTTGTGGTTCAGCCATCTTCTTATCATCTATAAGCTTCTGTGTATGAAGCATTCCTCGAGTGTGGATGTAATAAGCCTGAGGACATAACAAGAAAAAGAGTAACGATTTACTCAAAAATAGAAAACCTGAAAGAGCCACAGTCCAAGTTTCCTCAGACCTTTCCTACATTATCTGAAATAATTGACATTAACATTGGGGTGTAAGGGCAGGGTATATTGCACGTTTAAAAGTTAGAATTGGCTGAAACCACACTGTGTAACCACAGGGTGCTACCAGGTCTAGCACACTTAAATGGCCTTACATTAAGCCCTATGTAAACGTACATAAAATCAATAGGAAGATGTCAACATAGATTTTCTGGTATCACATGACTACCACATTGACATGTGATCTCTGCATGATGAATTGGGAGTTTTTCAGGTGGCTAAAACAGCAAGGATTCTGGTCCTCGTTTTCAGAATAAAAATGTTGAAAATTCTGCTTCCTTTCATGGTTCTTTTACAACCATGAAGCGACTATTCAACATTTTCTAATTTTTGTACAATAACATTGCATGGGGGGCCTTTTGTTGGTTTCATGTCACTATAGGACCATTGAAGTCATGGACATGTAGGTCTCGAGATATATGTATTAATACAAAATGGAGAGTACCAGTTTAAATTTCATCCAAGTTGTAATTTCAATTTATCTGTCAATGACTAATGTATACCAAATCTACAGTTTTGGTGAATAACAACTTTTTAATAAGCAACATGCTCTAACTTCACACCTCAACATAAATGTCAAATTATCTAAAATGGGGAGGGAAAGGTCAGAAGAAACTCAGACTAACTCTGCCACTGAAGAATGATAACACCATCACATCAATGCTAATACATGGACAACATACAGGGGAATGACGCATGACTTACACAGTTTACATAGTAATATACAAGGGCCATAACTCTGCACAAAAGAGAGGCAACTAAAGAAACACTAAAAATAAATGTTTGTATATTCCTACATGCCAAGTTACATATCTAATTCTGATAATGTATGTTAAATAATATAACTTCAATGGATAACAGAGGTGACTGATGAGCAATTACATTTTCTTTAAAACATAACCAGAAATCATCTTCCAAATACAAGTTCAACTGATGCATAACAAGAGATTAATTATATATACAGTGTGACCCCGCTATAGCGTGCTTGGTTATAACACAAATTCGGACATAATGCGGTCATGGTGTGGCTCCCGAAATTTCATATACATGCATTTTTCTTGTACACAAAAAATTCTTTCTTATAAGTCCGAAAAAAAACGTAAAAACTTTATTATCATTTTGGGTAAGAGATTGCGTATGAATATTACAAGATGATCGTGGTGTGGCTCCTGAAATTTTGTATGTATTTTTCTCGTACATGAAAAAGTAGTATTTTCTTCTTAAAAGTACGACAAATAACGCATAAAAAGTTTATTTTGGGATCGCATAGGTCGTTGCCAATGTCACAAATTTGGATTGTTTTTCCTTATTGGCTGCAAAACATACCATGTGGCAATTTTTTTTTTTATTGGTGACGTTGTTGGCTGTTAAAACTGTTATATACAACCATTGGTTTGGAGTGCAGAAATTCAGAGGCCCCATGAAAGGAAGCCGAAAACTGGATATAAAATGCACTGAAATTTATCTATTGTTACGTAAACAAATTCTTTGTCCACATTGACAAACCATAAACAGTGCATTGTTATATTATAATCCGCTTATCATGACATCTAGCATGAGTGCTGTATTCTGTGAAATATCTGCTTTTTTGTTGTTGACATTACTGGTAACGGACATCAACCGGACGTGGTATTATCTTGTAATCTATCTTTCAATGGATTTTCGGCCACTCGCTAGTAATTAATATATTTACAAAGACTGGCATTTTTATGTGGATGGTAAGTAAAATTCCTCTTCTTTTAAATTCTTCAGAACACTCACATTTTCTGTAATAATCCCTGTCATCAAACAAGAACAAATGCGTCTCCATCGTCCGTTGACCCTTTGTTAATTTTCAGACGCATGTGTGAAAGGCAGCATCACATTGCTACCATAAATGTAAAAAAAAAAAAAATACATCTTACTTATTGGTTTATTCAGTAGGCATGGAGGGACAGTAACTTGAAATAAAATAGTTTGCTGAAATTTCAAAGGAAACAGATTACCTTTGAAGCAACGATTGTTATGAAAATGTACTTAGAAAAAAAATCGGTCTCAGTCATGCAATACAATTATTTGATGTTGCTGCCGCAATAAGAAATGGGCATTTGTTTGGTTCTCCAAGGCTGTCCTTTAACGGTGACTTCGATAATGCATGCACCATTCATCAAAGAAAGCCGACTACAATCTTTCAACAAAACAAAGAACTTTTCACCAAAGGAAGTCAGTACCAGACTTAAATGAAAGTGATGGAATCTGATGGATTTTTGCATTTTCCAACGTGACTGGAACATGTTAACTGTGCCGTGAAAGTTTTCTTTTTGTAGTGAAAAAGTTTATGCTTATGAATGCTACCAAGGGCGGCTTAAAATGCAAACTATTACCGACTTGGGATGTACTGAAAAGTAAATGTGCTTCGTAATTCGTTACGTGATTGTGCTACATTTTCCCACTAAATTCAGACCAATATGACCTGTGACAAAATTATTGAATATTTTAAAGCTGTGTGTGTGCTTAGTTTCAATGGAATCAATTGTATTGTGGATTCAATGTATATGATGAGGTTCGCAGGTGAGTACACGGTGTTGATACTATTCATGCTATACATTAGACATGTATTTATAAACAGTATTCACATATATGTACCAATTCGTGGTTCTCTAAAATAAAGTACACTATTATATATGTCTTCTCTGTTTTCACTACAGGTATATTTCTCATTTAATATACATTGATTTAAGATGGTAACTGTGCAGATGAAGCACATATTTTACCGCCCGCATTTATTACCCACACCCCCTCCCCGCATGTTTCTTTTGGGTACATGCATAATTTTCTTCAGCCTATAACGCGGTCGGGTTCTATGGCTCCCAACTACCGTGTTATAGCAGGGTCACACTGTATTTTTAAATACCTAAAATGATATTTCCCTCAATATGAGAAGTTCAGTCCATATCATACAGGATCTGATTTCTGCCTAGTGATGTTGCAGTAGTGGGGGATATATCACCTCCATTCACATTAAGGCTGCAATGTTTACACATGTAAATGGCTCAATTTAGTTTAATGTTTATATACATTTATAAAATCTGTAAACATTTAAATGTACAAGCACCAACAATCTTTATTTACCACAATAACATAATCCAGAATGTCTTTCAGTGAATTCAAAATAAACAAAATTAGTGTTTCAGTCCACCAAGTCAATGAGGATTTTGTAATTCCAATGAATAAATTAAATAAATGTTTCCTCTCAAAATACATATTAAGACAATAGTAAATGATTCCCCTAACTTTAGACAGAAATGAATACTTTGTTTGCTTCAACCTTTATATACTATCACCTGACCTATGATGCAACAGTAATTTCTGGAAAACTTCTTATGGAAACCTCATGTCAAAATAACTGTCCATATTGGACATCAGATCAGCACCATTTTAATTTAGAAACACTGGTTTCAATTACGACCAAAACATCATAATGCTTATATAATCATTCTGAAGAAGAAGAGAAGACAAGATTTTAAATATGGCCATTGAAGTGTCGATACTGTATATCTGCGCTGCAACATTTTCATTTAGGACCAACTAGAGATCATAAGCAGTCTTTAGTAAAAACCTCATTCTGATATGATGACCATCCATTCAGGAGGATTAATGATCACAACAGTCTCAACATGGCAGCAACTGGTAGCCATACTTTGTTAACAGTAGCATTTGGACAATGGATGGACAATGCATGAAAGACTCTCATAAGCTCTTCTGGTTTATGATCAGTAAAGTTAATAAAACTGATCATTTTATACAATTTTTAAGATAATAAATTATGAAAAGATGATGTCCACTATGGAAACAGTTTTTCTACTGTAGCCTATTTCAAGGTTGCTGTAATTATGACATACAGCAAATGTGATGAAGCACAAAAAAAAAATTAAAAATAAGTGTTAACATTTATATACACTCTGAATAATATTTCATCATTTTAACCATCTGACATGAAACTATGTTTACTGGAAACCTTAAATGACTGTTTTTAACATTATAAATTATTAATTTTCCACACTCAATTTTCTCAATTTTCACTAATTGAACCCTATTCTGGCTGGAGATTGAAGTCATTTCACCCAAGTAGTAAAGTCCAGTACAGATCCTCAGTCTAATCCATTTAAAAGTTTTATGACTGCACTTGCAACAGTGTCAGAGAAAATAAGCGAATGCAAAAACACACTAATCTCCACAGTGTGAAAAGTAGGTCACACTTGCCTGCTTTTGCTTGTTGTGAGTAGTACCCTCTAAAATCAGAACAACATCAAGTTTCATAACTGTCATACAACACTGTTCACAAAATTTAGCTAAATGCAAAATCATAACATAACCATTCTGCATGAAAAGTAGTTCACTGGCTTATTTCTGCCTCTACCAAATTGTGCTCTGAGATAAATACATCCATCAAGTCTCATAATTGTACGTACCTCATCAGAGAAACTAAGCAAAAATGCAAATTTAACACTGATGCCTTTGACAACAATGATATGAGTCTCACCTATGTTTTGCAGGTGAGATATAAGTGTGTGTGATTAGGATTTTTAACGTAGCTTTAACAATTTTTCAGTCATATCGCTATGATGTCTGCTGTCTGGCAGTTTATAGTAATGTCTAGCAATGGGGTATCATACCGCAGACAAGTAACATGATGTCCCACACAGTCACATTATCCTGACACCAGGCCAACCAGTCCTAACACTAACCTCTTAATGCTGAGCACCTAGCAAGGCAGCTGTTAGTACCATTTTTATAAGTCTTTGTATGACTCAGCCGGGTTTCGAACCCACGACCTCACGCTTCCGAGGCGGACACTCTAACCACTATGCCACCGGATCGGTGAGACATAAGTAAATAAAAATAAAATAAAAACATTTGGTTTTGTTTTACTCTCCCCCCGAATAGCCTACTCTGACTGACACCTGGGCTCACATAAAAAACAAAGAAACAAGAATCTCTTTTTATCATCAAGACTTCAAGGACAAGTGGTAATTCATATCCAAACTAAGAAATGCTGAATAAATTCAAAGCTCAACATACTACTGACTCTACCTGCAAATAACTTTTTCATATGCGATCACTTGAACATGGAAAGTGAAAATGTTGTTGAATTATCTCATAAAAGCATCAAGATACCTGTGCTGTCTTCAAGTCCATGTTACAATACATGCAATAGGTTGTATCAGTGTCTTCATCTGAGTCACTTTCATCGATAATAATGGGCTCCAATATTGGCTCAGGCTTCTCTGTTGGCTCAGATTTCACTATTGGTCTAGATTGCTCTGTTGGCTTGGATCTAACTACTGGCCCAGATTTCTCTAGTGAGCCAAATCCCTCTGTTGGTCCAGATTTCTCTGTAAAAACATAAGTAAAGAATAATGACAGGTCTGAATAGTGAAGTGGGAAGAAAAATACACCTTTGCAGTCAAATGTCTGATCTCTATTTCAGGCATGAGCAAGGTTATATATGTGCCCATTAAAGATCTGCATTTCCTAAAGGTTCTCTGGTTTATACAAAGACCACCTTATTCCAACATCTAAGCCATCAGGAGTATGAATTTTTTTATACAGTTATTATCCACGTTCAAAAGTATGTAATATTACGCAATTATTGCCCTTGGGAGTAGGTATTATTATACAAGTATTGCCCTTGTCTTGAGGTCCAGCATGGGTATTACTATACAGTTATTATCTATCGCTTGACATCAAATGTATGTAATATTACACAATTAATGCCCTTGTCTTGAGGTTGGAAGTGGGTATTATTATACAATTACTGCCACTGTCTTGAGGTTACATCATCAAATGTGCTTATGTCAGAATTACTGCTGAGGATAAAAAGATACAGTGTGACCCCGCTATAGCGCACTCCGTTATAACGCAAATTCAGATATAATGCAGTCATGGTGTGGCTCCCAAAATTTCATATACATGTATTTTTCTTGTGCACAAAAAAATCTTAAAAAGTACGAAAAAACGTAAAATGTTGCTTATTATTTTGGGGAAGAGATTGCATGTGAATAATACAAGATGATTGTGGCATGGCTCCTGAAATTTTATATGCATTTTTCTTGTACACGAAAAAGTATTTTCTTCTTCTTAAAAGTAAGAAGAACAAAAGAACGCATAAAAAGTTTATTCTGGGATCACGTAGGTCTTCACCAATGTCACAATTTTCCTTATTGGCTGCAAACATACCATGTGGCTTTTAATTTATTGGCAACATTGTTGGCTGTTTAAACTTTTATATACAACCATTGGTTTGGAGTGCAGAAATTCAGAGGCCCCATGAAAGGAAGCCGCAAACTGGATATAAAATGCAATGAAATTTATCTATTGTTACATAAACAAATTCTTTGTCCATACTAACAAACAATCTAAACAGTGCATTGTTATATCATAATCTGCTTATCTTGACATCTAGCATGAGTTCTGTATGTTGTAAAATATCCGCTTTTTTGTTGTTGACATTTCTGGTAACAGAGATCAACTAGATGAGACATTGTCTCGTAATCTATCTTTCATCGGATTTTTGGCCACTCGCTAGTAATTAATATATTTACAAAGACTGACATTTGTATGTGGATGGTAAGTAAAATTCCTCTTCTTTTCACTCAGAAATAAATCCTTCAGAACACTTCTGTAACAATCCCTGTCATCAGAACACCTGTGTCCCTATTGTCTGTTGACCCTTTGTTAATTTTCAGATGCATGCGTGGAAGGCAGCATCACGTTGCTACCACAAATGTAAGAGAAAAAAAACCATCTCTTTATTGGTTTATTCAGTAGGCATGGTGGGACAGTAACTAGAATAGTCTAAATGACAGCCAATTCCTTTTTAAAAATGTACCCAGATAAAATAGTTTTCTGAAATTTCAAAGGAAACAGATTACCTTTGAAGCACCGACTGTTATGAAAACATACTCAGCAAATGGACAAAATACCAGTCTCAATCATGCAATACAATTATTTAATATTGCTGCCACAATAAGAAATGGGCATTCATTTGGTTCTCCAAAGCTGTCCTTTAGTGGTGACTTCAATAGCGCATGCACCCTTCATCAAAGAAAGCCGACTACAATCTTTCAATAACAGCAAAGAACTTTTCTTCAAAGGAAGTCAGTACCGAACTTAAACAAAAGTGATGGAAGCTGATGGATTTTTGCATTTCCCATCGTGACTGGAACACGTTAACTGTGCTGTGAAAGTTTCCTTTTTGTAGGGAAAAAGTTTATGCTTATGAACGCTACCAACGGCGGCCTAAAATGCAAACTAACTTTTACTAACTTGGAACATACTGAAAACTAAATGTGTTTCATTATTTGTTACGTGATTGTGCTATGTTTTTCCAATGAATTTAGACCAATATGACCTGTTACAAAATTACTGAATATTTTAAAGCTGTGTGTGTGCATAGTTTCAATGGAATCACTTGTATTGTGGATTCAATGTATATGATGAGGTTCGCAGATGAGTACATGGTGTTGATACTCTAGTCATGCTATACATTAGACATTTATATATAAACAGGATTTATGTATATGTACCAATTCATGGTTTTCTAAATAAAGTAAACTACTATATTATGTCGTCTCTGTTTTAACAACAGGTGTATTTCTCATTTAATATGCATCAATTTAAGATGGTAACTGTGCCAACGAAGCACGTATTTTACCGTCCTCATTTATTACTCTATCCCCCCCAACACACACACAATTTTTTTGGAGTACATTTTCATCAGCTAACTGACTTGGTTGCATATAACACGGTTCGGTATATAACGCGGTCGGGTTTTATGGCTCCCAACTACCGTGTTATAGCAGGGTCACACTGTATATCTAAATTAACCTCTGAATCAGATTAATCATTTTTTCACTGTACTAAACACTGTGAGATAACATGAGTAACAAGATCAATTTCTCAAGCAAAATGTTTCATCAATAATACCCAATCATAACACCTATAGTTCTGAACTATTGCCTTGCAAATTCAGCCCTTCCAAACTTGCTTTTAGCCATAAAACAGGACATCAATTGAAACTGAGATAAAAGATGCAGCTGTCATGGCATCATACACAGGTTCCCAAAGTGGATATTGAGATCCAACAGGCAAAGGAAGTCCTGGACTGAGATAAACTTCATCGACAGAATGAAAGACACTGCTTAGATGATTTTCTTGGCATGTTTCTTGAGAAAAATGGACTTTATTCACATGTATTTCGAACTCCATATCCAACAGGATAAAATGATGAAACAAGATATCAGATTTGTCCATGTTGACATGGAACCAAAGACAAAGTTAAATAAGGGCTTTCATATTTTGATTTGGAGCAAAACACACCTGGTGTTTTTGGTGCCTGATGTCCATGTAGTTTGAAGCCATGGACATAGAGGTGGCTCTGATGTATCTATATTGTGTGGGATTTTGTCCATGATGGTAGATAATAAGGGTCATTTTGTAAACACAACACATCGTTAACTATGTCCATGAGTGTAGATTAAACTTTAAGATAATATCAGTAAACTTGGACTTGAGTTCAGGACATAGATTTTCCCCTTGAAAAGTCTATGATCTACATGATTTCTGACTGGTTGGCTGATAAAATTTAAGTAAATAGACCTTAGCTTACTTACAAATTTGTAGGAAATTTAAGGTGATGGACTGTTTTTGAAAATGGATACTACAACATGGGTCAAGTGGGGATATATAAAAGATTGTTTACATAGAATTATTCATTGCTATTTTATCATCTGTCTAATTATAATTTGGAAGGAATTTATTTATTTAAATTACTTATTAAAATTATAAAGTGCTTATTGACTTTCATTGTTGTTTTAGATTTAACACATATTCTCAGCACAAAATAGGCAATACATGGCGGACAGTATAACTAGTGAAGGAAGAACCTGGGAAAACCCCAGTATGAATCATATACCCAAGAAAAGCTACAGGTAAGCTTTCTCACATAACCAATTTGGTATTGACTTTTGGACTAAAACATTATTTTGGGATTATTGTGAATTCATTCGAGATCATTTTGGATTGTATTCATTGTGATACATCAAAACTGTTGGCAAATCAGCACATTTAAGACTGTTGGCACATCAGCACATTCTAGATTGGAATTTATTCAGAACACCAATGGAAATAATTCAGAACACTTTATATTTTTGGACTTGTCATAGAACGTTTACAACTATTTGGGATTTAATTCACAAGACTGTTGTTGTTACTTGGGGTTTAACACCACTGTAATGATCAATACTGCCCTTCTGTGTGAAGACTATTTCTTACTGCAGACTGTCAGGTGTCTTGGGATGTCTTTTGAAAAGGGAGCCTGTTTGAGCCAATTTATCACATTCTGTGCTAAAGTGTTTGAGTCTTCACCACTGGGATATGTGAAAATGGTGCAATGAATATGTCATCTTTTTGGTGGGAAAGAGGATGGAGTAAAGAAAAACAGGGTCAAAAGACAATCCATTTCTCAGCACATTTTGTTCTCACTGGCCATTGGAAACTGGTTTGGCAGTGGTAAGAGCATGTAGGACCGTTTTCCTGTTTGGGTAGAAGTCCTTCATCATTTTGATTTCTACTCTTAATTGAGGTCTGTGTTCTAGAACCATGGGATTGTGCAAGGTTTGCCTCTCTGGCAGTCTGTTTCAGAACTATCTCTATAGACCGTGGAAAATGCAGATCGGACAATAAAGGCTACACATAGGTGCAGCTTTATAGTGTTTTTTAAGAAAGGCAAAAGTGGAAAGAAGGGCATCTCTTTTCATGAGCTTAAGTTTGCTGGTGATGTTTTGGAACTGACAAACCATGAACAGCCAAGTCAAACATGTATCTTTCTGAAATAGTACTACTAATTTGTGTGTCAAGAAAGGATTTACGGTCCTTATGAACTGATGACATTCCCTGGCCTTCTACTGATGACTGAGATGTAAGTTTGAACAGGTATATGCATCTTATAGTAAACCTTGTTAAAATTAGATGGGAGTCACTGATGCAAAAAGAAAAGTCTGTTAACACTAGGATATTGAAGCTGCCTCTCCAAATAATGTAGTACGTAAGCAACTTGACCAGATTATGGCAGCTCTTTGAATGTCAGGTGGTCTTCCTTCCTTGGCCAACAGATTAATAAATAGGGGACTTTGCAACTGAAAGCACAAGAGAAGGCAAGTACAACTTCCTTGATCAGTGCATGAAAGGCTGATTCTTATCAAACCTTCATCTGATAATGCATGGGAATTTGTAGCATGAATCATTGTACACTGATGAATTGGGTGACAAAGACACATGTGATGCAAAGCCTGCTCAGATGAATGGTATGAGTCTGCCAATACTGTACTCTCCTGACTATCATGGAGTTAACTGTCCATGGTTCAGAGATGATACCTTATTACCTGTTTAATTTGGACATAAATCATGGATTTGGAGTGGAGACACTGAAAGGGACCATGAAAGGAAGCCACATACTTAGACACAATGCACTGGAAGCTATCTGTTACATAACAAATCCTTTGTTCATATTGACAAACCCATCTTTACAGTGCATTGTTACATCATAATCTGCTTATGTTGACATCTGGCCTGAACAATGTATGCCGTGATACTCTCAGTCATGCTAATGGACTATACCTACAATCGACCGACCTCTGTAGACGCGAACAGAAACAGCTACAATTAATTGAAAGATGGATAATCCTGCTGTTATTTTTAAATGTACCAACAAAATATTATTGCTGAAACTTCAGAGAAAACTAATTACCTCTGAAGTACCAATTACTGTGTATAAATACAAAGCAAATGGAAAAATCTCAATCAGAATTATATAATGTAAAAACTGCAACTTTATGATAGGTAAACATAAGTTAGATGTTGCATGTTCACCGTCTCATCCTAAGAGTAAGTTAACAAAAATAAGAGCATTTGGATTTAGTACAAATTCATCAGACAACACAGTCCCTGAACCTGATGTTATACCTGACAGTCCAACATCATCTACATGTAGTGATGGTAGTAATGCTTTAAGTGCAACACCACATCATGATGAATGGGTCAAAAGTTCCCGAAATTTTTTCGACAGCTGGAAACTTGGGCATCCATGGCTGAGATATGATACAAAGTTAAAGCAGTTCTGTGATATATGTATCAAGGCACAAGTCATCAATTCATTTACAACTGGTTGTGATATTTTGAAGAAGGAGTGTGTCATCAAACATGAATCCAGGTGGGGGTAAGTAATATATGTAATTTTTCTCACTGATCTTTTATTTTTGCCATCAATCATGTGTTACAATTCCAGGAACATAAACTACATAACAAGAAATAGCAAAACAAAAAAGTTTTGCATAATTCAATATAATTTATTTCTCAAAATACAGGAGTAAAAGAATTAAATTAACTTACAGCATGAATTCCTATTTCCTAAACGTCCTTTCAATTCCAGTAGTTCCAAGAAATCTGAATACTTTCTAACAAAAAATGCCCCTTCTGTGTTGAAGTTTAAAATGTTCAGAAAGATTTCCAAAGAATTCAAATATTCGTTGAACAAAATAAATTAACACCATACTGTTATTCAAAAACCAAGCTGGGAGATTGAAACAAAAACATAACGCAGATTGGGACCTACCATCGAGAAGTTTTTTGCAGCATATTTAAGCATCGTTTTCACTAAATATTCACCGATTTTTCAGGTCCAATACACGTGAAATTCTCAAAGGACGTGCAGTTTCTCCCTGTGGAGTGCATTATCCCCCACCCCAACATGCCCCCATTTCATATTCTGGTCAGCTATGCCCAAACTGCACAATAGCTAAGGGTTAGACTCAAGCCTCTTCGACATACTTCAAAGAAACTGCATGTTCTACAGTGAGTGAAAGCACTAGCAAATGAATGACAAATAAACAATGCCCATTTTTGTTATAACTAACAATGCCTAAAATGGGTGTGAATTTATGTTAACAGTTCAAATGTGGTCTCAAGCTACCATACATGTGATAACTATTTCCCACGTTTTATATCCCACCTTATTTCCTTATTGTTAACTCGTATATGCACATAACACTGCATACTAAATAACATATTTATTCCAAATTATTGGTGGGGGGGAGCACATATGCTCTGTGATGTTTCTTCATTCCTTCTTTTAATTTAATGATGGTTTTTAATGCTTATATATATGGTACATTAATGCCAAATGTTGACTTGTGTAAGTTTCATCGGTGAGAATGGAGATCCTAGTTTTCTTGTCGAGAAAAAATCTACAGCATTCAGTGATCATTCCTGGAATTTAGGAACCAATTCACTAAAAGCAAAGCATGTAAAGAACAGCAAAAATAAATTTCTGAACTCCTGTTACACGGAGATGTACTTTGTGAAGCTAGCCATAACGGGGGGAGGCATTTAATTCCTGAATGCATGAAATCAGCAGTCACATTATTTGTCACTTATCTTATATTGCAAAGTACGACCATAGGGTTTAGTATTAAAATGTCATTAACTAAAGTTCCTTAGAAAATTATTAGTTGGAAAATAATATACATAATATAGATTTGCTTAATACCTGATGTTTCTATTAAAAAAATACAAGAGAGAGACTGTAGATGACAGGAAAGTAGATATTTTACATTTGATAATGCATTTATTTCAGGTGACAACAGTCATACCTATGCACTAACGGTGATGCTGGATGCAAAAACCATGGAAGTAGTGCAAAACAGTCATGTAATGATTTATTTTCTCATATTATGGCTGTATTGCTTGTTGTCAATATAATAATAACTATCCCATCTTTTTCAATTTTCATTGCCTACTATATTAACAGACTAGGAGGGGGCCCCGTGTGACTCTAAAGTACTCTCCATTATGGATCACTGCCATCTCACCTCTGTCTGCATGGGTTTGAGTCTGGGATTCAGCCAATGTGGGTATGTGAGAAAGCTTGCCAGTAGCTTCTCGTGGGTCGGTGGTTCTTTCCGGGGTTTTCCCATATTTATCCTCCACCATTAATACTGGCTGCCATGTATAGCCTATCGTGTGCTGAAAAATGGCATGAAACCCTACAACAACAGCAACAACAATTAACAGACTAGGAAAAATATTCACTACTTGTTCTGGTGACATTTTTTTGAAAAACTGGCAACAAAATACTGAGGTTGGTGATTTTTTTTGCAACAACTTTTTAAAAGCCAGGACCATCCCTGAAATAATTTATGTAGACAGGTATGAAGATTAGATGATTTATTTAAACTATCAACTGAAGGATTTGTGAGCACTTAATATTTTATCCATTTAGTTAAAAATTATCATCTAGTCACCCTGAAATGGAGACAAACATCAAAATAATTGCCATTCTGACTTTGGATAATGAATATAGAACATGTAACTTTTTCCATTTAATTGTTTGCCAATCAATAAGTTTGTATCAGCTTCCTGTAATTATCACATAAACAAGAGATCACAATAAATACTGCTTGTAGGTGATACAGTTTCATTAGTCTGATAAATTAACAACCCAGTCCATGTTGATACTTATGGACAATATGTGGATATGTCACCTATTCATTAAAATGTGCAATTTTGCTGCAAGCAAATCTATCTGAAACAAACATGCATACACTTAGAACAAATACCAGTAATTGGTAACAGCCACATCTAGCATGAAATTCAAAATGGCCATAGGACAGATGGTCATGCTATTCCACGTGGATTTACGAGTCACCAAACATAGAATTTGCTCTGGAAATATAACGTACATGTCACCAGATGAACCCTTCAGCCGACGATAGCTCCACAGCCACAAGAAATACTGGTAAGTGTATAAAATGTACACCAATGTGTGCAGCCAAAAATAGCTGCAGATCTGTGCAATTTTTAATGAATAGGTGATATCAGCCCCTAAACAAAAGATAAATATCATCACAGGTGAGGAGCTGATTTATTGGCCTATATTTTCATGTCATCAATCATGCTTTGAACAAAATCCTCCTGGTGGTAATCATTATAGACATCTGCCTTTAATTTACAAACAAACCTGTAAAAGAAATCTCACGAGTTGTATTATGAACAATTAACACCTACTCAACACAGAATCAGCATCAAAACAATCTTTGAATAGCAGATGTTTTTGGAGTCTGCAATCTGACAAAAACAACCCAAGACTACCATAGGACCTAAAAGTCAGTGAGTCCCAGATACATACAAATATTTATAATTAAAATGTAATTGCTAAGTAAAATCAGAAATATTTTTTCCTTATTTGTCAAAAATTACTTCAAGTAGTAAATATTCACATTATCATGTCTGCATGAGAAAATGCAAGACTGACACTGACAATGATGACAGGATGGAAATGACAGAAGAAGAACGTACTACATGCAAATGCTAAATAAAGATGCTGATGTATGTACTGTGGCAAGATGATACCATAAAAAGCTGGAATTGGTCCTATGGGTACAGTGTAACCCAGCTATAACGTGAATTTGGATATGGCTACTTCCAATGTCTGGTCTGATAATGAAGGCAAGGGCAGGGATGGAGCTGTGCATAATGTCCATGATGATATGGCTCATTTGATTGTTTTTTTTTGTTACTGGTGAGCTGTCTACATTTAAAGTTTCTGCTAGTAAAAAAGTTCTTAACTGAAGCAGCAGTGTTGGCAATAATTATGGTATCCTCATCTCTGATGGTGTGTTTCATTGCAACCTCACCAGCACAGGTTATTTGACCAATATCACAGCATACAGCTTCCATGCATCATGTGCAGATTTTGCATATATCATGTGAATAACACCCCATACACTTCAAACATGCAAACAAATGGAAAATGGCTTTTAATAGTCTCCAGAAGAGTTTGTTTCCCAACACAAACAGAAGGGATGGGATTTAGCACCTATCCCAATACCCAATGGATGATTACTCTTGTTCGGGCAGACAACTCTGAGCACTACTGTGGATTTATACTCTGAAGATATTATGTTAGGGTAATATATTTGAAGAAGTCATGATAGTCAATTTATTCTCAGCACTGAAACACTTTTTCACACTACTGCAAGCACAATTAGTCATATTTAAAGGAAAACAAAAATGGTTTAACAAAACACATGATGTGATCCCTGAGATAAACTGTTAAATATAACAAAAAGGGTACAACCCCATTACCAAATGAACCCAACAGTGGATATGACCCAATGACAGGAATGAAACAGAAAGTAGGGGAAGTATATGATGCTGATATTATATATTCCTATATAATTTGTTTTTAACAGTACTTTTAACACACAGGTTAGATCATACTGAAGAAATGGGAGCTAAGTTCCTTCCCAAAGACACAGAGAGACAGAAAACCTGGGCTAGAATACGAAATCTGACTGTAACCAAACAAAGTATCATACTATTTTACCTAATCGAAGTACATAATCCATGTGCCAGAGTGACATTAGGTAATAGGTTAGAACAGGAAGAGGTCATATTCCAAATATGCATTTAACCCATGACTCCATGGCCCACACTGGGACATAACTACACAGCAACAGTGGGATTGAGAAAATGGGGAAGTATGGGATCATATAATACTCAATTATCAATTGAGTGGGAAATTATTATGTAAAAATGGTTGACCCAGGGGTAGGAGTAGTAACCCCATCACTGCATGCAAGTGCTTGACCCATGGGTAGGAGTAGTAACCCCTTCACTGCATGCAAGTGCTTGACCCAGGGGTAGGAGTAGTAACCCCGTCACTGCATGCAAGTGCTTGATCCAGACGTAGGAGTAGTCAAATTAATAAACTTGGCATGTGAGGATGTTATATTCCAAACATTAAGTGAACTGGTTACTGAAATTTAAGTGAAGATAAATAATTTAACTCAAAACTTTCAAATCTGAGTTTCTTTCTAGCTTGTGTAGTTTCTGCCACCCCAAGAATGACCTCACATCCCCATGTAAGTCTTAGCACCCTCTTTATAATGATTCTAATGAGGGCCTTATACTGAGGTATTCTCTTACAAGGCCATGTCAAAATAGAGCCAAAAATACCCCCCCCCATGTATTTTATGGTATAGATTCACATTCAATTTGTTCTCAACTGCCAAGAACTATAATCAAGTGCAGTAACAAGAACTAAATTTAACCAATTTAATGGGATCCTTCACCATAAGTCATGTCAGAAGTTAGAAGCATACAGTGGGTTGAAGCTACATAGTAAAGGAATCTTGTCACTGTATACCATACAAAATGTATGATGCTGAATAAATAATAGTACTGTAACAAAACTACCTCATTATAATGCTTTCTATGGGAGTCATAGAGTATACTTCCTTACAATTAACTACATGATACACTAATCCCCACTACAATACTGTCAAGGGAAGCCAAAGTATACGGTCTTATAATGATGTTCATGATACAGGATTCCCTCTCTGTATAATGCCAAAGTACACTACCTTATTGATTGTGTGTGTGTGTGTGTGTGTGTGTGTGTGTGTGCGTCTGAGATTTGGATTTTTAATGTAGCTTTTAACAGTTTTCAGTCTTACTGCTATGATGTCTACAGTGTGGCAGTTTATAGTGACATATAGCAATGAGGCATCATGCAGCAGACATGTAGCATGATGTCCCACCCAGTCGTATTATCCTGACACAAGACCGACCATTCCTAACACTAACCTCTTAATGCTGAGTGCCAAGCAAGACAGCTGTTAGTACCATTTTTGTAAGTCTTTGGTATGACTCTTTGGTAGGACCTTATTATGAAGTACATGATATATATATATACACACACACATACACAATTTCAATACTTGATAATGAAATGGGATACCTTCATTATAATAGGAATTGTGTTATAATGAAAAGCCTTATAATGAGGGAGTGATATTTAAGCCATGAGCTATTTGTACCAAATAGCATCTTGTTATTGTCTGAGTTTCATTCATTTCACGTCAAATGAAAATGAGTTTACATGATCATATATGTGATAAGGACCCCCTTCTCCCCATATGATTCTGGTCAGACAAATGCCCGTTTCTTATTGCAGACCCTAGTACACACACACCATGGTTTTATAAAAATGATTTAATACATATATAGTTTATTAAAAACTTACCTGCTTACCCTAATTTAAAACCAGTCCAATTCGAAATATGTTTTGGGTCTAATGGCTTTGCATTACATAATGATATTGCTATGTAACATTTCCAAGTGTTAAGCCACATTAAGAAAATAACATCATGATACTAATAAAGGAATGTTGGGTTAAAAAGTTATTAGAACATGTACAAGTAACATGAAATAAATAAAGTTTATTTTTTGCAATGTTATAAGTAACTTGTTACCGTTAGATGCAGGCTCTGGCTGTGGCTTTTCCCTCACAGACTTTTTACCCTCTAGAACCCTTTGAGTATGAAGCATTCCCCGAGTGTGAACATGGTATGCCTGTATGGAAATGAAGCCATTCTAAAGAGTTGTATATTCTAACGAGATACATTTTTATGAATTATGAAGGCATTTCTTATAATTATGAAGCATTACTTATAATTATGAAGCATTTATTATAATTAAAATCAAATTATGTTCTTTATTTAGAAAAGATAATTATATCCTGTACTGCAGTGCCATAGCTTTAAATGCTGAAAAAAAATGGATGATGTGTGTTACCCTTTAAATCTATGTTACAATACTTAATGAGACTTTATTATTTTGGGGTCTAAAACTTAATATACTAAATACCACAATGTATTCCAATATATCTTTCACATCCGCCACTTTTTGTACATAATCATTCTGTATGAAATCATTATTTTGATTTATAAAAAATTTTCATTCATGGAAATTTGTCTTGTTACTGAAATTATTTTAAAAAATATGTTCAAATGAAGTCTAAAATCGGAAGACTGATATCTTTGAGAATAAAAACTATATGCAAATAATATATTAAAGATGGTAGAAATAAAAACATTCTTTACTGACAATGTGTTTTAAAATTTTATGGCATGATATTTTACTGCTTATTTATTTACCGAATTCTTTTGTGAAGACCAGTGTGTAGAAAAAGCGTTTAGTTTTCGATATAATGAATACTGTCACTACTTGCTTATTAGTTCAACTGCAAACAATAAAGACCTTGGTATGTTGTTGCATAATGTGCCAAAAATGACAATTATTTGTTTGTTCTTTAGCTTACTCCTAACAAACAACACAGGTCCAGATCTGCTGGCACATTATGCAATGACAGATCTGAATCTGTGCAATCGACTTAAAGGTATCTATATACAGTATTTAACTTATATAAGAACTCTGACTTCTGAAGCTCTAAATCATCAACTCTTGATCTTTCTAATTAATAAACTGTAGTTAAACTTGAAATTATTATAATAACTTTAACCATTTTGTAAATCATCAGATATGTTTTTCCATTCATATTAAAATAATACCTACAACCATCTTTCCTAGACAGCTAAATTGGATACAGTGTTGACAAATATTAACTGCAATGTATATACAGTATTCCATTCGGCTAATCATAGCACAAATCATAATGAAATAAGATTCTGTTATAAAAGTCAAACTGTTCCTTTTTTCCACAATGTAAAAGTCTGTTTCTACATAGAAATAAAAGCCATCAGTATGTCAAAACAATATGGATACAATGAACTAGTTTGATTATTTCTCAGCAACATTCCATTTGACTGGCCAATTTTTAGTATACTGTATATACTTGTGTATAAGTCAAATCAAATGACAAAGACCCAGACATACCATTGCATTATTGACCAGCAAATCTGGGTTGATGCAGTTGGTTTGGAGTTATCAGTACAACAAGCAGCATAGACCCTGATCTGGTATACATTAGGCAACATCAATCAGGATCTATGTTATTTGTAGTTGGATTTGACCATATGTAAATATATATGGTAAATATGTGAAGCTCATGTGAATTCACTCTGACATCAGTTTACATATGTGACCTCAAGATTCTTGCTTCAAATAGCACAAAATCAGTACCAATTAAATCTTCTATCTATGAGGGATGTCCCACATTGAATCCCATCCTTTATCCAGCACTACAAATTAAATCAAGGACCCTCTCTCCTTGAATCCCACCCTTTATCCAGCACTGCAAATTAAATTAAGGACCCTCCCCCCTTGAATCCCACCCTTTATCCAGTGCTACAAATTAAATCAAGGACCCTCTGCCCTTGAATCCCACCCTTTATCCCGTGCTACAAATCAAATCAAGGACCCTCCCCCTTTGAATCCCATCCTTTATCCAGTACTACAAATTAAATCAAGGACCCTCCCCACTTGAATCCCATCCTTTATCCAGTACTACAAATTAAATCAAGGACCCTCCCCCCTTGAATTCCATCCTTTATCCAGTACTACAAATTAAATCAAGGACCCTCCCCCCTTGAATCCCATCCTTTATCCAGTACTACAAATTAAATCAAGGACCCTCCCCACTTGAATCCCATCCTTTATCCAGTACTACAAATTAAATCAAGGACCCTCCCCCTTTGAATCCCATCCTTTATCCAGTACTACAAATTAAATCAAGGACCCTCCCCCCTTGAATCCCACCCTTTATCCAGCACTACAAATTAAATTAAGCACACTCCCCCTAGAACCCCATCCTTTATCCAGTACTACAAATTAAATCAAGGATCCTCCCCCCTTGAATCCCACCCTTTATCCAATGTCAACTCTTCATGCAATGATCACTGTTTACTGATCTATTTATTTACAATTCATTTTGTTGACAAATTATGCATGGTATTTTCTGGATCTATATTTTATTTCAATAAGGTGTATCTCCATTAACGTATTCAGTAGTGTATATGGTAGGTGCTACTTTTTGGTGGGAATGTAGATCCCAATTCATCTGCAGAGAAAATAAAACTATATATCAGATGTAAAAATTATATTTCTGCTGCATATATGAACTTCATTGACAGAATGAAGCAAATAATGACATAAATAATGTCAGGGCATAAAAATGACATACTATGGTATTTGTGGCAAGATTATGAATACAAGTAAAGTTTTCAGTTTCAGGTAGTTAGTTATATTTATGCCTTCACATGCATTACATTGACATTTTAAATAGTGAAAAATCATCACACTTGTTGCTATTGTGACAATGATTCTAAGGATATGCATTTGTCAATTTGTTATTTTACAGAAGTTAATCGTAACACCAAAAAGTCTGGGCTAGCATGTCAAACCCATGCTTAAGCCACTGATGTAAACTTTGTGATGACTTCATATATATGATGCAGAATGAACTGTCTTTCCTTCATGATGAGATATCCTACGTATTTATATAATACATTAAGGAGTTAAGGAACTAAAAGCAAATAAAAAACTTATATCAAACCCTAAATGCAAATCATGTAAAATTGTGACTTTGTTACTAAGGTAATAAATGGTGTTGTCATAGAATGAATTGCATTTCTTTCATGATGGCATATCCTATTCATCCAAGGTTTTAAGAAAATACGCAAATTATTTTAACCAAAAATCTAAATGCAAATCTTCTAAAATGGTGATCTTGACCTCACAGATAAAAAAATACAAGTGTATTGCATAATAAGCATAATTTACTGGGGCCCCGAGTGGTCTAACGCGCTCTCCGTTACGGATCACTGCCATCTCACCTCTGTCTGCGTGGGTTCGAGTCTCGGATACAGCCAATGTGGGTATGTGAGAAAGCTTGCCAGTAGCTTCTCATGGGTCGGTGGTTCTTTCCGGGGTTTTCCCAGGTTCTTCCTCCACCATTAATACTGGCCACCATGTATAGCCTATTGTGTGCTGAAAAATGGTGTTAAACCCAACAACAACAACAACAAAGCATAATTTACTCCACAATAATTAAATTCAAGTATGAACAGAATCCATGAAGGAATTGAGCAAGTGAAAAACGTTTTAGAAAGCCTTATCACAAATCTTCTAAGACTGTGACCAAAGTCAATGGGAGAATTTGTGTACATCACAGAATGAACAGAAAATCAAATAAGAATACTCATCTGGCTGACATCTGCCTAACAAATAAATGAAACATCAGATGACCAGGAAATATGAGGCACTAGGATGCTTTCTGCAGAAATCTGTTCCAATGTAACTGGGTGAATTTGTTATGAAAACAGCTGTTTCAGGGTTCCAACATCTTTCTAATCTTCCTCCATATTTGATGGCATACTAGCATCATTCATCAATACTGAAATGATTCTGTCCCAGGATGCTTTTGTCAAAGCTGCTCAATATCTGATCAGTATCTTTTTTTTCTTACATAAAGTTATTTAAATGTTCTATTTTTTTAACAGTGGTCATATACAGTGGTATGCTGGCATCATTTTACAAATTTACTAACAATGTTTTCTGTCAAATTGGGTCAAATTCTGCTGTATGGTTTTTGAAAAGACTATTTTCAATGTTATTTAAATATTTAGTAACACTGCTCATGTTTTATGTTGGACTATTGTCATTTGTGTCAAATTGAAAGCTCCTAAAGATAGTATACTTTTCAACAAAACATGTCCAATTCTGTTTGGAGGATTTGTCATAGAAGAAAATATTTAAACGTTTTCTATTTTAAGTAATGGCTGTCATATTTAAAGTCACATTGGCATCATTTGTATAAACTTTAAAGCACTTTAGGCCAGAAATTCTTCTGTCAAATTTGGTCAGATTATGTTTGGGAGTTTTGAGAAGCTGTCATTCAAAGACTTTAATATTGTTAGCAATGGTGGCCATAAACAAAGGTAGACTGGCATCATCTGTATGAATCTGAAAGACCAGTATGCTTTATGTCAAGTTTGATAAAATTCTGTTGATTTGTTCTTGTGAATTTTTTTTGCAGATTTTACTACTGCTAGCAATGGCAGCTATATTTGTGATGAATCAATGCCATTTTAACAAATTATTAAAAGCCCTTTATGCCAGACTGCATTGTGCCATATTCTGTTTTGAGGTTTTTGAAAGGTCATTTAAATGTGTTTCTACTTTTGTCATGGTGACCATATTTAGCATCATTTGTATAAATTTGGAAGACATTCATTCTATGCTTCATGCCAATTTTGGTTAAATTCTTTCTTTTACTTCTGAGAAGTTGTTTTAAGGTTTTTCTGTTTTTAGTAATGCTAGTCATGTTTGATGGGCTATTGGCATCGTCTGAACAAATTTTCATGTTTGATGGGCTATTGGCATCGTCTGAACAAATTTTCATGACTTTTTTCAGGAATGTAAGCTTTCTGTAGAATTGGTCAAACTCTGTTATGTGGTTTTGGGAAAAAGCTATCTAAAGTGTTTTCACTTTTCAGCAAGTGTGGCAGATCCACATCATTTGTGTTAACTTGGAAGGCCTTCATGCATTTTGATAAATTGGGTGAAATTATGTTAAATGGCTTTTGCAAACAAGTCATTTCAAGTCTTTGTCAAATTGGATGAAATTATGTTAAGTGGCCTTTCAGTTATGGCTGCCATATTAGACAATGGATCAATATCAACCGAACTCTGAGAACAAATCTGAAAGACCTTTGTGATAAAATGCTCCTGTTAAATTGTGTCTAAAGTGGACAAGTGGTTGTTGAGAAGTTTTAAATAACAACTGTGACTGATTATGCACAATGATGCTGCATGACAAAGGTTTACACAATAAGCACTTGACCTTATGGCATGGTGGACCAATAAAACTATAGACATCACCACCACCATTAAAAAAGTGAATTGAGAATTATGTTTTGCTTAACATGAGCTTTACAATAAGCTGTTGTCTACTGTTCTTTAAATCATCTATCTATGGAGATTGTGCAATTCCTTCTCTGTTGGGAAATCCTAGATAAAACTATTGGGGAAACTGACATTATTGCATTAAAAAATTTCTTTCACCTGTAACTATGAAACAGTATAGCCAACTTTTCTTTCTATCATTAATTTTCATTAATGCTTATCATGCAATTCATTAATTCTTGAAAATTCTTTGTCAAGAACATGCTGCATTTAAATAAATTAAAATATTATTACACTGAAACCATTGTAATTTATTAAAGGGAACATTTTGATATTGTACCATGATTTACAGGAATAGATTTCCTGTTTAATTGTTTCTTCAGGGACCATGCTAGGAGACAATTCGGATGAAAAAGTTGCTCACTACCCTGAAATTTTACTTCAAAAAGCCATGAAAGCAAAGTTGCCACAATTCAGTGCCTGCCCTCACCTTTCACATTCCCCATTGATATTCTGAACAAAATAGTGAATCTACTGTGGTTTTTTAGTTATAAAGGAACTTTTATATGTATAAATGTAAAAAAGCAGATATATTTGCAATCCTTTTTTCCTGATTTTGTAACTACTAAGGCCATAAACTATGCATGATTTATAATTTTACTGCTTGATATACAAAGGTAAAAGGCAAAAGAGCCCTAAGAATAACTGAAAGTCAAAATCCAATGCTCTGCTGCTGATAGACCAATAATTATAAACAAGATCAACGAATTTTCCAATACTTCACCTTAAAATGTAGTAGTTTGTGATGAATAGCCTACAATGAGTATCAGTAACCTACTTTGCCTACAATGAGTATCAGTAACCTACTTTGCCTACAATGAGTATCAGTAACCGACTTAGCCTACAATGAGTATCAGTAACCTACTTAGCCTACAATGAGTATCAGTAACCTACTTTGCCTACAATGAGTAACAGTAACCTACTTTGCCTACAATGAGTATCTTTTTCAAGTTTACCATCTAAGAAAGCTATGACATTTTCACAAAGTGTGATAAGTATTTTGTGCATTTAATGAATGCTTAATTATAGATTCAGTAAAATACTAATTGTTGAAAAACTGAACATACTTTTAACTCTTACTCAATACCTCCTATTATGCCTCTTACTGATTCCTTAACTAATGTAGACATGAAGGAGAAGATCACCCAAACTTTGGAGTCCAGCATGGTTCCTGTCTTTCAAGTGATTATTAAGAATACCAACTAATCCTTATGAAAGGGATGAACAAAAACAATTATGGATTAACAGAGTGTAATTCTCTTTACAGTTTTTTCATACAATTCTGATCTCTTGTTTATTAGTCATAATTTGTGTACCTGTGTTGTTTTGAACTCCAAGTTACAATATTCACAGTAGGCTGAGTTGTCTTCCTCTGAGCTGCTGCCTCCAGATGGCTGCCTCATCATGTAATTACCTGGTATAGAACATGCATAGGTTATTACATCTAAATGCACAATATGGGGATGAAGACTAACTCATTAGGATAGTTAGTTTTAAAAAAAGTAAATATAACAGAAGACAACATATACTCGATTAAAAGTCAAATACAACTGCAAACAACATAGATCCAAATCTGCCACTGTATAATGCACCAGTCTCTCTCTCTCTGTGGACATTTAGCTCCATACTGTCATATATCTATTGAGATGAGAAATACAATTTTCTGATCACACCTTTAAGTACTCATGATGTTCTCTTTTTCTCTCATTTTAAGCAGTCAGAATATTTGTGTGTTTCAAATAAATCATTTCATGTACTATCAATCAAGTAAATTTTTAATGAGACAGCCGTAACTACAAATATTGCTGTCTTCATTTATGGCTAATCATTCTAATTTCTTATGAATTATAAAGCTAGCAATCCAACCAATATCTTCCAGCTGTTTATTCTTATTATTTCTTTATCCCAGATAGGCTGCAGTTAAACCAGGTAACAAAAGGTAAAACATTTATCTGTACAACTGAAATAATCTGTATGCAGTAATACTAGTTACTATTATATCTTATGTTTAGTGCATTATCATACTCAGGTTAGAACTTGGGTCTTAAGGAAAAGGCCAATCTGAATTTAAAACATCAAAAGGTCAACCCATTTACCACTAACACTGCATTTTCACTGCACTGGAATCCAAAAAGTACCTGAGTCAAAATCACATTGCAAGGCTATACTAGGAAGGAAAGCTTAAATGTTCTTTATGACCTTGTCTTGCTTTACCTGTTCATACTGTGCATTCAGTTTTCGATGCTAAACATAAGGCAACAACCTGTAATGCTGGAAGATGAAAAGGAAATACTCTACCTAAAAAGAATTATAAACAATTGGTATGTACTCACTTCTAAGTCTAATCCAACTGCAAACAACACAAACAGACCCTGATTATGAACTGCATAAACCCAGATCTTTTGTACATTATGTGATGGCAGATCTCAGTCTGTGCAGTTTGCAGTTAGATTCAATTTACAAACAACTATATAAGGTATAAAGTAATGTTTTTCTGATCTGTAATGTTATTAAATCATATAATCCTTGCCAGTAGCTTCTCGTGGATCGGTGGTTCTTCCTGGGGTTTTCCCGGATTCTTCTTCCACCATTAATACTGGCCGCCATGTATAGTCTATCGTGTGCTGAAAAATGGCGTTAAAACCCACAACAACAACAACATCATATAATCACTCTACATGCACGATGTAATGTTATTACGCTATATGATCACTCTTCATGCCTGATGTAATGTTATTACACTATATGATCACTCTTCATGCCTGATGTAATGTTATTACACTATATGATCACACTACATGTCTGATATGTTATTACACTATATGATCACTTTACATGCCTGATGTAATGTTATTACACTATATGATCACTCTTTATGCCTGATGTAATGTTATTACACTATATGATCACTCTTCATGCCTGATGCAATGTTATTACACTATATGATCACTCTACATGCCTGATGTAATGTTATTACACTATATGATCACTCTTCATGCCTGATGTAATGTTATTACACTATATGATCACTCTTCATGCCTGATGCAATGTTATTACACTATATGATCACTCTTCATGCCTGATGTTATCACAATGTTTTTGTTTCAGTGGCAGTATATTCCCATTCTCCACAAAATTCCACCCCTAAAGATGAATCAAAATTCAAAACTATTATGTATACACATCTACACGCCCAACTCATCATATCACAAGATTTTAAATCTCATTTTTTAATAATAAATAAAGAGTTGCCTAATATTGAGAATGAAAGCACATGTCTGGATTGCCAGGATTGCAACAATAACTGCCTTTCCTTTCAAAAAAAAGCACAAGAATAAAAACTGTCATTAAACTGGCTTTGTTAATTATGTGTACCTCTACCGATCTGTCCTCTTCTTCCTCCTCTTTCTCCTCCTCTTTCTCTTCCTGTTCCTCTTTCTCCTCCTATTCTTCTTCCTCTGCCTGCTCCTCTTTCTCCTCCTGTTCCTCTTCTTCCTCCTGTTCCTCTTCCCCTTTCTCCTGCTCTTCCTCTTTCTCTTCCTCTACCTCCTCCTATCCCTCTGCTTTCATTTCCTCCCCTTCTCCAATTCTGATCTTTTCTTCTGACCTGGAATGAAATGTTTCCCTTTCCTCTCCCTCCTCTGCCATCACTCTGATGTCTGAAATTTTGACCCCCTCCTCTACCTCTGTTGCCTCTAAATGAATCATACCTAAAGTTACCTTGGTTTTTGCATTGAAAATGCTCACCTTGACCTTTACCAATCTGCATTCCAGAGCTTCTCTCATCTATTTAAGAAAAGGAAAGGACAGATCAAGTTGGCAAAGCAATCATATCAACATATTTAAAATTTCAATTTAGCTGTATCCTTTAACCTAAATCTCAAGGTTCACTAGACCAGTAGCAAACTTCATTTTCTTTTCAATGAAGCAAACACTATTTACACTAATAAGGAAAACAACAAGCAATTGATTATTTACCTGAATTGATTCAAATTGTACTTTGATGAAATTCATCTTTGTTTCTTTGCATGTTTCCTTGGTCTTAGTAAGTTTTGTTATTTTTATTTTTATTACAAGCTAAAAATATAAAATAGAAAATTTAAAATAATTTATGACTAATGGTACTGAATATATTAAATGTCATTAAAAATTCATAAACATGTGACAAAATTAAAAGCAACAAAGTTTTCCAGCATTTTAATATAGCAATAAGATTTTATAGTGTATAATGACACTGGTTAGTTTTTGTTCAACAACAAAAGGAAAGTGTCTAATTTATTGTATGTATTTAAAGTGTTACTTATTATATTTCTAATTATTCTTTATCAGCTTAAATTACAGATTAATTATTCAACTTTGTGAGTAAAAGTCCTAATGAAAGGTTACTTCTATTGCTGTTTATTAGCAAACTGGCCTTGTACTGGTTGCGTTTTATCAACTTTAATCAAATTCTACTTAATGGTTTTGGTGATGTCATTAAATGGTTTTTCTGTTTTAAGTCAAGGTGGCCATAGATGATTAGCATCATTTGCCAAAATATAAAAGGTCTTCATTCCAGGATGCTGTCAAATTGGGCTAAATTCTGTTCAAGTGTTTTTTTAAAATCTTCTTTAAGCTTATTTATTTTAGTAATGGTGGCTACATTTGACAGTGGAGTACATCATTTGTAATACACTAAGTCAGGATGCTGTCTCTAAAATTGGGTCAAATTCTGTTGTGAGCATTTTGAGAATAAGTTAAAGTTTTGTATTCTTAGTGAAGGCAGCAATATTAGAAAGTTGACTGACAACATTTGAACAAATCTGAAAGACATATCATTTACAGTTGGTCAAATTCTGTTGACCAGATTTTTAGAAGAAGCTATTCATAGCTTTTCCCCTCCGGATTTTAGTAATGATTATCACATCTGAAGGTAGATCAGCAACATATTAACAAATCTGAGAGCATTTTCCACAAGACTTTGAAAGCTGCAGTCCAGAACTGCATCCTTGAAAAAACTGCAGTCCCAGCATTAAAACTATTCTCTTGCAATAATTTAGAACATTATGAGTGTATCGTTATGACATCAATATATGTCATCTGTTTGCTAATGCTTGTTCATTCTAAAATATTTAGTATTATAATAAACAAATGACAAATTAAGTGATTGAAACACATGATAATTGTCAATGTTTGTGATGTTACAATGAAAATTCTCAATTTTTTTATCCTGTCAATCTTTAATTTTGTGCACAGCTAGAAGGAATCAAGGAAGAGGTTACGCTTCATTTCCTATATTAATTTACCTAATTCACTTAATCTCATTTCAAATATATATTTTTTTTTAAAACAGTGAGAGAAAAAAACAAAGGAACATAGTCCATTAAACTTTTTTCATTTTATCTTAAATAACACAGCATACTACATTCACTTTCTCCTTCAACAAACTCCTTAAGTTCTGGACCTTCCTCTTTCACCATTATCAATTTTGTTTCTTGTTTCAAACATCCATAACCAATTGACTTGACTTGATTATGTTGCACTACGAATGTTCAGTGTTCTTTGGGTTGATATTGCATTATTCCATTCAGTCGCAACACCATGTGAAGAAAGCTAATAATGTTCCATTGTTTTCTTGTTGTTTTTTTGGCCCATGGGAATGTTCTGTTTATTTTATCAGCTAAATACAAATTTCTGTCAGCTAATCTCAAGGAATCATGCGCATCTTATTACAACTGTATGGTCTTAAAATAAGCAATAGAAAAGGGTAAGAACCAATAAGTTTTGTAAAATTCAACAAATAATTTATTTCCCTATAAATACAAAGTGAAAATGTAAAAAGAGGAACTTATGGCATTGTGAATTAAATCCCAAATAATCCTAGAATTACAGACACCAGTCCTAATCATTAAAGTTCTGAATATACTTTAGCAGAAATCAAAGGTAAATCCAACACTAGCGGTGTTGATGTGCCTATGGTGGCCCATGTAGTGGTGATGTGCAAACAGTCTTTTGTTGGATCATAATAATACAATCCAATATCATTATTTGCAATTTCAATATAAATTCAATTCTCTATTTACAAGAATATTATTTTTGATGAGCACTTTGTATATCCAGTTAATAAATAATCTAAATAAATAAAATATCAGCACAAATGAACTACTGGACACAACAATAATACAACTGAGTCTGCTCAGATCTTAAAGTACACATGAATAATTTCTAGAAAAACAAGAGTACCTAGTCATCTACTTGATTTCAGGTCACAATTAACATTTTCTTTAAAAACAAAACTATTACCCAATGGAAACTTTCATTCTAGAAGGTTCCCAATGTTTACAAAATAAAATCTTTGTTATAATTAAAAGGTCTGTTACTAAAATTATAATACAGAATGTGGGCAAGGTATATTTACAGGGGAATTCCAATAACATTAACTCAGACCCAAATATGTTGACTTCTATTAATAATGATGCTAATATTAAACCCATTTTCGTAGAGAAAATATTGGCTATGTATTAGTTGTTTACAGAATTAAAAAAAATCAATGATTCAGGTCAGAAAGAAAATGAACTTTATTTTGGACAAAATCAAGTAAAAAATCTATAGCATATCATGAAATTATAAAAAAAATTAAAAACCTAACAAAACAATGCAAGTCAAATACATGTATACATAACAATCTATAACCATTCACTTGGCACCATAGAAATTATGCAGTTACCAATAAAATATAACATATCACTTGAAAATTACATAATATCTCTGTACATGACAACAAGAAAAAAAACTGATCTTATGTTGACTTATGATGATTATCATCTTCTCCCAGGACGATAAATTAATTCCAAATTCAAGGATATATTGTTCTAAAGATGGTATACAAATAGCATTATAGTGTTCCAAACATTGTATAAGGATTTTTTAGTATAATCGATTAAAACTGAGCTAAATCATATGAGTGTGTAATGAGTCTTTTGAGCGTGTGTGTGATTAGGATTTTTAACAAAGCTTTAACAATTTTCCAGTCATATCACTACGATGTCTACAGTGTGGCAGTTTATAGTGATGTCTAGCACTGGGGCATCATGCCACAGACATGTAGCATGATGTCCCACCTAGTTACATTATCCTGACACCAGGACGACGAGTCCTAACACTAGGCCACCAGTACAGTCCAATGAGTCTTTTGATGATAAATATCAAATATAATTAGGCACTAACAATTGATTAACATGTCTTGATCTCCTTGTCTGCTAAAATCAAATCTATGCAGCTTCATCTGATCCTATTAAAATCACTTGAACTTTGATAGCCCACAAACTACATGACTGGTACTCACTTTTGTAAAAATAGACCAAATAAAATGCAGTCTCACCAAAACAAAATCTTGCATACTGAGGACTCAGCTGTTAGAATTTGTATGCATCCCAAAACGAAAAATAAGCATACTTTATCACAGATTTTGGAGAACCATGTGATAAGCTTAATGCCAGGATGCTTTGCAGAGATCTCGGAAATGCTTAATTACGCGTATTTGGACACAATTTTTGATGTGGGACGCAGAAAATCACCGAGGTGGGAGTCCTCCATACGCATGTAATAGGTGTGCGGCAAAATTCAAAGACTTGCCAGTCCTGCTTCAGCCACATGCTTTGTGGGAAAATGTGTTGATCAGTTAGCTGTGCTGATACTTACAATGACAGAATTCAGTGACTGAAAGACCCCTTGATGTACATACATGCTGGCATTTTATAAGAGTACATAAAAAAGAACCTGATGCAATAGCTGGGCAGCAAGTTCAAAGGCTTTGATTAGCGGCCGCGTGGGAAAATGTACTGATATTTACAGTGACTGAATTCAGAGGCAGAAAGACCCAGAGATGTACATGTGGTCATTTATAAAAGTACATCAAATAAACAACTTTAGCTTTCGTTATTGTGTTCATTTCTGAATGTAGCAGAATAAGCAGTGCACGTGACCTCAGAATCAAGACATGTTGAGACTTAGACAAAATGCCATTCGTAAGTGGGTGACAAGTCACCTAAAAATGTAAACTTCATCTTCTTCTGTTAGAAAAGCAAAAACGACTTCGCCCTGTGATTATTTAAGAGGTACATTGACTGACCATACCATATTTTTTTAAATGTCCCTAGCCTTAGCCCGGTTAGTTCTAGTGTTGTAGCAAAATGTATTCATCAAGGCATCAGCAGCTAGGCCTAGGTTTTATATCAATTACGTTGACAAAGAAACTCTTGCCCATTCACAAGCATTATGCTTTGATAGCTGATTGACCATTAACCCTTTTCCAAGTAAGGTAGCAACTATCAATTTCCTGCATGCTATCCTTTGATGATAAAACAAACAAACTTATGTTTTAAGATCAGAATCGGTGATTTCGTCATAAAATTAGTTTGAAACTTTAAGTGAACCAGTAGGCCTAATGGGAAATAATGGCAGACTTTGCTAAGCCTGGGATGTACCAGTTTATTAGATTGTCTGTTTTCTTAAATCACTGAGCAAATATATTCAGAAAAAATATACAAATCATTGAAACCAAAGCCTAGGCATTATGTTATTAAAGATTTAACTTTAAAATGCAATTTATGTTGGTCAGAAACATATGGGCCAATGGTATGTTGTGGAATTCGTGAGATGCGCTTTACGGTGTAAGCTGTTTTCTGACTTGACATGTATTTGCGAAAATACGGAAAAAACAGCAGATCAGATACTATTTATTTGCCTAAAATTACTACAAGTACGTATACAAATAAATAAACCATAAATTTGCGATCCTGTCAATGGACTGTTGTAACGAAGCTATATTATAATGAGTTATTACATTACGGAAACCTCTTCATCTAAAAATAGATGCACTCAAGCCTGTGTTGATTCTCTAGGAAAGAAGGGACTGCAACTTTTGATGGTGGGACTCCTATTTTTACCAAAATGGCAATCCTGGACTCCTAGTTTTAAAATCCTAGTGAGACCTCTGCTTTGTCAAATTTGCTCAAATTCTGCTGAGTGCTTTATGGCAAAAGCGAGGTTATGATTTGGAGTTACAACAATAACAAAACCTAAACACTGATCATCTGATAGTGTGTGTGATTTGGATTTTTAACATAGCTTTAAAAAAGTTTGGTCATATCGCTACGATGTCTGCAGTGTGGCAGTTTATAGTGGTGTCTAGCTCTGGGGCATTATGTCACAGACATGTAGCATCATGTCCCACCCAGTCACATTATCTGACACCAGGTTGACCAGTCCTAACACTAACCTCTTAATGCTGTGAGCCAAGCAAGGCAACTGCTAGTACCATTTTTATAAGTCTTTGGTATCACACGGCCGAGGTTTGAACCCAAGACCTCTCACATCTGAGGTGGATGCTCTAACCATTAGGACACTGGAGCAATCCATGATATTTTGTAATAATACATACAAGATTATTCACTGAAGTCCTTAGAACTAGTGTATTAGAGTATATTATCAAAGCAGTGGCATAGCAGCTGCCATACAACACCTGCAACTGCAGGGAGGAAGCATTACTATCAACAACTTTTATTCACTGAAAGAAAGTCCCAAAATTAAGGATGAAGGGGTCTTGGTGGAGAGAATTTCTTGCTATGCTACAATATGAACATTTTAGCAGTTTCATAATCCCTTTAGTTTTTCATATGTAATTTTGATAGCATTATTGAACTGAACTTTAAACAAATCTTCTCTTTCTTTATGCAACAGCCTGCAAGCAATATGGCATTTGGAGAGGTTTATGGTAACAAATCATGTTTTATAGAAACAGGGTCTATTACAAAACAGGCGATTTTTGGAAACACACTAATTTCTCAAACTCATGCTGAAAAGTCAACGGAATGCACTAATTATGCATCAGATTTGTAAGCCATACCATTATTTCTATGTTAAACTTCTCAAAATATTTAGAAAGTTCCCTCGTTTTCTTAAATGGAATAGTGAAAGGTGAATTTCCAAATTAAATATATAGTTCAAGATTAGACTGCAAGATAGAAAAACAATAAAACAGCTGTAGCTGATTAATAAATCAATTAATAAAAAAAAATTGATTTTTAATATAAAAAGCACTGCTAAGCAATCATTTATTTATTTGTTCTTCATAAACAGGCATCAAAAAATGTTTACTTCTGCCATGTCAAAAGTTGAGATAACCAGTACATTTAGAAACTTCAAACTCTAATAATCAATGTCATTTTCTATATCTACGAAAAATGCATTGTTCCCAAGGCATTCCCTACCCTCAAAAGGGGGTGGGGGTGGCCAAAACATTGTAAAGGGACAAAGGAATATTATAGTGTACAATTCACTAGTAGTGACCAAAAAAAATAGATAATCTTATTTGCTTTGACAAATGTCACCATAACTTTGTAGAATGCACTGTGCTATCATCTTTTCCTTACATTATTACCACAAAAACTTTTATCATGTAACTGATTAATACATTAATATGTTTGAATATCTGATTAACCTGAAAAGTGCTATACCCACTGGGGCTCGTATCATTGCTTACAAGTGACCTGTCATACATGTACTATATAATAACTACAAGGAAGGAACTTTGTCTCCTTGCTCATGCGACCTATTTAAGAAAAAACACAGATGTTACAAGCTACGCTTTGAGTAGCTTAATAAATCTGGTACATATATTTAGCTCAGGCATTCAGCTGTGTATCCCTATGAAAAGTTTGAGTTAATACCATACCTTTAAGGAATGCCAAATCATTTTCCCACGCTACCACTCGACATGACCTTGATCACGCCCGCTTCATATGCAAGTGAGATCAGTTGGCCAATGAGAAGGTAGTATTCCATTCAGCACATTCTTGCATATTAAGCAGGCATGTATGACAGGTAAACTGTAAGCAACAATACGAACCCCTGTAGCTATACCATGTAATTTTCTATTTTTTATCTTGCTCTCCTTTATTTAAAGTGTTCAGTTATTACTACCTGCATTGATTATAACAAATACCTGTATTTTCTTTTTTTCTTTTCAAAAGTATAATCATTAATTAAACCAAAAATTGTGCACTTGCATAAATTTAATCTACTGTCATTAATTCAACCTCAAAAATATATTCCTCAAGCAGCTGTCAAACACTTGATATTTTAACGTAGCTGACAACAAACCTTTAACATTTTAATTGCCAGATATGTTGTTTTAAAATAGCTGTGCTTTGGCATGTTACAGTTTTTATTTATTATTGCCTGGCCATTGCTGGCATCGATATAATGGACGGGGAATAAAAGTTGTAAGCATTATTTTCAGATCTTTTCCTGTGTGAATAGCCTTGGTCATCATCTATTGGCACAGTCCAGTGTCAGAGTGTCATAGGAGTGATCTAAGGAACTTATTTCACTACGTATGATTCGTTTTCTTAATTTTTTCCAAAGTAAACTTGCATCAGACACTTATGTGCAGCACCTGACACTAGCAATAGTGTTTGGAAACCGGCTTTTCGGTGAGACGGTGTGAGAAAGTGTATTTGCAAGGAATCGGCGGGGTATGAGATTTTGAACGGCTTAAATCTGTTACATTGTGCTGATTGGGCGAAGAGAAGTATATGTTATTAATATTTTTTCCGTGGTTGTATTCTCAGGGCAGAGTCCCGCGAAAACACGTTACAATATAGCGATTCACTTCACTGCATGTAATGTAACAACTGTATATTTACAGATAACACAAGCGTTCGTGCGGTTTATCGAAATTTTCTATTATTCTAATATATGCTAATATAACACTACCTTCAGTTTGAAAATAATTTGTGTAATCCATAATCAAATACCAAAATGATTTTTTGTCTTTTTTTAACTTTCGCGTGTAAAGATACTACTTCCGGTACAGGAAAGCATATATTCGCAATTTGTGCAATTTGCAAACACTCCATAAGCAGCCTTAAAATTAGCTAAGATTTGGCTCCAATCACGAGACCCAAGAGCTATTTTGAATATTCTCCTCACACACCACAAGTTGTTACATGGATATCAACATATATAGAATAAGTGTTTAACAAAGACTATATAAATGTTGAGATCTTCGCTTCATTACTGAATCAGAGCAAGTTCTGAATATACTGATTGAAAATAATCTATGTCGTTTAATAAAAGAAATAATAATATCTAAGTTAAACATAGCATGTCATTTCAACAACATAATACACAGCTAATATTTCTCTATGATTATTAATGGATGTAAACATATTGACTTCTATCTGAATGTATGATATTAGTTTTTTACTTGAAAATTCCTAAAGGTTTTGACAACTCTGAATGTTTTAGAAAGGAGACTGACCTAAATCCTGGCTTTATCATTATGTCTTGGCCTTGGATATCAGTGTTGTTTACCAGAAAAATTAATCATTCCTAACTTATCATCGGGATGTAATCATTCGTATTGTTGTGTTCAGTTTTAATTTGGGTGGATTTATGAATTCAAATTATTCAGTGAAATTACAAAGTGTTCATTAATTCTTAATGGACTAAATGATTAATGTGTAATTACAGTGAACTCAGTTAATGCATAAAGGACGAGTCCAAAATATTCCGAATTATGTCAACTCAGCTAAACACAACACATATGCATTAATGACATTACGTGTCCGGCGGCTAATTTATTGGACTACAGAAACCATAAAAAAAGGAAATTGTTCCGTAGTTATAGGTAACCATATTTGTATGGGAAAATATAATGAGTTGGGAGCTGTTTTCTTCGGTTTAATACTGCACGACCTGTTGGAGTGAAGTATTCACCCAAGAAAACGAGTTCCTATTTTCCCATCCAAATGCAGTAACCTTTTTATTATATACTCATTTTTAAAAATAAAAAAAATCTACATAAGGCTCAATTATAAAAGTACCCTACAAGAAACAAAGTAATTGAATTAATACTGTATTCCAAAATAAATACGGAACTGTAGAATCATCAATACACAATAACACTATTATTGCGCACATAGCACCGCCCAGCGACCTTGAAGATAGTCACGCGCTTGACATCAGTTTCATAAAGAATTGTCGTTGTGGTGTACTTAAAATAGAAATTTAGAGTAATATTGTGAATGAATGCGCACTGCAACAGTTTTGTCATTTGGTCTGGAATTAAACGATTTTGGTGTATTTTTTTGTATTTTTTGTATTTTTGTATTTTATTTTTTGTTTGTGCTGTTTTTCTTTGATTCTACTCAGTTCTTTTGATTATGGACTGGATTTATTAACTTTGTAAATTCCACACAAAGTACACGTGCCTGTGATTTAAGCAGGGGAGACGTGTTTGACTCAGCTGCATGTATATTTCTGTTTTGTAACTTAATGTTTGGAATCATAATGTGGTAAAAATATGAACTCTTTCAACTGTAATTATCAGAAGACGTTTTGGAATATCACAATCATTTCACTTTGAGTGCAGAAAGGAGAATGTTATTGCCCTTGGAAATGTTTTCGAAATTACATTACAATTTCGAAATGTGTAATCAAGCTTTAGAACCCATGACATAGTTCATGTAATTTAAGCAGAACTAAGAAAGTACATTTTAAGTAAATTCAAGATGCAACAAGTAAGTATATTTTTTGACATTCTTATTACCAGCTAAAGAAGACATGTTAATGCCTGGTCACTTGCATGTACTTTATAGGTATCCCAGCTATGTATGGCGTCTATCGCTAGCCTAAATCCGAAACATTGTCTCAACAAAGTTAACGTGGAAAATTGAATTCCAGCTGGTGTGTGACAGTCCATTCAGCCAGCGGAAATAAGAATTCTTCGTCGTCTTGGCTTATTTGCTCTGATGCCCTTAACTTTCAAACAAGCCCTTACGTTGTATTTGTTTCCACGAATTTAGTACTTTTACTTATAAAACGGAACGTATCTGATATATATGCGATGCCCCTTGTCATCAGTATGCTTTTCTATGCTATTTTATATACCCCATATAAGCAGCAGAGAGGGTGAACAGACCACTTGCTTTAAAGTCCATTTATGAAAATAAAAACTCCATACGAAAAAAAAAAAAGAAAAATATAAGCGTAATAACACAAAACTGAAGCCTCTAACCAAACAAAGAGAGTTTCTCTAATTGGGTTAGTTTTTTTTTTTACTTCATTTTTGTCGTTTGTGTTTTTAATTTTTTTTATAAATATTTTGTTTGCCCACCGTGACACTTATTTGTGGCCGGACCCTCGCTGCTGCTATTTAGATAAAGAATTTAAATTAAGAATTAGTATAATGTCTCTTAATCCCGAACGTGAGTCATTAAATGAATGGGGGAAAAAACTATGGATGAAGCAAGAGAAAATTGTATAAATGAAATAATACGACGAGTCCAAAATGATTCTAAATCAGAGTTAGATAGAGCTAATCGACTTATAAAGATACTGATGAGAAATCTAAAAATAATGAAAAACTGTCTTTTTTCAACCAAATATTTTTGCAAGACCTATATGATATCGTAATCGAGGATCATGTAAATGTATCGTGATAAATCCGTGTGGGGTAGATTCAGCTTTTGAAAAGAGGTTTTTGAACTTAATCATGTCCATATCCCCTGAACACCAGGTATGATGAATATTTCGCAGAGTATGTGTATAGGTTCCATTAAACACAACTAACATATCGCAGTTATCTCTGAAAACTTTAGGTATTTGTGTATATCGCTAAGTAACAAAAATCACATCTATGCTTTTGTTTCTGCCTCGATAAAATATCCAAGATGGATTTGATTCTTTGTGCAGCATCACATCATCGTATATCGATGATAAAATCAGTAATGCCATTACCATCCTCGTCCAACAATTTTGCATTTTCATTAAAAACCTTTAAGCACATCTTAGCATCTCTGGTAATCTACGGATGGTTCCACTAAATATAATTTATCCCACTTGAGCCATCTCACTATCAAATTAAGCAATAATTGTGTTTTATCCGATCCGGATGGACCTATTATTATCATTCTGATGGAATTCGGTGATGCTGAAATATGTTTTACTGTTTCGTGTCGCTGATAAATCAACGACATCCGTGTTGTACAAATATAATAAAATTTATGGATTTATATTGTGTTCGATGCAGAGCATCCACCTCCACCAGTGGATTAATAACAGTAATAACAGAAAATAAAAAGCGTGCACTTACAGGTAAATATGTGAAATGTGATACAAAATATTAATCTATTTCGTCTCGTATGAAAACAGAAGCTCAGTGAGCTAAGTATCTAGAAGAAAAACATACCCCCGGATATAATAATTGTGGTCCTGGAACTCGACTTGATATCCGACTTAACGAGCGAGAACAACCGAGACCTGGAGAGTATCCAGTAAATGCGATTGATCAAGAGTGCCATATTCATGATGTAGCATATAAAAATAAGGATTTACAACAACGGCTATTGCAGACAAGAAGTGGATTCACTCGTTAAATTCCATATATAAAAAATCTTTCAGAGAATCATTAGCTAAATGGTTGATAAGATCTGCGACGAAATGTAAACTAGTATTATGGACCGGTAATTAATCAACCGATTATTACTGTAATGGAATCGATGTATTATAGCCCATGAGGATATTGGAGGGGTAGAGCAGCGATTAGTAAACTCGCTGATGCAGCAAACATTACACGGTTTGTTGCTGAATATTGGTTAGCACGACAGGCAATATGGCAAATTTATCAACCACCAACTAAAAATATTCAGCATGCACATTTTGATGTCAGCACTCCTAATGAAGTTCATCAAGCAGATATTTTATTTTTACCACATGATACTATTAAAATTGGTAGACGTCAATCACGTACATACAAATACGCGTTAAACGTCGTTGACGTTGCAAGTAGATATAAAGAAGCAGAACCACTATCAACTAAGCTGAAGTTGTATCTGCTTTTGAACGAATTTATCAACGAGGACCCTTGCTATAGCCACAGTTACTACAGGTTGATCCTGGCAAAGAATTTATTGGTGCAGTATCGTCTCTGATGAAAAAGCAAAAAGGATATTATGATTTAAAAAAAACAATAATGACAACGTCATAAGAAAAGCTGAAGAATATCTCGTCAGATTTTCAAATAATTATTTAGACATATAATATTATTATATAAAATGGAGCAAAATAATTTATGAAAAGCCCATCATCAAGGATTATCAAGCATCTCGTGATGGTATTGTCAGGCACTGTCGACTAAAAAAGACAGTCGGTGCTGTTGAAAATACTGGTTATCTCAGATTTACTGATAGGGAAAAAAGATATTTTTGTCATAGGTTTGTCTACGAATGTTTTTGATGGGTAATCAAAGACGGCCGTTTGATCAATCATATTGATTCAAATCCAAAAAATAATTTGTTGTGTAATTTATGATAAATAACACAGTCAGAATTGTACATTTAGAAATAATGGAAGATATAAAACAATTACAAAAAGGGCGGTTAAATCCGTAAATAAATAAACTGGTGAAGAAATACAATTTCAATCAATGAACGCAGCTGGCAAATATTTTCGTATTTACTCGTGTTCTGTACAACATGTCGTAGATAAAATATACAAATCGGCGTTTTCGAAGAAAAATAGACAATTTTGTAAATATTTTTGAAGGGAGATTACTCTGTAAAGCTAAAATATCTCCGGTAGAGTAATTAAGTAGTTATCTCGCTTATTACTGCGCAATTGACCTCGGCATTTTATTGTCATCGTAACTAATTATATAAAATGATTTAACACTCTGTGTGATAATTAGTATCAATGAAGTAATATAATTTTGTAAGTGTTCAAATTAGTGAATGGATATTTACATCTTCTACTTTCGTCTCTGATAAATTCAGAAAATTATTCGCCCGCTTTCTAATACAGTAGTTATTTTTTAGATCTCTCTGTTATACAGAAATACGTGTATTTTAACCTGACTTAGTCAAAGGCAGAAATATAATGTGCAATTATTTTAATATGATGTGTTCTGGAAAATGGAAATAAATCCACGCTGTAGTTTATTTACTCAGTATAATAATAATCATTTGTAGGAATCCAGCACAGGTAAGTTCACATTAATTTCTGAAACGTGTATTAGCAAGGTTGTTACGTAATGCAGTGGTAGCAAGGCTGATTCTCATACTCGAGGTTTGGCGTTCCAATCTCGTGACTGACAAACTGTCGACGACGGCGATATTTCCCACTTTTCATTAAACAATGTAGGGGCTCCAGCCCCAAGGATTATATGTACACCTCCTCACCACGTCAAAAACGTTGTGATTTTGTTTTGCACTCTCCCCGAGGTTTGATATTGGGGAGGTGTGTGCATGAAATTGAAAGGCCTAGACAACCCTCTGAATCTGTAAAATTTCGTTTCGTTTAGGGATTCGCTTGGGGGGGGGGGGGTTCTATGCAGTTGGAGCCTCCAAAAATAAACCGTAGCGTGATTTGTATTCTGATAATAATATTTATTTTGATTCTCAAAATATTTTTTATTCTGATAATGATGCTGATTTTCTTATAAAAATCTGAGATTCTTATGACAATTAGTCAAAATTTATCGTTGTATCATTGATTTTAGTCGATTTATTAGTAGAAAATATGTTAAATTACTTATTCTCGAGGGATCAAACCTTACGCAGTTCTCAAAGTGATTTTAGAATTTATTGATAATTTTGTTCATTTTGTTCATTTTTAGCAGAAATTTAATCAGAATCAGATATATATATATATATATATATATATATATATATATATATATATATATATATATATATATATATATATATATATATATATATATAAACATTACTTCAGACAGTGTTTCATGGGAATTTATCAACAAATCATCAAAATCAATTAGAAAATTGCATGAGGTTTGACCATTCGCAAATCATTAATTTAACGGATTTGCAAGGATCATTCGATAATAATAATAATAGTAATAAATCTGATTATAATATTTATTATGTAATTTTCTGTTTTAGTAGGATTTTAACAATCACGAGTACCACATACCATATAAGATAAAATCTGACTGATTTTCATGATTTTAAGTACCATTCACCCCATCAAATTTATAAATCTTACTGATTTTCATGATTGTAAGTACCATTCACCCCTATCAAATTTGAGAATCAGCGAAGAACAAGATTATAATAATTATTCTGATAACAATATTTGTTATGTAATTTTCCGTTTTCGATGAGATTTTTATTATTTTAAGTATCATATACTCGATCAAGTGATAAAAACTGACTGATTTTCACAATTACGAGTACCATATACCCCATCATTTTCAATAATTAGTGAAGAATAAGATTGATTTTATCATTACTTTTCGTCACATCCATTTTTTTTATTATTATGAGTTTGTTTTCTTTATACACTAAAAAAAGTATTTCTTGATCATTATAAAATAACCGAAGCAGATTTGTTACAATTTATAATACCAGTACTTTCCACTGACGAACTATAAAAAAATCAGTCAACGATCTTATTAATGAAAACTTTCCGAAAATTGTTGAGTCATGGAGTAAAATAGCTCCACCAGCAGGTATTCTCAAATATGACAATGATCCGTACGGTGGCGGCCGACATATTTCACCAGGAATTGTTAATATAAAATCAACAATTGCAGTCAATCTTGTATGTGATGCAATTGACGGCAGCTATCAAATAGATCTTAAAAAATCTAGTCAGGCTCAGCAGCGATATATTTTATACATATCTACACCCCAAGTACCTCCTGAATATTTGACCGTACAAGAACCGATTAATCCGGTCTATTTGCAATGTCCTAATCCGCTATTATCAAGGATACATTTCAAACTTACTGACCAATCCGGACATTAACTTGATTTACAAATGAAACTCTGAATATAAATCTATATGTCAGATCATAGATCTTCACGTTATTGATTGATTTTCTATCCTGGGTCATAATCAGGAGAAATAAAATATATATAACAAAATTTATTTTGTACGGATTCTCTGTCAGACTTCAGGTAAATGTTACTTAAAATAACGAAAATCAGTCAAGTTTCATAATTTCTGGGGTAAAATGATACTTAAAATAACGGAAATTAGCTAGGTTTTATCAAAGATGGAGTAAAAGTGTACTCTAAATAATAAACATCTCAAAGAAAATAGAAAAAATGAAAATGTACATAATATTTATTTCATCCCTGACTTTGTCATAAAACAAATACAAATATTATAACAGAATGTTTTTCAATGATCATCAGTTAGATTTCATTAAATCGATGGGTATATATTTTTTAGAATATCAAATAATTTCATCAGTTCACATAGTTTTTAAAATTTTATTTTCTGAATTGAAATTTTTTCAATTGTCACTTTTAATTATTGATTTTGATTTTCATTTCTAGATACAGATTTTTAAATTTAATTTTTAAACGTCATTTTAAATTTCACTTTGGATATTTGTTTCCATTTAGTTTTCATAATCAATATTCATTTTGATTTTTTCTCCTCAAATATTTGTCTTTTCAAAAAAATTTCCTTCAGCGTATTATTGTGTAATTTCTATTTCAAATTAATTTTTTTAAATTGTGTTTTCTCAACTTTCAATTTTGGAAAAAAAATACTGCCATGCTTAATTAGCCATTTCAGTTTTCATTTCAAACTTTTGTTTTTGTCACAGTTTTCATTTCCTATTTTCATTTTTAATCGTAGGGTGTCGATGTTGCTTTGAATAAACTTTTTGCTGTGCCAAACCAATGATTGATAGAGAGAATATAAAATATAATGTTTGACGTTGAAAACCGTAAAACATGAGTAACATAGTATTCTATGCACAAATTGAGATAATGGAGGTTGTGCATCTTACATACAATGTTTGTACTTGTTAAGAAACTAATTTTCTCTCTCTAAAAATGCGAAAGATAGTCGTGCTTACATATACTATAACTGTCAACATGTTTTATGTTATAAGGTTACTTATTTTGTGAACGACATAGACATACACAACCCCTTTCACAACCACATAGATCACTTGGAAAAGAGATACTACAGTGTAGTTAAATTATTGCCGAATAAAACAAAAAACTAACCCCATCCATTATATTCACCTCTTTCGTTTGGTGGGTACATACGTATGTTTGTGTGTATAGATTGTGAAAGCAATGCGATTGTTTTAACGTCTGAGGTATCATCAAGAAGACAAAATTGTAAACACTGATCTTCGTTTCTTATTGGTAAAACAAAACAATAAATTGGAAGATATGAATAGAGAAGTATTCAAATAAACTTTTTGCTTACCTCATTTACAGCAACTAAGAAAGAAGTATGATATTGAAATGACTCTCGTTTATAGAACACGTAAAGCGGGAAAACATTGACTCCAAGAGGTGAAAGTTCGCAGGAAAGAATAGCCACTCAGTTTCGATTCTTGGATTGCGTCTTCGAAAGTCATAGAATATAAATAGAAGTAGAAGTGACCACCATGCCGTATACCATAGCAGATATCTCTTCAAGAACTATAAAAAGAATAACATCTACAGCCACCATGGGTTTACTATGGAGAACTTTCCTTAAAACCAATCGTCTTTATCTGCCAAATCGTTGTAGTGTATTGTGTCAATGGACCAGCATTAACAACAGTAACCTTGCGGCTAAAGCTAGTCAAACCAACAATTCTTCCAATCACAGTAGCAGCCCTCTTCTTGAATCCATTTTTGAAAATCATTCCCCTTGGACATCGACTGTGCAGCAGTGAAACAGAGACATCAGCGAGCAGAAGGTCAGCGCGAATGCAGAGCGCCATCACCTTCGGCGTGGATGTTGCTGTGCAACAAACTCTTGTCCCAATAGAATGTGATCGTACATGACAGCGAAGTGTTCCTGCGAGACAACAACCTCTGCAAAGAATGCGAAATGGCGGCGAGTGGTAAGGAGTACGCGATTCTATTTAGATCTACAAATTGTAACATAGTGGACTTTAGAGGGAAATATGTTGTAAAGGTCGCCGAAAGGCTTACTGAACAACCCGAACCCAAGAGCTGCGAGAATCACCTGCAAGTGTCTAAAATTGGCTGATCTGTATTGTGGACAAGTCCGTCTGCAATAACTGCAATTTTTACAAATAGGTTGGAACAGACAAAACACCAATACACATTTTTTCAGACTGATTTATTGGACTAAGCTTGCTACATATAAAAACTTGAAAAGTATTATATATTCCCGACCATGTAAATCAACCTTCCTTACTTGCGTCTTTTATCAATAGCAGGGCTAACATCTGCTGCCTGGCGTGACAGACTGCATAGTGGTAAATAACATATGTTAGGTTGTAGAAGCAACAAGTGACAAGGTCGCACAAACTAGATTCAGATACGTAGAACATTCAGTAACTTTGCGTTTCTATAACTGAAATACAGGTTGGTAGAATTTAACTCCAAATTTGAAGTTTATTATTATTTACGACAGCAAGCATGTCGTTGAACCATAGTAATTTTTCGATTAATAGAGATTTTACTATGCAAATAAGCGCATAGAGACAATGCCATAGGGTGAGACCAGGTAGGTAGGTGGGTGTTATTTATATTTGATTTAATCGTAGTCTTTTTTTTTTGGGGGGGGTAACAATCTTTTATTTCATTACATGCTATTGTAATGTAACATTGTATGCTGGACTTGACCTTGTCCAAAACTGAGTTCATTTCTACTTGACCTGATTGACTTTGTAAAAATAAAATTGTTTCATTTTATGTCAACAACTAATATATAGCTAAATTATTCTCTATGTTCATGGGCCTGATATAAGGATCTTTATTAATAAAAAAAAACAAATATGTTGATTTGGTTAGGGTTTTGGAATTTTCTATGTGAATTATACAGGTTATTGTGTTGTAAGTAAACAAGGCTCATTGGATCATTCTAGAAAGTTATTTTCCATTATAGGTATTCTTTTTATAGAAACTGCTAAGTCTGACTTTAAGTCAAGTAGAGAACTACATATATTGTAACTGAGGATTTTACCATTCGTGCTTTAACATCTAGCACCTTCAAGTTGTATTATGCTGTGACCAGTTTGGGTTGAAATTTATTTTCTTCGAATTACTGAATTCAAGTGATTATTTTCTCTGGAAATACAAAAGTGCTGTCGTAAAATTATTGGATATGTAATATGTTTAAACCTGGAATTATATTACTCTGATTCAACAAAACGTAGTTATTAAGTTTTCGACGGCAACGTCGTAGTAGCCGTCTATGATATTAAAGTTCTACGTTCAAGTTTTCTCACTCAGGACCAGAGACACTTCGTGTTCCGCCAAACACTTATAATAAACCGTATTTTGACCATCGACTCCTTTCAAGGAATCTGCATTTCCACGAAGTTATAACTGATACACGAGCCTATTCATAAAGATATAGCAACTGTGTGTGTGTGTGTGTGTGTGTGTGTGTGTGAATACAATGAAAGTTTGATAGGTAGTGTCAGTTTTCATGAGGTGGTAGTCTACTTATCACACGTAGGTTCTCTTGGTTAAAAGTCGTAAAATGCAACGTTCGAAACGTTTCACTTATAGCTTTCATATTTACACTTTACAATAACATTTTAACATTTGTGTCCGAAGGTAAACATAGTTTTTCACTCACATATCAAGTATTTAAAAAAAAGTTAAGATGTAAAAATGGCAAAAATGGTTTAATTGTTCATCCTTTTTCGAGAAATTAATTCACATTTTGAACAACGTGACACTTTGAACAGTTCAATAATGATAAAGTGGCAAAAGAAAGAGACAAAAAATGCAGTTCCATTCATGAAACGTTATTTCAAATCTCTGATAATAAAACTTCCAGCACATTTAGGAAACAAAATGTTGAAGAGCTTCAGAAGATATCACAAATCACGAACTCCAAGAGCATATAGCATAATATATACAGAAAAAAGATACTGATACTATTGTACAGATTATTGGTAAATACAATATTTAGGCTTCGTTTAAAATATAGCTGTATCACTGATTTTCATCGTATTAGTTATTTCTTTCATTCCATAAAGTAGTTATATTAAACCAAAATTATATACTGGTGATCAATCTAAAACGCTGACATGCGTTTACGCACAACTAATCGAGATCTGGTATCTCTAACTCCTTAATTTCAGCAGACGACTGGTTCCCCAATATCTGAGTGCACAATAGTTTGATGACATGTAGAGGCGAGTCTTGGTGAAATAAATCTTCAAATGGATGAGACAGTGGTACAGCCTTATCAGACATTTGACTCTTATTGGATTGAGACAACTGAAGCTGAGTTACAGAGGTCTGTGTCGCTGGACTTTGGCTCACTGTGAAGAGACTAGTAGCCTTCTGACACGCGTAACTCTGGTTTGCTGCTGTCGTTGTTTTGGTAAATGTTTGTCTAAACGAACGAGTTGGATGAGTTCCAGTTTGACTATTCAGAGTGAAATCTGAAGGCACATTGCTACTATGTGCTTGACTACAAGGAAATGTTGAGAGTTTTTCCTCGGCAGATACCGCGGGAATACCGAAAGCATCACTGGCTATTAAACCAAAATGAGTCTGACCCGATAACATGTGATTCTGTTCACTAAACGTTGTCAGTGTATCACTTGTCACTCCCAATGTCTCTGGTAAGTGACCCTGTGGTGACACGACTCCTTTCATGTGCATAGCGTGCGCACTGATATCTAGTAACTGACTCTCTGGAAGCTTACGATGAGTCGCGTTTGTTTTTTCTGATTTGGTTATGCTACATATTCCAGGGCTCATAACTGTTTCTGAAACTGGGATGTCAGTAACTGTCCCATTCATCATAGAGCTGTGACTCATCTGCATATAAGCCAGAAGTCCCTGATTGTCTCTAGTTAAAGCTGGCGCCAGAGTCGTATCTTCCAATTCTTGTTGTCCCGCGAACGAATCATTTACTGGTCTATGTCTGGAAAAGATTACGGTGTGTGATCCTTTGCCCCGAAAGAACGGGACATTGACTCTTGGTTTCTTATGTTCCTCTGATGTGTTAGGCATTTCTAAACTTCTTTTAACATTTCCAGACCTACTGTTAGACTGGAATAAACTGTCCCTATTATTGTTTTGAACAGAAGAGCTCAGTGGTGATCTTGTTTCACCGTATTTGTTGAGATATTTCGTGAATATCTCCAGCATAGGGGAATGACATGCAGAAATATTCTGTGAATTTGGAATTGTATTATATTCGGCTTTAACTCTGCTACTCGCAGTCTTTGTGAATAAGCTTTGATTTGAAGAAAATGGAGTATTTAGTGGGTCTGCAGGAACACTATTACCTGCCATCGATAGTCCTGGTACGTCAAACGATTTAGAATGAGTAACTGGTGTGCCAAATATACTGGATCGTGTCAAAGATGGTTGTCCACAGATGGCGTTTAATTCTAGGTCTGAGATTGGAAGACTCTCTTTAGCATGATCTGATGAAAATGTCAGCAAAGTAGATCCCTGAAAAGGAACGGTACCGGGTTGAAAATGGAGCCCAAAGTTTGTATTTGGTTGCATTTGATTTTGCTTCTTGGAATCCTTATTCAGCAGTCCTCCAAACGATTGTTCCAGAATTTTCTTGGCGGGAAAACCTCTAGCCCTCTGGTTCTGGAACCAGACGTTAATACGCTCAATATGAATGTTGAGTTTTTCACTAATGGCCATTCTTGTTCCCATGGATGGGTTAGAGTTCTCCTCAAACAGACGGCACAACACAGACAGCTGGAAAAGCGAAAACTTCTCCCGCTTGTTGCAGGCTTCTTTTTGCCCCGACTTCTTGATCGCTGAAAAAGTAAACAAAAAACAAGAATGATACAGAAATCAATGAAAGGTTCATCAAACAAGCATTATGTGGAATACTTCAAGAACTGTGTGTTCATAAGTGTGAACCCAACATAACTGGATCCCCAAAACGGCAAATTGACCTGACGGGTCTTATATCTATTGAAACTGGTATAAAAGGGAGGGCACATTTATTTAATTGGGGGTGTGGTTGTATATTTTTAACCGCTTAAACTTTTAATAAACAAAGAGAAGCATAAAATCTGACTTGGGTTGCAGCAAGAAAATTAATTTCCTTCCTACTATATTCTTTCTTTCTTCTTGAGACCTGTACACATCGCATAAATCTTACTGTTTTGCAAATAAATATAATATATCCTGGAGACTTGTACACATCGCATAAGTCTTACTGTTTTGCAAATAAAATATAATATATCCTGGAGACTTGATTTAGACCATATAGTGTTTCTGAAACGGAGATTTCTTTCCCGAGACTGTCAGTTTTATGACCTAAAAGTTGACGTACCTCACATGGAAGATAAAACAAAGTTTGACCATTATTACAGTTTTATTACCTAAAAGTTGATGTACCTCACATGGAAGATAAAACAAAGTTTGACCATTATTACAGTTTTATTACCTAAAAGTTGATGTACCTCACATGGAAGATAAAACAAAGTTTGACCATTATTACAGTTTTATGACCTAAAAGTTGATGTACCTCACATGGAAGATAAAACAAAGTTTGACCATTATTACATGTACTATTCTTATTTTCGAGTTTCCTATCATCTTATTATTTATAAATCATATGAAACTGCGCTGAGTACTATACTTTCCCACAGTAATACTGTTTTCAATCCGTCAATATTCTTTGTGAAATTACCTCAGAGATTTTCTGTACAATATTTTCTTGACTATGCCGCTCTAAAACTTAAATCATGGAGCAATTAGGATGGTAAGTTCCACGCCATCAGAATGTTTAAAATGGCATTTTGAAATAATAAAGTCATTGATAGTCCTTTTTGAATGGCATAACAAACCAATAATACATAAATACTGAAACCAGTACCTTTAACACCCTTCAGCATTTCCATTGTGGCCATTTGTAGATCCTTATTGTCCAGCCATTCCTTCATACGGATATAAGGGAGCCGGCCCCTGTGACTCAGCTCACCCCACTTTTTCGTGCGTCCCTTGTCCAGCAGGAAGCTAAGGTTCCCCTGACTGGTCTCTTCCATGATGTATCTGGCGGCAAATCTCTGAGATATTCCATAATTCTCCAGCGTGGCTTTGAACTCGGAAACTACAGCTGGAATATCAATAGGCGTCTGGAAAAAAACAACAATATTTGAACATACTCATTAAGTCGGCTCCAGCTACAAACTGCATTGACCCAAGTCTGCTGTCGCTTCATACGTCGGAGGATCTGAGTCTATGCAGTTTGTTAAGAGTCAAAAGTAGAATAAATGACATATAATATCATTTGTCAGCGCATTTTGCACCGGCAGCTGACGGTTTATGTTCTTTGCAGACTGTAAAATATAGGTGCTAGAACTCGAACGAAAGTGTGTGTGTGTGTGTGTGTGTGTGTGTGTGTGTGTGTGTGTTATGCACGTAAAATACTTTTCAAAAATTCCAGCTGGCGTGCATACATAGGTATAAAATGTTTTCCCCAGATCAACATCATCAAAGCTATCAATTTTTAGGAAATATTTGTTTCAATTACATATGCTATGCCCGACTAATTAGAGATCTGACTTCGGATATTTTGAAAAAATAGCATCATCAACAGGTCGCACGTTTAATCAACATAGTATGCATCCATTTTATTTATGTTACAACTTTCTTGTAAACCTGCCAGACATTAAGTAATGTATGAAAAATTACAATATTCATCTGGCCGGGAATCATCAATACAAAATTGATTACCTAACGTTGATAATGTGGACAAAGTTTAATATTTTCACAAAGCTTAAGTCTGTTTTGAATCATTAATTTTGAATGTAAGTTTCTAATTTATGGTAATAACATATTTGCTTCACTAACCTTGTATAATCATCGAACTGTTGTTATTTCAAAGCTTCAGCGGGTAAGGGGTGGGGGTGGGTAACCTGTATTGAAAACGGAATCTTATAGTCTGAATCGCTTGAAACGTTGAAAACAAATAAACCAAAATAGGATACGACCACAACATTTAACTCACCTGAAAGTAGTGCTCAGAGTCGCCATCAATATGATCGGGATCTGTGGAGGACGAGTCAGGGTGCACGTATGAGGACAGCCAGTTTTCGACTATGTCTCTCCTACTGGAACAAACCATCCTCGGACCGATTGGACTATTTGCTATGTTTGGGGTAGATATTGTATCATTCCTGGTGATACCGATGCGAGTAGTTGAGGCAACGCCTTGTTCTTTTCGATTGTTGGGTGTGAATTGGTGTCTGATTTGAGGGGAAACTGGGTTGTTTTGGTATTTATGAAATCTGTTCTGATTGAGCCAAGCTACATCACGTGGTGCAACATCATCCTGTAAAGAAGACACGATATAAATGTGAAAGAAGTATAAACAACCTATTTGTTGCGCGCGCGCGCGCACACACACACACACACACACACACGAGACCCATAAAGAAAAATGTAACTTTCAAACTGCATCTTAATATTGTTTTCAGCGTACTTACCGATGGACGTTCGATCTCTGATTGCGTTCACAGTGCGTCATCAACAACGATGAAATCATGTCTCTTAACTTCTTACCCAAAAAATATTGCGTTTCGTTTATCAGAAACAACGATGTTTAACATATATTTGACTTTTGTTTTAAAAGCGCAAGGCTGACACTTAATACAACAGAACCAATACAGATTCAACATATGACATTTCTTGCCAAAACTGTTTTGTGTCGACACCCCCCCCCCAAGAAGAAACAAGACAATGGTTTGACGTATTGCAAAAACTCAGAGATACAGTAACAATGATCAATAAGCATGGCACCAGCTAAAGCAAGCAAGAATGAAAATACATCAAAGTATGGATTATACAAATAAAATGACGCATTAGCAACGCCTGATATAAAATCAGTAAAAACAATCAAAATCCCATTTTTTTAAAAAGAGACTACCTTCCTACCTTTACACAGGAAATACTATTTAAAAAAATCCAGGTAATTCATTTTGGGTGCTGCAATTGTTTACTGACAAGAGGTTCACAGGACAGATAGTCTATTACAGGATGGAGGAGTAAAAATAAATAAGACCTTCAAAGTAATATTGATCACAAAACCAGGGAGAACACAACAAGTATATCCAAAACCATCACTAGTAAATAATAAAACAGTACATATGATAAACGTGATGAAGTTGCCTACAATGTAAACAAGTTTCTAGTAAGTAAAATATATTATTGCTGTTGTTGTGGGTTTAGCGATTTTTCTCAGTACATCATAGGCTATACATATCGTCTAATTTAACTTGTGGAGGAAGAACCCGGGAAAACCCCGCGAAGAACTGTCCCATCTACCGGCAAGATTTCTCATATACCTACATTGGCCGAGACTCGAACCCATGTGAGAAGGCAGTAATTGGTAAAGGAATAATTTTTACACCACATAGACGAAGTAAAATCCTATAGACTTTTAAAGATGGGTACAAGTATAGAATTTAAACATACAGCTTTTCCATAACTTTCATATGACATATAGAAACAATTAAAATTAAATACATATATACATTATACAACCAACTCCGTATGCTGCTGACGAAGTCAATCGTGCCCATTGCAACTTGTAAAGGAGACACGATTAGTCGTAAAATAATACAAATAGGAAAATGAAGTAGAAAATAGTTAAAATATAAAGACTGTAAAATGAACAAGATTATCATGAGATTACAGTAGAAAAAATGGTCAGATTAGAGAAAGAAATCATCAAAGATTTGAATATAACTGGAAAAGAAAACAACAACAACAAAGAAATAAAAACAAATTGAAATGTATAAGCATAGCCATAAACGTTTTTATATAAGTATGTGTAAACATTGTCAACCAAAATATTTTAAAAGTGTGCCAAAGGCATAGAGCGTTTTCATACTATGAATAATGTACTTTAAATTTACAAAAGCAAACAAACAAAACTAAACCGAAACATATCATCTTATCATATACCCTCAAATTAATAATATATTTAATTAAATAAAAGTCTATTACACTTATTATTTTTTGTACAAAAACTAAACATTTTTTAGGTTAATTACACTTTGCAATTTGATAGTGACGGTTCAGATTATTGACTACGGAGTACAATGTAATATCAGATTCTGCCAGAATCAATTTAACTGGGATATATGGATCGCAACAGCAAATTGCGGTGTATATTATATTGACATGTAACGTTGACATTTGGTCCATGAGCCTGTCCAGTGTGTTTAAGATTTCTATTTGTACCTTCCAGAAAAGAAAACTGCTGTCAGAATGCATTATTCCATTACCTATTGAAAATAAATTTAATCAAACTAACAACAGCGATGAATTGAAACGATTTAGCAATTTTAACATTCCACCTCACGATGACCTAAATAAATGATCAGGATAAAAACTTACTAGCTGCACTCAACGACTTCTTTATTATCTGACTGGTGATCGTGTAGCTGTTTTTAGGTATCTTGATGATTTAGTCCAGATTAAAATCTGCGTTAAGGTATCTTGATGATTTAGTCCAGAGTAAAATCTGTTTTAAGGTATCTTGATGATTTAGTCCAGCGTAAAAGCTGTTTTTAGGTATCTTGATGATTTAGTCCAGAGTAAAAGCTGTTTTAAGGTATCTTGATGATTTAGTCCAGAGTAAAAGCTGTTTTTAGGTATCTTGATGATTTAGTCCAAAGTAAAAGCTGTTTTAAGGTATCTTGATGATTTAGTCCAGCGTAAAAGCTGTTTTTAGGTATCTTGATGATTTTAGTCCAGAGTAAAAGCTATTTTAATGTATCTTGATGATTTAGTCCAAAGTAAACGCTGTTTTAGGTATCTTGATGATTTAGTCCAGAGTAAAAGCTGTTTTAAGGTATCTTGATAATTTAGTCCAGAGTAAAAGCTGTTTTTAGGTATCTTGATGATTTAGTCCAGAGTAAAAGCTGTTTCTCTTTTTAAATCTGATGAAATGTTAAAGCCTGTATAAAACACAAGGTGAGAGATAAAGAAAACAACCACTAGGAAACAACTGCAACGCCGATACAAAGTTCTGGAAGAAAAAATCATGTCTTCGATCCCGATACTAAAAAATACCTTAGTTTTCAGGAATTAATTAGGCATGAAAAACTACAGAGCAAAACAAGCAACATCTTTAACTTTTTTATGATGGAACACTTAAATCTCCGTGAACAGCTGCATTTTGATTGCTTCTGAAGAAATTGATTAAGATGTCAATGGGCCCTCAATCAAATAAGGATATATGAGAAGCTGTATAACATTTGCACTTGATTCACAATCTATTAAAATATCTGAATTTCTGCCGCACAAAAAGTGTTCCTTATGCTGGAAACATACGGAAAGTCAAACTTGTACTGGTAAATGCTTCAGCATTTGCATGCTTTTTGTATATACATACATACATATATATATATATATATATATATATATATATATATATATATATATATATATATATATATATATATATATATATATATATATATATATATATATAATAATAATAATAATAAAAATAATAATAATTAGCATAGCATTCAACTGAAGACAAATGTCAATTGAAACTAAAAACAAGCGTCACAAGTACAATTTTATCGCGTAACACTAAACTTCGCTATAAGGGTAGTGTACAACATGCTTTTGAAACAGCCACTGAGGTTTCAATCTGGCCCACCATCAAGCATGAATAGGTTTTAAAATGTACGGCTAATTATTCCAATATCATTAAGTCATTCCCTAAGAGCACATAAACTTCTGCTTGAATAAACAGTGTAGCATCTGCGGGTGAAAATACACGCATGTAGTGGATACTTAGCGTGATACATAACCTATGATACAATCCATATCGATTAAATTAAGAATAATTAGACAAAAGATTCATAATTATTCATGGACGCTGAAGAATGAAAGAAACATTTATAACATAAATATCGTTCTGTATTAATTTTCGACCTTTTGGTTTTGACGTGAATATCAAAACGGCACTACTGTACTTCGGTGAATCCCATCACCACTGGCATGTGCAAAGACGAATGACTACACATTCGATACGACCGTTACTGTACCCTTTCTTGGTCACAGTGAACTTGTACTTATGAACAAATGGATAAGACTAATGTTCGAATGGAAGCCTAACAAAAATGTTAAAATCATAAATACAACAGTACAGCCTGCAACGAGCAAGCCAATGGCATATATATATGCATGTGTGTGTGAGTTGAGAGAGACAGACAGGGCGACGCACAGAGAGAGAGAGAGAGAGAGAGAGAAAGAACACACTGCTTTCGTAGTTAGATAAACGCTGTCAGTGATAATGAAGTCATCAACAAAGAATTTATTTTAGTCATTTAAAACCATATCATTGACGAAAATTAAAAAAACAAACAAACAGCGTGTTATAGTAAAAGAACAAAACAGAAACATCAGAGACCATTGTACCCTAAATACAGACATTTTTCACAGAAAGTACGAAATTAAGAGATGAGCTACGAGAAAAACTTACAAGAAAACTGTGCATACAAACTTAATGGCTATTTAAATTTCTTGTACCCAGGTGTTCTTTTCACAGCTATCAAATATTTGTTGTGCAGTGTCAGGTAAAATAAATGAGTATTCTTGCGATCATACAATATATTAAACAAAAACATATTCAATCAATATTTATGAATGAGTCATACAACTTACTATACCCTTTTCAGTAAAATAAAAATGAATATTACCACCAAGTCTTACTAATTGAGACAGAAATATTTTTTAACAATCCAGCTTATAACATAGATGATAAACTATCCATTTCAATACAGAGAATAGATCTGGCTGTTTGGTGTTGTGATATATCTGATAAAAGTAATTTTCTATTTAGAGAAAGGACATGAAATAAGAGCTGTTCTAATCTGTTGGTTTCAGCAACCCTCCAATTCGCTTAAGTTAAATAGAAGATACTACATACACATAGCTGCCAACCCTTCAGGCTCGCAATTAGTGAAAATAGGGATAAAAATTAATTAAATTTGACATGAATTCGTGAAGCGATCTTCGAGTCCGGGAATATCTGTATGAACAAATGTTTAGCACGTTTCCAGCTGATAATGGTAGATTGTGTTCAACAAGGAAACTCACAAACAATGCTTCAGCGTTGGTAGCTTGCAGGTCTTCCGTCGAGAGCTGAAATCTGCTGCGACTTCTTAATTTTCCCTACCTCGATACCAATGTGCTTCCTCACATCCCCTCTACCACCATGCCCAATGCTAAAATTTGTGGCACACTGCGTGCAAAAAGCATAATGTATATCGGTGTTTGATGTTTGAATGCACGGCCAAATTTTGGTATATTCCAAACTAAACTTCACTTTTTGTGCGATACATTTTTTTTCCCTTGCTGGTAAAGACATTTTCAAGATGCGGTGCCGAATGATAATTCAAATCAGTGTTTGCTGCGCATGCGCAGAGCTAAATTCCGGTTAGGCCCCAGTTTCTCCCAAAAGCATTTGTAAAACTACTCTTATACGTACGTATTAAAATACGCTAAAATGCTTGCTACCGGGCCAATTGTATCACTCCGCTATAGTTCTACTAATATCACGACCATTAGTATTGGACCGTTCGGCAACTGCCGATATCACGACTAGTGCTTAACAGGAAATCGGTTATTTTATTAAAGATTTAAAATAATTGAGAACTGGGGAAATCGTGATTTTTTAGCATGTGGCCTGAATCGGCGAATCGCTGAAAAAGTCATGAAATTCACGCCAAACTCGTGAGCGTTGGCAGCTATGCATACAGCGACGACGAAGAAATGACTGATTTTGAAACTTTTAAATAGAATTCGAAAATTAAATCATTCTGAGCAACGCTAACACTGTATTTATCACAAACTACAATGCTAAAATCTTAGGAATCAACAACCAAGGCCACTGATCTAATAAGAGTTTATGGATTTTTGAAACCCCAACATGTATAATTAATCAATAACACACACACACACACACACACACACACAATTCAACGCAAATTAAACCACATTCTAAGAGTGTTTGCACGTTAAAGGTGTTACTTAATTTCATCATGTGTTAATGGTCATTACAAGCAATTAGAAAAGAGTTAAGTAAATAAACTAAATCGCAGCATACAATTTGACTACAGAAAATTGATAGACTCTCACGGTATGCCTGTAACGTATATGTTTTTGTTTTCAAATTAGGTAGCTTGCATGAGATGGCGTAGGCACAGAGTTGACTTGATAACTACAAATCTCTGAGAGATTCTGGTGACAAACGTTTTTCTTTTTCTTTACACACTGAGACAAAAACATAGGAAAATGCTGTTAAAGTAGGTCAAGCAATTAACCTAAACCTGAACAATAATGACATTACAAATTGACATAGTCATGTTGAATTACACGATGTCTTACTATTAATACTGTTGCTTATTTATTAGAACTTAAATATTAGTGCTATTTCCACGGTGAAAAAGAAACGCGTAGATCTAATAAACCAAACGTCAAAGCGTGTATTAAATGAGCTGATATATTTTTGTTTGTTTACAAAGTAGTTCCTAATACTCTATACTATTTTTAGACATACGTGTCGTGCAGCATGAAAAATATTGAAAAATACTGCACGATTCTGACAATATAAAGTAAAAGAGATATAAAAAATGAGCAAATATTTTTTTAATGCCGTAAATGTCGTCATTGTATGAAAGAGTAACTTCATCTGTTGATAATTTTCCTTGTGACTGAATAAGCAAATTTTGTGCATTTCTAATTATGAATTTTTTTATATTTGATATTCTTTTACTAACCATGTTTTTTATCTTCATCCGCCCTCAATAAACAAAATGTTGACCACAACACGCATAATTCTAATTAGTATGTCATTCAGACCATCATTATAAGTTCATTATTATTCAACTGCAAATATGTTATCTTTTGATACTCGTTAGTGTCATATGACACCCTTCCTATCCCTGTAAAAGTGTATTGTCTTAATGTACAGTGAATCAATATCGACCATGAACAACCAGTTCACTGTATTAAAATGCATACGTTCCCATTATGATAACTCGAACACTAATTCTGCAATAAATTTGTGTTGTTAATTTGATTTTCTTGTTTTTCAGCCGAACTAATACTAAGTCATTATCAATAAGTGTTCTCGTGGCAAATTTCTGAGAAAAAAATTAATTGGACATATCTGAACTGTTCTTTTCCTTAAAGTCTCCAGTTTTTTTAAATCATACTGTTATTCTTCAATTTTGAAAAACCTTCGTTAATTTGTTTATTTTGACTTTTCTTATGTTTTTTCCTCTCATTTGGTTTCTGTTCAATATAGTCTTTTCCAGTTTTAAACAAAACTGTATGTAAAGCTTAAATATTTTGTACATACCAATGTACTTATCTCTGCTTCTCAGTCTACATAGTTGTTTTGATACAGGTGGTTTTGTTCTTTTATAAATATCTATAAACCTTTTCTGAAAATCTTATAAATAATTTTTATCTGGAAGTAATTCTCTAATTAGTATGTCATTCAGACCATCATTACAAGTTCATTATTATTCAACTGCAAATATGTTATCTTTTGATACTCGTTAGTGTCATATGACACCCTTCATATCCCTGTAAAAGTGTATTGTCTTAATGTACAGTGAATCAATATCGACCATGAACAACCAATTCACTGTATTAAAATGCATACGTTCCCATTATGATAACTCGAACACTAATTCTGCAATAAATTTGTGTTGTTAATTTGATTTTCTTGTTTTTCAGCCGAACTAATACTAAGTCATTATCAATAAATGTTCGTGCAAATGTACTTGAATTTCCAAATTCACATTGGAAATAAAACAATCATAACAGCCATTTGGTGCTGCGAACACAGCTTCTACCTGATTTGTTCATCCGTTGCATATATAGAGTTTACTTACCGAAAGGTAACAGCTCATAGACCATTCACATGCATTCACGGATATATCAGATTCATGTTCAAAACGTAAATAACCCCTATTTTTACCCAACATCGCTAAACGAAAGACTATTTGACTGTATTTCGATGGTATATAATATGATCACCTCGTATACTCACTGTAGTCACTTCAACAGATTTCACAGCACAAGATAGCCATTTACTATCCATATTTGTAGAGTAATACCAGTTGTTGTGTTTTATTATTATTATTATTATTGTTTTAAAACCATTCTGGCAAGCCTGTGTATGAAATGTCTCTGAGTGGTTGACACCTACCTATAGGAAATATTAAATATTCAATCCTTTTATGTATTGTTTCTTATTTCCTGTTCAATTTGGTATGTAAAAATTAAGGACTTTTTTGGTCCTATGGTAACATTTCAGTACTCAACGCAATGTACCTCTTGGATGGGACTTTTCGTGTCTAATCGTTGAATCAAATCATATTTTCACTGAACTAAATTACCTATTTGTTTAGTTCAGCGGGAGGGGAGTTTTAATTTGTGAAATAATAACTTTGAGTATGCTGGCTGCGTAGGTTCGAGTCTCGGATTCGGCCAATGTGGGTATGTGAGAAAGCTTGCCAGTAGCTTCTCGAGGGTCGGTGGTTCTTTCCGTGGTTTTCCCGGGTTCTTCCTCCACCAGTAATACTGGCCGCCATGTATAGCCTATCGTGTGCTGAAAAATGGCGTTAAACCCTACAACAACAACAACATTGAGTATGCTGGTCTTGACATGTTTTTTTTCTCATTTTCTCTTATTATTAGCGTTAAACGTGATGGTGAACTAGTTTCATTGCCCCATTTATTATTATTCTTTACTATTACATAGAAAAATAGGTCACTGTACATTTAATTGCTAGCATTATTGTAAGTGCAGACTAGATGCAATCAGTCAGTAATTTGGGTCAGCCATTCCATAGGTGTATCTTTGTGTGTCAGAAGTTTTGCTGTGACACACGCTTACATCTTAATTTTTAACAGACACAATTTGGCTATTTTATTTCTTACCTGAAATTATTCATAGATATTTGTAACATAATATTTTTCTTTGTATCTTTGTCGCGCTTTACCCAATGAGTGTACACGGAGGAATTATACTTGATGATATATATCCTTTTCCATCTCAATCAGACACGCTAAATTTTTAATTACTTTAGACCACCCACACCCGGCTCATAGCAAGGGGAGGGGGAGGGGGCGTGTATGGAAGGAGCAGAAGGGTTTCAGTCAATGAGACCAACGTTTCAGCCTATTTAATCTAGTTTCATGTTTTATAACATTTTTCTAAGTAAGACTCATAAGACGCATCTAAAATTGAAGAAATCACATGCAAGGAGGCAGTATGTAACTATATTGGATCAAATCCTGGCAGGGGACGTAGTAACTATAAGTGTGTGTGTGTGTGTGTGTGTGTGTGTGTGTGTGTGATTTGGATTTTTAACATAGCTTTTAAACAATTCAGCCATTTTGCTACAATGTCTGCAGTGTGGCAGTTTATAGTGATGTCTAACATGGGGTATCATGCCGCAGACATGTAGCATGATGTCCCACCCAGTCACATTATCCTGACACCAGGCCGACCAGTCCTAACACTAACCTCTTAATGCTGAGCGCCAAGCGAGGCAGCTGTTAGTACCATTTTTACAAGTCTTTGGCATGACTCGGCCGGAGATTGAAACCACGGCCTCCTGCATCCAAGGCGGAGGCTCTAACCACTAGGCCACCGGAGCGGTCGACGTAGTAAGTGAGTTGACAAAAATGCCTGGAAAATGCCGTCTGTATTACCAAGGCCGTCGCAGTTTGGCGCCCCTTACCAACCCCACCCCACGAAAAACGACAGTCTTGCGTATGACGTTATAATTAGTTCACTCGATGATAATAACGACGGAAACGACGACGGTGGTGGAAACAAGGAAGGCCAAGAGCACAATAAGTCTGCCACCAGATTTTTTCCAATGTAAGAGGGTGGGGGTGACTCATCTTAACTAGCTATGGTTCCGATATTTAAACCTATCTATAGATAGGTTAACATGGGAAACTTGGCTAGCATCTCATGTACTGGTCTACATATGAATTTCCTTTTAATTGCTTAGATACCGTTTTAATCAGTTCTTAATTCCATTTACCGCGAGCATGCACACGCTCTCTTGCGTGTCGTGAGTGACGACTAATATAGTCGTTTGTCAATGGGGTGCATCATCGCTAGCCACGGTCCCGATATCACATCGGAACCTTGGCTAACGAAGAATCATGGGTATCTACTAATGTTTCAGCCGAGAAGTCTTCGATTTTGTAAAAAGTAAGGTCTGTATAAAAATATGACTTTGTATGTAAGGAACCTTTTAGCCTTCATCTTCGTTTTGTATTTTTTGTATGCCTTTTTAGAGATACCTAAAGTTACTTGGTACTATATAGCCTAGATTATGCTGATCTGGCGGTAAACCACACGCACACACACACACATACACACACACACACACACACACTGTAAGCCAAATTTAGGTGCACGCACCCACTCGTTCTTTTCACAGTCATGCTTGTCTCAGTTCGACGATGTTAGTTACACAGAAAAATGAACTACTACTATCAGGGACCACAACACCCACCCACCCAAAAAAACAAAAACAAACACGGATAATCAAAATGCGACTGGCCTTGCTGCATCACAATGCAATTGCTATGCCAATTAATTAAAAAAATCAAACTTTTCTCACTCATTCAAGTGGTTAATTCAATGATCTACTTCATATCAGTCTAATATTGATCCCTAGACCAGCTTCTGTTACGAGAGAGAGAGAGAGAGAGAGAGACTTACAGCTTCTCCGTCCGTGTAAACCCGCGGTTCTTCTTTCACAACGGGTAATGTGGTATCCATTGTTGTTGACTTTCTTTCTATTGATATATTTCAATTGTATTCTGTTGCCTGTACTTTTCCAGATGTTTTTTTCTTTCCTTTTCAAATACATGTATATACAGTATAGTAGGTCGCCCGATATGATCAACGAGTTGCCAGACTAACTACCTTATGGACAAACTGAACACATAAAAGACTATTTATCTCAATCAATCATTCTCAATCGGCAATCAAATCACTGGAGTGGGGCCCCCGACGGGGCAATAACAAGGTCGTATACAACGTAAACGCACAATAAACACGAAACAAAAGAGAGCAATAATTAGAAGATTGTAAGAAGCTTATAAAACGTTCGTTCAGAGCTTCGATCAGAAAGCACTTTCCTTTCGGAAACCAAGAAATGCCCCCTCCCCCGAAAAATTTCCGCGATGGCCTTGATTGCACTATTGGGTTGTACGAGCAGAAAGCATATATGTTTTGCCATGCCTTTTCAAAAACTTAATGAAATTATCCCACTCGTAAAATGTCATTGTATCAGTCTTGACCGCAACTGAAGGAAAGGTCAATATTTAGCCCTCTGAATGGGAGAAGTGGGATGGGTGGGGGTAAGATGGCGTAGTTTAGTGGCATGATATGACGTATTTACCGCACTCAAAAAATTCACCGTTTCATGACAGTTTACTGAGCATATCTACAATTTTATACGTCTCATAGTATATCATAGACTTCGCAATAGCGTAGTATTCGCAGCCATAAGGGGCCGTTAATTTAGTACGTACGCCAGGAGGGGCTAACCCAAATGCATACGCTTGCGTATGGGGTGTGTCTACTGATAATGTACATACGCATAGGAAACGGGGGGTGGGTGGGTGGGGGTGAAACATCGATAGTAATTTGTTTAATACGTAACCTGCTCGACTGGGTCGAGTCGGCGTTTGAATTTTGAGGACATTAGACAAACTGTTTAAAGTTACGCAGCTTATTTCTTTGATGCAGCCAGACGTTCAACGTCGGTGGACTATCTGTTTTATTAAACACGTTAATATTATTAATCCTTTATGGTTTCTGCGTGGATTAAATATAGGCCGTTCTATAAACTTGGGGGTGAGGAATGCGTCAAGCGTACATACGCAGGTGTGGTGTGTAAAAAGATACTAATGTGTACAGGGAGGGGTCAAGATTTGCCAGATTTTTAGTACGTACTAAATAGACGGCCCCTAAATATCGACAGATTCATCTCAAGAAAACAATGCTTTCTGACTAACATATCCATTGTCTGGTCGGGAGGGAGTCGTTGTGGTGGGGTGAGAGATAAAAGCATACGATATAGAAACCCCGTTGTGCCTGCCAACACATGCATTTTCGGCAGATCGAGCGAGACTCTTGATGAAAGAAAACCGTATCCATGTTTTCCCAAGCAGAGCCCCATGTTGTACTGAAACCCGTCAGGCGGTTGATTGATCGGTTGGAACTGATCTAAGTACGCCGTCTGTTCACTGATTTGATATGCCGTGACCATGGTGATTGATTGCGACGCACGTGACATTTGATTGATCTTTCTGTTCATTATGATGCCGGAGTCTGGGCTGAACATATGTTTGGTCAATAGCCATTCAGAAGAGATTCATGTATGCTGGTTTGATGTATTATTGTGACACATTTTATCAAGCTTTCCACTTGTATATCCATCCATCTGGCTTGCATTCTTCCTTCTATGTGTGTATTCATGTATACATACATGCTTGTTTGCTTACTTTCAGTCCATCTAGCCCAAAATACATAGACTTAAATGTTATAGTTTATTTTATATATAGACGCGTATACAACTGAATACACGTTGAATTAGAAGAACATACGTGGGCATGTACAAACTTTAAATTTCAAGATCTCAGTTTGATAGGCTTATGATACAACGGGTTGTCTATGCAAAATATATTAGTCACTATGTGCTTTGTGTGGGTGAAATGGCATCATGGCCAGCACTACTACTCGTCGTGACCAATTACACTGTTGTTGTTAAATCTACCGAGTAACACCTTTGTGGTAATTCTAGTAAAGTGCTTGTGAATTATTAAAGAAAGGCAAACAATTTAACAAATACTTAATTCTTTAATAATTACATGTTCATCGTATATTACCTCAATTCTGAAGGAAAATGCCACAGCCCCAACTCTGTGTATTTAGTGGTAAACTGCCACCTGAAGAAAACGGAATTTTTTAAAAGGGAGGACCATTGAAAGTGTGTGGGGGGTGGGGTGGGGGGGGACGAAACCGCGACCTCCCGCATCCGAGGCGGACGCTCTAACCACTAGGCCACCGGAGCGCTATGCTTTCATAGGAAAATGTCACTACCGCAACGTTGTATATTAGTAGTGTGCGTGGGAGTAATTAGGATTTTTAACGTAGCTTGTAACAATTTTTCAGTCATATCGCTACGATGTCTGCAGTGTGGCAGTTTATAGTGATGTCTAGCACTGGGGCACTATGCCGCAGACACGTATCATGATGTCCCACCCAGTCACATTATCCTGACACCAGGCCGACCAGTCCTAGCACTAACCTCTTAAAGCCGAGCGCTTAGCGAGGCAGCTGTACCATTTTTGCAAGTCTTTGGTATGACTCGGCCGGGGTTCGAACCCACGACCTCCCGCTTCCGAGGCGGACGCTCTAACCACTAGGCCACCTGAGCTGTCTGCTTTCATAGGAAAATGTCACTGCCGCAACGTTGTATATTAGTAGTAAAATGGCACCTGAAGGAAACCGTATTTTTGAGGAGGGGTCTACAATTGAAGGGATGGGGTGACGGGGTATGCTTCTATTGTGTTAAAAACAAAATTGTCTTGCTCTTGATTCATAGAAAAAAGGAAATATATATAATTACATTAGTTGAAACATTAACTGTCTTGTGGTACAATTTTGGAGATGAAAAAAAAACTCCCCCAATCCCTGATTCAAAAGATTAGCCTAGGTCACCAGCCACTCCCGAATGAAATGGTTGGTTAATCCCTGCATCGCACTCGATTCAGGTTGCATTTTTGCGATCTTTTTCTCTAAAATGTTCTCAGTACAAGATGTGCAGATTTTACGTAGTACGTATGAGGAAAGAGAGTAGTGAATGGGGTTAGATTAGCCTCAGTGGGAATTAGCATTAAAAAACACCCTGGGCTATTATAGCCTGAATGGGAAATTTAACATTACGGAAACCCCTGGGCTATTATAGCTTCAAGGGAAATTAACATGGGGAAAAATCGTGGGCAAGTTGAGCCTCAAGAGAAATTTAACATAGGCAAAAAAAAATTAAAAAAAATCTTGGGTCTGTTGAGCCTCAAGGGAAAATGGAACAGGGTCGGGACCCTATTTTAATACGGTCCCGACCTGATGGGTCTATGGAAATGGAACAGGTGAAAAATGAAACAGGGAGGGGTCTCTATTTTTTAAAAAAAAATAAATAAAAATAAAAAAGGGGTAGGCAATGAAAGTCAACGTCTTTTCGAGAGACTGGAGTGGCCCTGAAAAGGGCCTTTGGGTTTATGTTAATATGCTCTTAACATAAAGGGCATCTGTGACATCTTCTTCTTCTTAAGCTTCGCCTAACTGTAGGGCCATAGATTAGTACTCTCTTGAGGCATCCTTGCCTCTCCACATAGACTCTTCGTATCCATAGGCTGGTGTCGGTCCTATGGACAACAAGCGTAGAAGATTGAACGTCGGTCCACATGTTGAGAGTAGTGAAAGGGGTCACATTAGCGACAATGGGAATTAGCATTACAGACCCCCCTGGGTCACTTTAGCGACAATGGAGATTTAACATGGAGAAAAATCGTGGATCACTTTAGCGACAAGGGAAATTAACATGGGAATAAATCGTGGGTCTGTCTAGCGACAAGGGAAATTAACATGGGGAAAAATTGTTGGGTCACTCTAGCGACAAGGGAAATTGAATATGGGATTTTTTTTATAAAAAAAATAAAATTTAAATTTAAATTAAAAAAATGGGGTAGGCAATTGAAAAGTCATTCTCTTTTCGAGAAATATGGCTGGCCCTGAAAAGGGCCTTTGGGTTTCTTCTTCTTCTATTTCCTCCACTTCTTCCACCAAGTTCTCACTTTTTCCATTATTCCTTTCTTCTTCCTCTTCTTCTCCTCCTCTGGTAACCAGTCAGGATGGCCCAACTCTCTAAACTTCGTCTGTATCTTTATCCAATTGTTATTTAGCCTCTCAAACTCTTCCTTTTTCTTTTTGTTTTCCACATCTTTTCTTTCTTCCCTCCATTTCTCTTTAATCTTCTCTACTTCTTCCTCCATTACTGTTCTCATCAGATCTTCCCCTTTCTTCACCTTGTCCAACCCCCATTTTACAGTTCTCCACTCTGTCCAGTACAATAGTTTTTCTAGGAAGCACCGGACTTGGCTGACATGATCCAGTGCTTCCTTCAAACTTCCCACTCTGAAGTAAGGTGGGTTAATGAAGCCTCTTGACTTACTGACTTCTTCTTCAATCATCCCTGCTATAATATCTCTTGCTGTCTTTAGGCCTTTAACTTGACTGGTTACAAAGTCTTTCATATCTCCATGCCTCCATTCCTCTTCTGTTCTTCCTAAAACATATTCTACATCCATTATCCAGAAATAGATGTCTCTCAATAGATTAAATAGAACTGATACTTGAGTCATTTTGTCTCAGTTATTCCTTAGAATGGTTCCAACATCAAACTTTGCGGGTTATTATAGTGAAAGCGCGGACGTGATGGAAAACATCCCCTAAAAACATAAAATTAATCTTACCTAGATCATGACCCAACAACGCGCGAACGTGAAGGAAAACATCCCCCACTTTTTCTCATTTCATATAATAAAACCCAAACTATACTCTCCACATACGCTAAGAAACCCATAATCTACTATTCACACAAACATACCTGAGCTCTTACAAACACAAACACACAAACACATACCCTCACATTTTTTAAAAAGAGTGATTGTTTATATTCACACTACTCTACCTACACACATTGGCAAATTGATGGTTATTTCTCTTCTTGAGTATTGGTTAGCCCTGAAAGGGCTGTTTTTTTGTTTTGAACTCCAGATGCACCTATCTAATGGTTGCATCTTCCAGGCCTGGCGCCACACACACATCTTCGACTCCAGTCTCTTTTTACTTTTTGTCTTGAGAGTGCAGAGACGGGATGATTCGCTTCAGCACCCCAATCCTCTGTCTCTGGTATCTTATAAGTCATCCTCTCTCCTATTTTCTTTTCCTCCTCTTCCCTCTCTCTTCTCTCCTCCTCTTCATTCTTTATTCTTGCTTCTTCTACGATAGCCTCCGCTGATAGTTCATTTACCATGCGCCTGGCATATTCCAGGTGCATCTGGAGTTCTAGCAGTTTCACAATCCTTGTATTCATTGTCTTGCTGTTAACAGGTCGACGATGGGTAGCCCAACTGACGATTAGTTTTTTAATTTATACTAAAAGCGCGGACGTGATGGAAAACATCCCCCTAAAAAACATAAAATTGATCTTACCTAGATCATGACCAAAAAAAAAAAACAACGCGCGGACCTAAAAGAAACACTCACTCACTTTTTTATGCTACCCATCACTATTTTAAATTTTTTTTATAAATCACTTCAATAGACTATTTACATACGCAAAGCAATTCAATCTAACCCCAAATCTACACCTCAAACACCAAAAAAACATTATTTTAATCTACTATCCATTCCAACTTACGTGAGCACTTACAAACACAAACACACAAACACACAAACACATACCCTCACATTTTTTAAAAAAAGAGTCAGTGTTTATATTCACACTACTCTACCTACACACATTGGCAAATTTATGGTTATTTCTTTTCTAGAGTATTGGGGTAGCCCTGAAAAGGGCTGTTTTTGTTTGCTATGGCAATCTTTTTTCAGTTTCTAAGAATGCGATGTCCTCTGAGGATAGACTTTCTGGCGATAGATCTGCTTCTTCGGAAAGAGAAGAAGAACTCTTTGGTGTCGATACGACAATCGACAAAGCCTCTGTCAGCTTCAGGTTGCTGCTGCTGCTGCTGTTGTTGTTGCTGCTGTTGCTACTGTCTCTGAAGTCTGTACTTCTCTGTCCATTCTTCTTTCTCCCTGTTCATTTCTTCTCTGAAGAGCTCTTCTATCAGGTCTTCAGTGACTTTTAACATTCTCACATTCTCTATTTCTTCTGGCTTCGGTATCAGACTGTGTCTGACCCTATGCAAATTCACGTAGGCTTCGTTGAGCTTAGCTAGTTTGGAGCACATCTTCGTAGGAGGATGAGTCGACAATGGATGGTTAGACTGGAAACAACCCGGTTCTTAAAGTCAAAGCGCGGACGTGAAGGAAAACATCCCCACACGGTTTTCGAGTCGCAACGTTCAATGAGTGTCATGGGAGGGATAGTAAGAAATTAAAGAGCATCAATCCAACATTCTTATAGCCAAACAAACCACAAAGGCATTTATTTTTCAAAACACAACATTTTTTATTCAAAAATCACTTAACACTAAACAACAACTCTAACATATTTTAAACAATAATCCAACATGATAACATCAAACATTTTTTCTTCAAATACAGTCTACTTTAAACAGGGCTGACAACGTTGTGAATGAAATTGTAATTTCCACTGTTGGAAATCATTAGGACATTGATGGACACTACGTTTCCTAGCTTGAGACAAAAGATAAGCATAATGGTCACAAAACCATCGATCTACTTTCACATCGTTTCTAGAAGAAGAACGAGGATCAAAATGAGTCACTAAATGTTCTAAGGAATAGCCCAGGCTGCGATGATGCAGAAAATACACACAGTACTGTCCACACACCAAGGAATCTGTGCCTTGTAATTTTACATTATTGAATCGGGTGGTCTGAGCATTTCTTCTCATAAAGTCAATGATATCGTCTTCCAAAGGGGGCAATCCGTACGAATCGAAATATTCCACACATCCTTCTTGAAGAAAGTAGACGGCTACCCAGTGGGTTCCTGGGAGATGACTGTCGTCCGTGTTGATCACGTAAGCTAGATGGTCTTGAGGTTTGCGATGAGGGAGTTCATCTTTAGCACAGACAACAGGATTCCAAGAAGCCGTATACGAACTGTGGTTCAAAAGGTAATAAAGTTCCCAGGTATCCATTGATCTGTGTGTTTTTTTTTTCTTCTTCACAGGTAATAATAAGTCGTCAATTCGATCCTGACTTTTTGCTTGAAAATGTCTGACAAGTAACCGTTTCTTCGTTTCGTCTTCTCACTCTGATTCAGGAGAGCTTCGATACGATGGATCTCTTGAGTGGTTAATGGTGGACAAGAATGTTCACGCAAGTCTTTATACCACTGGTGCAACACGTCTTTGTCCGAGATGAGACTCCAAGCCTCGTCCAGATACTCGTTCAATTTTTCTTCTTGACTCAGCATCAGGCATTTATCGTGTTGAATTTGACTGGGATGATCGTTTTGACATCCATAGCAATTTTTCTTGATCAATTCCGTCATTTTTTCGACCAAGTGTTTGGCAAAACAGGAGACTAAATGGGCTTCTTGTTCTGGCCATCTCGACTTCATCATGATCACTTCTTCTTCCACAGTCTCCTCACATTTCATGTCCAAAGTTTCTCCACTAGGTAAAGAGGGACAACAGTCTTCCATGGTTTCTAGTAATCTAGGATGACTTCTCTCAAACTTGATTTCTATGGTATTATCGAATTCTGCATACAGGATGACGTTCACCGTTTCATCAGGGTCTCGGTCTTTAAACTGAATTTCCACACGAATTTGGCCTGATTTTATAGGGTGGAAATGTCCCTCGTCGCTGCCTTGGTCTGGAGTGAAATCAAAAGCCCACAAAGCGTATCCTCCTGCATTATCCTCGTACGTAATACCGTGACTGGTATTGGTTCCTAACTGTCCGGTGGCTTCGTACAAGGACAAGTACGATCTCAAGTAATTCTTCTTGGTAAAGTCAGGTTCAAAAGGTCGGGTACACAAGGTTTTGCCATCGCGACTGACTTCGATTTTGGACACGCCAAAGTGTTGAAAGTAGAAAGGATTTTTTTTCGGCAGCTCCGTTGAAGGCTGTATTCTCGACGATACCAACGATCAAACGTTTGGGTAACTGTCCTTGGAACAGATGATTTTCGATCATGGATCGCTGTCCCTTGGGAATGGTGAAGGTTTTCACTTCCACGCGTCGTATGGGATACTTGGCGGTCGTTCTGCTCAACGTCTGACTGATGTCGTTTCCCACTTTAGGTAACACTTCCACACGGCGTACGTAGAGTCTGGCTTCTTGGATTTTGGTTTTGTAACCGTCACTATCAGCCAATAAATGGAAAGCGGTACTGCTACGATTCAGTCTCAGGCGGACATCCACCCCGTTCAGCAAATACTTTTCTTGCAACCACATGTCCAAATGCAAACGATCCATCAGTTCTAAACTTGTGTCGGCTCCCGTGATTCTCTTTCTTCGTTCTACAAATCCATCATTGTTGTCTTTCTTTTCATCAGTTTCCAATATTTCAAACTTGGTAGGTTCGTCAGCTTCCCATACCACACAGGCATTGAGATGAGTGTTCTTGGCATCTATTCCGTACGTCAAGAGATTTTCCAGGTAGGCACGATAAGGGTAAGTATCCATGCTGCTACTGACCAGTTTGTTATTCAAGTACAAGTCCACTCCACTGAACAAGGAATGCATGAAATTGTTGACGGGAGCTACTGCTTCATCGTCTATATGACCTCCAGTCTTATCTAGAATTTTGACTTTCAGGTACAAGTAACTGCTATTCAGATCGATGTATCTTCGGGTTGTCCTTTGATTTCAAACTCGATGGGAGCGGAATCGGTCAGTGAGGAGACGGGGTGAAATTCCACCCATTGGGATTCTTGCATCGTTATCATCGTGGGGGGCATGGCAAACAGGTCCAGTTCCGTCTTGGAACAAGCGCAAGATTCTCGGAGCATCATTTTTTCTCTGTGTCTCAATAATCGAAAACGTCTAAGTCTCGAACGGTTCTTCTTTTCTTGGCCTTTCTCGCTTGAAGTCTGGTGAAAGGGTGTTTTCTTCGTCGTCTCTTTCTGCCTTGTCCTTGCTGAATGCCTGACTCGGTAGCGTGCAGAGCATTTATAGGTGTTTCTCGGCGACCCAAAATGTCTTTGCCCGTTTGCAGCAAGACATTTTTGCCTGCCCTCATGAAGGCTTCTTTAGGGTTTTGTTTGTCGATGATGACATTTTGGAGAAATTCTTTGCCTTGCGTCAGTGCCGCATCTTTCAAGGCGTGCAATCCTCGTGTCACCATCGGTTTCAACACCGGGGCCACCGAACGAAAGGCCGATTTTAACATATCTCCTAAACCGTGTCCTCGCTGTCGAGCAACCCCTCGGTACACTGGATACATGACTTAAGAGTCGTGAGAAAACCGTTTTCGAAAACGGAGTTTCACCGTGACTTTCCCTTTGGTGAATGGAATATTTTGTCCCAAATCTCCTTTTATAGTAATGTTGACCGTGTCCAAATACGACTTGCTGACAGGCAAATAGTGAGGATGGACAAATTCGCGGTGGACGTGGTAAGTGTTTCCACCTTCCTCGTCAGCGTTCGTGGCAGAATCCACTTTGAAAGGAATGACACGCAGTAACGGTACGGAGGTGTGTCCCACCACGTTGTACTCCACCACATCGGAATACACGAACATCAAATTCAGTCCTTGGTTCAGTTCTACTGGGGTACGAAATAACTTGCTAAACGACTCGTTGTCGTAAACGATGGGTAATTCGTTTTTCTTGACCATGGCCATTCTCATGTTCATGTCTCCGCCCAACATGTCAAACAATTCAGGACAAAATAAAATGGACAGGATTTTACTCCGTTCAAATTTCATCGAGAAGCGACGAGCTGCTTTGTGGTACTCCATGGTGACACTTTTGTTGATATGCTCCAAAGCTTTCAGAAACACGCCATTAAACCTGGTGGCTATGGTGCTGACCAAATGTTGACCACTAAAATAATAGCCTGGGGGAATAAACAAGTGATAGGTGGTGTACTTTTGTGTACGGGTTTTCTTGTCATATTTGACATTGCTATCCATCCACTGTTGCATTTGCTCGTCATGAATTTCCACATCAAAAAAATTTTGATTGGGAAGGACATTGAGGACTTGGGTCGGGTGAATAATTTGTACTAAAGCCACTTCCCAATGGGCTTCGTGATCTAAGGGGATGGCCTGAGGTAATTTGGCCGTGTAACAGCACAACGTGTTGTGGGGAAACACCTCCATGGAACTGTCACTGGGTAAGGTTAAGTAAAATTGGTTTTGGTGACTCATAATTCCAGAGTTCTGTGGCTGTCCGAGGGGTTAGTGGATGTCAGAGGCGTGTCTCCGCCCAAAATGGGGTTCTGGTTGTGGTTGTTGTTGGAGTGGTGACTGGCACTGGCACTGGACACAAGGTTCCCGTGGTTCCCGTTCGAGGAGAATTTCAGGGAGGGATTTGGAAGCAGGTAACCGATGCAACTGCTTAATAAAATGGTCCACAATTCTTTGTCTCCTTGTTGCAAACTCAAATTGGCGATGGCTGCTCCGATGACACAATACACCACGAAGATTTGGCAGAAAAAGACGATTTGCGTTTTAGGCACACGTTCTCCACACCACACCCACAAGGGTTGTTTTTGTAAATCTTGCACAGAAGAACTAGGTGAAGGAGGAGTGGTCGACGTAGCTGCGTCTGTGTGAAAAGGCATGATGGTCACTTCTTTTTATAGTCGATGACTTGCGAAGCGTCGATCCAAGAATCAAAACTGGGTGGATATCCTTTCCAACGTACTTTGACTTCTTTGACACGTCGTTTGCCCACTTTACGGGTTCTGCGTTCGAGAATGCTTTCGATGTCGTACACGTCGTCTTCTTTTTTGGTGACACGTTGTAACTCGGGCAAATAAAACGTTCCTTTGAGCACTTCTCCGTTCATGTCTTCCAATTTATAGACGGCAGGATGACGGCCATGCACTCGTCCAGTGACACGAAACAATTCGGTGGTCCAGTTAGGTAAGTAACCTTTGTCGAAAGTGCGTTTGGTTTTGCCAATGCGCACCCAATCTCCTACGGCCAACTCTCCACTTTTCTTGGGGACAGCCCTCGTCGGGGACGTACCAAACAGGCGCTCGAACACCAACACTTCGTTCTCGGGAGTCACGTCTTGCGGGGCACGTCCGATGCTTCGATGGTAAGATTGGTTGTACGCTTGCACCAGGTGCGGTAAGATGTCGATGTACTTCAGAGTGTGGTGATGCGTAAAATATTTCCACATGCGTTCTTTCAAAGTGCGTTGAAAACGTTCCACGATGCTGGCTTTGGTTTCGGGATTCTCGGTGGTAAAAAAATGAATGTCACGTTTCTTTAATTCTTTTTGGAAAGCTTGGTTCAGAAATTCGGTGCCTTTGTCCGTTTGCCATCGAAGAGGGTGACGACCGCTTTGTTTCAACACCCGTTGCAGGGCTCGCACTAACTCGCTGATCGATTTGGAAGTCAAGGGCACGACCCAGGCAAATTTGGAAAAGACGTCGATGACACAAAACAAATATTTGTAGCCACGATTGTAGCTGGCCAAATGAGAGACATCGGCTAAATTGGCTTGCCATTGATGATCGATGCCTTCCACTAGGGTGCGACTTCTGGCAAACTTGCGACGAATGGGTTTGTGTAAAGTGTAGGTAGCTTGTTCTTGTAACCATCGTTGCACTTGAGGTAAACGGAGACTTTTCAGTCGACTTTTGGCAGCACGATACAATTGTTGAACTCCTGCGTAACCTGCAGGATGAGAGGGATCGTAGTAAATGCTGGCTAAGACTTTTTCCATTTTTTTTGTGTTGGTGTGTTAATAAGACACCCACTCTTGGAGGATGCTACTCTTTTTCTCTTGGGGTACTTTCTTGGATTGCAATGCTTTGCGTGTGCGACCGGCAATAGGTGTTAAAGAGGAGGATGTCTGAGCGGGGGATATCGGTTCTTGTTTCACTTCTGTCTTCACTTCTGTCTTCACTTTCTTTTTTTCTTGTGATGAAGAAGGGCTGGCCATCATCTTTTTAATCCATCCAATTCTGGAGGTTGGTGGTGTTGTTAACTTGCGTACTTTTTCTGGTGGAGTTTGAAACCCTTCTTCTTCTTCTCCTTTTTCTGTCTTGGTCACTGGTAGTGGTGGTACTGGTACTGGTACTGGTGATGGTGCTGGACTTTTCATCAAGGTCTTAAAATCTTTCAAAGTGGGTAGAGCTGTTTCGTCTAAAGCTTTCTGGTGAAAGAGTTGCAGTCGTTGCAAGAGTTGACCGTACTTTTGCGATTTTTCTGTTTCGGACAAATCTTGGCGATCCATCAAGGACTGCAATTCGTGTTGTAACTGGGACATCTCGCTCAAATTGGGATTGGGAGGTAAATGCGGGGTGCGTTGTTCTTGCCACCGATGGTATTCCATCCATCGTTTGTAAGGCACTAAAGCTAGTTTCCGTCCTTCCATGGGGTTGTCAGGGGTCAATTCTGAGATCTTGGGACTTCCGAGGGCCTTTTTATCTTGCTCCCACCAGTCCTCCCAACATGGTTCCCAAGACTCCTTTCAGTATGGGGCCTAACAAGAGAGGTAAAATACCTCCACGTTGCACTAACATCTTCTTTTTTTGACGAATGGGAATTTTCTTTTGAACCATTTGGCGAAGAACGTGACGATGTTTGCCTAAGCATTGTTTCTGGTGTTTGGACAAAGGATCGTGCCTTTCAAGACGTTCAAGCAACATTCGCACACGGTATCGTTGACCTCTTTGGAGGCCGATTGAATGAGTTTTTTTCGTAGGGGTGGAGAAGCTTTGGACAGGACAGATAACATGTCCCCATGTTTGACTAAACGTGGTGGTAGTCCTTTCCTTTTCTTTCCTTGGGGTTTACTGGAAGGTGACATCTTTGAGTCTTCAGGAGCACCAAAAAAAAACACTGATACCCTACTTGGTCACACACCTTTTTTATACTGGAACGCGTCGCCACTGATTGTCTTTACGTCGTATTAGTTTGAGGACAGGCATGACACGTCGTGCAGGGGTACGCAACGGACTAAATCGAGCCAGTTCTTGCTTGGACAAATCCAGTAAACTTTGTAACATGCCCGATCTTTCATGGACTTTGATTTTGGGAGAAGGTACTTTGTGAGCAGCAGCCACTGCCACTAAATTGAAGGGTCCTGCTACTTTGGAAGTTCTTTTTGGGGTCATCAACGGAGAAGTTCTTGGTGTGATCAACGTCTCCAAGTACTCTTCAGTTCCTGGTGTCATCAACGGAGAAGTGGACAAACGTGAGGCTGCCGGAGACGTAGTCACTGCCGTGGCAGGTCGTGGTTTGCGAGTGTAAGGTTGCGTCCTGGCCGAAGTGCCTCTCTTGCGACTAGTTTTCTTCTGTGGACTTTTCTTTTTCTTGGGACTTTTTCTCTGTTTCTTTTTCTGGGGGCTTCTTTTCTTTTTCCGGGGTGGTGTCTGATCAGAGGAGGGTCCTGCCACTGGAGAAGTTATTCTTCTTGGGGACCTGGTCTTTTTCTTCTTGGGGCTTCGTTGGACTTTTTTCTTGGGGAGAAGTTTGGGGGCATTGGAATCCCATCTTACGAGAGAGCGAATGATGACCCCTCCTAGAGTACCGCTCCCTCCAGGTTTCAAAATGATTTGTTTTTTGGTTTGAGTGTCGATGCGGGGATCGGCCAGTTGGGTCAAAGCGACTTTGTTTCGATCGAAAAAGCGTTTGGTTTGATGAGGAATCTGAATGATTCCTTGGAGTAATTGACGTGCCGTCACCGTGAACCATCGTAAGACTTCTTTGAGACTAGCTTCTAAGACACGAGCTCGTGTTTGTGGATTCTTTTCTCGACTAATGCCATACAAGGCACGAATCAATTTGACGGGAAGATGCGACTGAAGGGACGTCATGTTCACACTGTGTGAGACAGACGAAAAAGGGTCTGAGGTTTTTATAGATTTTTTTAGGTGGAGTGAAATGAAGTCGAGGACGGAGACGTGTACAGGACAGGCCCTCCGTCTTGGCACCAGTGGTGAAACAAGTGGGTACGAAATCGCAAATCCTCGGGGGTCGTAGGTTTCAAATCGACGAGTAAATAGGCGTGTGGCGTTTGAGTGGCATCGTCGTACGCCTGAGTCAGCCAAGGCGTTCCTAACTGTTTGGCTAAGACTTGCACTTGCGATTTATCTCGAGGGCTTTTAAACAAGACCACGTAATGCGCATTGAGACTGATGGTGCGATGGGCTTTACTTTGTTGAAACAAATTTTGGGTGATGTAAACGACACTGGCATTACGGTGATGCCCTTTGCGCGTGAACCACAGTTTAATTTCTTCTTCGTCTTCTCCTAACATGTCGTCGAAAATGACCAGATGGGTTTGACGGGAGTCAGAGACGATGCCGTCGTCTTCTTTAGGAATGCCTTCCACAAACACGATGGAATCGCCTTGACTTTCTCGCAAGAGGCTGTACGCCGATTGCCACTCTTTGTAACACCACACGATCCGCTGAGGTGGCCGATCGATCAAGTGATGTTTATGTTCGATCAAACGTTTGACGAATTCGGTTTTGCCTGAACCGCTAGGTCCAGCAATGAGCATGTTAAAGGGATGGCGAAGATACAATGCCTCCCAACTGGCACGATCTAAGTGTTCGTCGATGACTTTGACAGTAGAGGAAGAGGGAGCAGAGACAGTAGAGGTAGCCATAGTGTGAGGAATGTCACTTGTGACACGAAAACAAACAAGACAAGAGTTTATATACTTTTTTCAGAACACGTTTATTGAATGTTTCAAATATGAACACGAAAGACAAAAATACATAAAACCCAAATAGTGATGTACAGGAATAAAAAACACATCAGAACGATCAAAGTGGAATATAAACAAGTGTCTGTACAACATGTTTTGGGTAACCAAGATGTCCTAGGGACAGTGTGTAATGTTCTTACAGTCTCTACATGAGGTATTGTCACACAAGTGTCCTCCCGGAATGGCCTTTCAGGAATGTCCATGACAGTCCTGTCCTGAAGCGAGTGGTTGTTCTCGGTGACGGGTTCTTCTGGCACCGTCACTAACACAGGTTGAAAAGTAACTTTTATCCTTGAACAACTCTTGTGCATACTGGGCCACTTCTTGGGTCCAAGCCTCAAAACCCCCCTTTTTCCAATCACGAACATCTGTCCAATGGGGGTGTAAGCCACAAGCTACACACACATCGTCATACACGTCTTGGGTAGCTAAAAGTTGACGAATCTTTTTTTCCTGTTGAGGTCGAGAAGTATCCAGATGAAAACGCAAGGCTTTGAGCAAAAGGAGTTTTTCGTGACCATTTAAGGCCATTGAGGTGGTAAGTACTGATCGTAAAGAGTCCACAAGGAATCGGCTGTTAAACGAAATCCCAGAAAACAAGTCACTAAGACACACACCACTTGTCGTCCCAAATTGAATGGATACAGTTCTTGTAATAATCGATGGTAATGATCCACGGTTTGAATATGGTCATTGAGTTCCTTCCACGGAATCTGTTCAATAATATGTGACATAATCGGTGGCATGGCAACCTGATTTTATAGTCTCTTTGTTTCAGAAGCAATACAGCTGTCGGTAAATCCTTTCTCTCAACTCCTCAGGCAAGCCCAAAATGTTCTCTTGAATCCTTTGGTGGTGGCCAATAGCCTCGTTTAACTTTGTGCCTAATGTAATATCCACTCATAATCAGTCTTCTTGTACTTTGGAACAGAGCATAATTTAAAAACGGTTGAATAACTTTGCGTTTGCGTTTCACTTGTATTTTGATCAGTTCTCGGTAAATGCGTTCTCTCAACTCCACAGGCAAAGCACGAATGTTCTCTAGCAAAGTATCCATGAATAGGTCATACTAAATCCTCTTTGGTCTGACACAAGAAATGTACTGTTTGCACAAACATGGTTTTACTTCAGTGTCGAATTTAAATCGTTTAGTCACTAATCTACACATTACAATTCGTTCAGAAGTTTCCTCTTTCACTAAGTTGACATTGTGTTCAAGATGTTGGTAATTCGTTAACTCTTCCTCTGGAATTCGATGCAGTAAGTTTACAATGATGTAGATAGAATCGTCCATAACAAACCAATCCTTTTTAAAACTAGGGGATCGTTGATCAATGTCTGTCCAATGGAACACTTTCAATTGAATCAGTCCTTGTATAGCCTTCAGGTACCAGTGGTTCAAACACCGGTGACGTAACGGATGCAATTGTTCTTTACGTTTCACTTGTATTTTGACCAGCTCTCGGTAAATGCGTTCTCTCAACTCCACAGGCAAAGCACGAATGTTCTCTTGTAAAGTATCCATGAACAGATTATGGTAAGTTACTTCAATGTCTCGGTCCCACTAAGGGTAAGTAATGACAATTCGGTGACCATCGAGCATGTTCTACGTAGGCCGAAAATTGCGGTTCCCAGTGGTGAAGTGACACACCGCAACTGAAGCACTTGACTTTATCTCCTTCGCCCAAGTAGAAAAATCCGGCTCTAGCTAATTCTTCGGGGGTCGGTCCTCCCAGATACTTAGGCCATTTTCCTTTGAACGATTGAAGACGATTTTCAAAGTCGCAGTATTCCGACAAACGCACAGGGAACGAATATTCGTCTTTCACAGGTTCGTTTCGATGAGGGTTGAGTGACATGGGTAGGAGTTTGCTCAGGGCTGGATGACATCCGTTGGGGGGTAGACGTGAAGGTGAACATTCCCCTTTAAAACGAAACCCAGTAAAATGTCCAAGAGGACGAGCGGCATCACTTTCGCATCCCTCAGGTTTGACATGCACAGCATCACTTTCCATGAGAGGGGTAGTGACACTAAAGTTCCCATGATGCTTTACGGAATCGCTAAGGTCAGAACGTACGGCATCGTTCCCATCGCAAGGCTCACAATCGCATTCCACTTCAGAAGCCTCACACTTGAATTGTGCCTTTCTAAACAACTTGTTCTGTGCTTCTCTGAAAGTATTCATCTTGTTCGCTCGGTCTTGGTAGTCACAATGAACTATCGATCTTGCCTAGGGTTCCTTTTTATATACAGACCAATACCGACGTGACCGTACGGCAACGTAAAGTTGTTGGGAAGTCTCACTCGCTTCTGGTACACGATTTGATAGACTTTTTCCAAGGGTCGACTGACGATGTGGTGAGTGGGTAAACGTGCAATCTTGTTCGGTTGATAGGTGGTCACTTTAAAGTGTCCATCCTCTCCCGATTGCAAGGCTTCTTTCAATACCCCAAAGTTGACCACACGACTGGTACGATAATTCAGAGTCAGTCCTTTCACTTTGCACGTCGTGTGCACTTCTCCTTGTTTGTCCCGGTATTCGTAGAAGTAATTTTTGGGACCACCACTGACGAAACTTAGAATCTTGTCGTCGGGATGCTCGTCTGTCCAGGCTCCTAAACGGTCTCCTTCGATGTCAGGGTGATGTTGAATCGGGTGATGGATGTAAATGCAACTGTCCGTGTCAAAGTACAGGACGCGTTCCCCTAACAGTTCTAAAGCTTCGTACAATTTTAAGCGAGCATGAGCTGTCACGTAAGCCGCAATGATGACATTTCCAAAAGGGTCGTCTTGTACAAAGTCCAAATCTTCTTCGTAATTGACCAAGATCAAATTCTCTCGAACGACGTCCACGTATTTCATGTATTTGGTTTTGTCGTGAATCATCTGGAAGTAGCGGAAAGGTTCTGTCAAATATTCCGTCTTGGGTAAACACGGTCGTTGTGCCATTTTACCCCACAAGCAATTTAATATCACTTTGGCAAACGATCGCCTGCCTTCATTTTTCTCGATGTGGTCTAAAGAGATGCCTTCTTGTTCATAGTATTTCTCTTTGAATTGTATTTGGTCTTCGGGGGTGTGACACCAGGACGGATAGCCGCTGGCTTCTTGTTTCAGTTTCAAAAAGGCATCCACGTAGTCGGCGAAAATGCCTTTCTGAGTAGGGTCACCCTTGTGGTACTGTTGTGTCTTGGGAAAGTGGCAAATTTTGTACACTTCTAACAGTTCGTATCCCATGTCTAGAGCTTTGAACAATTCTACGCTGACCCAGGTTCCCGTCAAGGCACGTTCTTCCTGGCTGTGCTGGCAAGGCTGATCTTGGTTGCACGTTTCGGCACAAGTACGGCACAAGGGAAACATCAGTTTGCCTTGACAATGGTGAGGTAAGACGGGATGGTATAGGTTCGTGGGAGGCAAAACTTTACACTTGATCAAGCCTTCGTATTGTCGAATGTTTTTCACGTCGATGTGTTCCGTTAACAATTGCGGGTGCCCTGCAGGAAAGCGACAATATTTGCACACGTAGGGATACAGCGAACACACGTCCAAGTATTTGATTTCTTCTCCTTTCTCTTCGTCGGCTTGGTACAGCAAACAGGTAGCATTGGTCCTACCTCCGTACAAACTATCCCTCGGGTTCAGGGGGTCCATGAACTGGTAACTTTCCACGAGGCGTTTAAACTCGGGATCTGTTTTCATACGGTGATCGTATTCGTGTTCCCACATTTCCACCACTTGGTATCCTTCCTGTTCCAACTTTAGGCGCCGCTGACAAGTGTCCTGGTACAAGTCTTCCATGGTTCGTTGCAAAAACTGATTTTTGGTGCTACGATTAGGGTAACAGATGGGACATCCGTGAAATAAGCAACCGTTAAACTCGTACACAGTCTTGGGGTTTTCTAAGTCCCAGCCATCGACCGAATACATTCCGATGGTCTTTTCACCCCCTGCGTTGCGGGCATGCTGAATCCATTTGTCTTCCTTGTCGCACAAGTAATGTAACCAACGTAGGGCTTTGACCGAGTATTGACGTTTGACAAAGTGGGTCGTTTGAGGACTGATGACAGCCACGGTGTTTTCAGGCATGAATCGTTGTCGATACACTAAGGAACACGCTTTGGCAATGGTGCAAGCTTCTTTCAAAGGATCGACCCCTCCGTGTTCCATGAACAGTTCATGAAATTTTCCACAGCAACGTCGTAAAATGTCCACGTCGGAACGACAATACTTTAACATTTCTTCCTGAAAGTCGAAGGGGTCCGAGGCATGAGCCTGGTACCAAGCGTAGAAATCTTCTCGTTGTTCGGTACGCATGTTGTCGGGGTCGTAATAGTGAGCCTCAGGCAAATGGGGTAGAACGGCATGTTGATTGGCTTCCGTATTGAAAAAGTGTGGAAAGTACCCTTTAGCCATTTCTGTCATTCCAAACGTTTTAGGCATTCGACTCAAAGGCATGGCCAAGTAACTCATCGAATCTTTACACTGTACTTGTCCCACTTGCATGAAAATGATTTTGGCTCCGTTCAAAGTGACTTTAGGACGTTCGGTGCCTTGTTCCGTATAGTATCTGAGAAGAAACTGTCCATCGTATCCGGAGAAATTGTGAGCCATCACCGTGGCATGACGATGACAATCTTGGTAACGTTCGATGTCCTCTTGGCTCCACGTCTTGTCGATGGGATCTAAGACCCATTGGGCAAAATCGGCTAACGTGTTCGGTCCTCGAAAGATTTTTTCACGCCCTCCGGGAATCTTGCTGCAGTGAGGGCAATGACTGAAGATAGGTTCTTGAATGCACTTCTCGCACGCTCGATGAGCCACGCAGAAATTAGGAATGTGAATGCTAGTCTCTTGCATGCATTCGAAATCGAAAAAGATGAAATTGCCTTTCTTCTTGTGACCGTCCTCTTTCTCTGGTGGGGGTTGGTATTTTTGCACGTAGCATTGGTGTTCCAAGTCCACGATGTGATGACAAATGTGACATTTTTTCTTTCCTGAACATACGTGCGCCTTGGTATTATTGGCACGTTGGCCTTGTCCACACGTAGGGCACAATCTCAGGAGTTGACAAGCACATTTCTGCTGTGAACCTTGCGTCTTCAGATGTTGTTGGTAATAGGTAGGGCTGACATACGTGCGCAGACAAGTTGAACAAGGCACTGGTTCTTCGCTCAGACAGGGTGGAGAGGCCAAACATCCTGGGCATTTCCATCCACAATGCTTATGTTGCTCTCGATTGTTATAACCGTAATCACATTTCTCACAATAATAAACATATCCCAGGAATCCGGTGATAGTGGTAATGGTATCGAAATGGTCATCGTGATAATAAACATGAATGTATTTTCCGTCCTTAAAATCTTGACCTCGAAACAACAGAGGCCCACGCATTTCTTGAGGGTGCACTTTCAAGGTGTAGCGTGGAGCTAGGACATCTTGCAATTTTTGCATTTCAGGAATGCTACAGGGTGTGTCTTTGGACAGGCCAGCTTGTTGCAACAGGAGTTTTGCTTCGTTTCGTTGTTTGGCTCGATCGGATCGTTGAATAGTTTTCCAGGCTCTTTTCCATTCTACCGTGTCGTTCTTGTTGGCATAGGTTCGTCCCACCACGATGGCTCGGGCTAAGCACATCTGGTCTTGAGGGTTGTTAATTTGGACGAGACTCTTTTTGGTGCTGCGAAGGTCGTTCACCAATAAGACCTTTTTGCGTCCTGTCCCTTGAGGAAGAGAGACGTGAGCCATTTTCAGTGTGGCTTTACCATCGGTGATGTCAAACTGGTCATTGGATTGTTGTACGTGTTGTATCTTGTCCATGACTTTGGAAGGGGTCAGTTCTGCGGGTCTGCTAAACTCGATCCAAACAGGGGATTTCAAGCTGTCGTGATCTATGGATAGTGTCAAGCGATCGTCTTCTTTGGGTTGATATTGTCGCTTGAGTGTTGTGAGCAAAGAATCCCACATCTCGGTGATAAACCCTTCTGCTTTCTCCAATGGTACGTCGGACTTGAAATCTTTAAACTTCACCGTGTAGGTGTAAGCCGTGGTTCTAAATTTTCTAGAGGAGCGCTTTTCCGTTTCTCGAATGGAATAGTACTTTTCAGGGTTGACTAAGAGTGGTGAACTTGGTTTAGAGGTTTCAAATTCTGGTTCACTCATGTCCTCTTCAAAATCACTGGCATGAATTTGTGCCAAGATTTCAGCCCTGGTACGAGGCGATAGATCACGTTTCTGCCTCTTACTTTCTTCTTCTTTCTTCTCGAATGAATAGGATCGTTTCATCTTGAGTGCAAAACGTCAAATGACTCAAGTTTAAACATCATAGACTAATTTATAGTCATGGCAAACCAGCGTATATAAAAGGGTGTGTGTCTTGTCGTTTCACTATTCATTTCACTCTCAAGCCGAGCACAACGATGGAAGAGACTAACCAAATCGAACGTTTCGTCAGAGCTTTGCGAGGGGTCATTAGAAAATTCTCTTCAGACCAGCCTACGGACTACTCTCCTTCCTTTCGAGATAAAAGTCAAGATACTTGCTATATCTGTCAGAAGAAAGGGCATTGGTCTTCAGAATGTCCAGACCGTCAAAAAAGAACAAAAACAGGGACTGAAAAAGACAAAAGTCAAGATACCTGTTATTATTGTAAAGAAAAAGGACATTGGTCTCCAGATTGCCCAAAAAAGAAACAAGAGGAGTCAGAAGAAAAGAGGAATTCTTCAGAAGAAGAGAGGGATTCTTCGGAAGAAGAGAGGGATTTTTCAGAGGAAGAAAGCAGACAGGTGAAGAAAAAGAAACAGGAGAAGAAAAGAAGAAGGGAAGAAAGTGAGGAGGAAGAAGAGGAAAAGAGTGTGACGGTGAAGAAATTTAAAAAACAGAGAGACTAAATAAGGAGAAAGAAGAAGTCAATGAACTTTCAATTAAAGTGTTCTGTTGTGAATTGTGAATTGGATTGTAACAATGGAGAAAAGAATAAATTAATGATATAAGGTAAGTGTCTTTGAGTTATGATTTTAAAATAAGAACGGACACTCACGCACTCATACACAGACACGTACTATAAGGGTAAAATGGGTGGGTTTTTTTGAGTTATTGGCAAATTGAAAGGCTATCTCTTTTCTAGAAATGTGGCTGGCCCTTAAAAGGGCCTTTTTTTCTTTATGGTGTAGGGGTGAGTTTAAGCAATCAACTTTAACTGCCTTAAGCCTTTGCCACGGCCAAGGCCTACTTCTGGACTGCGTAATGTTGATGATGATGATGATTGGGTTGAAATCACTAAGGGTGGTACGGTAGACTTAGTCACAGGGTTAACGTGTTTAGCTCGGGAAGGTCGTATTCTCTTCGGTCGTAATAAAGAAGTCTGATACATTTGTTTCAGACTTCTTAACTCCGCTAAAATGTCCAACAGTACCGTGACGGTTTGATTTTCACCCTCTTGTTTCTTTGCTGCTACTTCTTCTTGCTGTTGTTGCTGTTGTTTTTTTCTTACCTCTTCTTCTTGCTGCTGTTGCTGTAGGAGAAAAGCTTGTTCCGCTTCCTTTTGTCGTTGTATAAATTTCTCCAATTCTTCTTTCTGTCTCTGTCTAAAATTCTCCACTTGCGGTAATGAAGAAGGTAACGCAGGTTCCGGAACAAATTCTTGCGAGGAGAGAAAATCCACAAAATCCCAATTCACCTCTTCTGAAAGTAAGTCCGGGTTCCCTTGGGCAGTCTCCCCTGCTGGTGCACCCCAATGGATCGTTTTCTGAGTTTCCGTCATGTTGAATCACTGTCGCATAGATTGACTGCACACAAGCGCTAACGAATCTATATAGACCACGTGACGTCACAGACTGTTCTCTTCGGATTGGATGCGAGCTGACTGAATTTTGTAACGCGTGTTTGGATTGGTGAATGAACTCAATCCGTTTCAATCCTACCTCTACCTATAAATAAGTGCAGTTCACTGCATTGATTCACCTGTTCTCGTCGCTTCAAGATGTGGACCACAGTTGAGTCATCCACCCTTGTGTCTTCCATGATGTTTAGGACGGACATGCTCATGTATGTCCGATCCAAGTGGACCGTTGTCCACAGGACAAACACCAGTCTGTGGATACGTAGGATCTACGTAGAAAGACAAGGATGCCTCAAAAGAGTGCTGATTTACGGGCCAACAGTGAGACGCAGCCTAAGGACAAGAAGAAGACCAATGCGGTGCCCTTTATGTTAATGAATACATTAACATAAACCCAAAGGCCCTTTTCAGGGCCACGCATATTTCTCGAAAAGAGAATGACTTTTCAATTGCCTACCCCTTTTTCTTAATTTTAATTTAAATTTTATTTATTTTTTTTAAAAAAAATCCTATATTCATTTTCCCTTGTCCCTAGAGTGACCCAACAATTTTTCCCCATGTTAATTTCCCTTGTCGCTAGACAGACCCACGATTTATTCCCATGTTAATTTCCCTTGTCGCTAAAGTGACCCACGATTTTTCTCCATGTTAAATTTCCATTGTCGCTAAAGTGACCCAGGGGGGTCTGTAAAGCTAATTCCCATTGTCGCTAATGTGACCCCTTTCACTACTGTTGAGGCGCCGAGAACAGGTGAAGGAATGCAGTGAACTGCACTTATTTATAGGGAGAGGAAGGATTGAAACGGATTGAGTTCGTTGACCAATCCAAACACGCGTTACAAAATTCAGTCAGCCCACATCCAATCCGAAGAGAGCAGTCTGTGACGTCACGTGGTCTATATAGATTCGCTAGCGCCTGTGCGCAGTCAATTCATGCAACAGTTTTTTCAACATGACGGAAACTCAGAAAACGATAAATTGGGGTGCACCAGCCGTGGAGACCACCCAAGGGAACCCGGACTTACTTTCAGAAGAGGTGAATTGGGATTTTGTGGATTTCTTACCTCGCAAGAATTTGTTCCAGAACCTTCGTCACCTTCATTACTGCACGTGGAGAATTTTAGACAGAGACAGAAAAAAGAATTGGAGAAATTTATACAACAGCAAAAGGAAGCGAAACAAGCTTTTCTCCTACAGCAACAACAGCAAGAAGAAGAGGTAAGAAAAAAACAACAGCAACAACAGCAAGAAGAAGTAGCAGCAAAGAAACAAGAGATAGACTTTCAATTGCCAATAACTAAAAAAAAATAATTCATTTTACCCATTAGTACGTGTCTGTGTATGAGTGTGCGTGAGTGTAGGTTCTTATTTTAAAATCAGAACCCAAAGACACTTACTTTTTATAGACTTTCTATTCTGGTACAAATTTTACAATTCAATTCACAATTCACAACATAACAACATTAAAAAGTTCATACAATTCTTCTGTCTCATTGTTCACTCTCTCTGTTTTCTAAATTTCTTCACAGTCACATTCTTTTCCTCCTCTTCCTCCCCACTTTCTTCCATTCTTCTTTTTTTCTCCTGTTTCTTTTTCTTCACTGTCTGCTTTCTTTCTCTTCTTCTTCCTCTGAAGAATCCTTCCCTTCTTCTGACTCCTCTTGTTTCTTAGGGCAATCTGGAGACCAATGTCCTTTTTCTTGACAATAATAACAGGTATCTTGACTTTTGTCTCTTTTAACCCCTGTTTTGCTTTTTTGACGGCTTAGACACACTGAAGACCAATGCCCTTTCTTCTGACAGATATAGCAAGTATCTTGACTTTCATCTCGCAAGGAAGGAGAGTAGTCCGACGACTGGTCTGAAGAAAATTTTCTAATGACCCCTCGCAAAGCTCTGATGAAACGTTCGATCTGGGTAGTCTCTTCCATCGTTTTACTCGGTTTGAGAGTGAAATGAATAGTGAAAGGACAAGACACACACCCTTTATATACGCTGGTCTGCCATGACTATAAAGTAGCCCATGGTGTTTAAAACTTTAGTCATTTGACTTTTTGCTTTCAAGATGAAACGATCCAATTCATTTGGGAAGAAAGAAGAAGAAAGTAAGAGGCAGAAACTTGATCTATCGCCTCGTACCAGGGCTGAAGTCTTTGCACAAATTCATGCCCGTGATTCTGAAGAGGACATGAGTGAACCAGAATCCGAACCCTCTAAACAAAGTTCACTACCCTTAGTCAACCCTGAAAAGTACTATTTCATTCAAGAGATCGAAAAGCGTCCCTCTAGAAAATTTAGAACCACGGCTTACAAATACACGGTGAAGTTTAAAGATTTCGAGTCCGAAGTACCGTTAGAGAAAGCAGAAGGGTTCATCACCGATATGTGGGATTCTTTGCTCACAACACTCAAGAGACAATGTCAACCCAAAGAAGACGATCGCTTGAGACTTTCCATACAACACGACGGTTTGAAATCCCCTGTTTGGATCGAGTTTAGCACCCCTGCAGAATTGGCCGCTTCCAAAGTCATGGACAAGATTCAACACGTGCAACAATCTAATAACCAGTTTGACATCACCGATGGAAAAGCCACACTGGACATGACCCACGTCTCTCCTCCTCAAGGGACAGGACAACACAATAAGGTGTTATTTGGTCGACAACCTTTGTAGCACCAAAAAGAGCCTTGTCCAAATTCACAATTCTCAAGACCAGATGTGTTTAGCCAGGGCTATCGTGGTGGGACGAACCTATGCCAACAAAAACGACACGGCAGAATGGAAAAGAGCCTGGAAAACTATTCGACAATCGGACCGAGCCAAACAATGAAGTGAAGCAGAACTCCTGTTACAACAAGCCGGTTTCCCAAAAGACGAACCCTGTGACATTCCTGAAATGCAAAAATTGCAAGATATCCTAGCTCCACGCTACACCTTGAAAGTGCACCCTCAAGAAGTGCGTGGGCCTCTGTTGTTTCGAGGGAAAGACTTTAAGGATGGAAAATACATTCACCTTTATCATCACGATGACCATTTCGATACCATTACCACTATCACTGGATTCCTGGGATACAGTTATTACTGTGAGAAATGTGACTATGGCTACGACAATCGAGAGCAACACAAACATTGTGGATCGAAATGCTCAGCATGTTTGGCCTCTCCACCCTGTTTGAGCGAAGGACAAGAACGAGTGCATTGTCCAGCTTGTCTCCGCACGTTTGTCAGCCCTACCTGTTACCAACAACATTTGAAGACGCAAGGTTCACAGAAGAAATGCGCTTGTCAACTCCTGAGATTGTGTCCGCGTGTGGACAAGGCATACGTACCAACAGTGCCAAGGCACACGTATGTTCAGGAAAGAAAAAATGTCACATTTGTCACCACATCGTGGACTTGGAACACCAATGTTACGTGCAAAAAATACCAACCCCAACCAGAGAAAGAGGATGGTCACAAGAAGAAGAAGAAAGGCAATTTTATCTTTTTCGATTTCGAATGCATGCAAGAGACCGGCATTCACATTCCTAATTTCTGCATGGCTTATCGAGCGTGTGAGAAGTGCATTCAAGAACCTATCTTGAGTTATTGCCCTCACTGCAGTAAGATTCCTGGAGGGCGTGAAAAAATCTTTCGGGGACCGAACACGCTAGCCGATTTTGCACAATGGGTCTTACACCCCATCGACAAGACGTGGAGCCAAGAGGACATCGAACGTTACGGAGATTGTCATCATCATGCCACGGTGATGGCTTACAATTTCTCCGGATACGATGGACAGTTTCTTCTCAGATACTATACGGAACATGGCACCGAACGTCCTAAAGTCACTTTGAACGGAGCCAAAATCATTTTCATGCAAGTGGGACAAGTACAGTTTAAAGATTCGATGAGTTACTTGGCCATGCCTTTGAGTCGAATGCCTAAAACGTTTGGAATGACAGAAATGGCTAAAGGGTACTTTCCACACTTTTTCAATACGGAAGCCAGTCAACATGCCGTTCTACCCCATTTGCCTGAGGCTCACTATTACGACCCCGACAACATGCGTACCGAACAACGAGAAGATTTCTACGCTTGGTACCAGGCTCACGCCTCGGACCCTTTCGACTTTCAGGAAGAAATGCTAAAGTATTGTCGTTCCGACGTGGACATTTTACGGCGTTGCTGTGGAAAATTTCGAGAACTGTTCATGGAACACGGAGGGGTCGATCCTTTGAAAGAAGCTTGCACCATTGCCAAAGCGTGTTCCTTAGTGTACCGGTAACAATTCATGCCTGAAAACACCGTGGCTGTCATCAGTCCTCAAACGACCAACTATGTCAAACGTCAATACTCGGTCAAAGCCCTACGCTGGTTACATTACTTGTGCGACAAGGAAGACAAATGGATTCAGCATGCCCGAAACGGAGGAGGCGAAAAGACCATCGGAACGCATTCGGTCGATGGCTGGGACTTAGAAAACCCCAAGATCGTGTACGAGTTTAACGGTTGCTTATTTCACGGATGTCCCGTCTGTTACCCTGACCGTGGCACTAAAAATCAGTTTTTACAACGAACCATGGAAGACTTGTACCAGGACACTTGTCAGCGACGCCTAAAGTTAGAACAGGAAGGATACCAAGTGGTGGAAATGTGGGAACACGAATACGATCACCGTTTGAAAACCGATCCCGAGTTTAAACGCCTCGTGGAAAGTTACCAGTTCATGGACCCCCTGAACCCGAGGGATAGTTTGTACGGAAGAAGGACCAATGCCACCTGTTTGCTGTACCAAGCTGACGAAGAGAAAGGAGAAGAAATCAAATACTTGGACGTGTGTTCGCTGTATCCCTACGTGTGCAAATATTGTCGCTTTCCTGCAGGGCACCCACAATTGTTCACCGAACACATCGACCTGAAAAACATTCAACAATACGAAGGCTTGATCAAGTACAAAGTTTTACCTCCCACGAACCTATACCATCCCGACTTACCTCACCATTGTCAAGGCAAACTGATGTTTCCTTTGTGCCGTACTTGTGCCGAAACGTGCAACCAAGATCAACCTTGTCATCACACCCAGGAAGAACGGGCCTTGACGGGGACGTGGGTCAGCGTAGAATTGTTCAAAGCTCTGGACATGGGATACCAACTGTTAGAAGTGTACAAAATTTGTCACTTTCCCAAGACAGAACAATACCACAAGGGTGACCCCACTCAGAAAGGCATTTTCGCCGACTACGTGGATGCCTTTTTGAAACTGAAGCAAGAAGCCAGTGGCTATCCTTCCTGGTGTCAAACTCCCGAAGATCAAAAGACATTCAAAGAGAAATACTGGACACAAGAAGGCATCACTTTAGATCACATCGAGAAAAATGAAGGCAGGCGATCGTTTGCCAAAGTGATGTTAAATTGCTTGTGGGGTAAAATGGCAGAACGATCGTGTTTACCCAAGACGGAATATTTGACAGAACCTTCCCACTACTTCCAGATGATTCACGACAAAACCAAATTCATGAAACACGTGGACGTCGTTCGAGAGAATTTGATCTTGGTCAATTACGAAGAAGATTTGGACTTTGTACAAGACGACCCTTTTGGAAATGTCATCATTGCGGCTTACGTGACAGCTCATGCTCGCTTAAAATTGTACGAAGCTTTAGAACTGTTAGGGGAACGCGTCCTGTACTTTGACACGGACAGTTGCATTTACATCCATCACCCGATTCAACATCACCCTGACATCGAAGGAGACCGTTTAGGAGCCTGGACAGACGAGCACCCCGACGACAAGATTCTAAGTTTCGTCAGTGGCGGTCCTAAAAATTACTTCTACGAATACCGGGACAAACAAGGAGAAGTGCACACGAAGTGCAAAGTGAAAGGACTGACTCTGAATTATCGTACCAGTCGAGTGGTGAACTTTGGGGTATTGAAAGAAGCCTTGCGGTCTAGAGAAGATGAACACTTTAAAGTGACCACCTATCAGCCCAACAAGATTGTACGTTTACCCACTCACCACATCGTCAGTCGACCCTTGGAAAAAGTCTATCAAATCGTGTACCAGAAGCGAGTGCGACTTCCCAATCATTTCACCTTACCGTATGGACACGTCGGTATTGGTCTGTATATAAAAAGAAACCCTAGGCAAGATCGATAGTTCATTGTGACTACCAAGACCAAGCGAACAAGATGAATACTTTCAGAGAAACACAAAACAAGTTCAGACAGGCACAATTCAAGTGTGAGGCTTCTGAAGTGGAATGCGATTGTGAGCCTTGCGATGGGAACGATGCTGTGCGTTGTGACCTTAGCGATGCCGTAAAGCATCATGGAAACTTTGTTCTCACTACCCCTATCATGGAAAGTGATGCTGTGCGTGTCAAACCTGAGGGATGCGAAAGCGATGCCGCTCGTCCTCTTGGACACTTTACTGGGTTTCATTTTCAAGGTGAATGTCTACCTTCACGTCTACCTCCCTACGGATGTCATCCAGCCCTGAGCAAACTCCTGTCCATGTCACCCAACCCTCATCGAAACGAACATGTGAAAGACGAATATTCGTTCCCTGTGCGTTTGTCGGAATACTGCGACTTTGAAAATCGTCTTCAATCGTTCAAAGGAAAATGGCCTAAGTATCTGGGAGGACCGACCCCCGAAGAATTAGACAGAACCGGATTTTTCTACTTGGGCGAAGGGGATAAAGTCAAGTGCTTCAGTTGCGGTGTGTCACTTCACCACTGGGAATCACAAGATTCGGCCTACGTAGAACATGCTCGTTGGTCACCGAATTGTCATTACTTACCCTTAGTGGGACCGAGACATTGAAGTAACTTACCATGTCGTTGAAGAAGAAACCAAATTGGTTAGGAGTCAAATGTTGGACATCACCAAGACCAGTATTTAAACTTCATTTCAAAAACGATATTGAATCATTACCTAAAGAACTGCAAGAGAAGATTTACAAGGAAGTTTGGCAAGGGCTTGCCAGAGTGAAATCTCAGTGGGTGATTAGAACTTTTGTGCCGAGAAATTCACAAGAGGAAAGTGAAAAAAGTCAATCAATGTGTTAGATTTCTTTGGGTCAAGGGTGCATTCATCCTATTATATCGCTTTAGACCGTTTACATCAAAAGAATTCAATGAGATTCTTGGACGTTACCCTGAGTGGCAGTGGTCAGAAATTACTCACTATGTGGATTACTTTTCCTCTAGGAGACGATTGTGAATTGTACGGACTGACCTATTCATGGATACTTTGCTAGAGAACATTCGTGGCTTGCCTGTGGAGTTGAGAGAAAGGATTTACCGAGAACTGGTCAAAATACTAGTGAAACGTAAAGAACAATTGCATCCGTTACGTCACCGGTGTTTGAACCACTGGTACCTGAATGCTATACAAGGACTGATTCAGTTGAAAGTGTTCTTTGGACAGACATTGATCAACGACTCCCTGGTTTTAAAAAGGATTGGTTTGCTATTGATGATTGTATCTACTACATTGTAAACTTACTGCATCGAATTCCAGAGGAAGAGTTAACGAATTACCAACATCTTTTACGCAATGTCAACTTAGTGAAAGAGGAAACTTCTGAACGAATTGTAATGTGTAAATTAGTGATTAAACGATTTAAATTCGACACTGAAGTAAAACCATGTCTGTGCAAACGGTACATTTCTTGTGTCAGAAAGAGGATTTAGTATGACCTATTCATGGATACTTTACAAAAGAACATTCGTGCTTTGCCTGTGGAGTTGAGAGAACGCATTTACCGAGACCTGGTCAAAATACAAGTCAAATGTAAAGAACAGTTGCATCCGTTACGTCACCAGATGTTTAACCACTGGTACCTGAATGGTATAAGAGGACTGATTCGTCAGAAATTGTTTCAGTGGTCAGACCTTGTTCAACACTTTGAGTTAGTGAATGAACGAAATGTTCATAATTTTGGTTACTTCGAGATTCACCTAGAGCAACGCATTGAGGAAGACGATTTAAAGGATTACCAACATATTTTACGTGGAATCTGCTTAGCGGAAGAGGAAACTTCTAAACGAACTCTGAAGTGTAGGTTACAGTATGCAAGATTTAGATTCCCCACTGGAGAACGAAGATATCTAGTTAGAAAGTACCTTTATTGCTTCCGAAATAAAGACACTATAAAATCAGGAATCCATGCCACGGCTTATGTCACAAGTGATTGAACAGATTCCGTGGAAGGAACTCAATGACCATATTCAAACCGTGGATCATTACCATCAATTATTACAAGAACTGTATCCAATCAATTTGGGACGACGCATAGTGTGTGTCTTAGTGACTTGTTTTTCTGGGATTTCGTTTACCAGCCGATTCCTTGTGGACTCTTTACGAACAGTACTTACCACCCTAATGGCCTTAAATGGTCACGAAAGACTTCCTTTTGCTCAAAGCCTTGCGTTTTCATCTGGATACTTCTCGACCTCTACAGGAAAAAAAAGATTCGTCAACTTTTAGCTACCGAAGACGTGTATGACGATGTGTGTGTAGATTGTGACTTACACCCCCATTGGACAGATGTCCGTGACTGGAAAAATGGGGGTTTTGAGGCTTGGACCCAAGAAGTGGCCAAGTATGCACGAGAGTTGTTCAAGGAAAAAAGTTACTTTTCAACCTATGTTAGTGGCAGTGCCAGAAGAGCCCTTCACCCAGGACAGGACTGTCGTGGACCTGCCTGAAAGACCCAAGAAGTGGCCTATTATGCTAAAGAGTAGTGATCCTCCATTCAAGCGTCCAAGGAAAAAAGTCACTCTTAAGGCCGTGTTAGTGACAGTACCAGAAGAACCCGTCACCGAGAACAACCACTCACTTCAGGACAGGACTGTCATGGACATTCCTGAAAGGCCATTCCGGGAGGACACTTGTGTGACAATACCTCATGTAGAGACTGTAAGAACATTACACACTGTCCCTAGGACATCTTGGTTACCCAAAACATGTTGTACAGAGACTTGTTTATATTCCACTTTGATCGTTTTGATGTGTTTTTTATTGCTGTACATAACTATTTGGCTTTTATGTATTTTTGTCTTTCGTGTTCATGTTTAAAACATTCAATAAACGTGTCCTGAAAAAAGTATATAAACTCTTGTCTTGTTTGTTTTCGTGTCACAAGTGACATTCCTAACACTATGGCTACCTCTGCTGTCTCTGCTCCCTCTTCCTCCACTGTCAAAGTCATCGACGAACACTTAGATCGTGCCAGTTGGGAGGCTTTGTATCTTCGCCATCCCTTTAACATGCTCATTGCTGGACCTAGCGGTTCAGGCAAAACCGAATTCGTCAAACGTTTGATCGAACATAAACATCATTTGATCGATCGTCCACCTCAACGCATCGTGTGGTGTTACAAAGAGTGGCAATCGGCGTACAACCTCTTGCGAGAAAGTCAAGGCGATTCCATCGTGTTTGTGGAAGGCATTCCTAAAGAAGACGACGGCATCGTCTCTGACTCCCGTCAAACCCATCTGGTCATTTTCGACGACATGTTAGGAGAAGACGAAGAAGAAATTAAACTGTGGTTTACGCCCAAAGGGCATCACCGTAATGCCAGTGTCGTTTACATCACCCAAAATTTGTTTCAACAAAGTAAAGCCCATCGCACCATCAGTCTCAATGCGCATTACGTGGTCTTGTTTAAAAGCCCTCGAGATAAATCGCAAGTGCAAGTCTTAGCTAAACAGTTAGGAACGCCTTGGCTGACTCAGGCGTACGACGATGCCACTCAAACTCCACACGCCTATTTACTTGTTGATTTGAAACCTACGACCCCCGATGATTTGCGATTTCGTACCCAATTGTTTCACCACTGGTGCCAAGACGGAGGGCCTGTCCTGTACACGTCTCCGTCCTCGACTTCATTTCACTCAACAAAAAAATCTATAAAAGCCTCAGACACTTTTCGTCTGTCTCACACAGTTTGAACATGACGTCCCTTCAGTCGCATCTTCGCGTCAAATTGATTCGTGCCTTGTATGGCATCAGTCGAGAAAAAAATCCACAAATAAAGGCTAGTGTCTTAGAAGCTAGTCTCAAAGAAGTCTTACGATGGTTCACGGTGACAGCACGTCAATTACTACAAGGGATCATTCGGATTCCTCATTAAACCAAACGCTTTTTTGATCGATACAAAGTCGCTTTGACCCAACTGGCCGATCCCCTCATCGACACTCAAACCAAAAAACAAGTCATTTTGAAACCTGGAGGGAGCGGTACTCTAGGAGGGGTCATCATTCGCTCTCTCTTCAGATGGGATCCTAATGCTCCCAAACTTCTCCCCCAGAAAAAAGTCAAACGAAGCTCCAAGAAGAAGAAAAAGAGCCATGGTGTCAAGGCCAAGTCGCCAAGGAGACCCGTGTCTCCAAGAACTTCTCCATTGGCGGGACCCTCCTCTTACCAGTCACCACCCCGGAAAAAGAAAAGAAGCCCCCAGAAAAAGAAATAGAGAAAAAGTCCCCAGAAAAAGAAAAGTCCACAGAAGAAAACTAGTCGCAAGAGAGGCACTTCGGCCAGGACGCAACCCTACACTCGCAAACCACGACCAGCAACGGCGGTAACAGCGTCTCCGGTAGCCTCAGGTTCATTCACTTCTCCGTTGATGACACCAAGAACTGAAAAGTACTTGGAGACGTTGATTACACCAAGAACTTCTCCGTTGATAATCCCAAGAACTTCTCAAGCGGCAGGTCCCTCCAATTTAGCGGCAGTGGCCGCTGCTCACAAAGTACCTTCTCCCAAAATCAAAGTCCAAGGAAGATCGGGCATGTTACAAAGTTTACTGGATTTGTCCAAGCAAGAACTGGCTCGATTTAGTCCGTTACGTACCCCTGCACGACGTGTCATGCCTGTCCTCAAGTTGATCCGACGTAAAGACAATCAGTGGCGACGCGTTCCAGTATAAAAAAGGTCTGTGACCAAGTAAGGGTATCCGTGTTTTTGGTGCTCCTGAAGACTCAAAGATGTCACCCTCCAGAAAACATCCCTCTTCTAAAACCCAAGGAAAGAAAAGGAAAGGACTGCCTCCTCGTTTAGTCAAACATGGGGACATGTTTTCTGTCCTGTCCAAAGCTTCTCCACCCCTACGAAAAAAACTCATTCAATCAGCTTCCAAAGAGGTCATCGATACCGTGTGCGAATGTTGTTTGAACGTGTTGAAAGGCACGATCCCTTTGTCCAAACACCAGAAACAATGCTTAGGCAAACATCGTCACGTTCTTCGCCAAATGGTTCAAAAGAAAATTCCCATTCGTCAAAAGAAGAAGACGTTGGTCCAACGTGGAGGAATTTTACCCCTTTTGCTAGGCCCATTGCTGAAAAGAGTCATGGGAACCATGTTGGGAGGACTGGTGGGAGCAAGATAATAAGGCCCTCTGAAGTCCCAAGATCTCAGAATTGACCCTTGACAACCCCATGGAAGGACGAAAACTAGCTTTAGTGCCTTACAAACGATGGATGGAATACCATCGTTGGCAAGAACAACGCACCCCGCATTTACCTCCCAATCCCAATTTGAGCGAGATGTCCCAGTTACAACACGAATTGCAGTCCTTGATGGATCACCAAGATTTGTCCGAAACAGAAAAATCGCAAAAGTACGGTCAACTCTTGCAACAACTGCAACTCTTTCACCAGAAAGCTTTAGACGAAACAGCTCTACCCACTCTGAAAGATTTTAAGACCTTGATGAAAAGTCCAGCACCATCATCACTACCACCACCACTACTACCATCCCCAGGGGTCACCAGAGATGCTACCCCACAAAGACCTGAGGAAGAAGAGATACGAGAAGTGTTTCAAACACCGTCAGCAGGTCCCATTTCAAGTAAGATTGCAGCATCCTTGTTGACCCCGTCCCCCACACCCCAACGAGAAGAAATGAAAGCTTGGGTTAAAAAGATGATGTCCACTCCTCCTTCGACAGAAGTGAAAAAGAAAGAAGGGAAACCAGAAGTGAAAACAGAAAAGAAGACCAAAGCCATTCCATTGCCACCTCCACCACCACTACCTTCGACTTCTACTCCCGTAGCCCATCTGACACGTAAATCCGTTTCCAAACCACCCTTTCGTCCCACCCAAAGGAGCATCCTCGAAGAGTGGGTGCCTTATTAACAAACCAAAAAAAAATGGATAAGGTGTTACCCAGCATTTACTACGATCCCTCCCATCCTGCAGGTTACGCAGGAGTTCAAAAATTGTATCGTGCTGCCAAAATGCAACTGAAAAGTCTCCGTTTACCTCAAGTGCAACGATGGTTACAAGAACAAGCTACCTACACTTTACACAAACCCATTCGACGCAAGTTTTCCAGAAGTCGCACCCTAGTGGAAGGCATCGATCATCAATGGCAAGCCAATTTAGCCGATGTCTCTCATTTGGCCAGCTACAATCGTGGCTACAAATATTTGTTTTGTGTCATCGACGTCTTTTCCAAATTTGCCTGGGTCGTACCCTTGACTTACAAATCGAGCAGTGAGTTAGTGCGAGCCCTGCAACGGGTGTTGGAACAAAGCGGTCGTCACCCTCTTCGATGGCAAACGGACAAAGGCACCGAATTTCTGAACCAAGCGTTCCAAAAAGAATTAAAGAAACGTGACATTCATTTTTTTTACCACCGAGAATCCTGAAACCAAAGCCAGCATCGTGGAGCGTTTTCAACGCACTTTGAAAGAACGCATGTGGAAATATTTTACGCATCACCACACTCTGAAGCACATCGACATCTTACCGCACCTAGTGCAAGCGTACAACCAATCTTACCATTGAATCATTGGACTGCCCCGCAAGAGGTGACTCCTGAGAACGAAGTGCTGGTGTTTGAGCGCCTGTTTGGTACGTCCCCGACGAGGGCTGTCCACAAGAAAAGTGGAGTGTTGACCGTAGGAGATTGGGTACGCATTGGCAAAACCAAACGCACTTTCGACAAAGGTTACTTATCTAACTGGACCACCGAATTGTTTCGTGTCACTGGACGAGTGCATGGCCGTCATCCTGCCGTCTATAAATTGGAAGACATGAACGGAGAAGTGCTCAAAGGAACGTTTTATTTGCCCGAGTTACAACGTGTCACCAAAAAAGAAGACGACGTGTACGAAATCGAAAGCATTCTCGAACGCAGAACCCGTAAAGTGGGCAAACGACGTGTCAAAGAAGTCAAAGTACGTTGGAAAGGATATCCACCCAGTTTTGATTCTTGGATCGACGCTTCGCAAGTCATCGACTATAAAAAGAAGTGACCATAATGCCGTTTCACACAGACGCAGCTACTACTGCTACCACTCCTTCACCCAGTTCTTCTGTGCAAGATTTACAAAAAACAAGCCTTGTGGGTGTGGTGTGGAGAACGTGTGCCTAAAACGCAAATCGTCTTTTTCTGCCAAATCTTCGTGGTGTATTGTGTCATCGGGGCAACCATCGCCAATTTGAGTTTGCAACAAGGAGACAAAGAATTGTGGACCATTTTATTGAGCAGTTGCATCGGTTACCTGCTTCCCAATCCCTCCCTGAAATTCTCTTCCAACGGGAACAACGGGAGCCTTGTGTCCAGTGCCAGTGTCAGTCACCACTCCAATAACAACAACCCCATTTTGGGCGGAGACACGCCTCTGACGTTCAGTAACCCCTCGGACAGTCACAGAACTCTGGAATTATGAGTCACCAAAACCAGTTTTACTTAACCTTACCCAGTGACAGTTCCATGGAGGTGTTTCCCAAGAACAGGTTGTGCTGTTACACGGCCAAATTACCTCAGGCCATCCAATTAGATCACGAAGCCCATTGGAAAGTTGCTTTAGTGGAAATGATTCACCCAACACAAATCAAAAACATCACTGAAAAGCAAAACACTTTCCAGGTGGAAATCCTGAACGAACAATTGCAACAAACCATGAATGAAATTGGGTTTTCAGGGGACACAAGACCATCCATCAATTCACCCTTCAGTATCTACACCTTGAAAATTCCGTCAGGGTTTTATTTTAGTGGCCAACATTTGGTGGATACCATTGCTTCCAAGTTCGAGTCAGCCTTTGGCAAAGCCCTGAACAGAATAAAAAAAAGTGTCACCCTGGAGTACCATAAAGTGGCTCGTCGCTTACTGATGAAATTTCAGGATACCCAAATGTTATCCCTCAGGTTCAATGATAGTTTGTTTGATATTTTGGGTGGACATGCAGAAATGGTCGCAAACAATTTGAGCCCCAAGATCAACAGTAATATGGATTTTTACAGAGCTTTTGGAAACCCGGTAGAACTGAACCAAGGACTGAATTTGATCTTTGTGTACTCCGATGTGGTGGAGTATAACGTGGTGGGACACACCTCCGTGCCGTTACTGCGTGTCATTCCTTTCAAAGTGGATTCTGCCACGACCATTGACCAGGAAGGTGGAAACACTTATCACGTTCACCGCGAATTTGTACATCCTCACTATTTGCCTGTCAGTAAGTCTTATTTGGACACGGTCAACATTGCTATAAAAGGAGATCCGAGACAAAATATTCCATTCACCAAAGGAAACGTCACGGTGAAACTCATTTTAGAAAACGGTTCTCTCACGATTCGTAAGTCATGTATCCAGTGTACCGAGGGGTTGCTCGACAGCGAGGACACGGTTTAGGAGATATGCTAAAATCGGCCTTTCCTTCGGTGGCCCCAGTCTTGAAACCTATGGTGACACGCGGATTGCACGCTTTGAAAGATGCCGCACTGACGCAAGGCAAAGAATTTCTCCAAAATGTCATCATCGACAAACAAAACCCCAAAGAAGCCTTCTTGAGGGCAGGCAAAAATGTCTTGCTGCAAACGGGTAAAGACCTTTTGAGCCGACGAGAAACACCTATAAATGCCCTGCATGCTACCGAGTCAGGCATTCAGCAAGGACAAGGCAGAAAGAGACGACGAAGAAAACACCCTTTCACCAGACTTCACACGTCTGAAGCTAGAAAGACAAAGAAAAGAAGAACCGTCCGAGACTTAGATGTTTTCGATTATTGAGAAAGAGAAAAAAAATGATGCACCGAGAGTCTTGCGCTTGTTCCAAGTCGGAACTAGATCTGTTTGCCAGAAACGATTGTGATTTTGTTTTTCATTTATGACAATTTGAGCATGATTGCTTTGTTTTCTATCCACAGGCCGCATGTCTGTCTACACCTCGTACAACATGGAATATTCTTAGTGAACACAATGATGTCGTGTGTATCCCTATTCCATGATGATGATGACGAAATACATACATACATGCATATAGACGGGTGGGTGGAATTTCACCCCGTCTCCTCTTTGACGGATTCCGCTCTCATCGAGTTTGAAATCAAAGGACAGCCCGAAGATTACATCGATCTGAATAGCAGTTACTTGTACCTGAAAGTCAAAGTTCTAGATAAGACAGGAGGTGATATAGACACTGAAGCAGTAGCTCCCGTCAACAATTTCATGCATTCCTTGTTCAGTGGAGTGGACTTGTACTTGAATAACAGACTAGTCAGTAGCAGCATGGATACTTACCCTTACCGTGCCTACCTGGAAAATCTCTTGACGTACGGAATAGATGCCAAGAACACTCATCTCAATGCCTGTGTGGTATGGGAAGCTGACGATGCAAACCAGTTTGAATTATTCGAAATTAATACAAAGGAAGACCACAATGATGGATTTGTAGAACGAAGAAACAGAATCATGGGAGCCAACAAAAGTTTAGAACTGATGGATCGTTTGCATTTGGACATGTGGTTGCAAGAAAAGTATTTGCTGAACGGGATGGATGTCCGCCTGAGACTAAATCGTAGCAGTACCGCTTTCCATTTAATGGGTAATAGTGACGATTACAAAACCAAAATCCAAGAAGCCAGACTCTACGTACGCCGTGTGCAAGTGTTACCTAAAGTGGGAAACGACATCAGTCACACGGTGAGCAGAACGACCGCCAAGTATCCCATACGACGCGTGGAAGTGAAAACTTTAACTATTCCTGCTGGACAGCGATCCATGATCGAAGATCATCTGTTCCAAGGACAGCTACCCAAACGTTTGATCGTTGGTATGGTCGAGAATGAAGCCTTCAACGGAGCTATCGGTAAAAATCCTTTCTACTTTCAACACTTTGGCGTGTCCAAGATCGAAGTCAGTCGCGATGGCAAGACCTTGTGTACCCGACCTTTCAAACCTGACTTTGAGAAGAAGAATTACTTGAGATCGTACTTGTCCTTGTACGAAGCCACCGGTCAGTTAGGAACCAACACCAGTCACGGTATTACGTACGAAGATTATGCAGGAGGCTATGCTTTGTGGGCTTTTGATTTCACTCCTGACCAAGGCAGCGACGAGGGACATTTCCACCCTATAAAATCAGGCCAAATTCGTGTGGAAATTCAGTCTGCAAAACGAGAGACTGATGTAACGTTGAACGTCATCCTGTATGCAGAATTTGATAATACGATAGAAATCAACAGTTTGAGAGAAGTCATTCTAGATTATTAGAAGCTATGGAAGACTGTTATCCCTCTTTACCTAGTGGAGAAACTTTGGACATGGAATGTGAGGAGACTGTGAAAGAAGAAGAAGAATCCCAAGACGAAGAAGTTATCATGATGAAGTCGAGATGGCCAGAACAAGAAGCCCATTTAGTCTCCTGTTTTGCTACATTCCTGGCAGATATAATGAAAGAATTGATCAAGGAAGAGTGCTATGGATGTCACAACGATCATCCCAGTCAAATTCAACACGACAAATGTCTGATGTTGAGTCAAGAAGAAAAATTGGACGAATATCTGGACAAAGCTTGGGATCACATCGAGATAGAATTCATGTTGAACGAGTGGTATAAAGGCCTGGATAAACATTCTTCTCCTCCATTAACGTCTCTGGAGTGCCATCGCATTGAATCTCTCTTGGACCAGAGTAAGGAGTCGGAGCTAAACACCTTTTACTTGTCAGACATTTTCAAGCAAAACGTCAGGATCGAATTGATCAGTTATCATTACCTGTGAAGAAAAAAAACCCACACAAATCAATGGATACCTGGGAACTTTATTACCTTTTGAACCACAGCTCTTACACGGTTTCTTGGAATCCTGTCGTCTGTGCTAAAGATGAACTCCCTCATCGCAAACCTCAAGACCATCAAGCTTATGTGATCAACACGGACGACAGTCATCTCCCAGGAACCCACTGGGTAGCCGTCTACTTTCTTCAAGAAGGATGTGTGGAATATTTTGATTCGTATGGATTGCCTCCTTTGGAAGACGATATCATTGACTTTATGAGAAGAAATGCTCAGACCACCCGATTCAATAATGTGAAATTACAAGGCACAGATTCCTTGGTGTGTGGACAATATTGTGTGTATTTTCTGCATCATCGCAGCCTGGGCTATTCCTTAGAACATTTAGTGACTCATTTTGATCCTCGTTCTTCTTCTAGAAACGATGTGAAAGTAGATCAATGGTTTTGTGACCATTATGCTTATCTTTTGTCTCAGCTAGGAAACGTATTGTCCATCAATGGCCTAATGACTTCCAACAGTGGAAATCACAATTTCATTCACAACGTTGTCAGCCTTGTCCAAAATAATGTGTTAGTTGAAAAAAATGTTTGTGATTTGAAAAAAATGTTTGATGTTATATTGTTGGATTATTGTTAAAAATGTTATAGTTGTTTGTTAGTGTTAAGTGATTTTGAATAAAAAATGTGTTTTGAAGAAAAAATGTCTTTGTGGTTCGTTTGGCTATAAGAATGTTGATTTATGCTCTTTGACTTCTTACTATCCCTCTCATGACAGTCATTGAACGGTCCGGCTCGAAAACCGTGTAGGGATGTTTTCCTTCACGTCCGCGCTTTGACTTTAAAGCCGTAGTAGCCTCCAGTCTAACCATCCATTGTCGACTCATCCTCCTACGAAGATGTGCTCCAGACTAGCTAAGCTAAACGAAGCCTACGTGAATTTGCTTAGGGTCAGACACAGTCTGATACCGAAGCCAGAAGAGATAGAGAATGTGAGAATGTTAAAAGTCACTGAAGACCTGATAGAAGAGCTCTTCAGAGAAGAAATGAACAGGAAGAAAGAAGAATGGACAGAGAAGTACAGACTTCAGAAACAACAGAGAGAGAGCAGCAACAGCAACAACAACAGCAGCAGCAGCAACCTGAACCTGACAGAGGCTTTGTCGATTGCCGTATCGCACCAAAGAATTCTTCTTCTCTTTCCGAAGAAGCAGACCTATCGTCAGAAAGTCTATCGTCAGAGGACGTCGCATTCTTAGAATATAAAAGATCGCCCTAGCTTCAACTTCGCACACAAAAAACAGCCCTTTTCAGGGCTACCTGAATCTCTAGAAAAGAAATAACAATCGATTGCCTATAATAAGTTAAAACAAAGAAGTGCGTGTATAAGCACATGAATTATTTATCTTGCTTAGAAAGTGTGTGTGTGTGTGTGTGTGTGTGTGTGTGTGTGTCATTGTAAGCGCTCACGTACGTTTGTGTGGATAGTCGATGATGATAATGATTTTTGTTGTCTGAGGTGTGGGGATAGTAGATTTGGGTTTGATTTGGCTGCTTTACGTATGTGGATAGTATATTATTTTTTTTAAATGAAAATTTTTAAATTAGTAATGGGTAGTAAAAAGTGAGTGTTTCTTTTAGGTCCGCGCGTTGTTTGGTCATGATCTAGGTAATATAAGTTTTGTTTTAGGGGATGTTTTCCTTCACGTCCGCGCTTTTTGTATAAATTGAAAACTAATCGTCAGTTGGGCTACCCATCGTCGACCTGTTAACAGCAAGACAATGAATACAAGAATTGTAAAGCTTCTTGAACTCCAGATGCACCTGGAATATGCCAGGCGTATAGTGAATGAGCTGGCTGCAGAGGCCATAGTCGAAGAGGGAAGGATAAAGAAGGAAGAGGAGGAGAGAAGACAGAGGGAAGAGGAGGAAAAGAAAATAGGAGAGAGGATGACTTACAATATACCAGAGACAGAGGATTGGGGTGCTGAAGCCAATCATCCTCCCTCTGCGCCCCCAGTCAAAAGAAGAGTGAAAGGAGATTGGAGTAGAAGATGTGTGTGTGGTGCCAGGCCTGGAAGGTGCCATCATTAACCAGGTGTCCTGGAGTTCAAAACAAACAGCCCTTTTCAGGGCTACCCAAACCTTTAGAAAAGAAATAGTAATCCATTTGCCAATGTGTGTATGTAGAGTAGTGTGAATATAAACACTGACTCTTTTTTCCTAGTGTGAGTGTATGAGTTTATGTACATTATTGTGTGTTTATAAGCGCTAGCATAGGTTAGTGTGGATAGTAGATTATTGGGATTTGATTTTAATGCTTTGCGTGTGTGGATGGTAGATTTTGGGTTAGTTAGTTTATTGCTGGTTCGCGTATGTGGATAGTAGATAATATGAAATGAGAAAAGTAGGGGATACTTTCCTTCACGTCCGCGCGTTTTAAGTGATAATCTAGGTAATATAAGTTTTGGGTCTTAGGGGGATGTTTTCCTTCATGTCCGCACTTTTCGTATAAGAACCCACAGTGTTCGTCGTTCGCACCATTCTACGGAATAACTGAGACAAAATGACTCAAGTATCAGTTTTATTTAATCTATTGAGAGACATCTATTTTGGGATAATGGATGTAGAATATGTGGTGGAAAGAATAGAAAAGGAATGGAGGCATGGAGATATGAAAGACTTGGCAACCAGTCAAGTTCAAGGTCTAAAGGCAGCCAGAGATATCATAGCAGGGATGATAGAAGAAGAAGTCAATAAGTCAAGAGGCGTCATTGACCCACCTTATGTCAGAGTGGGAAGTTTGAAGGAAGCACTGGATCATGTCATCCAAGTCCGGTGCTTCCTAGAAAAGATATTGTACTGGACAGAGTGGAGGAATGTAAAATGGGGGTTGGAAAAGATGAAGAAAGGGGAAGATCTGATGAGAAATGTAATGGAGGAAGAAGTAGAGAAGATTAAAGAGACATGGAGTAAAGAAAGAAAAGATCAGGAAAACAAAAAGAAACAGACGGAGTTTGAGAGGCTAAATCAGAATTGGATGAAGATACAGACCAAGTTCAGAGAGTTGGGCCATCCTGACTGGTTACCAGAGTCAGAAATAAAGAAGAAGAAGAAAGGATTATTAGGAAAGATAAGGGGATGGATGAAGAAGTGGAGGAAATAGAAGAAGAGGAAAACCAAAGGCCCTTTTCAGGGCCACTCCAATCTCTCGAAAAGACCTTGACTTTCATTACCTACCCCTTTTTATTTTTTTTTTTTAAAATCATAGAGACCCCTCCCTGTTTCAATTTTCACCTGTTCCATTTCCATAGACCCATCAGGTCGGGACCTTATTAAAATAGGGTCCCGACCCTGTTCCATTTTCCCTTGAGGCTCAACAGACCCAAGATTTTTTTTTTTTTTGCCTATGTTAAATTTCCCTTGAGGCTCAACTTGCCCACGATTTTTTCCCATGTTAATTTCCCTTGAGGTTATAATAGCCCAGGTGTTTCCGTAATGTTAAATTTCCCATTGAGTCCAGGGTGTTTTTTAATGCTAATTCCCATTGAGGCTAATCCAACCCCATTCACTACTAAAGAGTCAGGAATCTTTTGCTTGCATCGGTGGTCCGCGGGACTGACAATGTTACAAGATAACACAGGTCAGATCAGTGCTGGTATAAAACTTTTGGGGGTGGGGATGCGTGAAATTTATGATGGAGGCGTGGGGCTTATATAGATCTCCAAATACATCTGTCTTTTATAATTCTTATAGCAATATTAGATTAACTATTAGACATTTTCCCCATATATATATATATATATATATATATATATATATATATATATATATATATATATATATATATATATATATATATATATATATATGGTACAGGGGGAAAACTCCCCATTTAACAACGTTTGGTAATTTATGGCAAGATTTACATGATTGTGTTTGCAACTGGACAATTTATTTACAGTATGCTTTACGTCTAACATAATGGAATGATGTTTGGTTACAACGAATAAACTATTTACGAGAAAAATGAAAAATGGTAAAACTTTATAAAGTGGCGTTTTGCCCCATAGTGGGGCAACAAGCCCCCTCCAGGGCATTTTGTCCCACAATGCATTCGACATCTGTAAAAGTCTGTAAAACTACAGGGATACTATTGAACTGTAAAATCAAGTATTATTCCTATATGGACATTTTATGTATGGCAAAGATGCTAAAACTACATACTGCTGCATCATTCAAATTAGCACAGCAATGCGGATAAGACAGCAGTTACAACAATGCTCAAATCTAAATAGTCCATAACTTCCATAGTTAATGAAGAAAAAGACAAAGCCCAAAAGTCGTGAATGCTTCTGGTAAATTCTTTATTACTCACACTTAGCACAGGAAAATTGCATATTGAGGGTGGTGCCACATGATTCATGGCACCACCTGGAACATTCCTTGCACTGCGATCAGGAATCTTCTATTACGGGATCATCACTTCCTCCATATTCAAATTCGTAGTTTCCACAAATGTTGTCTTTATTATATGTTGTGTCTACTGACAAGGCAAGATCATGTTTAGCAACTGACTTTGGACCCGAAGCCTTTTTTCCCTTTTCATGGTCCTATATACAAGTTGTCTTCTTAGTCTTAGATGGTTTTCTACCTATCTTTTGGTCCTCTCTACATGTATGCTTCTTTGTCGTCTGCATTTCTTTATGTTTTGAAACTTTGGTTTCATTCCGTTTACTCCCATTTGCCCGTACAGTCCTATCACATTTGCCTTTTGTAATTGCTAGCGTCTTTGTTTTTTTTTTTTTTTTTTTGCTTTTCAATAAGCATCTTTTTATACGGTGATGATGTTAAGTTCATGGCTAATTCTGCCTTTCGCTTTCTTGTGCGCTGACTGGCAAAAGTTTAAGCAATATTTTCATAAATGCTGAATCATCTGCACTTTTGCATTCGTTATGAGATACCTCCAAGGTAGCATTTTCCGTTCTTCCAGCAAGAATAGCTTCGCCACACATTTTACGATTGCATGTCTTCTCGACGGTGATGACAGAGTGATGTGTTTGTTGATTATCATGTGACTGAGTATAAATTGTTTGGTCAGTCTCTGGATTACCCGACTCATCCACAGTGGCTGTAGAACTATCGGTTAGCTGAAATTCAATCGTTTTGCTTGGTTCAGTCAATGTTTTTGCATTGCCAGAAATGATCATAACGTTACTAAGCGATTGATCATCAACTGACATATTTCCCTCAGTCGATGTTTCTGTATCGCCTGCCCCACCTGCAATAACTATAGGAATACCTGTTGTTGTT